>JAWNLB010000144.1:6665000-7320000 GCA_035041595.1 Drosophila basisetae
GCTTCAGACTCTCGCCAACTATGGGCAAATCAATGCCAATCTTTCGATTTTCAATCTGGCATTGTTTGCTGCTTTTATTTTTACACAGCGTAGATGCATGGGAAACAGAACTCTTGCACATTTATGCTTCATTTGTTCATTTGTTGAACAATGAAATCATGTCCCATGTTGGGCGACTGGTTTCAAGTTGTCTACCTTTCAGCGCACGCAATCGCAATATATCAGCTGCGTGGGTGTACGTGTGTGCGTGGGCGTGTGAGTGTGCGTGTGTGTGCATGGGTGTGTGTGGGTGCCAGTTTCCTCTTGCGTTGCTTTATTTTCTTTTTGCCCAAGCAAACATATAACAGCATGTATGAAACCAATTTCAGCGCTTGGTCAAAAAAAAAACCTTTTAATTATTAACTTCCTATTTATTTTCAAAATTAGATATTTCTTTTCTGTATATAAATATAAGCACGTACATATATACACACAGAATAATGTTTAATTTCTTAATTAAATCATATTAGATGTTTACACTCGGTTTATTCATTTATTTAATGTGGACTAAAACCAGTCGACAATTTAAAATTAAAAGTTAAGTTACAAATTAAATTATTTAACATTAAAAAGGCGTAATGAAATTTGAAATTTAAACAAAACAAACGGTGTAAAAAACAAAAATGTAAAATGATAACATGGTAAAATGTTAAGACTAGAGAGAGAAAAGTAAAAGTAGATAAAAGAAAAGAAAAAACTCTGAATCTATTGAGAGATGTAGTTGACGTAAAAATGCATAAATATATTTCGAAAAACAATAGAAATTAAACGAAATGGGGGATATTTTAGTTAGTACTCTACTTTTTTGTTCAGTGTACATACCGATGTACGGTAAATTTATTTTGTGCGGCACGTGCGTAAAATGTATTACATCGCCGACGACCGACCAACAAATTGTGAATTGTGGTCTGACCTTTTGTAACCCGACTCATAGAAGACAGTGCCAGAACAATAATGTGCTGTGGTTGCAAGTGATGCGAATGCACCGAATACACACCTAATATTGTATATGGGTTGGTTTTTATTATAAAAGTTTATAGTTTATAATGAGTATAATGATAATATAAATGTTATATTGTATTGTAAATCAACCGCTGCCAACAAAGATGATAAACCATCTTTGTGGTCTCTTCTACTGAGACTATCTTCGTTTTTGTAGTCACATCCTTGTCTATGGATCTCGTCTGGGTTGCGTGCCTTGTCGTTGATGTTTCACAAGCAATAAACCAACAGTGTAGTATAGTATAAATAGTATATTTATTAGTATACTTAATAATTATGTGGTCTTGCTTTGAAGCTAGAAAATATATATAAATTTGCTTGCATAGCGATTGATTTTTCTTTGTTGGTTTAACCAAGTAACTTTCGGGGGTAGTTATGGACTTTTCGTTAGTCTAATTCCCAGCAGGCACCAAATTGGTTGAATCGCGCCTAATGGCAATAAGTTGTAAGCGCAGCATTAATGAACCCCCACACAAACACAAACACAATTACAAACACACACACACACACACACACACATATTCACCCGTCACTGGCAAATTTGCACTTGTGTATCGGCGACTTTGTGTGGCAAGGGTTAAAAGCATAAAAGCCCGAGGTGTTTAAGCATATTTACACAATACGTGCATATACTATGCATGTATGTGGCATGTGTGCAACTGTGTGTGTGTCTGTGTGTGTGCGACTGTGTGTGAGTGTGTGTTGAGCATTCAAATATGCGAGTGGACAGCCTGTTCAGGCTTCTTTTGTATCCCCCGCCCCCTGCCGAGTGGCGCTCAAGTGCCTGTGGTTGTAGAGTGTGAAATATTTTACTATCCCGCATCCTGTACACACTATAGTGTGTATGTGTGTGTGTTAGTGTGTGTGTGTGCGAATGTATGAGGGTGAGTCCAGCAGCTCCTAAATAAACAAGAGCAACGCTTTGGCATTTTCCGTTCGTGCCAATATGTTTCTGGACTGCCCTTATTTTGTAGATCTGCACATACACACATATCCCAGTTCATTCCGGTCGGAGCATGCTGGCCATTTGAACTTAGGCCAGCGATGTTAGAGAGGGAGAGAGAGAGAGAGAAATAGATGGAGAGGGAGAGACAGATACAATTTCAAGTATTACTTTTACTGTTGTAGTTGTTGCATTTTTGGTTGCTATTGTTGTTGACGTTTGTGTGGTTTTTGAATTTATGAAGCGACCCTTTCAACAAAACACCAGGTCACATCCTAAACTGAAATAAAATTACACATCCTGACTCTGCCTAAATTAAAGATGACTCTTTAACACGAGTTCGCATAAATAAGTTACGATTTATATCGTCGCTTGTAATATTTTACTATAATAATTGAGTTTGTTTTCGTTTTAGTAATTTAAATTTGCTTGTAATCAAAAAATTCCTTAATGGAAGATTCTTGTGGGTATTAATTTTAAAACTGCTGCAGATAATGAGAGCCTCGTGTTGTTAAAGCAGTACTGAGATTACACCTGAAAATAAAACTAAAGTCAATAAAATCGGATCAGTTTTTGATCTTGCAAATACGCCATTTGTTTGGCTTTATTGATCATATGAGTTGCTCATTGTTAACTTATTCGCTGTACAAATACAAATATAAATTCACTTATTGACTTAATTCTGTTAGTGTAGAGGGCGAAACTGTGGAGCAGGTTGAGCTGGATGATTGGCCACTAAAGCACCCAGGCTCGTCTGCAGGGAGCGTAAAATGCCAATGGGTATCTATAAATGGAGAATGTAATTTAACGAATAATTAAATGTGGTACAAGCGACACGAATTTTGGTAAACTTACATCAAGTGCATTGCCCACAATGCTGTTTTGTGCCTGTGGTGCAATGACGTGGCTGGTGACAACCTGTGGCCGCTGTGCGGCAACCTTGGAGTACTTGTGCTGGTGCACCACCTTTGCATCACTCTTGGACATGGCCTGGCGAGAAAGAAATATAAAATTTAGTTAGCATATCCTGTGCTGACCATAAAAACCAACAAAGCTAAATGAATGCATATAAAATTCAAATAAAATTTGACTGCCACCGCAACTAAGCGAACAAACCCAATAAAAACAAGTAACCAAAATACATGCACAAAAAAATTGAAAGCAATGCAACAAGTTGTAAAACAAATTTTACAACATTAGATGTGGTCAAATGTTTTGACCCACAAGCGAAAGTTGCAACTAAAATCCGAAATGTAGCCAGTTGCAGGCTATTTTCAGCATTGCTGTAGGCTGACTGAACTTTGTTCAACAGCGGGTGTGCAGGTGTACGGTGCGTGTTTGTGTGTATCTGTGTGTATCCGTGTGAGTTGTGTATAGATGTGAATTTGTCTGCCACACCGCACCTCAACACTGTATGTGTGTGTGTTTCCGTGTGGGTTTTGTGTCCATTTTGTTTGTGTTGCCGTCGTTGGTATTTTGACTGTTACCTTCGCCGGCTCATCAGAGTGCGACGCCTGAAGGCGAGTCTCTCCTTGCTCATCCTGCTCGTGATCTGAATGCTGCTGCTGCTGCTGCTGCTGAGTTATGTAAACAGTGCGCTGACGTTGTCGTGGGCGTTTCACACGTAGGCGCTGTCGCTTGACAATAATTAGAGGCGCCACCTCTTGCGTACTCAGTCCAACCCCTGCGGCTGTTTTAACATGATTTTCATTGATTTGGCTCTCCGCACTGTGGTCTGACTAACATGCAGAGATTAGCATAAGTTCAAAATACGCACTCACACACACTCACACACATTTATGTGCATGCACACACTCATTTTGGTTTCTGTTGTCAGTTGAAGCTTAAATTAAGTAAGACTTTCTGTCGCAGATATTTTTTTTATACCCTGAACGCCTTCAAAACGGGTTAAATTGAGTTGTGGCAAACAATGCAAACAACACCAGCCGAGTCGATATAGCCATGCCCGTCTGTATGAACAAGCGGATTTCAGAGACTAAGCTATGCAATATAAGCTTATAATTAAGAAATTATATAATTATAATTATCTGTAGATTCTTTTCGGCAGATGTTAAACATTTTTGTATATAAACTAGAAAAAATTCCGCTACAAAAAAAAAACCAATCAGGTCAAGCAGCCTAATTTAATTAGTAACACGATAATTTACAGAAATTACATATATAAATAGTGTATATAAAAAGACTATATACTCGTAGATACCTCATATATAACACTATAGTCGTTGATTTAACTCTTTTCATTGCGAACATATTTCTGTTGCAAATCGTTTCAATGTGGAATCCTATCTGAAGTTTTTTATGTATGTAAATTAACTGATCCGTAGATTTGCCGACTGCAAATCTCTCACCTCTTCTCAATGATCTTGAAACAAGATCCTAAGCATTTGAAAAATATTTACCATCCTATAACACTGTCTTATTCAGCTCAGTGGAGTTTTGAAACTTTTACTTACATTTTGTGCAATCAACGAATATTTTTTGTGCGGAGGCTTCACCTTCTGCACATAAGTGGGCCGGTCCGTTGTCGGCAGAGGCACATTGTCCAAAGGTGCCGGGTTAGCGGATTCGTGTTGTGGCTGTAGCTGGACAGAGGAGTGTTCCACCTTGCCGGGAACATGCGCCTCGGAGCCAATGTAGCCATGCTCGCCAACCTTGCCGCTAAGAACGGCACTGGCGCCAACGTCATCGTTCGCCTGAGCCGCTGCATATGCAACGCCAGCGGGGGAACCTGTGGGAAGACAGATGCAAGTTTTATGCGTAATAATTAAGAAGTGAAATATCAATTAATGCGAGGGAGTACCGTTAAGTCTGCCACCGAGACCAGCCGCAGAACGCGCTCCCCAAGGAGTGCCCGCCGAGGCGCTAAGTCCGCCGTGAGCTGCGTTGCCTGTCAGCAGTCCACCCAGTCCGGCATCCGCATGATAGCCGGCGAAATTTACGCCCACTTTGCCATCGCGCAGTGTAATAATCTGAACAAGACAAGATTGAGTGGGTGGGAAGAAATTAGTAAGAGATGGAAAAGGTGCTGTGAGATTGGGGCAAAAGTTAGTTACACAGCGCGTATACTTAATGTTATTGAAAGTTGCTCTCTTTGTTTAGGCACACAAAACTTTGACACAAGATGCCGGCGCCATTTTTCACAAATAGTCAAAGTTTTGTGCCGTACCCTCCCAAAAAAAAGTTTGAGTGAAAACCTTAAGAATACCTTTCTGGTAGGCAACAAGTTTTGCTACACATAATAATAATTTGGGAATAGAGTGGCCTGTGTGGCCCCAGTTCACATTTCCTGTGCCATGTCGCGGTGTAGTTGCCCAGAAGCGTCAATCAATTTAAATTACGTTGTGTAACTTTCTAATGAAACCGCAATACAAATGATATTCAATTGAACACCTGCTTTACTATATTTCAAAGACACCTAAACCTAAATTTTAGTTTTTGCACATAAATCAAAATCACTTCAAAGCATATTTTTCCAATCTTATATTTATAATTTACGGGTTTTTTTTTGTAACTTCAGGAAAGAGGTAGAAATACTTTTAGAAGTTGTGAATGAAAAAATGAAAATAAAGATTAGAAGAGACAGTAGCCAGTTTAGTATTTCTTGTTAGAAGTTGTGAATGAATTGAAAAATAATGAATGGAAAATTGAAGTTTTGTATTTGTTTTCAGTTTGTGTTTTCAGCCAGTGGTTATTGGAAAAGTGGCATTATATTGAGTCAATTGCAACACTAAGCAAGCCTAAAAGTGGGTAATTGGCTGTATGTATTGAAATAGTACTATTTCCACTTACAATTTCATAACTTAATCATTCCCCTCTGTTTGCATTTTTCCTATGCACAATAAATTTTACTAATTAATATGGCTTGCGTACATAAACACACATATATTAATGTAAATACTGATTTAGATTTGAACTATGGCTAAAATGTTCACTATGTTAATTGGAGTTCTTTAACCTTAAAGATTTCTGCTACCTTCATCAGTTTAGGTTGTGTAAGTCTAAATATCTCATCAAATTTAGACTTTTACATTTTGTTACTGCTGTTGTCTTTTATTTGAGTTGTATTCAGGTCAATGGGTTTAAATGTAGATGCATGTGGCATATATACATCTATATCAAAGTAATTAATAAAATGATAAACGGCAGTCGATTGCTCCGATAAGAATTCTGAGCCTGTATGGACATATATGTTGTACAAATACTACGGAGGTGTAAGCAATTGCTAAATGACTTGCAAAATAATACACACAAGAATAATTGATGCCATCAGAGAGTGAGATGTGCAAGCAGAGAACAATAGCAAAACAAACTGCACTCTGCCAGAGAGCGGTGAACAATAAGAAAAGAACTGAGATTGATAAGCGTTTTGATGGTAGGCAAAGCGAAAATATTTAAACTTGCTTGCTTTGAACGCGACTCATTTGGGTTTCACACCTCACCTCAAGCTGAAAGTCAAAGCAAACGATTAGCCGTGCAAGGTTGGTGAGTGCTTGTGACTTTGAATGTGCCACATGTCGTCATGTTGACAAACACAACACAGCTATTGCTGCTACTTCTGCTGTCGCTGCTGCTATTGTTGGACTTGCGCCTCGTAAATGGTGTCCCGGCCACCTGGGGCCTGGTCAACAAATACGCTAGCACCCTTTACACACAAGACGTTTACCTGACGCGTGCCAACAGAACCACGGATGTTGCATATGACTTACAGGTAAGTGAAAGTCCTGTTCAAATTTTTGTAATCGGTCTAAACCAAAATCGCCCTGAAAACTGTGAGTTTAATCCTGTTTATTTTTAAAGTAGTTTAAGAAAATGTCTTGTTCATAGAAAAATATCCGTTCTTTGATAAATCTTAAAAGGCCTAAATCTTTGTCTTGATAATTCAAACTAATGTTCTTATAACAATTGAAAAATATGTTAAACGCTTAAAATATAACAAACATTGCTGTATAAGAAGAAAAATAACAGAATCGTTATCGAATTACGCAGCCAAGTTCATAATAATATCAGCGTTTAATATATAATTAATATTTATTTAGATATTTTTTGTAATTTAAAGAAAAATATATAATATACATAAATAAAGCAGATTGTGTCGAATAAAACCGTAGACAAAGAAAATTAGCACAATCATTGTTAAGTTACACAGCCAAACTCATTCACTACCCACCTTTGTCAACAACATCAGATTAACAACTGCAAACCGCTTAAAGAATTCTTAGCATGAAAATTGCTTTGTCTTTTTGACTGAGTCACCCAAAAGGTTAAATGTTATTGAACTGTGTACGAGCGCAGACACATCAAAGTTGTAAGCTCCTGCTCTTATAACCTTCAAGATATGCTCGGCATTCAAATTGAATTTTAAGTCCAAATCAAGAATTTATATATATATATATATATACATATATATGTATACATATATGTACTTAAAGTCATGCGTGCTCGAGGCAAGTTTGAAAATTGCGACTTGCGCTGATATCACTAAAATGTTACATTGTTTTTATCTCAACCAGAATGCTGGTGCAAGTGATACACGATATACGATAACAGCGGTGCATGCCTACGATCTGACACCGCAGGAGGTGAACAGAGGCGATGGTGGTATAGCGGTGCTGATAAACG
Source organism: Drosophila basisetae (assembly GCA_035041595.1). Classification (NCBI taxonomy): domain Eukaryota; kingdom Metazoa; phylum Arthropoda; class Insecta; order Diptera; family Drosophilidae; genus Drosophila; species Drosophila basisetae. The sequence goes on from JAWNLB010000144.1 coordinate 6,672,625, forward strand.
GTGGCGTTGGCCAACGGCATGCCACAGTTCGTGTCCTGAGGCACAGGGCAGTCGACCAGTTGCACTTTCAGTTGGTCATTTTTGGAGTTAACCTGTGAGATTGTGTAAGTTTTTCCTTTGTTCTCTCTCTCTGTCTCTCTCTCTCTCTCTCTCTCTCTCTCTCTTTCTGTCTGTCTCTCTATCTCTCTCCCCTTTTTGCAACTTTATCGCATTGTTTAATAGGTTTTAGTTCGTATTTTGTATTTTGTTCCAGCGAAATGTCTCGTAATTTAATTAAGTTCAAATTAAACTGTGAATTCAACGTTGCAAAGTTCCTCCTTCAAAATAACTGCGACGATGACAACGATGACGATGACGTCACACAACAACTAACTAAATTAAAATAATGTCACAATTAAGAGCATGAGTTGCGCTTATTAACATGAAATATGCAACAACAAAAAAAATGCCGTCCGGAACTTTGGCAGTTTTCCACGTGCGCCAGCTTGTCAGAAGTTTCAGATGCAGCCCCACTCGTAATGAGATGCAAATGCAGTGTTGAACAAACACAGATACACACACGCCAGCACACAGACTCATAGACATTCACATACACACACCCTCACACACACGGAGAGAGACAACCGCTTAGCGGTTTGGTTTGCAGGCATAAGTCGATTTAAGCGCCTGATAAATTCGTTTTAATTTGGGCCCCTCAAACAGTCGAGACTCCACTTAAAATCCAATATTCACGTAAGAGGATTGAGCGCGATTACGAAATAATTTGCATATATATAACTATATATATATATATACATATACATAAACATATATGTTTATAAGCCGCAGAATTTGCTTGAATAATACATCAATTATTAATTATGCAATTTGGCGTTTGCTTTTGAACTGAAAGCTGATGGCGGAAATTTTAATTCTAATTCATAATGGATGTATCAATAGGTAGTAGGGAAATGCTTTTTCTTTAATATTAATTACTCAATATTCAACTCTTAGTTTAAGCAGAATGCGCATTAAAACTATATTTGTATCTTTAGATTTCTTTGTAACCTAATCTCTTTTGTGACTAGCTCAATTTTTTATAGTGTAGCGCTGGGATAACCAAATAAAATAAATTAAAAAAAACGATTTTAACGTAAGCAAGATTTTGATAAGGTTTACAAAATAAATAAGAAATAAACAAATAAATGCACAACGAATAATTACGTTTAAAAGTTTTCCAATGTAACTAATTCCTAGAACTGGAATCGAGTTTGAAGTTGTTTTGCTTGTCAACACCAAATCTCTGCTAAATCTATAGCTCCCAATGGTTTTTGGCAATTGTTTAAGGAGAAGATCACAGTTGAGATTAGAGAAAGTATGTCTGTAAAGTAGCAATGAATAGACATGAAGTTTGTGCAGCTTTTGCTGAATTGAAAAAATATTTATGTTTCAGCTTATATAGAATCGCTTGGGCTTTGTTTGCTTGTCAAATATTTGCACAAATCCATTTGTTGTGGTTGTACAATCAGGGCATTAAATTTAATTGAGTTATCAACCAGGGACGTTTGTGAGTGTGTTTATTTGCACTATTTACGAAGCTGGCATAACTTTTGGATAAACATCAGGAGTCAATGGTTGGAGCAATGTCCAACATAAACATGCAACAACAATGCGACATTGTGTTGAGCTAATTTACGTTTACACTGCAGATTTAACTGATTGCAGTCGTCTTAGGGACAATGACAGTGCTTAAAGCCGCCAGGGTCCTAATCCCTAATAATTCGTAGCTCCAAAGTTCTTCAGCAAGCGCTTTGGGGTGCTTAGAAATTTGCATGTTTTTTCTGTCATTCATTTTTTTTTTTGTGAAATCTGCGCTAAAATTATAAATCTCGCTGCAGCCCATTTGGAAGAACCCATTACGCTAGCCCCTTCATTTTAATTTCAATTGTGTACAATTCCCACGATTTAGTGGATTTCATTTTTATTTTTTCCTTTTTTTTCGGGTGCACAACAAATTCAAATTTCATGCATGCGTTGATTAAAATCTAAATTCAACCGCCGCTCGCAAGCGAAGGACCACAGTAAGCAAATAGAAATAAACCAAAGTGCAAAGATTTTCAAGTTGCGGCCTGCCAACCAAAGTAAAGTGCCTAAATTGTTACAGCTGGCGGCAAGTCCAACAAATGCTGTTGTCCCGACGACAACAAAACTCGCAAAGAATTTGAGCATGCCGACGACTCGATACGCTTACAGCACGGAGTACGACGCAGTCACAATCCAGTGTTTGAATTTGCTACAGCGCAGCAGGAAAAGCAATAGATATTTTGCTCTGCTCTGCTGTTGCTCTTGCTATGAGCAATATATGAGCCAATAACAAAAAACTGAAATGAATGCTCTGGCGCTCTGCTCTGCTCTGTGATTGGCAAGAGCAAGAACTCTGTTCTGTTCAAGCTTGTGGCAGTAGCAACACAGAAACGAAAATCTGCAATCAGCGAATTCAACTAATCAACTGGCTATTGTTGTTTATCAAGCACAATGTTGCCATACTTGCTGTGTATACTTGCTGGGGTAGTAGAATGCCACAGAATTGAAATACCCTCTGCAAGGGTATAAAAACTGCACCAGACAAACAAAAGGCCGAAAATAAATGGGGAGAGGATGGTGCATCACCAAAAAAAACACCTCCCCAGCGGTAAAACATGCCACCGTGCATTTGGCCTTTAGCCACCTGAGTTGATAGTTCAACACAGATGCGGCACTGTGCAGCTAACACCCGAAGCTGACAAGCGGCAAAATGGCTGTTATGCGGAAAAGTGTTGCATAGTTGTTTGTTGCAGTGAAAATCTCTGCTACAGACACGGGCGCTTGCACAATACGGCGTATGCGTAATTAGTTGGAAAATCCTCTGTGAGTCATATCAGATGAGACGACGTCACCTTATCAAAGGTTCAAGGTGAGCACAGTTATTAAAATGACATATATCTAAGACTAAATAGCGGGAACCAACAAACACAAGTCGTGCTCAAAGCTCGTTGCTTAATAATAGGCCAGTGTTACTGAGTTGTCGATTTGATGGCATTTTAATACTAAAATATAATTAGTACTTGTGGCTGGGCAGGCAATTATATATGTACTGGCTATTGGATAAGCTCAAATTCTTTATTGCTAGATTTTAATAGCCTGTGCATTGCGAAACAATTTAATGAGCCTTGAATTCGCAGCAGCGACCACTTTCAACTCCACTCCACTTCAAACCACTCTCCGCTTTCAACATTCCACAGCCCCACAATTGCACTTGATGCCAAATTGCGCAAATCAAGGCTTTGTGCGTATTGCGGCAGTTACCATTTGAATATGCAACAAAACCGCAAATAAAATCAACACCAGCAATTTAACCTCTCTTGGTCAGCTTTGCTACATTGGCAATCCGTTCTGATGGCTGGCCAGTTCATGCAGCAACATTATTCGACAATTTTGTGTGCTACAGCCGAACACGTAAATTATTCTTGAATTTATGAATTTATGGTTATTTTCAAATGTTTCTGCTGGTTTTCAATTTGATACTCAAGAAATTAAATAATTATATTAATAATTATAAATTACATAAAAGATACATTGCTCACTAAATCACGTTTATTATTTAATCATGAATAAATTACTTTTTTTTCAGTGTTAAATGCAACTGTTTTTATAACCTTCAAGTTGAAAAAATTGTTGCAGCAAAATTACCTAAAATTTGTTGGTGTTTTAAGTCAACTATGCCAACAAAAATTCAGTTATTGGACAACTGTAGTAAAATCTGGAGTAGCTACCAAAATATCAGTTAACGTCAAGCTTTCGTTCAATCACTAAATAAATATGATGGAATAAGACACTTGAGTAAAACATTATGATTGAAATTGAGTGTTAAATGTAAATAAATTGTAATTAAGCCTTAAGTCCTCCAGCAATTCTGCTTAACAATTTGCAAAATTGGCGCATGGCCGCTGTCACATTAAAACGGGTTAATTAAAACCAAATCGAGACCCAAAGCTCAAAGTAATACACGAAAAGGTCTGACGCATATACCATAAATTAAAATTTAAAAATGTTTGTTGATTTTTGTTTGTTTGTCTGTTTGCTGTTAGCCAATCTTTTCAACGTTGTAGATAAAAAATACAACACTGTAGGTAGCTGCTGCCTCTGGCGATTTGATGGTTTGATGGCACCGTATGTGCCGCATGCACAATAATTGAAATGTTTGCGTTTCACAAACGAACTGCGTAATTACTAAAAGAATTAACCACAAAAGAGCGCCAGAGGGGGTCTGATGGAACTAATAACGTTTTTTGGCCATAGCCATATATATATATATATATATATATATTTATATATATAGCAATAAAGCAGTGGCCGTAGCAGTGTTTGCTTAATTACAAAGTTCGCAAACAGCACACATGACTGCCTGACAAGTAAGTAAGTGAATATAAGTAAGCAACTATGAAACGGAGTTCTTTCGATGTACAAACAAGAAATTCGAGTTCAAACTTATACTTATTCGGTATTTAGTACTTGGTTAAAAACTCACCTGAGCTGGGGCCAGTGTGGCTTGCAGCACCAGTAGGCAAAGTGCACCAAATATGGCAAACATTTTCCGGCTAAAAAACAGGAGAAACAAAATTAAATTTCTTGCTTGGCTAGCAGCTGGCAAACAGCCCAAAGCTTCACAACTCAGAACTCGTTGCGCTGCAACATTTCAGTGTGTGCCGTCCAAAGAGAAGCTTTGCACAAAAAACAAAAGAGTCGTCTGTTTCTGTATGCCAAACGCGTTCACTGACTGGACGGTCGAGAATGTGGCGTACTCCACCCAGCACAGTGGCGTAGCCATTCAAAAACTAAACTGCCAGCTCGCCCTGGGGCTGTGTGCAAGTACATAGTATCTAGTTAATATGTAGAAATACGTTCTTGTTTTATTGCAAAACACACTTCGTACCTGTTCACTTTTTAGCGTTAGCTTGGTAAATTAATAAATCTCAGCACTAGACACAAAAAACTCGTCCACTCTCGTCGCGTTTTCGATTAGCACTGAGTCTGAGTTTGGCTCTGTCTCTGACTCGGAGTCTAGCTCTGAGTCTGTGTCTGAGTCTGGGCTTAAACTTGAAACTCGGTGATTAGCGATTTCCTTTTGTGGTGCGTTGCTACTGTTGTAAGCTGTGAACTGGATTTGAGGCGTAATGAAAATGTAAACGTCTGTTTATATAGGAATTGATGTGTTCAAAATCTTCCATGAATTTATACTGGGCATATATAGGAAAGCCAATCAATGCCCGAGATAAGCGCATATATGATGAAAGAATGAGCTAATTAACATATAGAATATATGCTCAACTCGAAAACATCATCTAATTAAATCGTTTCTTTACAACCATCATAAATATTGTTTTATGTAACTCTCATATATTAATTACCACAACTTACTCCCATATATATATATATATATATATATACATATATAAATATTTAGAATGCTTTTGCGGCTGCCATTGCACATACGCCCCAATGTAGAGTACAGGAAAAAAAAACCGGTTCAATTACTGCAGTTTCAATTGCACTGCGTTACTTAAGCCCCACTGAGGCCCTGACGCAAAAAGCTTTTATACTCGGTTCAAGCCAACCGATTCGGCTTGAAAGTTTGGCAATGCAGCATGGCCAACTGGCTGGTTGCAGATAACCATAAAGTCGCTATTGTCGTTTAATACGCCCCATTGCGTTGCTGCGACTAAAGTTGCTTCACTGGCAAATGTGGCATTCAAATGTGCGTATATGTGTCACTATTGAATGGGTTACATCCTCAGCGGCTCAACGCACAATTCAAACTCGACGCAGAAATCAAATGTTAAATGCTATTGGGCAATGTCGCTTGCTGTTGACAGTTTCTTTCTTTAGCATGGCAGCTTTCGACTCTGGTCAATATTTGTCCCGCTTAGTGATTAACGTTCTTCTGTTTTTTTCTCTTTTTCGTTTCTTTTTGTGCCTAATAAGTGCTCATTAAATATTCAAATGCCAGCTGTTTAAGTGGATTTGGCTTGTGTTAGATTTGGTTGACCACCCAGCACGTGCCTGTTAAATTTAAATGCGAAATGTGAGCGAAGTCAAATGACCAAAAAAGGGGCCGCATTCAAAATATAATTAAATGCGCTAGATTTGCCGGCAACCAATTCCGTTTTTTTTTTTTTTTTTTTGAAAGGCTCGACTAGGAACGCGTGTGTCCTTTCAATTGAATTCACAAAGATTCGGTTTTCAGCTTGGTTTTCTAATAATAATTCAGCCCGTGTGAAGTTCCTATTTGATCTAATTGAATCATTAGGCTTTGACATTGCAAAATATTTGAATGTGTTTTGCTAATTGATTGTTCAGTCAGCATGCTCAATAATACATCAAGTATACGTATCTTAAAATTCAAAACAAGTCTAAATTTAGCTTCTTTTATTAAATTGCAAGTCAGCATTTTAGCAATAAATCTGTAAAATACTTCAAATACCCTTCTAGTTGATTTAATATAAGTCTCGATTTAATATTCATAATTTTAAAAACATATTAAATGTATTAAATAGAATATATACATTGCGATTTATTTCCTGTAATCTTGTTTCGCTAACCTTTCATATCAGGCATGCTGTAATCAAGCTGCCGTCACTTTTAATTTGTTTCTGGTGAACATTGATTTCTTGTTGACTGATGCACCGCTGATATGGCGGCTGTCGATATTTTTCCGGGCTGTTTTTTCTTGTTTGTCTTCTCGAGTGTAAAAGCTATCAACATTTTTAAATGATGCTCAAAAGTATGCAACATCGTTTGGAAGGCTTCTTAGACCACATAATTAATCAGCGTAAAAGCATTGCCTGCTTTTAGGATACATACCTAAATCGCTTAAGAGTTGGTAACAATAAAGTTGAATTGAACCGTCAACTGATGCTTTAAAGGGCAAGCCGTTAGATTTGAATAAAAACGTAACTTTTCAACATTGATTTTATTGTTTGATATTTTTGCGAGTGGAAGCATCTATTCGATTTTATTTTGCCATTCGCCATTAAATTTATATAGCTGTATTTGATTTATTGAGTTTTAAGTCAATTAATGTATAAAAATGAAAAACTATTGTAGAACAGACAACAATTTTATGTTAGATTTTACTGCTGATGGATGTTTTGCAGCAAATGTCCGAATAAATTAAATTAAAATGTTCGAAGAGATTATAAAACATGTATATGTTTTTTGTTGTTCTCTCCCGCCAATTAAAAATAACAAACTTTGACATTGACTACATATATTTTTTGTTTTTCGTTTTTCTGTTATATAAATACAAATAAACTAGTCTTACAACAAATTTACATATATCACAAATTGACAATTATAAAATAAAACAACTAATAATAAAGGCACTCATACAACAATAATCACACACACAGAAACCCACCTAAGATTTTTACATATATTTATATAAAAAAAAGAGCCGACTATGCACAACACTGAGAAACGTGTGCGCCTTGTTATTGCCCGGCCACAAGGTCAAAGGTCAATTAAAAACTAATTACAAAATGATGCAAACATAAAATGTAAATATCAAGTGACACGCTTGTGTCAACTACGCCAGCTCCTCGCGCATCTGTTGTCGCTGAGCTGACAGCTTGAAGTTGCCGGGCACGGCAGCTGAATTGCTCGCTGGCAGTCGAAGGGGCGCCTCCACCACAATGCCCGCCGATTTTTGCACCCCTTCCGGTGCCTGACGATAGCTGCCGGTGAGGCGACCCACAAGATTGTTTACTGCCCGCAAAGTCGATATGGGTATCTGTAAGTAAAGGGCCAAACGGCAAGCAAGTCAAAATTGAATTGATTCGCAACGGGTTGCGGCTCAAAGACGCTGCGGGGCTTCCAAAGTGATTATAAGTGTGCACGCTTACCTCGAAAATGCTGTCAATTAATGGCCTCAGGCTGAAGAACGAATAGCTTGGCTCAGCGGCAGCAGCAGCAGCAGGCGCATTGTTGCCAGCAACATTTGACATTGCGGCGCCCAGATTGCTCAGCACCAGAGCCGCATTCTGTTGCACACTGTTGCTGCTGCTCAAGGCGGACGAGGGGCGGTCATAGTGCACATAGTCATTACTGGGATAGAGCAGCATATTCTGAACCGGCATTGGCTGCAGCAGCGTCTACAACGATGTTCAATAAACATAAACATATTTAAATTGGCCAGAGTGAAATGTTAATGATGTTATAAGCGACAAAAGCCAATTAAATATTTATAGGTGTTTTTTATTCCGTTTTCTAAAGAGGACAAAAAAAAAACCGGAATTTGACTAAATTATTAAATTATTGTAAGTTCATCAGCGCACATTAAATTATTAAAAATTCAAATTTTCACAATTAAGTAATAATGCAGCAAACGAACAAACGCTTCATAGAGATCTATCCAAATTTAATTTATAAATGTGTTTTTAATTTTTCAAATATTGATCTAAAAATCTCATTTGCTATTTTTGGCGAATTCACAAAAGTATGCAATAGAAAAGTGGTGTCAGTTTTTGATTATTTATGTGTCCTAATTTGAATTTTGGATTTTTATTTATTTATTTTGTTCGTATCTCTTACTTACATCGTTGATAAGCATCAGTTCGTGTCGTTGTCCTCTCGAATAGCCAGTGACCCGAGTAAATTCGGTGACCAGGTGGGTCATGACCACCAGCAGCACAAACCATACAAAGCGGTCCATGGCTGTGATAATTATCTGCAAGAGACAACAACATTGATTAAATGTCATTTCGTGCAGTGCAATTAAAGTTGCCATGTACATCGTTGTCAAAACTCATTCTCGCCATTTGATTGTTTATCTCATTTATTTGCCGTCAAAATACATTGATTTTGCAATTAAATGTAAACGACACTTGCGAAGTGCAATTGTAATTGCAATCGCTCAACAACTCAAAGTCAAGTTGATGCTGAGTGTTTCAAATTGGGAAACCGATCGCAATGCGCTCCCTGACTGAGCCGAGCATTGGTTGACCACGTTCTGTGGCGCACACTCAACCAGCTAAATGGTTTTGTGCCAACGGATCCATAGGCACACAAATGTTGATTCAAGTTTGGCTAACAGCGGAAAATAAAAATAAAAAAAAAGAAATAAAACCAGCAACAAAGTAGTAGCAGAATTTTCAGCTGTTGTGGCGGCGGCGGTGGCTGTTGCTGCGATTCTGAAATGTGGATTAGCACAAGGCCAACTTGCCGCATGACGTTTGCCAGGCGTAACCAGTTTTATGCTGTGGCTGCCTCAGTTTCATGTGGTGGGCCGAGCGCATCGAGCATCAAGTTTTTCCACTGGCAGCGTACTTTTCACCGCTTAAGTGTGTTTTGAAAGCTGTCATGAACCAAACAGACGCAGCTGACGGTCGCCTAAGGCGCACCAAGTGGCGTATGAGCAATATTTAACAGGGCAGAACAATACCAGTTTAAGCCGAATTCAATTTGCCATCCATGACAAGTTCAAATGTCAACCTAATAAATCATACACTCTGATGACACATACGCATGCATTTAAAATATATAAATAAATAAATTTCAACCCACATAAAACAGAGCCCTTGTCTGTGTTTTTATGTTGACTTTTGTGATTACAAACAAGACTGCCGGATTTTCAAACTCTGTTTTTGGGGGGGTAAAGCGTAGCAGGGGGCATGCTGTGGCATTCATCAAGCGGCACTCACTTTGCATAGTTTGCCACGCTGTGGAGCTTAGAGACCAGCCAAGACTAATTGTACAATTGTTGAAATTATATTTTTATTAAATTACTTTAAGATTCTGCCAGTGCCTTGACATAGATCGTTGGTCATGTGCAACATTAACAATAACAATAAAGCATCATGCTGCTGTGTGTAATTAAATAAATAATTAAGCGAATGTTAAATCTTACCCTGACCCCTGTCAAAAGGGGAAGGCTACTGCGAATCGGCGGTGCACAAAAAGATTCTGTTAGCTAATTTTTTCTAGACGATAAAACGACGATAACAAAACGCCGCTAAACGAAATACAAAAAGAAAAACAAAACAACACAATGCGCAAAAAAAATGAGGTAGAAGCAGAGAGACACATTGAATGGCAAAATGCTGAAATTATTAACATTCGTTTAGGAAATGCATAAATTAAGAAAAACCGTGATTCATTGAAGCGATAACGGGGAAAAAATGCAAAACAAAACTGTAAAGGAGTTCAGCAGACAAAAATGACATAAATATGCGGGCTATAAGCGAATTTGAGTTCACTGCCAGACTGGTCGTGACACTTTCCCATCCTGGGTGAGGAAGTGTGTTTTATTTCTTTTTGACAGTCTCTTATTATTATTCTGCACATTTTAAGTGGGTAGCAAAATTATACCTTTTGTTTTTTTGCGTTGTTGGTTGGGCCGTGCAATTCAAAGAGCTTAAAGAATTCAACAAAATGGCTGCTAAAGACAGAAGCCATACCACTTAAGCGCATTGCAAGATAATAGAAAGATATTTATGGCTGTCTTAATGACTTTGGTCATTTTACTTACTTATTACATGGCATTTGACGACGGTATCAATAAACAATGAAACCCTTTCATTCGTTAACAAATATATTAAATAACGTGGTCGTAGTTCAAAGCAGAGATTTAATTTTTAAAGTACTCAATATTTTCAAATAGTTTCATTAAGTGTTTCTAAAATCACTTCAAAAGAAAGCATAGTCCATTGTAAATTTATATATATGTATAGTGTATTAGTATATTTCTAGATTTGTATGCAAATCTTTTGTTTGGGGACCACAACAAATTTTTATCTGGCATAGTGCCTGAAGTGCATTTGTATTTAAAATTCATTTGTATATAAATAGCGACCAAGTGAGAGATGAAGCCAAAATTGAATGTTTGCCAGCTCCATTGTGGCCTGGTCTCTGGATACCATGGAATTTGCTGTCGTCTTCAAGTATTTATCAAACAGCTTATGCACATACATTTCCATTTCAATTGCTGATACCCTGATATACACATATACAAATGTAATTAAAATAACATTTCGGTCACTTTGTTGTGCTCACGACACGATCTCTTTCTGTGCTTGTTTGATTTTGCTCATTGGTCCAACATGCGTATACGTTATGTGCAAAGTGTACGCAGGATTGAACCGCAATTGAGCAACTTTAACAGTAGCTTCTTTTTGGAACGTATTTCTGTGTATGTGGGTATTTGCTTATTGTTTATTGTTTACTGTTTACTGTTTACTTTTCTATGCCAGAGACATACGGTTTGCATAACGCGCGAAAAATCTTTTGTTATTCTTTGTCAGAACTTTGGCAAATATTAAGAGTGCAAACAGAGGCATAAACGCTCAGCAAACACATAATGCTAACTCGATGGCAGTCTGCAGTCTGGTCTATGTTATACCAGGATATGCAACAGGCTCGTCCTTGGACACATACACACACGCACAGAAAGAGAGAAAGAAGTATAAAAGCACACACACGTATTAAAACACTTTTGTATGTGTTCCAAATCTAAACAGAATAAATTTAATTCAAATAAAGTGTAATGGCAAAAATCGAGTGCTTTCTTGACGTGGTCGCCTACGCGAAGTTTATTTAACTCATTTGTTTGTGGAATGTCAATAAACGTTAATATTTTTTGCTGGAAAAACGAGCACTTTAAAACCAGAGAGGAAAGGGGTAACAACGCACTTGCCCACGGCCAGGATTGTGTTTACATTGAACGCTTCCTTAGTACGAGTACTTGCTAAAAATATTGGCATATGCTAAACTTTTTTTAAACGGAAATTACTTTAAGGTATAAATACTTTTCAGTAAGTCTGTGATGCAAAGGGGTGAGCTCATTTAATATCAATGTAATTCCAAGGGGCTGAAAACAAATTATTTTTAGATTTTGTCGGTGAGAAGAGAAACACACTCAGTAAATCTCTATTTGTTTGGTAAGGTAATAAAACTAAATGCAGTTTAAGTCTCGAGGCTGTAACTACGCTTGGGGATATCAATTAGAGCTTATTGTTTTCACATTCCAATTTAATATGTTTTAATAACATTGCAACAGATTCAACCATAATTGCTTAAATTATGAGGAAGCCAAAAGAATTTTAATTTCATATTTCCGGCTTGAGGCCAGACAAACACTTCAAACACCATCTTTCCACTTTCCATCTGTCCTGGGGTTGGGGAAAATATCCGTTTTCATTTTTGGTTACTTTCTATTTCTGTTTCGGCTGTTGTTTTTTTTTTATTGATTTGTTTTCATTGGGACTACTTTGGCTGTTCGGTTGCCCTGCAGCTGTTTATATTACACTGCTGCAAAATTAATACTAATTTATTCTAATTATAAAGATAAGCTAGATTTTTGCTGCTTGCGAGCTGCTGTCGAGTAAAAGTTTTCCCTGGCCCCAAAATAAAAAACCAAGAAAGCAAAAGTGTTGAAACGAGTTAGAGAACTTTAAGAATTAATTTTTAACGCTCTGCAGCTTCAGCTGCTGTTCGAATTTATTTACGCGCTATTTATGTTTATTAATTATTCATATTCCGTCAGACTCTCGCAGTTCAGAGCATTCTATCCAGTTAGCAGCTACCAGTTATCAGTTACGACATCTTGCACAAAACGCAGATTATAGTATTCAATTCTGGACAAGTTTCGAGCAACGCGCCTGCTTTTCATTTCAGTTTGTGTCTGCTCTTAATGAGCCAAACAGTAACTGGCCATTGCCTCAAGTGCTTCTTGCAACATTGGCCACCTATATGTGCCACTTATATTCGAGTACTGGTTTTATTTTGTTTTGATTTTATTTTTTGGCAAAGCAGGAACTCACCTCGTTTGTGATATAGACACTGCGTGCTGCTGCCATTCTGCCAAACAACAACTCAGTACGCTTATTTTTTGGATATGTTTGCAATACCAATATACCAATATCGGATAAGCAATTGTATCGACTACAATTCGAATTCGTGAACGTGAACGTGAACGTGGATGTGAAGTGCACCTGAACGCGTCTGCGCAGCAACTGACGGTGGGCAGCGACTGTGCTGCTTATATTCAGCACGTAGCACAGTTCTAGTCGAGGTGCAGCTGCTCGGAGACAGCTGATCTTAAGTCTGAGTTGCTGTGTGTTGTATTAAATGACGCGGCTCGCTGCAGTCTCCGTAAATATATGTATAAGTTGGGGATCAGTTTGCACAAACAAATTGAGCGGGCACGTCAGAGAATTTCTTTTCAGACCGCTTTCTCAGCGTCGAAAGAAAAACTGGTTTAAGCGCAAATGGAACAAAAATAAAAAGTGGATTGGCTACTTTCAGCGCAATTGGAGTGTTGACTGTTTTAGCGCTCTGACACACTTACATGTTTCGATTTTCATGAAATCAGTTCTACATATAATTATATTTTATGGCCTACGTCAACAGCCACATTTTTTGTTGTTGTTTTCTTTTGCTTGTTTGTATGTATTCTCAGTGCCATTGTGCGCGACTTTAAATGGTTCTGAAAATTGGTGAAGTTCACTGAACCCGTTTGCACAGAGCACAGCTTGTTCACCTTACGTCGAAAGATCGCAGCTCACAACTGACCGAGTTTTCATGCAACAATGCCACGCCAGTCAATGTCCACATCCACATCCATAACAGATCGCCTGCAGTCGCACTCTACGCGTCCATCGTTTAGCCGCTTATTGTTGCTGATGAGGTCGGCAAATAATGCCAGACATACATGGTACATACATACAGACATATATTTGTATGTACATTCGAGGTATTTGCAAAGCCTGCCATCAAACCGGAACTGCCTTGAACTCGAACGTAGCTGCATATTTAATTACGCGATGCGGTAATCGAAGCAGACCCAAAAAAGGCTGTTAAGCCGACTAAAACGAAATCACCAAGAGTGAAATCAGCAAGTGCTCAACTGGCATATACCCTGCATATAGGCAGGGTACAAGTGTAAGCCGAACTATTGTAAAAAACAAACGAATTCTATATTTATCGATATTTATCGATAATTCTTGCTAAAATACTTGCTGCAACTTAAAATAACTTCTTGATTAACTGTACTTTAATTTTTATCAGAATTCTATTTATCGGCATTTTGCAGGGTAAACAGCTGCTTAGCAAACTGATTTTAGCAATCGAAATTGCAATATTACGGTTGTGAAATTATTTAATAATTAATATAATAATAAAAGGGGCGTTGGGCGTCATTCGGCGTTGAAAATTAACTTGATCATCGAATGAGTAGGAGAACATTCATATTAAATTCGGGGGGTTTTGTGTACCTTAAGGTCACGATAAGAAGATTGATGACCTTATTGACTTGGGTTTTTGATGCTGCCGAAGAATAGATACCAATGCCTACATTTTAAAAGGTCACGAGTGTTAAATTTTATTAACTAACATCATTTACAAAAGTTTGTTATAACCTTTACTAACCAATTTGGGATCGAAACTGGTTCTAATAAGAAGTGAACGAAAAGGTCAAACACACTCACACACATTTAAAACAATCGCTATAATAAAGGCCGGAAACAGTTGGTGGCAGTCTTATTAAGTTGGCCGTTGGCGCTCAGATAGGCCATTTTGACAATCCATCTTATTAACAGAACTTCGAACTCGAAAACATATTGCTTAAATTTCTGATGAGGTTAAGACAATAAATCAAATTATGCGTGTGAATATTAATGACGCCAAATGAGTCTGTCTTGAAATAGGTATAATATATGTGTTGTTGCAACTGATCTACTCCACAAAAGTTTCTGTGTGTGTTTGGAGAGTATGCTGGCAAAGTTTTGCACACACACAGCTCTTAAACTTATAACCTCCATTAGCATTTGTATCTCAGGCACACAGATAGATGATGCATTGAACCTGCAATAATGATACTGCTCGTAAAACGGCAATCACATTGAACTTGCTGTCAGTTTGTTTGAGTTGTTGTTGCTGCTGTTGTTGGGAAGCATTTGATTTGCTCGTGATTCACTTAGCGCACCCTTTTTGTGTGCAAAGACAAACATAAACAGACAAAAGCGCACTCACAGATACATCCACAAGTGCTTTAAACGGATTCAGATAAACAGGCTGTCGAATCGATTGACCAGACATTTTTTTTTTTTGCTTACTGTTTGCTATTGGGCATGTTGAGCTTGCTTTGAGTACATAGGAACATTTAATACTCAACATCGAAATATTGCCATTTTCGATTACCGATTGTAGTCTAAAATGATTTCATATACAGTTTACGAATTAGAAATTAGCAAAAATAATTCTTTTAACTTAATATGCATATAATTAAATGTGTATGTTAATAAAGCTTGCCATAGCTGTCATTGTGGCTTTAATGGTTGGACACCTCAAGAGACACATAACTCTGATTTTTATTACTTCAATTGTTTAGGTAATAAAAGAGCAAAAAAGTTTCGCTATAGGCTTAAAGTAATATGCTTAGCGTGCGTTTCTTTAATAGGTATTTTCGTAAACGGTTTGTTTGCCAATTTAACAAATTGTAAATCAACAGTGGCCACAGCAAACAAAGCCGCAGCAGCAGCTGCTCGACCAACTTAGTTAAAATGCAATCGACAGTTATTGACCCTAAACTTGAACTAGAAACCAAAAAAAAAAAAATAATAATAAAGAAAGAAACGGCATAAAGCGTAAAATTGAATTCGGTTGAATCGGCCAGCTATTTATGTTTCTGTTTCAGTTGCTGGTGGTTCGCTATCTCTGTTTGCCCCACTGCTGGAACTGCATAAATTTGAATAGTTTAACAATGGTTTGTTCAACGGTCTGCTGTGCACCTTTTATCTGGTCACACTTGCGAGTACATTCCCAGGCAACAACAACAAGAACAGCAACAACAACAGCAACAACAACAGCAACTACAATAACGAATAAGCGCCAATGAGCCCCTGACATTGCTCACGGTCAGCTTTATATTTATTATTACCTGTTTTGCTTCCATTTTATTTAAAATCATAAGCTTTTTGTGCCTCCATGCCACTGTGCCACACTTTATCTTCGTCGCTTTGTCGCTATTTTCTTTAGCGTTTATATTTGATTTACTTAATTTTTCGGATTCTTCGCTTGTTTACTGTTTTTTTTTCTCTCTTTTTTTCGGAACGTGAACTTTTAGCGAAAAACAGTTGAGAAATTGTAGCAACCAGATAGCCGACAAATTCCCTCTCCCACCAATCATTTCACAAAAGCCATGAACGTGAACCCAAACACGTGCACGAAACACGGCGCAAATGTTTGACGATAAGTGATTTTGTATCTATTGCTGTGTCTATATCTGTGTGGAATTATTTATCTGTGTGTGTGTGTGTGTGTGTGTGTGTGATACCAGTCGAGCCTGACGACTGCTACTGTTATTGTTTATTATCTTTGGACGGTTCGTCTTGGCTTGGCTGGGCTCGGCTCGATTTCTTCAACTTTTGCGAGTTACTTTTATAATTTGCTTTGTGGCTTTTGTTTGCATATTTCGTTTATTGTTGCCGTTGCCATTTAACACATTCATTATTTTCGACAATTCGATTGGAGCTATTTTCTTTTCTTTCCCTTTTTTTTTTTGGGTGCACAAGTATTCGCAAGAGGTTCTTTCAGAACCGGCGGGGAGGCAAGTGCTCTTGTAAAAACAATACAATAACAAATTGCAGTAGATTCAATTAACTTTGACCACTTAAGTGCTCGCTGCTCAAAGACTTAATTAAGTATCGTTAAACAGTGCACGAGTAGAATAAGAAGAGACGTGGAAAATTAAGTGAACGCAATAAAAAGTGAAACTACAATTACACTAAGCAAAGTTTGACATAGAAGGCGGGGTCAATGTATCGTAAATCAAGCGGCTAATTAATGTTATTCAGCACTAATCACACACACAAACACACAGGGGCTGATAGATTGATGTGCACACGCCGCAATTGCCGCAACAGCAGCATCCACTTAATATCCAAATAATCAATGTAATTAATTTGCAATAATTAAATTACTTACACACACACAGACACAGACACATACACAAGTTCGCTGTAGTATAAAACAATAAAAAAACAATTTGTTGCTACACACAATAGTAAACAGTGTACGTATGTCATTTACAACTTTTACTACATTTCTCAAACAGCTCGTAATTAATGTGCATATTTTAAATGCACCTCACAATAAATATGCTGCGCTCCATGCAAAATACTGAGAGTGGCCGGGCAAAACAAAAGAAGTAATTTACTAAATGTTATTGATTCACAGGAATCAATTGTACATATTCACATCGGCAAATAATCTGTTGTTTAAAATTCACTCCCTGACAATGCTGTTCGTTTAAACCCAATTAACAATAAAATTCAATGTGAGCAGAAAATAGAAACCAGAAAGTGAATTCAAGGGAAAAAGCCATCGGTAGAATACCATGCTCTGCATTTGCAATAAATCTATTTAATCTTTGGCATTAAAACTGTTACGTAAATCGAATGTAAGACAAATAAGTTAAAGGTAAACGAATTGAAATACTGGGAAAATAAATTTTCAAGATATAAACCGAACACTCATAAAATATACGAACAAAAATAATTCCCATAATATTTACTCTGGGAAACATTCGTTGAATTGAATAATAATAAATTTTGATATCTCTGCACAAACAGGTTTGTGTTCTAGGTAAGAAATGGCAACTTGTGAGGAATTGAAAATAAATAATACAGAAATAGATAATTGTTGTATAAAATCACATGTAATAAGCTGTGCAACAAGTTTCCAAGCAAATTAAAGACTCAAGCAATAAAAGTATATGTGTAGCAAAAAACATAAAAATCAACTTTAGATTTTATCAAAAGTAGTTTGCCCAGATTCTGATGGGATTAATGCCGCGCCGGTCTGTCAAACAACTCTTCTTGCCACTGACTTGACTTAATTGTTTTGCGCTCTGCTAATGAACTTTGTCTAGAATTAGTGCTGGGCTCAGACTCAGACTTACCATAAAAAAGAAACTGCTTTCAGCAATAATCAAATGCTGTTTCTTGTATGTACGTAAGGCTCTTTATAACTGAAAGCGGCACCTACAATCGGCAAAGTAGACCAACATTCAAGTGAAATGCTCTTTGCAGCAGGCAATTATGCTAATTTCAAACTGGCCACGTTAACATGGCTTGCCTCTGCTAGTTGTTGCCGCTATCTGCTTAGCTCCCCCCTCTGTCTTTAGTGCAATTCCTATGGCTACGCTTACGTGACACGGATCACATTCGCCTTAGTTCCTGAGTGAATGGCAGTGGCTGAAATCGAAATTACAATCACCACCCCACCTTCTTTTCGTGTCCGAAAATAGAATAAACGAGCTGACTGTACAGTGACGTCTGAAATCGATGTGAGTACAAAGCAGTTAAAAACGAAACACTTATGCATACGTAAATCGATCAAGTCCGAAAACAAAAGAAAAAAAGGGAAGCTAAGCTGCAGCACTGAATTTAAATACTGAATAATATATATGTATATACATATATATATTTCAGCTGGGATTGGGACAGCGCGTGTTTTTTAATTACAAACAAATACTTTGTACAGATATTTAAGTAGCTGGAAATAAATCTTAGACTCGTCTCGTTCTAAAATTCATCAATTATTCATATCACACAGTTCTACCTTCCGTTGGCCTTTGTTGCAAGCATTATGTAACTGAGTCGCACGTCATTAATTAGAATATTCAGCCATCCAGCAAACACTTTCGGAGTAAGCCACTTAACACCGCAACAAAAACAAAAATTACGGCATACGGATACAAATACATATAATCACTGGCTCTGAACAAAATGTAAATGACTCAAACTTCGTCAGAGACTGAAACTGATTCAGGCTGATTCAGATGCAGATGGGACAACAACAAAAGATACAAAAAATAAATGTGTTTTAATATACACACATAAAACGAGACATAATTTTTCGCAATATGATCTCATTATGTATACAAAGATCACTCGACAACCACAGACAGGAAACCGGCTTATCAGTAAAACGAATGTGAAGAACAACCTGAAGATACTTGTGTGTGAAAACAAGTAAGAACTTAAAGAACAATTCACAATAGTTTTGTGAATTATTACAATCATTTTTTATTTATTATATTATGATGCTAATCTGAGATTTAATAATCACTGTGAACTACTCATTACTCTTGTCACTGAGATCGTATTTTAATAGCAAGCTTGTTGTCTTTATGATCATTGCTAATAAATTGCTACTCAATTAAACGCCCTGTCCTGAGATAATTATTATATGTTAAACTATGGTCTATACTAATTTAAGCATTGTGGAATTAAAAAGCAAACATAAAAATAAACAACAATTGAATGTAGTTGCTTTATTTGACTACCTTATCCAGTTGGCTGCGTCTCTCGATCATATTTGCGTCTATTTGAACAAAGAATTTCGCAAAGATTCTACGGGAATTTGTTGTCGTACAGCGCATAGAACTTCACTTTATTGACTTGACTAATTTCCGCTTCAATGTGAATATATTATTGGACACTCAAGCGGCTCGCACTGCCAATTTTTAGGTGATGAAGTTTATCAAATAGATAATACGATCCAAAACACAACACAACACAACACAACACTTCACTTCATAAGCGACCGGTTCGTTTTGTATGAAATTCGCAACTGAATACTCAAGAGTCTCTTACAGATACTCAAATAAAGCTTGTCTGGCCGAAGTCAAGCCAAAGTCAAAGCCGGCAACAGAAACGAGGTGTTGCCTGGTAGGTTTTCGATTTCAGTTTCGGATTCGGTTTCGGTTTTGCGTCTCGGGCGCCGGCTAACGTGTTTGCGATTGGCTGGGGGGGAGAGAGAGGGGCTGAAGATACCTCCTCAGCTGTTTGCCATGTATCCAAGTATCCATGAGATACTTGCGCTTGCGCGCTACCTTTTTTTTCGCCACCATTTCGCGCTGTGTACGCGAGTTCGGCATTAAGTGTTTCACATCACGTTAAAGCAATAGCAAATGGCTACAGAAAATAACCACGCACGACTGCCTGCCTGAAATGCTGATTAGCTGGCGTTGCTCAGTTGCTTTGAGCCAAATTTTGCTGCCTGTTCGATTAATATATTGCTGCTGCTGCTGCTGCTTCGGCCATTGACTGGTAGCGAATTGGCTTTCTTTTCCGCTTGTGCGGGGCATTGATTGCAACACAACGCCAAGCTGCATGTTGGGCAAACAATTAGCAACTTTCACTGCCGCAATTTCTAACACAGCTACGATAAGTAGTAAGCTTGTTTACTGACTTATTGTTACAGTCGCGACTACACAATCGAAGCGAACCCATTTCTAGACTTTTTGGACTGTTCGATTGAGTCATCAGAGAGCTGCAACAGTCATACGGCGCTGCACGCTGCAAATATTTGTCCAGCAATTATAGTTTATATTGTTTACCTGTTTACAATTGGCCTACGCTTGATTTGATTGTCACAGTAGTTGTAGTCGCTGATTGCTTTTATGGGCCTTATTTACAGCCTAGAATTAATATTGAAATTCGCGTATTTTAATGCACTGTGCGCTGGCCTGAGAACATTGCTCAACTGGCTCATGCACCCTGATACTTGTTGGTATTTATTGCAGTGAGTGGCTCCAGATTGTAGAAATTTGTCGAGGTCATTTTTTTTTTAATTATGTCTGATCATTTAGAAAACAAACTAACCGAAATGCCTTTTAGAGCGTAACCATAGATTGATAAATAATGAAGCTAGCGCGTTTGGGTCACAACTGATTAAAGTCAGCTCCAATTTATTGTGACGACAACTTAAATCAAATTTTAATTCAACCCTAGGCATCCTGCATAATAGATTTATCGGCGCGTGTGTGCGTGTCACTGGGCAAGGACAATAATTGTTTGAAAACGTACGTGATTCTATTCCGAGAAAAGGACGAGAAATGCCTCCAAATTCTACTTCTACTTCCCCCTTGATCGGCTGTGGCATTGTATGAATAAACGAATGATTTCTAGTCACTAAATTGCAAACGCAGTTCACTACGAATGTGGCACATGGCGGAGAGATTCCAGTGGCTTCTGGCCGTATAACGTGCACACGTGATGCCATTTCCCTGAACCAAATTATGGTCACTTGTGTGTTAACCACAATCAACGAGGCATTACAACTGAATGGCCGAATGTGTCTATAAGATTTGGCTGCACTCGACTCCAACTTGGCCAGCTGCGATAAGCGCTCAATCTCAATATCAATGATAATGATGATGAGACACAAAACAGTTTAATTTATCACCAGCGGAAATGATGCCAAGTGTTTTGTCTTCTAGTAGTCTGTCTGTGAATCTTGAATGAAAGCTTGCTTATAGTTTATTTAACACAATGCTGATTTTCGCTTGCCTTTGCGACACGCAATTTTTAGTCATGTTTGCCAATGACCTTTGTATAGCAGCATCATCAGCTACGTGTAGTTGTGGTTTGTGGGTTTGTCGAAAACTCTGAAATTAACTGCACTGGTTTCAATGCCACTGGCCATGCATTGGCAGCAGCCTCAAGGTACACCGTGTGTAATAAGTATGCAATTTGCAATTAGCCAGATAATGGGCGTCTAATTTGTAGTGTCTGTGAACTTGCGAATTAATAGTCACTGCTCATACACTTTATAATTAGTGAAAACAGTCACTAGGCGAAATCTAAGCGCCTGAAAAGCCATTTAACTATTTTCAACAACTTCATTTAAAACGAGAGATCTCACACAGATTGTTTGCAGCAAATTTAACTGCTTGTGAAGATTAGAAAAACTATTAAGGATTTATAAGTAAATAAATAATAATTATATTTCTATGAAATCTAAGATTCCAATTCTGTTTTAAATATACATGTGCATATATACAGCAGTCTCATCTGTATAATGGGAATAATGTATGTGTTTTTGATCAGATGGACTTGGGTAGTTAGTTTGAGCGACAGTTAAACTGACTGTGCCATTTCATGATCGCCAAATTGCTTTTAAATTACTTCTCTGCTGACATTCAAGCAATTTAGCATTATTTTGCCGGATGCTTATCATTTTGGGGGTGCGCGTAGTTATAATTTAGATGTGGCATAAATCACAAAAGCCATCTGTGTCAAGGTTACGGGGATTTGAGGTTTTGAGTTGAGGTTTAGGGGGTTGAGATTTATTAAAATGCATTAGAGTGCATTAATTGGATTTCATAGAATTTTCTTTGAACTGTATTCGCATACGTCATTTCTATTATTATGTGTAACAAATTAAAAGCTCGTATCCAATATTCAATATTCTTTTCAGGAATTAAATTGATTACATTATATCATCATTATAATATCACTAGAATATGCCTCATAGCACAATAAATGCATAATAAAACCAAAAACAGTTTACGGTTCATGTGAGAAATTACTTTATGCGATGCAGTCAAACGTGAATAGTTCGAAAGGACACAAACAAAAAATAAAAAAAATAATATAAAAAATCAATATAGAATGCAAAGCATTTTTCCCCACAATTGATTACTTCCACAATCCCAGTAGACATACATATGTTGGCTGGTTGAAGAATGAAAAGCGAACAAACAGAATACATGAATGATGCATATTGTCCCTAAAATTTCGCACAACAATTGTCACGCTTTCAGCTGATTGTGTGTGTGTGCACAAAAAAATCCTTACGCAGCATTGGGCCAGCTGATAAAAATGCCCATAATACAAAATGAAATAGTAACCGGAATTTATTGTGTGTGATTTGCAGGAATACATTTATTGTGGTTTAATGATGACCAGCACAGGCAAAAATATATACGAATAATTTATTTCGTTAGTATTTGAAAGTTGTGAAATTTTATTGACCAGCCTTTTTTCCAAGCAAGCGTAAAATGACGAAAATAAATTTGAAATTTACCGCTTCTCTTAAATATATATATGTTATTTTCAGTGAGTAATATATCATATTTTAAATTCATAAAAACATATTAGTATTTTTAAAGTTTTAATTGATGACTTAATGATGTGCAATTATTTATTTATTTTCAATATAGGTATGCTTCCAAAATTCAGTAGTGTGGAGCTGGGTTAGCTGCGAACCACCAATTTATGTATTTATTTCGAGTTTATGTTGGCTTCAATTGAATTAATTAATTGGTTTACGCATTTACAAATTTTTCGTAGCAAGAAATTATTATAATTTAATCTAAGTAAAAAAAAGGCTCTAATTATAATTATAATAAGATTATAGGTATCTTTTATATAGAAAATACATTGCAGCAAGCAAACACTAGCCTGGACCATTCATGGTTCTTTCTTCTGTGTGTTGCATACTTTCAGGCTTTTGCATATCTTACTTATGCTTCAACACAAAATAAAAACGCTAAGGTAAATCAATGTTAATAGCGCGACAAATCAAAAGGAAAGCGGGGTGCTTTCTTGAAAAGCCACGCATCACTTAACTTAAAAATCACATGAAAACGCGCTAGAAACACATTAAATCACACATTATCAATATCATGTGTGGGTGTATGGCAACATGCGGTGTCTTTGGTATAAGACGAACATAACGTTAAATCTGCATAAGCCAAAGGCACAGGCTATGAGTCCCTATCCGTGCAGCGTCCTCATCATCAACATAAACGGCTGTCATCGCTGTCATCGCATTTTAAATTTCAATTGTAACGTTTGCCGCTGTGCAAATCCGCCAATTTCATTCATTGAGGCGTGCATGTGAACGGTGCCACGCCTCAACACTCATGTTGCAGCCTGTTGTTGAATCATTCATGGCCCCTTGTGGTACGTGTAATAATTGCCCCATATGGCAGCGGTAAAACGGTAGCAAAGGCAACGGCAACGGCAAAGACGTCTTTTATTTATATACTTAAATTTTTTTAGTATTATTTTACATATTTTTTATTGGCATTTGCATATGCTATACTGCTGGGTGCTGCCTGTTACATGTGATTAAAGTCAATTGCAGTCGACTCGTAATCACCACATTTAATCAGACGAGAATTTATTGCAATCGTTTAACTCAACATTGTGTAAATCTGTTTGCAAAGTTTTCGTCAGAATAAAAACAACTCCAGATAAAAGCCCTTAAATGTGGCCGTAATTATGTTTGTTTCTGCAAAACAGGGGCCACATCTGAGAGTTGCGATGCCAGCGATGCCAGTAATCGTAATCCGCTGTGAAAGCCAAAGTTGACATTCATTTGCCACAAGCAGGATGTGTCGGTGTGTGTGTGTGTGTGTGCGTGTGTGTGCGAGTGGCAAGTTGTCTGCGCCAAGTCAAGTCAAACTAATTTCGAGCGAAGTCAACTCTCATGCAAAATTGAGTTTGTTATGCGCCAGGCACAAATAACACTCATTAGCCATAATGAGTTATACTCCTCGTTTCGGACTACATTTAGATGGGCTCTTTGGCAGCCATTATGCGGATGGCGTTTTTGTTTTTTATCGCCTGGCACTGAATCTGGTGCATAGTAAAGCGTAAAGTTTTGTAGTTATTAATATATACGAATGCCGACGCTTTAAATAGATTCCAGACCCAAGATCCTGGCCTCGCCTGGCCCCCCTACCGCAAATTGTTTGACATTTGGCACTGGCACACTGGATGTCAAGCCTTCTACTTTTGGCAGCCGCCTGTTAATGTCACTTGCCAGCAGTAGTAGCAGCAGCAGCAGTAGTAGCAGCAGCAGCAGCAGCAGCAGCAGTTTCAGTTATTTTAGCCCAAGTTTTCCATCACAGGACTAACTTTTGGTTGTTAATTCGCTCAAGTTTCTGGAAAGTATTTACGTGCTTTCCCCCGAAAAAAAGAAAAACCCGAGTCTGGGATCAAGACGCGGATAGATGTGGGCCGTATAACCAGCCATGCGGACAGTATGGCAGTCGGCTACAAGTACCCGGAAAGTTTTACATGTTAATGGCATAGTTTAGGCAAATGTTTTCACTGCTACACAACACCCTCAACATATGCTACGCCTTAGGAAAATCCAAATAATTTTTGTACATATTTTGTGTATGTGGCTTTTGTACACACACACACTGTGTACTTTCCGAAAATATCTGTACTTTATTAATTATCCTGAAAGTACATTAAAAAACGTACAGTTGTGTCTTATTATACTGTATTTTAATCACTTTTTTGACAAACTATTTTTAAAATTACGGATTGTAATTTTGTTTCCATTTCTTAGCTCCTAGTTAGATTAGTTTAAAATACAATTAAAAAATTCATAGTGATTTTCGATTTAGAAACATTTTTTAAAATTCAGTGCTATTTTTTTCTGAGTGCACATCCTTTCATTTTAGTCAGAAATTAACTTTCACTCGTCTGAATGGTTTCAGACCACGACCACATTATGGGCCATTGCCATCGCCAAAGGCTACGTTAAGTGACTTTCTTATACCGGTTGTAAAATTTCTCGCTGTATATGTGAACGTGTTGTGCATATGGACATATACACACACTAGTGAGTGTGTGTGTGTGTGTGTTTGTGTGTAACATACGTAACTGCGGCTTAATATTTCTAGTCTCTGAAAGCGCCTAGTAAGTTGTTTGAGTACATTGCTGAACGCGAACGCCGACGGCTATTCCCAAGGTCATGTTTAGGAGTAGGGGTAGTTAACGAAGGAGTGATGGGGTATAAAAGGTAGCTGGGAGGGTGGTTCTGAGTTGGAGCTGACATCCAAGTCAGGCCGTTGACACAAAACTTTTCCGGGCAAATGCATAATTGCGTATTTTTCGAATTTTCCTTCAGATTTGACAATGTGCGCAAAAGTTTTTGGGTTGCGTCTGTCTGTCCGTCTGTCTGTCATAAGGAAACTAATTTAATGCCAAAGTTGTAAACTACTTTTTGGGACGTCACAAGCGCGCCTCGATTTACAATATTCCGTGGGTAATTTAATTTCCAGATAAAAAAATGCTCCTTTTCAACATGTTGGCATCAATTTCAACACGTTCGAGGCACATGTCGGTAAGCATTTTCATGTCCAAGTTAAGCCTCATCAGGTGAAGTGCCCACTTGTGGCTGCCTCAGCAGTCACAGCAGACACTTGCAGCAAGCAGTATTAACATTTTCCTTAACAACAAATTGCAGATGAGCAGCAACACTAGAAGGAGCAAATAAAAAAAAAAGAGCCAGCGGGATGAACTGCTGCGTTGCATGTAGCTAAAAGTACACTTTAAAAAAATCCGAATAAACTTAATTTCTGCTGAATATGAAAAGCAAACGATTTGTTTCTATGCATTACATATTATTTTCATTTCTCTTTTAGCTCAGATCTTATATAAATAATATTAAAAAACGAATAATAATAATTAAAAATATATGTAACTTATAACTTGAATAATAAATAAATGAATTTTAAATTAAAATATTTTTAAGCCACATTCAACTACAATTTTCATTTGTACTATGAGACATATTTGGTTGCAGTGTCTGTGACGCTTGAGTTGTATAAGTTTTTGCAAACTAATAAAGTGACATTGCTGAAAATTTCCAGTAAGAGTTTGCATGACTTATACAGTTGGAGACCGACAGATAAAGACACCTAATGATGATGCTGCTGGTGCTGCTACTGATGCTAATGATGATGATGATGATGGTCTCGACTGAATGGCGACACAGTTGCAAGCTCAAATAAATGAAGCAAGTGGCAAAATATAATTTTGGACTGCCAGGCAGGCAGCTGAGTCTGCACTTTGCTCAGCAAGTCTGTCTGTCTGGCTTAAGCACAAAAGTAGTTTCATTGCTAATTTGTTGAAAACGAAAAAGAAGTGCGTCCGCCCCCCAACCCCGTCCCCTCAGCTTGTACAGCAATTTTTGCGCGGCTTCCCTTGATTAAAAATTAAAAGAGCTCTCATATTTTGTGAACGATTTAGGACCAGCACTCAAAATGAATTCAAGGAGCAAGTTGTGGCAGTGCCCGCTACGTGCTTTGCATTCATCAGGATGCGAGGATTCGTTCTCTAGCTCTAGTTTCGGGCGCGATATGTGAATGTGTTTCTCTTTGAGCTGCTATAAATTTAAATCAACTTAGAGACTGCCTGCCTGCCTGCCTGCGTCTTCTTCTACGCCAGCCGCTCAACAAATCGATTTTGGCCCCAGTTCGCCCTTCTTGCGCTGACCTTTCGCCATAAATTGGTAGCTGGCTAGTTGGCCCTTTTTGCTCTGGGTTTTGCTATTTCACTTTAGATCAAGCAGCGCGTGGTCTGCTCTTCTTTTTTTTTACAATGTTACAATGCTGGCTTTACAGATTCAACATGACTTAGTGTCGGACTTAAGCGCATTAGGCCGTTGCCAAAGCCCAGAAAGTCTTTTAATGTCTAATCTCTGTGCAAATAAATAAATAGACGAGCAGCAACAGCAACAAAAATGGAACAGCATCAAAAAAATAGACAACATCAGTTGCCCATTTTGAAATTTACATTCCCTCACCCCCAAATAGCTGTTAGCTGCAGCAGTTAAACAGCAGTATGTGCATTAGCAAACTTTGCATGCAAATCATACTGCTTACATATCAAATCCATCTTCTGTGTCCGGTTCATTGAATTCCGGCGCAACGGAAACACCAAGTTAATGCTAATCTGCTGAACGCTAAGGGGTTTCCGCTGCGCCATTGTTGAGAGTTAAACAACTGAAGACCCAGCAGACAGTTTATTTTGTATTTGTGTATTTGTATTGATGTGCATTCTGCTGCAGCGCAGTAATGCAATCGACTAAGGCAATTACTTTCGCATCTGAATCAAGATGGTGAACATTGAGTAAGCAAACTTGAGAGTGGAGAAGAACGTGTCAATGTGGATTCGCAGCATTCCACCAGCCATCGGTGTGCTCCGCTTCAGTGAGCGTTCCACAAACAACATCAGCTTCCTCTTGAAACTCCGGTTCTGTTTTATCCAATTGCACCTGAAGGCCGCATAGTGCAAGTTCTCAAAGCCAATCTGAATATCTGTGCCGTAGTAGCAGATGGGAAACATCTCTAAGATAATAGCGGCCGCACAGAAGAAATAATATGCCTTTGTCATAGGATCGTTAAACAAAAACATCACTCCCGCTACGCTTATACACATATTCACGCCAGTCACAGCAAATTGAATAAGCATGGGAACTGAAATAAAGGTCTCAACTGTCTGGAATAGCCTGCAATGCATAGAAGGGAGAACATTTGAATATTTGGAACAATAGATTTTGTTTGATATGTTACCCACTCTAGAAGGCGTTTGTGATCTGTAATGCAAGCCTCCAGTTGATCCTCAGGGTCCTCAGCATCATCGAATCCAACTTCCGCGAGGCGTTCGTAAAGCATCTTAATATGAGACGACATCAGACACAATGCAGCGGCGGGGAAACAATCGTTCACATAATTTTGAAGCAGATGATAAAAAAGTCCAATAATTTGATACAAATGCGATAAGTAATAGTTTCGATTTGATTTTTTCCAATCAAAAGGAAACCAAGCAGGATACAGAAGAGCGCGTTCTTCCTGAAAGAGAAACGAAAATTCGGCAGCAACTCCAATTGGCAGGTAGATGCCAATGAAGACATATACAATATTCCGTATCTGAGTTGCCAGTTGATTATGGATGTTTCTCTGTGCCTTTCCTGTGACTCGGGAATCCAGTTGTTGTATAATTTCTTCGATTCGGTGGATTTTGTTAAAGTTATAAGCGTATATAACGAACTTTACCGAACAAGACAAACAGATAAGAAATATTGTCAAGTTTCGGATATCGTCCGTGAGATTTGAGTTGCGGAAAAGACAAATTCCGAGGTGTACCGGGTACCAAACTGTGGCAAGAAGATACACAATCCCTTTATAAGCGGAGTAGAGTCTTTTCCAGTTCATGTCCTTAGTGTTTATTCCAAGTATTTTCCAGACGATCCAGAGACTCCTGAATAAACTCAAGCTGTTGACTTCCATGGTGTAGTTGTCGGTGCTCCGATTCGAATTATTCTGATTGAGCTGACCTGTGGTGGCAGCACTTTATATTCGTTCTATTAAGGTTTCTTTAATTGCTAATGTAATTAAATACTTATAAGAGGGCTTGCGTGGTCCCATCAATTATTATACCCATAATAAATTATTAAAGGGTATACTGAATCGATACAAATGTATGTAACATACAAAAGGCGACTTCTCTTATTCCATTATGTAAAATCGTTTCTGATCTATATTAAAAGTTCATTTAAAACAACTGCCCAATTCTTTACTTGTATTGTGTATTTGTATTGAGATGCATTCGACTTCGTCAATTACTTTCGCATCTGAATCAAGATGGTGAACATTGAGTAAGCAAACTTGAGAGTGGAGAAGAACGTGTCAATGTGGATTCGCAGCATTCCACCAGCCATCGGTGTGCTCCGCTTCAGTGAGCGTTCCACAAACAACATCAGCTTCCTCTTTAAAGTCCGGTTCTGTGTTATCCAATTGCATGTGAAGGACGCATAGTGAAGGTTCCCAAAGCAAATCTAAATATATGTGCCATAGTAGCAGATGGGAAATAACTGTATCATAATACCTAACGCATATAAGAAATAATATGCCTTTGTCATCGGATCGTTAAACAAAAATATCACTCCCGCTACTCTTATACACACATTCACGCCACTCACAGCAAATTGAATAAGCATGGGAAGTGACATAAGGGACTCATTTATCTGGAATAACCTGCAATGCATAGAAGGGAGAACATTTGAATATTTGGAACAATAGATTTTGTTTGATATGTTACCCACTCTAGAAGGCGTTTGTGATCTGTAATGCAAGCCTCCAGTTGATCCTCAGGGTCCTCAGCATCATCGAATCCAACTTCCGCGAAGCGTTCGTAAAGCATTTTAATATGAGATGACATCAGACACAATACAGCGGCGGGAAAAGAATCGTTCACATAATTTTGAAGCAGCTGATAAAAAATTCCAATAATTTGATACAAATGCGATAAGTAATAGTTTCGATTTGATTTTTTCCAATCAAAAGGAAACCAGGCAGGATACAGAAGAGCACGTTCTTCCTGAAAGAGAAACGCCAATTCGGCAGCAACTCCAATTGGCAGGTAGATGCCAATGAAGACATATACAATATTCCGTATCTGAGTTGCCAGTTGATTATGGATGTTTCTCTGTGCCTTTCCTGTGACTCGGGAATCCAGTTGTTGTATAATTTCTTCGATTCGGTGGATTTTGTTAAAGTTATAAGCGTAAATTACGAACTTTACCGAACAAGACAAACAGGTCAGAAATATTGTCAAGCTTCGGATATCGTCCGTGAGATTTGAGTTGCGGAAAAGACAAATTCCGAGGTGTACCGGGTACTAAACTGTGGCAAGAAGATACACAATGCCTTTATAAGCGGTGTAGAGTCTTTTCCAGTTCATGTCCTGTGGGTTTATTCCAAGTATTTTCCAGCCGATCCAGAGACTCCTGAATAAACTCAAGCTGCTGACTTCCATGGTGTAGTTGTCGGTGCTCTGATTCGAATTATTCTGATTGAGCTGACCTGTGGTGGCAGCACCTTATAATCAGTTCTTTAATTGCTCATGTAATGACATATTTATAAAAACCGTTTGAGTGGTCCCATCAATTATTATACCCATAATAAATTATTAAAGGGTATACTGAATCGATACAAATGTATGTAACATACAAAAGGCGACTTCTCTTATTCCATTATGTAAAACCGTTTCTGATCTGTATTTAAAGTTCATTTAAAACAACTGCCCAATTCTTTACTTGTATTGTGTATTTGTATTGAGATGCATTCGACTTCGTCAATTACTTTCGCATCTGAATCAAGATGGTGAACATTGAGTAAGCAAACTTGAGAGTGGAGAAGAACGTGTCAATGTGGATTCGCAGCATTCCACCAGCCATCGGTGTGCTCCGCTTCAGTGAGCGTTCCACAAACAACATCAGCTTCCTCTTGAAACTCCGGTTCTGTTTTATCCAATTGCTCCTGAAGGCCGCATAAGGCAAGTTCTCAAAGCCAATCTGAATATCTGTGCCGTAGTAGCAGATGGGAAATAACTCTAAGATAATACCGGCCGCATAGAAAAAATAATATGCCTTTGTCATAGGATCGTTAAACAAAAATATCACTCCCGCTACGCTTATACACACATTCACGCCAGTCACAGCAAATTGAATAAGCATGGGAAGTGACATAAGGGACTCATTTATCTGGAATAGCCTGCAATGCATAGAAGGGAGAACATTTGAATATTTGGAACAATAGATTTTGTTTGATATGTTACCCACTCTAGAAGGCGTTTGTGATCTGTAATGCAAGCCTCCAGTTGATCCTCAGGGTCCTCAGCATCATCGAATCCAACTTCCGCAAAGCGTTCGTAAAGCATTTTAATATGAGACGACATCAGACAGAATACAGCGGCGGGAAAAGAATCGTTCACATAATTTTGAAGCAGCTGATAAAAAATTCCAATAATTTGATACAAATGCGATAAGTAATAGTTTCGATTTGATTTTTTCCAATCAAAAGGAAACCAGGCAGGATACAGAAGAGCACGTTCTTCCTGAAAGAGAAACGAAAATTCGGCAGCAACTCCAATTGGCAGGTAGATGCCAATGAAGACATATACAATATTCCGTATCTGAGTTGCCAGTTGATTATGGATGTTTCTCTGTGCCTTTCCTGTGACTCGGGAATCCAGTTGTTGTATAATTTCTTCGATTCGGTGGATTTTGTTAAAGTTATAAGCGTAAATTACGAACTTTACCGAACAAGACAAACAGATAAGAAATATTGTCAAGTTTCGGATATCATCCGTGAGATTTGAGTTGCGGAAAAGACAAATTCCGAGGTGTACCGGGTACCAAACTGTGGCAAGAAGATACACAATGCCTTTATAAGCGGAGTAGAGTCTTTTCCAGTTCATGTCCTTAGTGTTTATTCCAAGTATTTTCCAGACGATCCAGAGACTCCTGAATAAACTCAAGCTGTTGACTTCCATGGTGTAGTTGTCGGTGCTCCGATTCGAATTATTCTGATTGAGCTGACCTGTGGTGGCAGCACTTTATATTCGTTCTATTAAGGTTTCTTTAATTGCTAATGTAATTAAATACTTATAAAAGGGCTTGCGTGGTCCCATCAATTATTATACCCATAATAAATTATTAAAGGGTATACTGAATCGATACAAATGTATGTAACATACAAAAGGCGACTTCTCTTATTCCATTATGTAAAATCGTTTCTGATCTATATTAAAAGTTCATTTAAAACAACTGCCCAATTCTTTACTTGTATTGTGTATTTGTATTGAGATGCATTCGACTTCGTCAATTACTTTCGCATCTGAATCAAGATGGTGAACATTGAGTAAGCAAACTTGAGAGTGGAGAAGAACGTGTCAATGTGGATTCGCAGCATTCCACCAGCCATCGGTGTGCTCCGCTTCAGTGAGCGTTCCACAAACAACATCAGCTTCCTCTTGAAACTCCGGTTCTGTTTTATCCAATTGCTCCTGAAGGCCGCATAAGGCAAGTTCTCAAAGCCAATCTGAATATCTGTGCCGTAGTAGCAGATGGGAAATAACTCTAAGATAATACCGGCCGCATAGAAAAAATAATATGCCTTTGTCATAGGATCGTTAAACAAAAATATCACTCCCGCTACGCTTATACACACATTCACGCCAGTCACAGCAAATTGAATAAGCATGGGAAGTGACATAAGGGACTCATTTATCTGGAATAGCCTGCAATGCATAGAAGGGAGAACATTTGAATATTTGGAACAATAGATTTTGTTTGATATGTTACCCACTCTAGAAGGCGTTTGTGATCTGTAATGCAAGCCTCCAGTTGATCCTCAGGGTCCTCAGCATCATCGAATCCAACTTCCGCAAAGCGTTCGTAAAGCATTTTAATATGAGACGACATCAGACAGAATACAGCGGCGGGAAAAGAATCGTTCACATAATTTTGAAGCAGCTGATAAAAAATTCCAATAATTTGATACAAATGCGATAAGTAATAGTTTCGATTTGATTTTTTCCAATCAAAAGGAAACCAGGCAGGATACAGAAGAGCACGTTCTTCCTGAAAGAGAAACGAAAATTCGGCAGCAACTCCAATTGGCAGGTAGATGCCAATGAAGACATATACAATATTCCGTATCTGAGTTGCCAGTTGATTATGGATGTTTCTCTGTGCCTTTCCTGTGACTCGGGAATCCAGTTGTTGTATAATTTCTTCGATTCGGTGGATTTTGTTAAAGTTATAAGCGTAAATTACGAACTTTACCGAACAAGACAAACAGGTCAGAAATATTGTCAAGCTTCGGATATCGTCCGTGAGATTTGAGTTGCGGAAAAGACAAATTCCGAGGTGTACCGGGTACCAAACTGTGACAACAAGATGCAAAATGACATTATAAGCGGAGTAGAGTCTTTTCCAGTTCATGTCCTTAGTGTTTATTCCAAGTATTTTCCAGACGATCCAGAGACTCCTGAATAAACTCAAGCTGTTGACTTCCATGGTGTAGTTGTCGGTGCTCCGATTCGAATTATTCTGATTGAGCTGACATGTGGTGGCAGCACTTTATATTCATTCTATTAAGGTTTCTTTAATTGATAATGTAATTAGAAATTTAAAAAAGGGTTTGCGTGGTCCCTTCAATTATTATACCCATAAAAAGATATTATAGGATTTAATGAATTGACACAAATATATGTAACATACAAGGGACAACTTCTCCTATTCTATATATAATAAAATATAATATCATTTTTGATCAGTATTAAAAGCTGATTCAAAAGGACATGATAATCACAGTCAGGGTTTCCTGTTTTGCGAACTGCTACTAATTGATTAACATTACACTTAAGCGTTTGTATTCAAATCTATGGTATTTCCAAGTCGAGCGTTTTCAATTGGGGCATATTCAGATGCTTTTATAAAAATTAATAATTTAAAACCTGAATTACATTTCGACTTGGCCTGACCAAAGTCTGTGGCTCTAAATGCACAATTAGGTTTTGAATTTTGTAGTTTATATACTGATGAAATAAACATTTTAACTCATGAAATAAACATAAACTCCAAGCAATTATGGCTATCTTAGACATTCCATACCCTTGCAGACCGACCCCATAATATTGATAAAGTGTATTCTTGATCAGCATTACTAGCCGAGGAGATATTGCAACGTACATGAGCAATGTAAAAGGTTCTACTCTAATAGGCAAAATAAAAAATAGGAAACAGGATATGTAGGAGTGCGATCATATAAAGAAGAAACGCCAACTCGGCAGTAATGTTCATTTTCTGATTCGAATTGCTTCGATTAAGCTGCCCTAAAATGTCTCCACCTAATAGAAGGTTCTGAAATTGCAAAATAATTGCCGTTTGCTATATCCACGCAATTTATGTACTCAACCCTTTAAAATTTACCACTCGTACTTAATAATGTAAAATGTACTATGAAAAATTCATTTGTGAATTTAACTGCATTTTAATTGCCTTGGCCATTAGGTGACGCACATACTCGTTAAAAGCGGTTTGATTTATTAGAATAATTCGAAAATATTGATGACACTTTAAACGTAATGATTAAAAGCGATTAATTTATGGGAGTTTTCAAGGATTTTATCATGAGGCAAAGTTGTTATCTTTTTTATATGAATGTAATTCATTTGATCATAATTTGGATAGTTGAAAAGAGCACAATTTGATATGATCGACAAAAATAAATTTAAAAATACGAAAGCAAATTATTGACCACCAAATCCAGTCCTTTTAAATGCTTTGGTTTTATTTATATATTAAAATGTTATTATTATTATATTGCAGATTAAACAGTAAAAATATATTGTGAGCAGATATGTGTGTCATGAGAGAATTTGTATCTTGATGGGTGATTTAGTAAGTTCGTTTATTTAGTAAAAATTTTAATTTCAAATTTAACAAGAGTGAATCATTTTGTATCTTAATTCATAATTAAACAATCTTAAGCTGACTGAGATATTCCTTTGGCGCAGCTTTCTTATACTCATTTTTCCCCTGTTAAAAGCTTCTGCATTTGATGAAAACGTTTCCCAACTTACAAATCAAAAAGAGCACTGAAGCTGAATTTTTGAACGCGATGCATTATTGAGTATTGACATATATACAATAAGATTTTGCATGTCATCTCTGTGACCAGCAAGTTTTGATAACGACCCGACAATAAAGCTGGAATTTAATAAGGATTTTATTTTTTATAGCATATGGAAAAGGGCAACTGCATAACTGCTGCGTGAGCATAAATGCTTTTCTGCATTTTAAATTATATATTTTTTTTTTGCAATGTAAAGGAATTGTTTTCGCATTTGTATTATGATGGTGAACGATGAGAAGGCAATCTTGAAAATATAAATAATCTATTAACATGGATGAACTGCATTCCACCAGACCAATACTAGGTCTGCTCTTAAAACTATCAATGTACGATACTATACACGAAGTAGACTTGGATGCATTTATCTTCCTGTAGATAATTCCAAGTGGTTTTCAGTGGTTTTTTTGTTTGTTCTGTCCGACGTTTTGTTGCTGATTGAGCGATTCAGTGGCGTGTCGATTATTTAATACTAATTTTCAAATTGCTTTTAAATTGCCTATATAAATTAAATAATTACAGGCACGCGTTCGCGTGTTCGCATCAATTATAATAATGACAATTAACATATAGAGTGCAACGGCTTTGAATGAATAAAATAAATTTAATTGCATTCGTTAATAAACTTGATTCAGGCCGCTGTTGTTTTCTTAATACGTTTAAACTTTTCACTTTACTTGCCGTTGCAGAAATCGGTTTGCCACTTTTATAGAACACCCAAGGCAAAAACATAACATAAAAGGATACTTAATGTCGAATAGCATTCATCTGTCTTAATTAATGTCTACGAATTGAAATTGAACTGGCTTCAAGGAAGTTGATGTGCTTTCTTTGTGTTTGAGATAATGCCTGAAAGGACTTATTAACGATTTCATTTGTAGTACGCCACTAGTGCAAGACTGTAACATAACATCTGTAACGTAACATGCAACTATGCACTTAACATGTAATATCGATATCGATCGATATCAATTGTGTGATCACCAACTTGAAACAGAAGGCGATATGAATCGTTTTGAATAAAGTTAAGTGAGTAGACGTGTTTTAGGAAGAATATAATTAGTTTTGACTGCTACACTTTTATTTTAGAAAGTTAATTAAGCACTTTACTTCAAGCGCAAATTAAAAAAATAAAGGCTGTAATCCTACCATATTGCAAAACATTTGTAGCACAAAGTGCATATGTGAATGACAGAAAGAATCATGTGGCATAATTGCAGGTTGAAATGTTACAAAATGGCAAAAACTGCTTTTGATAATTAATACAGCTGACCTGTTTTCATTGTCAGCGGTTTGGTTGCGTGTCACATTTTGTAGTTCGTTGCGTAAGAACGTGCTACACAAATGAATTTTCATACATTGTCGATTTTGCATTCATTTTTACTTTGCTAATAATAAATCCAAACGGCCAAAAAAGTTATGACGCTTTTAATAACTTCATGGTAGAATTTGAAAGTTGAACTTTGCATTTGATTTCACCGAAATGGCGTTGATTGTTCGTGCAATTAGCATGTTCCATACAATACACACACATTCACACACTATGACGTCCATAACAAGTGCGTTGTGTTGACCAAAAAACATGTTGCGAATTTGCGGGCAGACCCATCAATTCTTGCGTACATAACACAATGGCAACTTGCCAGCTGCAACAATCAATACGCCACACCAATTTCACAATTCGCATTTTCCGATTCCCTGAACGAGCTTTTAATTTGTGTGCCGTTGCATTTTCGATTATTTTTTGGGTATGCATCACGCTGGCCTTAAATGCTTCCGCGACACACAATTCAAAACAGAATCCAATTAATCGCGACGCTTTTCGCTATTCTCTGGTACCAAATTGTCTTTAAAGTACAGCTATTATTAGCAGCTATTATTAGCTTTAAAAACAATTATTATAATGCAAACACTAACACAGACCACATATTTTAGCTAATTGAAAAGATTGGAACATTAAAGAGGTGTCTTAATTTTTAAAAATTATAAATTGCTCTATTATTATTTGTTTCCTAAGCTTAATTCAAAAAATATGTTGTAAGTGATAAATTTTATAGGCTGCAATGATGAAAAAAATTATGCAAGACACATTTTATGGTTGAGCGACAAGCCTGCAAGGAACGTGAGAGCGTGCTGCAGTATGAATGGCCAACGGTGGAAACGGTGGAAAGCGCAGCAGATGCCACAACAAAATGAGCGCGACAACAATGTAATTATCATAATTAAAGGGCTGCCCCTGTTCTTGCCTGGCCTTGTGTCTAAACATCACAAAAAAAAAAATAAAACTGTCACAGCCGCCACAAAATTTGCTATTATAAATTCAGCTACCGCCATCAACTACAACAAGTAAGAACACCATAGTCGAGTGAGCTCGACGACTACGTGGTACTCTGAATCAAGCTTTTAAATATATTATATTTTTATAGTTTTGCTAACATAATTTCCCTTTATAACGTTTTGCTTATCCTGATACGCCTGACGGTTGTTGGATCTACTCGGACTAGAAAGTGGCTTGGAAACGCTTCCTGCTTGCCTGTTATGGAACCATTTTTATCCATTTTGAATGGGTTCAGGGTATAAAAACAACACCAGCTATAAAGATGACAAAAACTCTGCAAATTGTGGGACAAGAGTCGAGGAGCGTGGCAGCTTCTGCCGATGCCGACTGCAGCTGACTGTATAATTGAGGTAGTTCCCTAATTGTGCAACGCTGCTCATTAAGTGTGTCTGTAACGAAGCTCGTTTAGTAGTTTACAAGTCCCCTCGACCCCAGCCAGCCCAGCCACCTCAGCCACCCCGTCCACTCGACCCTCCCCAAACTTAGTTCTTAGAGAGCTGCATCCCCTGCTACAAATTGCCAGTTGCATCGCTTAACTCGATTGTGTCATCCAGGCTGATTATATCATGCTTCAATAATTCCACTTGCAACGCGAGCTGAACTTGTGGCATTGTTGTTGCAGCGGCTTGCTGTTGGCGCTGTGTGCAACTGAAATGCATTCTTATCAGTTCTTATCAGTGGGATCACTATTCACCACGCCGAACATTGCTCAACAGCTGTGCCTGTTGGCTCCCAAAAATCTGCGCATGCCTTGGAAGCAGACCGAGAACATCGAATATTGTTCTTAGTCGGCATCTGAACAGAATGATTTTGATTTCAAGTAGTAAATTTCAAGACCCAAACCATCTTAATCAATGTATTTTTGCTGGTATTCGGTTCAGTTTGAGCTTTAATAACCATTTTAACCCACAATTATGTTTTAAATTTTAAATGGAGCATTCATTTAGATGCCAAACGATTGTCAATAATGTATTGCTTTCGAAAATTGCATCAGTTTTGATAAAGTTAAGGCAGAAAAAAATTTGGACCGGTTTCCAAGTGAATTTTTTTAGAACGTGCCTTTCACTCCAAATATATTTTTTACAATTTAATTGCAGTATGTATCTTCATGCAATAACATAAATATTATGCTATTGGTTTTGAAAATCGGTTAAGTTTTGACAAAGTTGTGGCCTTTGTATATTTTGACACATCCCGAATATTTTCATATTAATTTGTTTTAAAATGTTATATTAAAAAATATACATAGATATAATAATTAAAGCCACCGCCATGCCAATGCACGCAACAGTTTACTTGTAATCCATTAACTTCTTATCAGTGGCCAATAACATCGCACTTCCAGTTTAATCAAAAACATCGCAGGGCAAATATCAAGCGAGAGAGAGAGAGAGAGAGAGAGAAGGTGAAAGAGAGAGAGAGAGAGATAGCACAATCTGACGAACACACTAACCTGCCTCAATAAAAACAGTCCGTGGCAGTGCTTTCACTTTTCGCCCATTCAGGCATCGGCTGCTGCTCTACAGACCCACATGGTGGAGCCGAGCGTCTCCTCGTTCAGGCTCGTGTTTGCCGTGGTGAATTTCCGTGCACGGCTTTTGCCGCGAACAAATCTCAGACTTGGACTTTAACCAACGATTCGCAGTACGTTTTGGAACGCGTCGCGTCGTGGTTGTGTGATACTCGAGCCAGCCATCGAGAGTCCAGTGCTCAACTCACAGTGGGCCAGAGGCTCAGACCCTCACAGACCGACGAGCAACAAAGGCGCGAGATTTGAAAATCAAACCTGAGTGCACAAGTGAATGATTCAAATTAAATATGTGAATATTTACAAAAAAATAAATGAATAAAATATAAAACATGTGTGAAATATAAATGGCGATGACAATGCCTAAAGATCGAACATAAAAATAGTTGTCTTGTAGTTTTATGTCAATCTGAAAAATAAATAATTCAATGGGGTATTAAAGAAATACAGCAGAGGTAAGTTACTGTGTTTTGATAAAAGTTTGTCTCTGTTTCAAAAATTTAAGAAACTCAGCTTTAAGAACCTTAAGTCTCTTTTAAGTTTCCATAAAATATTTCATTAAAGCAGAATCAATCAAATCAAATAAATACTTTAAAATAGAAAAAAAAACTGAAAAAATCATAATAAGGAAACATATGATGGCACTTTAACTTTGTTAAGCTCCTCGTTGTTGATTGAGCATTTTACATAAGCAAACAGTGTCAGCAAGTGGAATTTGCAACTAAAAAATGAATCGATGTTTGTTTTTTTTTTTTTTTGCGTAGAGCCCTATAAATGCAGACATTGGATCGTATGAGTAATGCAATTATTCTGCATCCGCTGATGCCAATTCAATTGAACAAGGATCAGTGTGTGGAGCCAAAGAACTCATAGTAAAATAATATCTTCCGTATGGCAGTTGAACTTAACCCCATTCAACCCAACTCACTGAGCTGCACAGCTTTAACGTTGCGTGTAAGTGCGGTGTCGTTGTTGTTGTTCTGCCTTTTTGTGGCCGTTGCTGTTGCACGCTGCCACGGCAAGCGGCACCCATTTCACGCCCCCAGCAACAACATCTCAATAGTGGTTTTTATAGGGTAGACATGTTTCGATTCAATTCAATTACACTGAGAGCGCATAACCTAATATAATTCGAAAAAAACTTTAAGAATATGAAGGATATTCTAAATAAGATTACAACAATACCCTCAATTACATATATTCTTAAGGGAATTGTAAATTGTTATTATAAATGCTCTGCCAAGCTAAACTGGATACTGTACAATTTGTCAAATTTAGTGTACGTTTTAAATTTTAAAACTAAATCCTGAAATGTGAAAAATTGCCAACGTTCTTTTTTGGTTGATGCTTTTAAAGCTAATTCATTTTAAAGTAGAGATATAAGCATTAAAGATGTAAATATGGGATTAATTTATGCATAGATGTATAACTATTGATATATTGCTACATCTTTGGCTAAATTTATTTATTCAAATTCCATCTGTTAAATTTGGGCCGCTTTTTAGAGTGTTCACTTAGAGTGTATATAAATTGTAAATAATTTGTGTATATCCGTCTGGGTGTGTGTGTTGTTTGTTGGCATGAATGCTTTTGGGTCGAAATAAATTGCATTATACGTCACGTAATTTTTTGGATACACTCCTAAAGTGATGCTCAAAGAGCACAATTGCGCTTGTCAATTGCCAGTTGCACTTTATGCCGAAAGTATAAAGGAAAATGCCACGGCCAGAAAAAATGAAAACGCAGAGAGTTAATTTTCAAGAAGCAGGCAAGACAGATCTGGGCACACAGCTCGAGCGTGCCAAGTCAATTAATTAACAGGCCCAGACGCAGAAAGGCGTCCAGAAAACTCAGCCAGAAAGTCAGTCAAAGCAAAAGCGAAAGCATTAAAGTCAGATCTTAACAGTCGGAGACAGACTCAGGGGCAGACGGAGTGGGAGAGTCAGAGTCCTAGACACACCAGGCAATAGAAACAGAAAAGAAAAACGCCTCATACGAGAGATGTTGGCCCCATGCCTCCGGTTAAAGTTGGGCTCTGTCTAGGGGCTTATATGTATGCATTGGTGGCTGAGGCTCTGGGGGGCCACAATGGGAGCCAGACGAAGTGTGAAATTGTATTTGGCTGCCGTTGAGTGCGTTTTTCAAACTTTTGCCCACATTTTTTGGCTACGCATTCTCCGCCGTTGTTAGGTAAATTAATTAAACTCTTTTTGTTTGCTCAAAATTACAATTAACGCCTAATTAATTTCGCAAATTTCTTTCATCAGTCGTCGCCCTCTCCTCACAGCTTCCTCGCTCCCATCGCATTCATCCAGGACTATCATGCTTTGCTGGGCTACAAAAGAAAAATTAGCGAACAGGCAACAAGGAGACCGGAAGTGGACATATTTAATGCCATTAAGGGGATTTGTCTAACTGTGTATTTAATAAGTGTGTGTGTGTGTATACATAAGTATGCTCATAAGTTAAAACGAACATTCACATTCTCACAGAATAAATAATTATACGCTTCATTCGACTTAATTGTATCCGTCGCTGATTCTGATTATGCTTTTAATTGCGAGTGTTTTGTTGCACGCACAAATGCCAATGTGAATCTGACTGTGAACGATGCGGCACCTATGCTTAATCACGAGTCTCTTTTGTGCCCCCCTTCCACCCGACACACAGTAATTTACATACAACTAGGGCAACTGCAACCAGCTAATGAGTTAAAAGTGCGCTTCTGCTTTTTGCATGCTAATTTAGTCAAATTTATGCAAATGACTGCACTTTCTAGTCGACCTATTCAAATGCATTTGCAACGCAATTGCCGCCTTTCCAAACAATGCTTGCCACCTTGCCCACCGTCAAACAGCATTGGGACCAACAACAAACAGATTCGAAGAAGTTAACAAGAAAATGTCGGTACTGTAGTGGCCCCCACTTGGCACTTGTTTTGCTCTGAGAATTTCGTTGTTATTTATTGTATGCCAAGAAAATGAAAAGTTTATGCAGAGCCAAGCCAAGCTGTTGGC
This sequence comes from Drosophila basisetae, assembly GCA_035041595.1. Lineage (NCBI taxonomy): Eukaryota > Metazoa > Arthropoda > Insecta > Diptera > Drosophilidae > Drosophila > Drosophila basisetae. The sequence goes on from JAWNLB010000144.1 coordinate 6,714,600, forward strand.
CAGTGCTCAGCTTTTGGCATTTGGATATGCTTTAATATGCTTCAATTTGCCAGGCCATTTCAGAAAAAAAAATTGTTGTAGTTGGCAACACACACAGTGCAGACTCCTGGGGTTATTGCGATTATTTAACTGGTTCTCAGCTGGGCTGTCAAGTTGGCAAAGTTGTTGTTGATTTTGCTTTGTGTTTGGTTTTTGTTGGGTGTCAGGGTGAGAGAAAATTTGCATAATTATTTCATAACTACCTAATCGCCAAACAGAATTATGTATTCGCCGTGTGGTCGCTTAATTTAATTATTATTTTATGTAAGCGCCTAATGCGTCAAATTGCTTACATAAGCAAATGTAATTAAAAACTGGGTTAAATCAGTGCATACATATGGAGTGTACGCAAATGTTGAATTCCATTCAATTCTGCAAAAGTGTTTCGCAATTAACTTAATGCCCACTAATTAAGGATGCGAGTGGAAACTTGGCCCAAGTCACCACACACCACCCACCATACAATCGGTTGAATAATAATTTAAGCACAACTTCTGTGCAGATTACTGAACAACAGCCATCAAATAAATAGCAGGCTAATGCGCCTCGTGTTTGTATAGTTCTTAGTTTTGTATTTACGCTTTTTAATTAAATACAAATAAAATATGGCATGTTAGGAACACACTGATTGTACTTTGCAAATGCAATTAATTAACAACTGTTCATGGCTCATTTGGGCCAGAACGATTACCTGGATTGGAAACGATGCCGCAAGGCAATCAATCTAATTGACGCTGCTACTCCAGTCCGCCTAGATCCCACAGCGACCAATTAAAAACCGAAATTTCAGTTAAATAGAGTCACAGCGATAAGTGGAGGTCAGTCCTTTGGCCAACTGGTCACGACCCCACGATTACTAAACGATTTAGTTATTTTGTCACCAAGTTAAGCACACACCCTTCAATATATTACAAACACCCACTAAACGCTCAGTTTAAGGCACACGCACAATGCACAACACGCTATAACCCCATAAATATATATATATATATATATATATATATAAATATATATTTTGTGTGTGTGTGTGTATATGTATATGGGTGGTTGTCCTTCACAGTCAATTAGTTATGAGTGCTGCGTGTTAATCATTAATTAACTTGCTTGATTGTGGCTTGACGAGTATATCTATTATTAAACAGTCTTAAACTTAACTTAATGCCCAAAATGATTGACAGGCATCCGCCAGGCGTTATCCATCTTATGTACTCTGACTTTTGTAGTAGATTAAAGTAGATGAAATCATCAAATTTTCAATTATATTTTTGTTGCACTTATTGTATTTTTTTCTATTTCTCTAAATGTCAATTTTTAAGTTTCGTATGGCATCCATATTCTGGGGATATTTTGATTAAAGTAGTTTCAATAGAGTGCACATCATTTATTTTATTTTATTAAAATCATACATTTTCTTAAATTTATAAAATTGCTCATTACTTAAGAAGAAATATGATCATTCATTGACTTACAATCGTTGACAGTCTTAACAACATCGCAATTCGGCATTTCTCGACTGTAATTTACTCTGTATCCACAATATTAATTTAAATCCTTTTTTATTACGAGAGTGCCAACAGGAAGTCATCCCTAGTTGAGTAAACCTGAAATTGGTTGGAGAATATATATTTTAAAAAAACATTTCATATGAAAACCAAAACACGCTTTTAGCATTTGAAAGCAGAGGCCGAAAAGGGAAACATTGATTCCAGGAATTTGTCCTTTTTACTGAAATTAAACTGTCATCGCGTTGATTTGGACGTCTATTCAATCTTGCCGACGGCCTTTTGAAGTTTTTGAGATAAATGTCGTTATTGCTGCGGTTTTTTCTCTCTTTTTTTTTTTGTCTGTTTGAAATGATTTTTTGCGTCTTTCTCTCTGATTACGTTGATTTCGGTCTTGGCGCAGGTGATTTGGGTTCAGTTGAGTTTATTTATGGCGCAGTGCTTTTATGGTCGCACCTTGACTGAGCATCAAGGAGAAAGCAACAGTTTCTCTCAGCCTTCTGAAAATAAATGGCCAACTAGTTTCATTGCTCCCTCCACTCAAATGACAACGATAAAGTAAATTGTTACGGTTGCTCTGCACTACGGACCGCAACTTGTTTGTCCAAGTGTCGTTCCCAAGTTTTGATGCAAGAGTTTCCGCCGGTACACTTGGAAAAAACAAGTGCCCATAAGCTCGCCTCATGTGTATATCTAGAACTGAAGACTTTCTAAAAACCTTAGCTTCTTACAACTTAAAGAAATGTCTAAGGATAAATTATTGTTAAATTAGATTAAATTCATAATTATTAAACCCAAATATTAATCGATTCCACAAAAGTCGATGGTTATTCGCAAATGAAACATTCGCGAACTTTAAAGAAATTTTCTGCTTTTCAGGGTAATTCTGATTACAGATCCAGCAGCGATTATTTTTCAGAATGTATCTCTGCACGAGTGAGCTATGGCGACAGTTGTCTGTGTGAGCACCCAAGTTTTAGGCTTACCAAACGGACCAGAAACTGCAGCTTTGTTTGGCTCGACTGCTAAACTGCGATCTAATGCTGCTTTCGAAGCGTGTAATTTATCCCTTATGCCTTTAAAGCCTTGGCCGTCAAGTGTCAAGGTTGAGACCACAAACGGCAACATCTCAAACTTTTACATATTGTGTGTGTGTAAACGTATGGTTTGCATTCCATTGTATTGTGCCAGCACAAAGGCCGACAATAAACGTGACGCGACCGTTCCACCGACGCTCGACTAACTGACAACTCGTGCGTGTTGTGCTGAGGCGGTGGTGCTGTAGTCCTGTGCTGACAATAGGGGCCCTCAGGCCAAAAAAAAAAACTCTGAGCAGAGTTTGGCGCGGTGGCAATGAAGCAGTTACGGCCCCGTCCCCCTTCGCCTACCCTCTGTGACCCACACGATATGATTGCTGCTCAGTCATTTCTTGTGTGTGTGTGTGTGTGTGTGCACATCATACACGTGCATGTCCATTGTGCGGCTCTCATTGCCAGTGTTGTTATATTATTTAATGTTTGCCTTTCAGAATAATGCGTCTGTTGTCGACGACGACGACGACGACGACGACGAGCAGCACTGTTTATTTTATGTGTGCTTATTGTCGCCAGAATTTCGACCTGATGGCTCAACATTTTGCTGCAGCTTGTGTTAATTTACGACATGACCAGCAATAAAAGTAAAACCTAATGGCCAAAACCCCCGTGGACTGTCATGAGTATATAGCATCAACTCTGATCCCATCGGCTGCCAGTTAATGTACTGCATATTTGTATGTCGATGGGTCGGTTTGTGTTTGACAGTATCGCAAGGTGACATCCTCGCTAGAGCTCTTATGAATATTCAATTTTGTATACACGTGAACTTACACACACTCTCAAATACACTCGCTGGAACGCTTAAAACACAGCAGGCGTGTTTCATGTTCAAGGTTTGATTCTCCATATTGCCACCTGTCGCGAGCATTGATTGACGTGAGCAGGAAATTGAGGAAATTAAAATGTATGCTGCATACTTTTAGGCGGCGCGGTTAAATATTGATATCAAAACTGTCCTACGGTAGAATTTAACGCATTCCCCACGAATAAAAACCAATTAACCAATTGAATTTTATTATTAAGACATGACAAAAGCACACACAGATACATAAAAGCTCGCCAAACTCCAAACAGCAATGCCATAAATCACGCCAGACCACTGAATATGTATTTGTATTCGAGGGGAAGTGTTATTGATGAGCGTTTAACTTTGGTGATATAAGCTGTGTGTGCTTTAAACTTTCATGTTGCAGTCAAGTCCAAAAATGCTGGCGTCATCGCAAAATCACACACATCCACGAGCAAATCCACTCAGTCAAGTATGTGTACATATGTTTGTGTGTGTTTCTTGGACTTCTTGTAGTCCTTTGTATTGTTTGCCGATAATTTACTTAATAGTTCCAGTTGAGTCTTTGTTTGTGTTTACGCGCGCTATTTAGTTTTATTTTCATCGCATAAACACACACACGTACACACACACACGTATTCAAGGAGACCGGCGGCCATTTTGCATATGCGGATTGGCCTTAAATATAAAATGGCAGCCCGCTTGCCTGATGTATGCCGGATTCTTGGTTTTCGCTTAGAAGGATTTGGCAGACGAATGAGCGTATCTGGTTTGGTCAATAAAGTGCGGCGTCATGTTTTATATTAGCTCTTGTTATTGAGGCACGCCGGGTGCCATAAATTAAGTCAAATTCCATTTGACTGGCTTCTGTAAACTTTTCTGCCTTCGCTGTTGTCATTTATGACTACAAGCTTTTACCATTAAGAGTTTTGTTTATATATATTTTTTTTTTCAGCAACTTGAAAACATTTGACAAACTAACGTTGCAATTCACAAAAACTACAGCCGAGCTATCATGGCGTATGAGTTATATGGCTGGCTGCATGTATTTTTCGTTGTCTGGCATAGATTTATGGCCTCAAAAAAATGCCTGACAACTTAGTCAATCCTAAAAACGATATTATAAATATAAGAAATAAGCTGTGGAAAGAAATAATAATATTTGTACCAGCTTCGGCAGCTTGTCGCTTTAAATTCCATTTAATATTATCATCTGTGCATACTACAAGAATATCATGCAAATTGGAGGCTTTAGTCACATTCATGGTGGTTAGTGGCATGGCTTCTGCATCCGTCCTGTAATCATAATGAGACATTAGGATATTGCATTTGACAGCAACCGCAAAATGCTTTGACAGCGCTACAAAATTGAAGCTTAAATTTTATGAAAATTATGCGCATAATAAACAACCAGCGGTTTTGGTTTTCTGCCTCTCTCTCTTTTTAACTCTCTCTCTCTCTCTCTCTCTCTCTCTACACTTATGTATATATTTGTTTTGACATTTTCAAATCAAAATTGAATTAATTATTGCGGTGGTGTACCACAAAAAATATATATTCCACAATTACGTAGATAAAATATTTATGAAAAGGCCTATTTAAAACATTAATTCGAACAATAATATTTTGAAAATATTGCAACACCTTGCATTTGCTTTTCTAGTTTTTTTTTTTTTAATTAAGCCACAAAGCTGAATTTGCGAAATAAAAAATGTATCAGAACGATCGGATAAAAGGAAAGCTTTTTCCCTTAATGCTGAATCCCCATTCCCTTAAGAAAAGCAGATTACAGTAAAACGTCGCCGCTTATGGTTTTATCGCTGTACAATAACGGTCATACAAATAGCACAAGAGAAGATGAAATTGCCTGAAAGGTTCCTACAATTTGGCATGCAACTGTTTATTGTCTTCCTACACTTAATTTAAAGTCATTATGCGTTCGGTTATCTTTGCTACGTGGGTTAAAATTTATGATTTTAAGTATTCCCAGAAATAGCATATGTTGTTAATGTGGGTTATTATGTAAAAGCACAGATGAGGCAATTATATGTCGCTGTTCTTGATGATGAGGCAAGAAACAGGTGCACAGCATAACAGCCCACAGTTGTTTATTTTAAGTCAAAGCCGAAGATGAAGTCGTGGGCAAAGCCAAAGCCCTTGGGCCATGCCTTTGAGCTCAATAATTGAATGTATATATGTCGCACTTACAACTAATGAACATCGACACCTGCCATTTAGCGGGCCATGCCGCGGAATTGGCCGTTGCCCACGCAACGCCCGCAAATTTAGGCAATAGCTGGAGCAGAGAAGTACACGTGCGTGTGTGGCCAGGGGGAGTATGTGGAGACAGGGGTGCACATTTGCTTGTACTGGCGCGTTGGCTGGCTGGCTGGCTGGCTGCCGCTGCTTACTAATGCCCGTAGTAAATATCAGTCGAAATAAACAGCTTACCTCTGGCTTAGGCAATGGTTCTGATTTGCGAAACTGCTCTATTTTATTGCCATTGCGCGTTTAACATGTGGCACTTTTGCGCTTGCCAGTCGCCAGTCGTCAGTCGCCAGTTGCCAGTTGCTGGTGCCAGACTCCCGTTTGCTTGTTGTTGTGTGCTCGCAATTTATGCGCTCACGTATAAATAGAATTGATTTTGCTTAAGCATCGCATATTTTACCTGCACCCAGTGATTTAATGCCTGGCGACATAATCTGCCATTTGGCGCTCGGCTTCGTTGCCGTCACGTACAACTCCGCACACATCATCAGCACCATCACCATCACCATCACCAGCACCAGCACCAGCACCAGCATCACTTTGCTTTTTATCCCTGTGCCCATGCCTGTTCCCGTACTCGTGCCGTGCCGTGCCGTGCCGGTGAGCTCTGCGTAAATCCAAATCCATTTTCACCGAATTCCATTACATGCGTGCCCCCTGTAACAGGAGAACAGAACACAAGACGCCCAAAAGTATGCTATTTCGGGGTTCTCAGTACTAAACAAAAGCAATTATGTAGAAACAATATCTCAGTCTCGACACGCTCCTCTTAAGTGAATTGTGCGCGTTGAATCAATTGTTTTTTTTTCTCTCTTTTCAGGCCCTCCATCAGAATAAACCAGATAAAATATCTATATATATATATATAAATTCATCTACATAAATTCATCTACATATGCACAACAATTTTTCAGCAATTTTCCGCATACTTTACTTTCAACAGTTGTATAATGATTGATGCATAAGGCTGGCTTTGAAAATTTGCGAGCATATTAAATATGCATTTCACGTGCTCACAAGCTTCGTCCAAATGCCAAACTAAGGGAATACAAATGACGCACGAATAATCAGGCAAACAAATATGTATCCATAAATAACCAGACTCATACGCATTTCACGTAATCACCTCGCAATCAATGAAAGCTAACTTAAACCCATATTTTACATATAGAATATATATGCCAATATTACACATTTTCTAACATCAAAAGCTTGATTAAGGGGGACCTCGCCATCCATATCTCAGCCTCTCTGTCTGTGCCTCTCTCCCTTTCCCCCGCACTCACTCCGTGTAAAATTAAAAGCAATATTTCGAATTTATGGCTTGCTGTTAATTCCGATTAATCAAAATCTGGCTTTAAGTAAGAAATGTTTTCCATACTCAGCACATTTAATATAAATATAAATCAGCATTGTGCCTAGAACTATAAAATATGAAAGGAAAATAAATTAAAGTTCGGGTTTCGCTTGGCTAGCGAAATTAATCAATACAAATTGGCCAATACAGTATTATTGAAATTTTTATGTGATCTTTTGCTTGATATCTTTCACACAAATGACCACATTCATTTGAGCATCTGATTGCAGATTCGCTTTTAAGACTTCATCGATCTTAAGTTAAGTAGGTAATACTTACTGCATTTTATTTATACAGACTCTAGGGTGTCATTGAGTCAGGCAACCTCGACACAACGGGCACATTCACTTAAATTTATGTAGATCAGTACTTTAAAACACCTTTAAACTATAAAGTTGTACTTGCTCGCACGTGCTGCGAACTTTCAGTTTTGTTTTGTTTATATATTTTTATACAGAATAAACATTTTTTTTAAAACTGCGAAAAAATACACATACAAGTGTGAAAATCAACTCGAACTGCTCGCGCTCGAAATATAAATTTTGAGTATTGCCCAAGCGGCACATAATTTGTGCAATTTGCGTGCGTTTTATGCGATTTTTGTTACTAGCGTTAGTGGGCATAAAGCACACACATCCACACACACACACACACACACACACACACACACACACACACGCACACGCACACACAGACACAATCTCGTGCGGAGCTTGTATGAGCATGTTTGTCGCAGTGTTTGCAACATTTATATGCAAATTGAAAGCATTTCTTAAAGCACATGCAGTATACATAAATATATATGTATGCTTTTATGCTGAAAGTCAGGGGCAGATTGTTGTTGTGGCTTCTGCAGGTATCATACGAAAATATGTCAGTTTTTTGGCTTCCGCACATCCGACCACAAAATAACCATTGGCATAGATGGCAGTGTGCATATAACCATTAGTTTTTGTTGAGAGTTTGCTATTGGAAAATTAATTAATACCATTGTTTGTAATGGTATGTGACGAAATATTAATAAATGCTGGCTAAGCGCATTCGATTTTTACAGCATTTTTTGCGATGTTTTTTATGGATGCCTGCCACTATTTGCATATATCCATCTTCTCTCTCCCCCACTCAGTCTAGCTCACGTTTCGATTTTATTTTGGCTTTATCTCTGCCTGCTGATTGTCAGCCAGCCATCAAGCAAGGAAAGCGAAAAAAATTATCCAATTTAAAAGTCAAATGTCATTTTTTGTTTGCCGCCATCGCCATCACATTATGTGAGTTACCTAACAAAGGTGCTATTGATGCTAATGCTGATGCTGCTACTGTTCCGGATGCGTTAATGGAGATGCGGAGCAGAGACGACGGGGCCCATCTATGCAAGAGTCACGACGAGTCGAGTCTTGTTGAGTGTGACGAAAAAAAGCCGGAACGATTTACCCGCGTGGCATGAGACATTTCATTTCGCGTGGCAACGACGGCGAATAAAACACCAACAAAAAGAATTACGCGAATTTCGTTTAACAGAGCAACTTTGTCACCAGAGTTTGTTAATGTGTTTGCATAAATTTCAAGCAAGAGGACCAAAGTGTAAACTTGGCCTGTATATAGTACACAAAAGTGTACAAGTAGTAAGCACTCGCATCTGGCCAGAGAAACAGAGCCGCCATCTGCCACAGGCACACACACACACGCACACACACGTCCACACTCACACTCGCAGACAGTTGTTGGAAGTTGCTTGTCAAAGTTTTAGGAAGCCAAATCGTAATCAACGTTGCATGACAAACTCGAATGATTCAATTAGTTTAAGTTTGGCTTGCTCTTGTTGGCATTTTCGTTGAGCAGTAGGTATTCTCATATGTTAACTCTTCATGCCGAGCTCCTAATATCCATATATCGATTAAGTACACATATCTTAGACATTATCTATTGCAAGTATGGCTGCAATTCCCTGCCCATCCGCAACTCTCATTGTACTTGGTTTTGAAATGGGATACCTGCTGTGTGGATAAGGGTTAAGAGCACAACTTTTGGCTCCTCGGAGCGGTCTGGGTTTGTCTAAAAGTCTGTTCTTGTTTTAGTCGCAATACCCACGTGTTACCCTTGTCGCAATTTAGTTGTTACCCCTAATGCATTACCGCTGTCAGGGAACCATTCCGGAAACGTAGCTTCCCAAAACATGACACGAGCAACTGAAATGCATAAATATAAGGATGAGGGCTTGAAGCAGGTATGTATTTAAACAGGTTAGCAGGTTCTTTTACCGTATCACAATTTATATGCTTTTAAATCATTGTTATGATATCTTGAGCTAACAGATATTTATTATACAACTCAACCATACATATTTAAAGAAAAATTTAAATAACTACATCCCTAGAGAAAGTACATTGCTGAATCTAATAGACATGTCCTTTCTCGATTTTTTGTCTTTCATTGAAAGAATCGTTTGCAAATTCAATTTTTTTTATTATTAATATTGAGTTTTGGAATCCAATCTCTGAGAGCATATAACATTGCCTGAGTGGGTGATTGTTTTTTTTTTTATTTTTTAAATCATAGACCTTATTTGCAACAGTTTGAAGTGTCATGAATATATATCAGAATATTTTCACTTGTTTCCAGGATTAGATTGCGCTACACAAACCCAAACAGAAAAATATCAAATTACCGCTTTTGGTGTGGTTTGTCGCGCTCGACTTCAGCTTGAATTCGGGAACATATCAAATATTTATTAGATTTTTGCATTACAATTCATATGAGCTCAAAGTGAGTGTTTACACAATGAAAAGCCTCGAAATACAATACATTTTGCATGAAAGTTGATTGAATTTATGCAAAAAGAAAACAAAACCAACAAAAATAAAAACCATTCAATTGCAATTCGATATAATTCAAAAAAAATTTAAATAAGCAAATACATGAAAATAAATGAGGGCTAACTAAATCATTGCCAAATAAATGAAATAAAATAAAAAAAACACTTTTACATACGAAAATGAATATTCAAAATTGAATGCCAAATATCGCTCAAAGTTAGCAGCCCAAAAATTGGATATCAATTTCTCTTAATGCTAGGAGCTGGTTTCTCTATTTATTTCACACACACACATACACCCACACACACACACACACACAGAGACACATAAGGAAGCGTGTGTGCACATTTTTGTGTGTATATGTTACTGGTACTGTTGTTTGTGTCGCCTCGGCGCAATTTTTATGGATCATAAAACCCGAAATTAGAAACTGCCATCACACATAGCCACACACACACACACACACACACACACACATCTTCTCTCACACTGGCTCAGAGCTTTTATGCTGTGTTCATCTCAGTAAAGCGTGAAAATCTGGCAGTCCACTGTAAGGAATAGCAGAAGCAGCCACGAAGTGGATTTTCTTATTAGTATTACATTTAAATGGCATATAATTTGTTTGCGTCATAATATTTATGTGGGTTGTGTTTCGCTACCCGGAGCAGTTTGTTTATTTATGTTCACTTGGCTGCCGCTTCAAGGAGCTCGAAGAGGGCAGCTCCGGAGACGTCAACACATCGGCCGTAAACAATTCGTATTTGTAACCATGGTTTTGCAGCTTCGCCTGTGCTATACCAAATCCCTCAGCTGAAAATCATAATTTTAACTTCTTAGAAAATGGTGTATAATTTGTAAGTTCCACTGTAATGCAGCGCACGCGGCGTATGCGCAATCTTTCACTGCAAATTCTAACAAGCGAAAGCACAAACAATCTGCTGTGTATCTTAATCGTTGCTGCTACTTTTGTTATTGCTGCTTTTGCTGTTGCTGTTGCCGCTGCTCTTGCTGATGATGGCGTGCGGAAATTTTTAATTGCCGCTTTAATGGGAGTGGCTAAAATGGTTTTCGCCTTTGTTGTTTGCTGCCAACCTGCCTGGCTGCCTGCTGAGTTAATGCCGTCGTCGCTGCTTAGCTCATAAAAATGCGATTTCTTTACAATTGCCATTTATTTGCACGGACAAAAAGAGACCGAATAAAATACACATAAAGTTGTATATATATAAATACTATACAAGACGTCCTTGAGCTAGTCTCCTTTCAGTATATATAAGTAAATAAAAAAAAACAAGTAAAAGTAAAAGTAAAAGTAACACAGCAAAAATTCGCATAAATCAAAGCAAATATTTTACTTACGTCTTGTAAACCCAAAATAGTGCGCCTCAGGGCACAATTCCAACCCATCCGCGATGCTTGCACGAAAAGCTAGCATTCAATTTGATTCGAAGGCTAATCATTTGATTTTCTTCACTTCTCTCATCGTCTCTCTCTCTCTCTCTCTCTCTCTCTCTCGTTAGCTCTTCGTTTTAGCATCATCAAATTCTTAAGCAGTCGTCAACTTGCAGCCAATATTGGTGGTTAAGGAAATGGGCTTCATAAGCAGAACGCCGACGCCCCAAGCCCAATGCTGCCCACAGCCTGGATATGGGGGCAGCCAAGTTTACTCTTTGGCCTTTGAAGTTTAAGGCACAAGAAGAAGAACAACAACAGCAACAACAACAATTATGTCAAATATGCGCTGTCAAAGGTAACCAATTTATATAGACAAAGGTTAATTGAAAAGACCGCAAAGAAAAACGGAAAAACAAAATTTGGCTGAAAATATTGCTACTTTAACAGTTTAATGCCATTCTAAAAAGAAAAGAAGAACAAATTTAAAGTCCAACAGCAGTAAAACGGGCCTCAAAACAGCCGCTAAAAATGCGACGGGCCTGCACCCATAGACTTATGTTGCTGCTGCTGCTGCTGGTGTGCGAATCATGTGCTCAGCTGGAGCCCTTGTTGGCATCCGTGTCTCCACCAACCCCACAGCCGGCACGGGCGCGCATCAAAGCGAAAACGGAAAACATTTCAGTGCTCGCATCAAACGCCGGCGATAGCTTCAACATACGCCACAGTCGCTCGCGGGCGCACATGTTGTACAACAACAATAACAGCAACAACAACAACAACAACAACAACAATGGCAGCACACGATTAACGTTGGTCAGCGATGGTTCACTGCTACGCCCACTTCAATTACAAACGCCCACACAGCAGCCGACAACAGGCGCAACAGCAGCTGTCACGCATAAGATACGTAAATTGCATAAGAAGAAAATCAACGAGAGCATTCGGAAAAGCGTCGACAAGAGTCTGGGCGTGGTGAGGGAGGTGAAGAACCATAGGAGCCTAGCTGAGGCCGAGCATCTGCAGGGCCGACCCACAGATGTCGATGAGGCGGCCCTCAGCGAGGTTATGCAACTGGCAGACGAGATTGATTTGGAGAACTCATTAGAGTCGACTTATCAGAATGTTGTCGTTGAGCACACATCTGGTGCAGTTGTCAGGAATTCGGGTAGCCAGATGACAGCCGGCCGGCAATTTGTACGTGCTGATGCTAATTATGAGAATAGCGATGAGGATCAAGCAGAGCCAGAGGCAGAGCCAGAGACAGAAGCAGAGGTTGATGCGGAGGACGATGAGCTGTTGTCAACCACACAAATGGCAACATTTGCGCCTCGTCAGCCAACCGCAAACGGGGAAATGAGAAGCAGCAGCTGGCAACAGACGCGAATCGCGGGCACAACTCGACTGCTGCCAGTTAACCACAGCCACCCAGTTGCCTCATCGACAGGTGCGCATAATGTAAATTTACCAGCAGATTCTAGTGATGCCGATTACCAGCTCATGACTGCGGCTAAAACCGTACCAAAAACTGAAAGCGAAGCAAGCGCTCATGCTGATACTGATACTGATATGGATGTGGATGTGGATGTGGATAGGGATGACAATGAGGATGCAACGGAAGCGGAAGCTATCAACGGCAGCAGCAGTAACAGCAACAGCAACGGCAACAGTACAGAATACGCTGAAGCTGAAGTTCACTCGCAGGCCATCACAAGCCAGCAGGAGGAGAACGAACGCCTGGAGGTCAATCAAATTAACTTTAACTTTGAGTCCGAATCAGATTCGGAGTCAATGTCGGAAAGTGACTCTGTGCTGGACACATCCGAGGTGACAATGGATGATGGCTATCCGCCCGAGGTTCTAATCGATGACAACAGCAAGCAGTTGGTCATTGGCGATGTGGAGGGGGCCGGCGAAGGTGATGGCGTCGACTCCAATCAGATAACCGCCGATGTGATAAATGCGCGCGACAATAAAATCGACTTGGTGTCCAAGTTTCTACAATATATTGAACAGCAGCATTTGATGGGATCGAATTGTGTGGCCGGCACATCGCTAAATCTCGGCGAGGGTGTGGTCGACCGTTATGCACAGGATCGATTTCGTGTTGAGGCCGAGGTTGCCGTCAATCGCGCTAACATGCTGACCAGGTGAGTGAGAATCACATACAGCCGCACAGAGACACACACATGCTGCCAATCACACAGCCATATTATGCACACGGCAAACTTTTCCAATCGAAAGTTGGCCAGTGGCAACAGACGGCATGTAATATGTGTGGCCAAATGGAATTGGCAACGCTAGTGGCCAAAACACCTCCACGATATGACTGTCCTTGCCATCAATTCCATAACTACAGAGTAGAACTAATGACAACATTTTTATGACACGATTCGCTTACACGCACATTAATTACAAATATTGATACTTGAGATGTGAAAACTTTTGGCCGATCAGTTATCACATATACCAGAATTAGCGCCAAATGAAATATCAGTCAGGCAATCCAAAACAATTTTTGATCCAGCACCAAATTTAGAAGTTTATCTACTCTAATTTAATATATTTTTATTTATTATTTTAACATTGCAATTGTATATATGCGCTTCAGTTCAGAAATGTAACTACAAATTTGTATTAAATGTTTAAAGATCGCATGTTATTCACATGCCAATATAATTATAGCATCGCAATTACTCATCCTCCATGTGTATTTAGCCAGCCATAATATATGTCATATGGATACATTAACAACTGATTAATTCGTCGTCAGTTGCTTAGATAAAACCTCAATTACTTAGCTAACGACGAGCAGAACGAAAAAAACAAACAAAGAAAAAAAGGCTAGGCAAAAAGGTGGGCCACAAACCGTCGACGAACGTCATGGACCAGGTCCTTTAATTTACTTTGACAACCGCAGCAATGGAAATTCGATGTTGTTCTTGGGAATCGCAGCTGTCGTTGTGTGTACGCCTTGATTTTTTTTGTCCGATTTCACCATCGATTTCGGTATGCTGGCAACAAAATCTCGAGGACATACCATTTCACACAATTTCTGAATAAAGGTAGAGGTCTTCAACTTATGTTCCCCACAAACTCACTCACCAAACAGCAGTTAAGTCAAAGCGACATTTGTCCTGGTCTCTTTTGGCCTGTCGGGCACAATAAATTCGAAAGTTTCGCCAGCCCGTATGTGGGCTTAAGTCCGTCCGTCTGTTTACTCAGTGCTGTGTCCAGCACTGGTGGGATGACTGTTGCTGTGAACACCTGCATGTGACTGGCTTTCCTTGCGGGGCATTAGACATTGAATATATATCTTTGTATATGGCTTGGTGAAAAAGCGTTTCAATATACATATTTTTTTCACTCCTGATTTGGTTAGCTGCGCATTCAGCATTTGGACATTTTGTTTTTTCCATGAAAGAAAAACAGCAACCAGAAATAACAAAAAATATTGGAAAAACGCAAGTCATGCATTCACATATTTTTTTTTGCCATGGCTTCCCCATCAGTTTCCTAGCCCTGATAAGAACTTTTTCTGTAGCGTTAAGAAGCTGGTGGAAGAAATATGCGTCCAAAAGCATTGATTAGAGAACGCTTAAATCACAGTCATTTGTTCGCCCATCGTAAAGGAAATTCAATAGAAGAATATAAGGAATGAAGCTGAAGTAGAACATTAAATACACAAGCCGAAATCTGTTAGCTGGTTTCTATAGAATAAGACTCAATTAAATTGTTAAATCAAAGTAAATATAATTTTAAGCATCTAAATATGTGAACGATGTAACTAGTTATATAAGCAACTAGCCAGATTTTAATTATTTAAACGATGAAAGATTTCAAATTAAGCAATAACGAAGAGAAAGAGGGAGGAGAAGCATTTAAAATGATTTGCAACTCATTTGAACATAAATGTACTTCTTGAGATTCTCCAATGTGTTTCAACAATTTGTGGCAAATTAAAAGAACAGCAGCTGGCCACTCTAATGTTCATTTGTCGCCTGTCAATAAAACACAAATAAACAATTAACTTTACAAACAACATGACAAATTAAGTGTATTGTGAACAAGAGGGCCAATAGCCTTAACAAGGCGAGCACCAACAGCAACAGCAACAGCAACAGCCACAACAACAAACAAAAACAACAACAACAACAAGAATCTATTGGTCCTAAAAGCAATAAAATGCCAAAGAGCTGCTGCTAACATCAAATGACAATAAATTAAATTGTATTCTGACTGTGAACAGGATCAACATTATTGCATTCAGCTTCATATGTTGGATGTTTGTTTCTATTATTATATCGGGCTGCGTTTATCGGGCATTGTTGGCCGCCGAGAATTGTTATTGTGGCTGTTGCTACCATTATCGAATATTTATAAGCCACTGTCAGAGGCAGTAAGCAAGACCTAGATTTATTTTGGCTTGTCAATGAGACGCAGATAAACTCTTTAATTTTAGTTGAGCCCAACGAGTTCAAATCCCTTGTCCATAATAATTTCACAGAAATTCATTTAGTTATTTTAATCAGTTCATGTTAGGTCGCCAACGCGAACAAGATTTGTTTAATGTGCAAACATAATCAACGACATCCTGTCGCCCACGCGCATTCGAAAGGGATCTTTTGCCAGCTAGGGAAATCGCACCTCGTAAATGTGCCTGAGATGGAAGATGCCGCCTGTACAACATCCGGTGTAGACAGCAGACATATATATATATATATAGATATATATGTATAGGGGCTTTTTAGCTGAGCAAGCGTACCGACAAACTAATTGAAGTTATTGTTTTGTGATACATTGGTATCGTTGTTGTTTGTGTCTAAGCATTTCCGTTTATTTGTTACGCAAACAAAAACAATGAAGAACAGCAAACAAAAGCACAATAACAAAAATACAAAAGCAAATCCAAGCCCAAGAAACTGTGGAGAAGAAGGTGACAGGAGAAACAATATCAATTCAAGTTCAAATTACGAGCTACAATTGTTTTCTTGCCTTGGCCACTTTTCCATTTAGTTTCCTTGCGCGCCGCAAAAGTGTTGCCAGTCAGCCAACTTGGCTGAAAAGAGAGCAGTGAAGCACATTCACACACACACACACACACACACATACACACCTTCAAGCCAAAAACAAAGCGTTGCAAAAGAGTAAAAAGAGTTGGCAAACTTTTAAGTACTTAAATGTGTTGTCGTCGCTAGAGTGGGCCAAGACTATGCCTCAGCCACGACCTACGCATACTTTTGCTTGAGTATGACTTAACTGAAATTGAGTTTCCCGCTTCTTATTATTTTTATGTTATATATATTTTGTGTGTGTGTTGTTATTTGTGCAGACCAATGTTTTAGTTGCTGCTGTTGCTGCTGCTGCTGCTGCTCAGCTAAAGTTGCCTCGTTTGATAGTTGTGTATCTATCGCCACATTTGTTTGTTTTTTTCTTTTTCACTAAAACTTTTCCGATAAACGAGATGCAGACAAATAAATCGCCTGATGTTGCCCCTTTCGTTTTCAATTTGTTCAGCAACTTTTTGCTCAACTCATGCTGCATCCGCGATCCGCATTTCAATTTGTGTTTGCAGTCGCGTATTTGTTTTTCACACAAATCGAAATCTGCATAAGCGATGCACATGCAACAACAAGAGGAGCAATTGCCCGCCCGCGGCAATAAAACGCGCCGCGAGATGGCGTTGTCGATGTCAACGTCGAGAACAACAAGGTCAAAAACGGATGCCGGCATCAGCGAGCTGTCTCCCTGTCCTCTCCCCTCCAGCTCCACACCCCAGTGCATGCATGTTGCTGCCATTGTCAACATCCTTCAAAGTGTGCCAGCGCAAACAAATAAATATCAAAGTGCGTACAGTGAAAGAAAACGCGGCAGGCACACAAAGGCAGAAGTAACAGCAGAAACAGAGGCTCAAATACAGATCCAGCTACAGCTACAGCTACAGCTACAGACGCAGATACATTTGCACAGAAACTGAACAAAAAATACATGGCCAACAACCGACTTTTTGCTTTGGCTTTTTGTGCCGCTTGATTTGCTTCGCGCAGCGTGTGGTGCTAATAACGCTCCAACAGTGCCCTTTAGCCCCCATACACAACCTATTCCGCGACACATCTCAGAGCATCCTCGCCCGCTGTTTCAAAACTCTCTGCATTTGCTCCCTCGTATTATATTTCGCTGTGGCACACTTAGAGAAATAATAGAACTAATACAATTTTTTTTACTAGAAAAACTTGCCCTAAATCAACAATGTAGAATATTTCTTGTAGATAAAAACTCAAAATTCTACTTTAAAATGTGAGTTCCTTTTGTTGAGAGTGCAGCACAAAATGCACAAAATGCAAAATGTTCGCTTGCAATATTGCGGCAAACAACAGTGCAACAGTACAACAATGCAATATTGCAACTGATAGCATATCCGCAACGTGCGGCGAGGCACATCTGTGATTTTCATGCCAACAAAGCCCAGCACTGAAAAGAGCCTTAGGATCAGTGGCTTTAACCAGTCAGCTGTGCCAGTCAGCTTTTTCCGGTTGGCTTGGCTTACGCAGACCAAGTCTGGTTTTGATTTCCCTAATGCAAATGCAAATGCAAGTGATAATGTGTAAATGTGTAAATGTGTTTCCTTTCTATTGTTGCATACGCCAGTCCACATCAACTTGAACATCAACGTTAACGTTTGTTGTTGGCAGCATGCTACACGGACTAATTCTCATATGCCCGTTGCTCTACTGTATATTCGCAACGAATTTGGCTGACACACAGTTGCTGCAACATATGTTGTCATAACTTAACAGCTTAGCATACTTGTCGACCAACAAAAACAGCCCCAAACCCCTTCAGTCATCTCAACCGCTGGCCCACTTGTCGTATGTGTATCATTTAAGCCACTGTGGTGGCAAGTCCATTTTTGCACAATAAAAACGCCGCTCCTTTATTTTTGCAGTTAATCCGCTGGCAAACCGGCGCGCACAAGACCGGGCCGAAAAAAAAAAATCTTAGACATGCGCCGCATTGTGGCCCCAAAGTTTCAGCGTGAAGCAGCATCCTCACCCGTCAACGCCTTTCCCACCCTAACACAGTGGGCTCATTACGGCCATACTGGGGATTGGGCTGGAGTGGGGATTGGGCTGCGTGTTGCTTCACGGCTGTATGGCAAACAATATCAAAAAGAAACTTTTTGCCAAAATGCTTGCCAAGTTTTTTTTTGTTGCTTTCGTTGTTGCCGCTGCAATAATAATAATCATCAGGCGCGAGCCAAGAAGTTACCAACTTGAAAGCAATTAACGGACTAAATCAAAAGAACATTTTTCAAAAAGTCAAACACAAAAGCAATATAAAAGCATTGCAAATGGGCGTTGCCTTCCCCACAGTGTGTGAATGGGCGTGTGCGTGTGTGTTGGTGTGTGTTTGTGGCTTGCATAAACTTGTCACCAGCAACTGCCTACTCCACTGATTCATTTAGTCATTTACTTAGCTCCATCAGCCACAAACCCACACAGCAACAGTAACAGCAACAGCAGCAGAAGCAGCAACAACGACCAATTCACCCAGGAGCAAGAATTTCTAATTAAATAAGCTCCACCTCCTTCGGTTAATTGAACATGTATTGCTGCTGTGAGATTGGCGTATCCTTTTACAGGGTTTTATGGCTGGTAAAAAAAAGGTATCCTAAAGTTAGGAAATTATTTTTATTATCTACCTAAATATATTATTTTGCAACTTTACTTTGCAAATTTCATTAAAGCTACTCAACCAAATATGAACCAATTTTATTTTAATTTGATATTTTACACATTGCTTAAGGTTATCATCCTTTCAATTAGAGTATTAACTTAATGCCCTGCAGCCATTTAAAAGGAGTCAAATGGGAATCATGTACTTGTGAGAGGCTAAAGGAGACAACTTCGACCCCATTTATTAAATTCATAATGAACATAATTTTGAATATTAATATAATAATTTAAGTTACTACATATCGTGCATAAGTTAAAAGCTCTTTGAAATATTTTTTTTTTTTGGTTTTTTTATTATTGAAAGCTTGACTTTCAAAAGTAGTTTGCATCTAATCACATTTCCATCGCAAACACTTTGATGGTGCATGTCTGGCATTTTGTATTTAATTTAAGTTAGTCACGGGTTAATTAAAATTGATAAGTCATTGGACATTATGAACCTAAATAAACATTTGCCAGCAAGCTAGCTAACAAAAGCTGAAAATAAAGACAACGGCGTTTCCAGTTGAAAAGGTCAGCGATTGCCGATAGGCAGCTGCCATCCTTTTGCCCCCGCCCATCCCCCATCCATATTGTTCTGACCCTTGCAGGCGACCCAACAGATGTTGCACGCCAACAAGCGCAACGGTGTGCTTTGAATAATTAAACTGGAACATTTCGCTTTCAATTAAGATGTCGACGTGAAGTGTTCCGACTAGTTCATACACACACACACACACACACACAATGGAGTTGGTCCCAGCGAGGTACTTGAGCAATGCCGAAGGACACATCGGTGGCGACAGAGTGTCGTTGTATAAGTTGTAGGTTGTGGTTTTGCTGGTCTGTGTCTGTATTTGCATGCTGAAAATGGCCAACAGCCTGTTTTTCGTGTTTTTCAATACCCTTTCAATCGGCAACTGAGTCTTCGTGTAAGGTGTGTATCAAACTATATATTCAAAGATATGTTTTTTCCCTATAACATTTGAAAATATCCCGACCAGATTCGACATTTAAATAGCGTTAACGTATTGCTCATATTTTGACGGAAAGCGTTTTTAAGTTACTTATTTAATTTAGTTATACGATTGTAGACTATCTGCAGTAAGGGTATTTATTCGTCGATGGCATTTCTGGCTTATTTGCTTTTGTTTTTGTTGATTCACGCGTCGATTGTCGGGTTGGCCTTCGACCCTTTTAGAAGGTGCCGCAATAAGGATTTAATTTTCCAATGTTGCTTTTAGCTTTTCCTTACGCTCATAATTAATTGGTTCTAAGGAATAGGTTGATGTAATAGAATTAGTTTAATGTTATTTGTGACATGCAGTCTCGATTAAATATATTCACTGTTCTCTTTTCTGCTGATCCTAAAACGAAATCAATATTAACGGCATTGTCATCACATTTGAAATAAATTGGCATTTGAAAATTATATTCGTAATGCAGAGTTCCAATTCAAGTTTCATGTGTATCTGCATGTGTATGTGTGTTTGTGTGTTTGTGTGTCTGGGCTCGTGTGTGTGTGTGTGTGTGTGTGTGTCATCTGCTTGTCATCCTTCGCAAGTCAAATAAAAAGCGGCTTAAATGCCTGCTGCTCACTTGCGTTGTTTGCTCGCCATTGTTTTCTGCTTGTTGTGAGTTGTTGTTGTTGTTGTTGCAGCTACTCTCTACTTATCCCAGCTTTCACAAGTTTGTAATATGTATTTCAACTCTTGAAGGCGAGGAGGACGTAGACGGACACCATATGCAAAACAAATAAGCAACATGGCCCACGGCTCATGGCGGATTAGGCGCCATTTTGACTGTCATGGAGATTCGTAAGACGAATTCACAAGTGGGTGGAATGGGAGAGCATTACACACAAGGCAGATAGCTGATAAACAGACTTATTAACGGAATCGCTACTGATTTTGCCGCTGCTGCTGTTCTTGCTGCTGCTGGTCAATGATTTTTAATTAAATGTGGGAGGATTTCAAAGCAGCATCAGCAGTTGCGCCAGTTTGCGACAGACAAGCAAAGCTGCACATTTTAAATTCAAGCTGCTCCAAATTATTTCTAGAATACAATGCGATATCTTTTTCAGTTTGTGCGTATATTTTTGCTCTGTAAATATAATGAAGAGAGAGAGAGAGAGAGAGAGAGAGAGAGAGAGAGTGAGGAAGGGCGAGACAGGGTACTTTGTCTGTACTTACAGATACAGTTCTTACTCAACAGCGCATCAACAGGAACAGGCAACAGCTTTATCACTTTGTCGGTCTAACTACCTGTTTGGTTGGTTGGCACACCTGCAGAAGCTTAGTGCTTGTTTTCACCCTTGCAGCACTTAAGTGTAGAGAAGTGTCTTTAACACAATTTCCAGTTGGCTGGACGGCGAGGCGGGAGCGGATGTGGTGCGCTGCTGCACTTGCGAATTGCACACATTTTGAGAAATTCTCTAAGGAATATGCAAACGAAGAGTTCAAGTGGTCTACCTCGAGATAAACAGAGAGATACAGAGGGGGAAAGAAAGGCAGAGAGTGAGATAGAGAGAGAGAGAGAGATGATGTTGTTCAGTTATTTGTGGACTGCTAATTAAACATTTGTACCCACTGTGCAATCAAAGGCTGAGCATTCTCATGTGTCGGTTCCAGCGGTTTTGAAGACCACATCCATTCTACCTACTTATTACACTAACAGTTTTTGAAAGTCTGTCCGTAAATAATGTGTGTAAAAGTGGACAGCTCAGTCATATCAAGTGGCAATGTAAAAATTGTTGCATTGTCAGCAGCAAGAATTTGGCATCATCATCATTAGCCGGTCCAAGTTTTTTGCTTGTGGGTTGGATGAATGACAAAATGGCGCTGACATTTACAAATGAACCTCGACCTCAGATCTGCTAATTAATGAGCTACGCCTCCTGTTAGCGATTGTGTCAAATTCACATAAGAATTACACGATACGAAATTAAGTAAAACCAAATGGACCTCGAAGAATGTGTCTGTGTATCACCGGCCACTGAATAGTTTCGCAGTTGTGTAATTTGTGTAAATATAGAATGAACGTCTGGCTGCATTTTCTTATGAATATTTGCTCTGGAATGAAAACGTATTTCACGTTATTCTAATTAACATATTTAATTTATATTACACAGAAGTCTTCGAAATTATTTTGCTTGGCAAACTTAAGCTGTTCTTCTGTTGAATATTCAACAAGGAAATAAAATTAAGTTTTCATTTTGTGACAGCAGCATATCCTTTCTGAATACTATACACCAGCAAAAATATATTAGTCGTATATATAAAGCTTATTCTTGATTTACTGTATACATATGTCAGAAAAATCATTATAAATTATAAGCAGGTACTATTTTTTTTTTTACATATTTACGTAAGGCGGCTTAACTTATATTTGTAACCTTTTTATGTTTAGTATACACCAGTTGAAAAGACGAAAATGGGGAGAAAAAACAATACAATACAACAAACAATATTCTCAAAAGTGGTTTCAGGTGTCGCTCAACGCAAATGTTATGTTAAAGCGACATTTTAATTAAATAAGAACCACAAGGCACGGACTATACTGAGAACTCAGACAGTGTTGTGTCAGTCGCTTGTCGGCGGGCGGCTTAACCGGATGACACTCAAAACAAAATCTTGAACGTAATTCTCATTTACTTTTACAAACACACACACACACACACACACACACCTACACAGACGCATACACCTAGCTTGCAACAGTCAGAGAGAGAGGGAGAGGGAGAGAGGGAGATGATACCACACAATAGGCACAGTTGGCGGCAAGGAACGCTTGGAGCTCTTGAGCACAGCTTGAAGCAGCATAATGCGCTGCGCCGATGAGCGCTCTTGTCTTCGTGCCGGAAACCCGGCTCTGGCCTGTGCCATACACTCAGCAAAATAATTGGCATTAAAACGAAAATCGGCTCTACAAACCGGAGAATATTGTTTTATTATTATATAAAAAGAAATCATTTTAATTTTTTTCTTTTCAGAAAGAAGTTTTTCATTTTTTTTCTGAGTAACTAACATTTTTTGTATGTAAGAACTATATTCTTTCTCGGCGCAATTCTTTTTGCTGAGTGTAGCGTTATAATAATAAAATTGACAGCCTGACAAAATGAGAGAAATAACGGCCCGGTTGCTCGGCAAACAATAATGTATTTTGTAGCCAACATGAACCACTCATCCACTCACTGTAGCGATGAACCACTGAACTACTGCACCACTTTTGGCATGCTTGCGATATATATATATATATATTTGTTTATATATATATGTATATGTATACACTTACCGGTATATATTACTTTTCATCAACTTTTAATGCAATTTCCGTTTGAATTGCAACATGCTCGTAAATTCAACTGTTTTTTGCGCATCTCTGTTTCTCCCCATAGAATCTTCAAGATGACGTCGCATTCAGCGCAGGAGGATGTCAACTTGCTGCACGCTTCGGTGTTAGCCATGGTGGAGTTCGACGATGATATATTCGCGGCCGGCAACTGTTTCGACTGGAATGAGCATCCAGCTCAGCCCGGCTTGTTCTGCCCGTTTGCTTATCGGTTGCCACCACCAAATTTGGGTGCAATATTTGCCAAAGATCTGGCCATGGAATATCATTACTTGGGCAATACATCCGAATGGTTCTTTCTGGCTCGCAAGAATGCCGAGAAGGTGATAGCACGCAACGAGCAGTACCTGAAGTGTAAGTAGCTACCTAACCTGATTTATGCAGCCTTTGGGGGGAGTGGGGTGTGAGGGGACAGTTGGTTCCAGCTTATTTATGCGCCGATAGCGTCAAACGCTTTGTAGCTTTGTGTACGTTTGTACAATGTCATTGAATATTTATATTTGCTGCGTGCTTTAATCTGTGACTTCATTAGTCACTGTCCCTGACGACATCTCGGGGCATTTAGATGACTCGGTCCCTTGGCCATAAAAGCGAGCTTCTGCTACGGCTGTTGCCTAATTGCGATGCCGTCACAAGCCATTTAGAGTCGCATATATTTTACTGCCGCTTTATCATTGCCAGCTTGGGCAAATTTCTATCACAGCCCAACAATTAAGCAAATAAATAAGAATGAAAATGCCCGCACAGAGCTCGAAAGACTCCGCACACAAATATACATAAATATTACATATTTATGTATGCATACATATTAGCAGGCCACTTAAAATGTAAATGAATTTACCTATAGTCGCCAACACCTTTTCTAATTAGCTGTGATTCTTGAATGTGCCCGGCTGGCCTGCACAATTAATGAAACTACTAAAATGGAATAAAGAAATCCTTAATTTATGCATGTGTCGCAGATGGCAGCTTTTAAAATCAATTTAATGCAACATTATGGTAATCTGAAGACACTCATGCTTCGGGCCTTATTTGGTTTAACAACAACCAATCAGTGCATTAAATGCAACTGACTCACAGCCATTTTCCCAAATTGCATTAAATTATGCGGTTGTTGTCTCTTCGACAACAGAAACTCAATCCTCTCCCGTTCGTTTTACAGTTCAGAAATTCCACACATACATATGCCGCGCCACTTCGATATGAATAATTTGCAAATTAAAGGTTACGTATACGCCACGTGTCGTGTTTGCCTTGTTCACGTTGGGCATGTAAATTATTTGCCGAGCTGCCCGCAGGCAAACAAATACATACTATATACATATTATACGTATCGTACATACATACCTATGTAAGCGAATTTTTGGGCACGCGAGTCCGGGCTATTACGAGTATTTTTTTTGTTTGTTTTTTTTTTTTGTGGTTGGCAGTCGGTATTTACGAGCTGACAAATTGCATGTGATCTGCGCTCAATGGTGCAATAACATACCACAGAAATGACAAACGAAATCGAAAACAAACAATTTTCCTCCAAGCCAAGGTTTCGGACCCCACTTTCGGATCCATGCATACTAATGCCGTTGTTAGGAGCCAGGCCATCAGCAGATTGCAGTCTTCTCCAACACCCAAACAAATGCGGCACAGAAAGAAATTTGTTTCATTTGTTCGTTCTTTCGCTCGCTGGTTTGTTTGCCCCCAGCTGAAATTGAAAAATGGAGAAAAACAAAAAAAATTCGAGCTAGTTACCATTTGTAGCCGAAATAATGAACGAAATCCATTCTGCATTTTTTCTATTACGTATACGAATGTGTGTGTGTGGGTATTGGATATGATTGGACTTCGTGCACCATTTGCTATATGTATATATTCCAAACTAAATACACAATTTAATTCGGCTTGCACCATAAACTTGTTTATTTAAAGATGAAACAATGAATAATGCATTTGCTAATTCAATCGCGATGCTCGGATGAGTAGCCTTTTAATTTATTGGAAAATCATTGTGTCGATATTTGCTATTGTTTATATTTCCGAGCAAATAGTGTGCATATATTATATAATATTATGAATGTTGATTATCTGAGCAACGTTATGTGCCACTGTGTGGCACACTGTGTGTGTGAGCGTGTGTGTGCGTGAGTGTGCGTCTGTGTGTGTGTGTGCTGACCACCATTTGACATCGAGTCGGGTAACTTTGGCAACCAGCAACCTCGCCAACTTCATCGTGGCTACCATAAAACTTTTCTGAAAGATGCCACACCGTATGCACTATGATTTACGGTCAGGCACATATAAATTTCGCACTCTGTCGCTCTCGTTCCTCTCTCTAACTTGCGTGTGGCAGGGGGGCATTTTGTAACAGCTCGACACCAGAGTGAACTAAATTGCGCCTTAAGGTCGGCATCGTTGTTTGGGATATCTGCATAGCGTTGCTGACTTTCAATTTATATGCATTTGCATATTTGAACTTGTGTCAGCCTTCAGCAGCGCTATTCTCGTTTTTAGCCTTAGCCCTCAGTCCTTAGTCCTTAGTCCCAAGCGTGTTCGTGGCCGTATCCAGTTTGTCGACAGAAACTTTGTCTTCGTGCAGAATTTTCTTCGCCTTTGGCGGGCAAATGCAAGAGTAAAAGCTTATTAAATTTTCAGGGATTTCCTCGAGGCAATTGAAAAAATACATCGATATTTTGTTGCCACAAGAAAATTGATGGCCAATTCAAGCGCAATTAATTTGATTATATTTTTGCGGTGTACACGATTGATGCGCAATTGCTTATATATAAATATATATATAATATATGTATGTATATTTATACATATATATATGTTTGTGTTTTTGTAATAACAATCCAACGACAAATTTTGTTCAAAAATAAACGCATTAAAAGAAGTGATTTCATTTAGGATATTAAATTATCGATAAATTGTGCAATTATTTCCAGTGTTTACCTAATGTCCTTGTCATAAAAAATGAAAGATTCACATTAAAAATCAATAATTACTACAAAATATACCATTTCCAATTCAATACACTTTACATTCAAGATTAACAGTGGCATAATCAAAATTTATAACTAGCTAATAGCTATGCGAGTATATACATTTTTATAGCAATTATGTACACTCAATTTAAATTGAAATTAATTTCAGATGCATCATATGATTATGTGCACACAATCAAAGACTATATAAAATAATTAAAAACTTTGACCGTAATTATGCCGATTTGTTAATTTATTGACTAGAACGATGTATTGAGTCGATACTACCTGACTGAGAGATGCGTTGCGATATGTTTTGTCGTACATTAGATACTAGATACCCTCACCAGGAAATGTAACACATTGCCTTTTGCCAATTTGCTGGGTACAGGAAATACAAGCTATGTAAACCTTGATAAGCTGCACTTAAGTCAGCAATAAGAGCAATTTTAGCCACTATACGGGTGTAGTTATGCACATGGCATTTACTTAAGTGGATAAGTACGTGGATGTGCGTGTGTGTGTGCGTGTGTGTGTGTGTGTGTGTGAGGATGTGGGTGGGTGAGTTAACCACAAAATATAACATTATATTTGTAGTTTGCTCAAATGCCGACTCGGGCATTGTTATTGCTGCTGCTGTCGTCATTCTGGCTGGCTCACTTGATGCGATACACTTTATGCTTACATATATATACACACATATATATTATATATGTGTGTGAGACGAGTACATAGACATATTTGTATGATATTTGTTCTGTCTGCCCGTCACGTGTTTAACATAAAATTTAAATAAAAATCACATACAATATGTAAACAGTAATATATATATGCGTATTTCCTGCGAGTGTTCGCTTCTCTTGGTCGGGCGCCTTTCCGTTCTGCTCTTTTTGAGCGCTCTGATTATATGCTGATATTGGTATATCATCATGCTCATACTTGTATTTGTGTGTGGGTGTTGTTTTTGTTTTTGTTTTTGTAATTTCCGTCGGTTAACACAATTTGCAAAATGTACCAACTCTGCACTGTGTCCCTCGTTGCTGAGTCGTATTCCGTTTTTTCATCCGCTTGCGGCTTTTCATTTCCATTCTACTAAATCGGGTAAATCTTATGAGATAAACTATAACATATACAAATTCTATGCAAATGCCAGCCACAAACAATGTCGCCCCTCACAGCGATTCCTAAGTACGTAACTGTTTGTGTTTGTGTGTGTGTGTGTGTGTGTGTATGTCTATTAACTGAGGAACATCTTTTTACTGCGAGTCAGTATTAAGAGGCAATTGCAGACGAGCACTTGGCACGCGCCAGACTCGTTTTAAGATGCAATAAATAAAGATGAAAATTTACGTTAATATAAAACAGGATAAGCCTTAGAGTGCTGCAGCATAACCGTGGGACAAAGTTGATCTGCTTATTTTGCATTCTACTGAAACTGTTCAGCGAGATTCATTTGTTTCGCTATGGTTATAATACTGAATGCAAACTTTGCAACCTGCAAATACAAATTGAAACATGCAAAAATTGTATTCATTTAATATTAAAATTTTTCTTGATTTTAATCAATGTATATCGCAAAGTTTTGCTCTACTTACGCTTATATTGCTGTTCATTGAGATGACAAATATGCCGCCAGCGATAAACACGATCGGCTGTTGCACATGGTGCATGAAGCTAATCAGAGTGGTTTTGAAACGCGGCTCGCTGTCGACCCAGTTGGAGTGGAAAATCATGTTGGCCAAGTCCTCGCTGTCGTCACTTAGCTTATTGCAGGTGTAGCAAAAGGGAAACGTCTGCAACAGAATTGTGATCACAAAGAAAACGCTACCGACGGCTTGCCAAAAGTTCGCATAGAAGAATATATTAAATAGGGTCAAGCCCAGTACGGAACCAATCAGCAGAAACTGCACAAATATTGTGCGATATATAATTGGCCGTATCATGTCGCAACATCTATTAAATATAAAATTAACATAACATTAAGCCTTAAAGTATTATTGCGTCTCACCTTAATATTAGCTTGTAGTCCATGATGCAATTAGTTAGCTCTTCGTAGTTTTCCTGCTCCGTTTTCTCGGGATCCATGCGTAAATTGCGTACATGATCTTTTAGCACTTCCAAATGTGCACGAAAGATGAGCGTGAAAACGAGGGGATATGTATCCGAAAGCTGACATTGCAGCACAGCAAATGACATAATTATATATTCAAAGACCGACTGAATCCACAAGTTGACAGTGCTATCCCGCCAGTCCATAAATGGATTATAGATGGACCAAGGCGGACTACCACTCAGCACCATCGAGAGAAATGTCGATCCCGAAAAGCCACAGTAGACAAAGGTGAAGATTAAAAACGCATAATTGCAACGCGCAACAGCATCGTGAATCTTTTGACGATCATCGTCTTTCAATAACCGCTCATCCAATCTGTCCAGTAAGGAGTGCGTCTTCTTTAAGCGCCAGATGAAACTGTAGGTGATTAGACACTTTACCGACGAACCGTAAGCATTGATGGCCACCTGTAGTGATGTGAAAAATTCGCTCGGCGAAAAATTGCTAAATTCCCTCACATAGCTAATTAAGAAGGCCGCTGGTAAATAGAACACGCCAAAAGAAAAGGTCATAAATGACCAGATGAAATACACATATCGCCAGATTCCCTCCTTCGGGGCCAAATAGCCAATCAGCCACATGCCTCTAAATAGATAGATGCTGGAATCCCGGGATTTCACACGTTCCGTTAGCGGTGCTGGCTTTATTAGCCGGAATGTTGATTGCATTGTAGTTAACTAACACGTTTGTTCCCTGCTAAGGCCGAGCAGTCGGCTTTTATAGGCGTTAGGGATGGGCATCTGTTCAGTTCTCGCGATTAACAATTAATAGACTAACCCTTTTAAAATATTTACATAAATATTTCAATTCCAAATATTGTTATTTCTTAGCGGCAAGTCTTGCTAACAAAATGAATAATCGAATCAGTTGGCTTTTATTATTGGAGCTCAACTGAACTGAACTTTTCAACAAAAGTGAATGGTTGAAAACAAAACTTTCTTTTGGCGTGGCTGACACATTTCTAGAATACAAACTAGAGGAGGGTCAACTCACACTGTGGGCCAAAATGCCTTTTTGGAATTTACTAGAGTGAATATTATGTAATCTAAACATCTAGTCATCTAATATAATATTTTTTACAGTCAGCAAAGAATTTCGCCAGAAGCACTTTACAATCGTAAAAAACTATAAAGTAGTTAAAATGTTGAAAAAGAGATTATGCCTTAATAGTTTGATTGCTTGTAGGCATTAATCATGGTGAGGTATTATTTAAGAAAGTTATAAATTTAGCGGAAGCAACAGTACAAAAAAGAATCATATATATAGCTATAGTTATATACATTTATGGATGAAATATACTTTCCCCCTAAAGTCATAAAATAAAATGTATCATAAAAACTTTATTGTTTTGTCATGAGCACTTTGGGACATGGTCAGTGTCACTCTAAAAGTATTCAATAATCTGACCAGAACATCATTGAATTTTTAGCAAAACAATTATTGTATTTAGTTTAAGCAGTGTTGTACAAGAGGTCCTCACAAATTATATTCTTTTCTAGATACACTCGACTCAGTCACCCAAGCAAGATTGAGCACCACTTACAAGGTCGTTAGCTTGTTCACTGCGGCAAAGTGTAATCTTTGTAGCACTCTTATCCTCTGTTTATTTTGATTTCGATTCCAACAGCTCAGCTGAAACAATTGTACACTATTTCATGATTGCCTTCATGCCTTGCAGCCTTTCATCTGTACTCGAACCGGACCGAGGAGCGCATCGAGGACGACACGTTGGCCGTGAAGTACGAGGATGGCAGATGGTCAAAGCCATATTACGACTGTGGCGGTGGCAATATTTGGATGCTAACGTACACAGTTCCATTCTTTGGCTATGAGAATGGCAGCTATCACTTCAAGTAAGTAGCAAGCAGAAAGTCACAAACAATTGGAAAGCGCACAATTCGCTAGGGAAATCACAAGGGATATGCCATAAACTTAGGTATGGGCCGGGTGTCCCTCTGTGTGAGGGGTGTAGTCCATTTTATAAATAGTTTTCATACAAAAAGAAACTGCAATGGCCTGAATAATGCCAGTGCGCAGTTTTTCTATTTTGTGCTCACTGTTGTTTTTTTCTTTTTGTTGTGGGTGGTGTCAGATTCACAATTGCAGCTACGAATGACAAAATATGAAATGTAAGCAACAATTGCTGGTTGTGGCAACTTTTTGGCCTTATTTTTAGCCACAAGAAACAAAAGAGCAGCAGTCGTCCCAGTAGCAATCGAAGCAATAACGAGGAATGCCACTAAACTTATTTACTTCTTATGCAGCACGTGCACCACCAACACCATCTCGACCACCAGCAGCATACGGCGTGGGATCGAGCTCTTAGCGAATTTCAATCACGCACCGACAAATGGAATGCGTTAGCATTGACATAACATTCTTATGAAACTTTATGATGTGCCTTCCCTTCCGTTCGCTTGCTTTTTAACAAATTTTTTTAATTTTTCCTTCGTTTCCGTTTTACTATTTTGGTTTTTTTTTTGCCATAGTTCCCTTTAGAAAACTTTCTCAATTGAATGTTTGAGGCAAAAGTTAGTAACTGCTAAAGAAAAAGTCCGAATATAGTCGAGTGTATATGATGAGCATAACGTTGGAGAAGGTGGTTAAGAGTACGAGGAGTGTGGCGCAAATTGCAATATTTAATGGAATTTTCATTGATGTTGGTCCGAAACGTTTCACGTGGCCACTTTTTGTATGAAGAGTTCACTCTGAGCATATTTAATTTATTTACTTGGTAGATGAGGTAGATGAGGCAGATGAGGATGGGTCAATGGACATACATATAGTATGAAAATTTGCTGGCAACGTTTCATTAAATTTGTGAAATCAGCTGTAAGTGTCAGTCGCTTTATTACAAATAATTGCGAGCCCAGAAACGTTGAAAGATCTCTGAAAACAAGAAGGAAGGGCAATTTTAGGCACACCGAAGATTGCATATACTTGCAAGAAACCGGCCGATTGAAGGCAATATGATATAGTAGTCTGTTGTTGGTAAAAAGAAAGTTAGTTTCATAAAAGTAATGTCCACAGAAAAAAGAGAATCTGCTAATGATACTGATCAAGAGTATATATCCCTAATAGAGTCGAACAATACGAGAAACTTAAAATATCTTCAGTATGGGTAAAACAAGGTCATTTGACAAAAAACACCACAACAACAAATTGTCTACAGTTTATTGCATGATTGTCAGAAATTCTATGGTCCCACTGAGCAGTTAGAACATCAAACATCAAACTAAGTGCCTGAATGTTGCTTCCCCATCAAAATAATGGCAGTTAAAAGCCATTTTTGCTCTTTATGAGTAAATTGCGAACAAGTAGATATACGTGGTCGGTAGGCATTCCCGGACGGAGGGTTGAGTTAGGTCGAGGAAGGAAGGACTTTGCACAATTAGCCGGTCTTCCTCGTCGTCGTCATCGCCGTTGTCCGCACTTCCACTTCGTTTCATACTTAATTTGTAATTATTTCTTGGCAACAGGCAACAACAGGCAACAACAAGAACTGTATCAACGAATTCCAGCTGACAATCTGTTTTCTAGTCAGCGACTTATGATGCTATTATTACAAGAATTTATTTGTTATCCCACGAGCGCAATTATAAATGATTAAAACAACTCATTAAGAAACATTTTTTTATCATTTACAATTTAATTTAATTTATTTTCATAAGAAAAGTAGGGTAATTAAGTGTAGTTAAATGTTATAACAGGACTTCAACTTAATGTTTTTTATATTTATATTTTGTTAGCACTCCTAACTGAAATTATATGGCTTGTGATATATCTTGTTTTACCCCAAATAAACATTTAAATACAGAATGTAAGATATTATTCTTACATTTTTTGTCACAAGTCCATGATTTCTGCTGTCCTTTTCCAACATTCAAACACATCTTTAAACAATATAAAAAGAACCTGTGGTTTAATCGATTTAATACATTTTTAGGGCTGGGTTCAGGGTATTACCAAGTCGAGCTCTCGCGACTCATGCATACTTACTTATTTAAATCTCTGCCAATCAAGTCTCCTTTCACTTATTCAATAAGAAAATATTCCTAGTTTCTGTCAAGTACTTTTCGAAGGCTTAAATTGAGGACTTGTCGGCCTGTGGTGGTCGATAGCAGCAACGGGAATAAATCTTTCGCAGCTCGTCCGGTTCCGGCTGCGACGTGGTTGTAAATCGCACGCGCTGCGCCCCAGCACATTAAAAAAAAAATTAGGAAATTAATCGGTTATAATCTTTTACCAGCGGCTATTTGTACTTACAGCATTGCTGATAGTATTCGGCCTGATATTTTGCATTGTTCGCTTTTCGCTACGAGTTGACGAAGAGTGAGAGGCAAGAACAGCAGCAGAAGCTGAGTTGTCGGCACGTTGAACAATATTTTGATAGCAGAACGGGCAAATGAAATTTAACGCAACTGCTTTTGGCTCTGCCAACTTGGCTAATGGCTTGCGTAATTATAACAGCTACACTCACTTCACGGCCAAGGCGCTCCAAATTTCATTACCAACAGCTGGCAGCTATCAAACTCTGTCCCAGTCACACTTCCAGTCCCAGTTCTCAGCTCAGTCGACTTTTCCACAGGTGGCAGGCCATATGTAATGAAAGTAATCAATTATAAACAGCAGCGAAGAAGGCTCACACACGCATGCCTAGATACGACATGTCACTGCTCAATGACTTTCCACGCTCCATAAATTTCACACATTATACACACACACACACACACACACAGAGACACACACACATACACACATGAAGCAACTCACTAAAAGGCTGCTGTCTGCAGCTGACTGGCTGTGCGTTAACTGCCTGCAATTAGTTGCAACATAAATTTGGCCCGCCTAATGGACGGATGCAACAAACTTAATGTCTAAATTTTAAAAGTTTGTTGGGTTCGATTAGGTGCAGTTTTCCCTACCTCTTCTCTGCCAGCATTCTCCTCTTCGACCACATAAATTGCAGCAGCCAACAGCAATGCTCATTATTTGCAGCAGCTTGAAACCTCTTTGCACTTACCCTGTCTTTCGTAAAATTACATGGAAAAAAAAAAAGAAAACAAGAAACTGGTAAACTTAACTCGACGATGATTAGACACTCTATCATTTGTTACTAAGCATTCGATGTGGATACGTTTTTTTTTTTGCAGTTTACTACATTTGTGAAAGAGTCATTTCATGCATTAGCAATACATGCCTGATGTGGTAAATATGGTGAAGTTAATCATTGAAATTAAAAGCGAATTTTCACAGAGATAATCAGTTTTTCACTGAATTTCACAATGGCTGTGACTAGTAACTAGCTTGTAAAAGGAAGTCAACACAAGTTAAATGAGATTAAAGGTATCTTAATTTGCATTATGCAAGTTCCACATTTCCTAAATACATGTAAATACCCTTTACAAAAGAACGGCACAACTGGCTAGCTGAGTAGTGTTAATAATGTGCTGCTATCAGTATTCCATTAGTTGTGAGGCTTGACGCATAATTAATTTGTTTACTTCGTGGCAGCAAACTGGCGTAAACTGACTGGAACCGGACCAGGCAGCGAGGACAAGGGAAGCCAGACCACCGGCACGGAAAGTTGCTAATTGATTTAATTTATGTATTACGCTGCGTTATACCATGATAAATGCAGGCGACCAACAATGGCCAGCAACATTAACTTAATAATATTAAAAATTATTTGGCACTTCGAAGGGGCTACACACACACACACACACACACAGCCACATACACAATGCTAAAATGCTAAAATGCTAAAATGCGCATTGCGAACAGAAAAACAAACATTGTCGACCCTAACCGTCACTAATCACGACCCTCAACCTCAAATCAGAAACGCAATGCAAACAAACGGAAGCGGAAATATAAGCATAAAGCACAAATCACATTAAGCGCCTGCTGTGCGCAGAGTGGGAGAAAAGGACTCGCCTTTGACTTTGGGCGTTACTTGGCGTGGCTGAGTTGTGGCCATGGAATGCTCCTGCTGGGCAATAATTTTATTTGATTTAATTTAAGTTTCGCTTAGTGTGCGCTGCATGCAGAAACATTTTCAACGTTACACAAAGCAGGAATGTCCCATGCCATGTCCTCTGCCAGCGCACATTCAAAATAATCTCGGTGTTTTATTTATTTGACTTATGTTGCAATATCTACAAAGTATTGCACACACACACATTCGCACATACCTACACAGAAACAGATACATATGCATACTTATATATAAAGACTGGCAAAGCGTAATGAGTCAAACGGAAACGGAAATCTCAAATATTGCAATAAGCATTGCTTTGTGTGTAGATAGACGGGAAGTGCAGTTGTTGCTTGTTAGCTAGTCAAGCTTGCATCGCCTGAATATACATGATTACGAATTCTGGATTCTGTCAGTGACAAGTCTTATATGTGTGTGAACAAGTACTTACTTGTTCTTGTCTTGTAAGGCACGTACATAAATAAGTTGACTATGGGCAGTCATGAGTCCTGCGGACAGCCGGCAATCTTAACTGTTGACTAGCTCCAATCTCAAAGCCTGCTGTTTACACTTCTCACACACACACTGTGACACACGAGCTGTGAAAAATATGAGCCAGCTAGCTGGTAACGTGTTCCATCATCATCATCACACTGGGGCAGTCATGTCAGTTCACATGCCACGAGCCAAGAGTTGGCTACAATGTCAATGACTTGCCAACAACCAATTACTCGTACCATTCACTCTTTATTCAACAAGTGTACATATTGCAGTTGGTGCCAAATGTCAAATAATAAAAAGTATTCCACACAGCTTACAAATAACAACTGTAACAGAAATTCGAATTGATTATCCTAAAATTCCATTTATCTTTTAATATTCGAAAGGCGAAAAACAAATATACATTTGATTTTTTTCTTTTGTGAAGTCTTATGGGTTTTCATCACATATTGCAAAGTTATGTGAAACAGACAGAATATTTGAATTTAATTGAATATAAACAAAGCAATTGATATAAATTGAAAACAAATCAGAATTAACTTTCATTCGTCATATTCATATATTTGTTGTTACATCGTAAATAAGAGCTTTTATAGTGATTATGAAGAGTAATTCAACCAAAACTGTTATATAGTTCACAGTTGCTCAACGAAGCAACCAAAAATGTGTTCTTTATTTTAGCATGGGCTTATTTTAAAATCCAATTTTGTGGCATGTCATCGTATTTTTTATGGTTTCCCAACTATGTCAACGCATGTGAAAACTGCATAGGTGAAACCGGATTTAGTGCATTAGATAAGGACTCAATATGTGTGTGTGGCATAACTGCTGGCGCTGAAAGTTGCTTCTATGCGTATACGTAATGCGACAACAAATCCAACCATGCGAGTTGTTTACAAAACTCACTGTACAAATAAAATGCGTGCGTGCAATGAATAGCGAAAACATGTAGAATTATATACATATATATATATATATATATATATATAGCTGCTGTTCTTGTTGACTGCGATGCGCGCTATAACCAAAATATGCAATAGCACTGGCAAAACGAACTTAATGCACTCGATAGCTGCCATCGAGGACTTTGCTCGTGAGCGTATTAGCTGCCGCAATTTTTAAATGATGCGCACGTGCCACGCATGTGAGTGTGGATATACATTTGTGTGTGTCGGTTTAAGTCTGACGAAAATGCATTTTATATCCACATATGTGCAGATACTATCTGTGTGAGCAATGCACGTGCTTGGCAGATCTTAAGTATTTGTTACATGTATATAGATCCATTTGCTTTAATGGCTTAAATGCTTTCAATATTAAAGTGTTATAGAGTTCAGTTTTAGTTTAGATTTGCAGAATACTTAAAAATTGCTAAAGATATTAACTTGGTGCTACTTAATCTAATTGTACATAACTATTTGATTATTGCGGTTAAATGTTGAGCATCCACATATCTCTAGATGTTGCGTGTTAATACGTCTGATATTATTTCGACAGTTGCTTTACTATCACGGGCAATTGAATGTGCAAATTAAGTACATTTCAAGTTTTAATCAGAGGCAGCTGCTGCTCAAATCGTTTAATTAGAGCATTCTCAAATAAATTGCGTGTGCTGTGTGGGAATTGGATAAAAACCCAATTATGCTAATCAGTTGGATGCTAAACACAAGTGACCTAGACCCTGTATTAAAACAGGACAAATAACAGAAATCGTAAAAAGCTTAATAAAAGCCCGCAGAAGCCGCAATAAAATTGAAAATCAACAGGCGCAGGCGATTGAAGAGAGAGAGAGAGAGAGAGAGAGAGAGAGAAAAAGAACGATATAGATTGAAATGGAAAGTGTCTCACGACAGCAATTAATTATCAGCTCATTTGTAGGCATTGGACGACACTTAATCAAAGGCGCATCAAGGCAAATTGCCGCATCAGCAGCATGGCTAGCAAGCACACATACATACACAGATGTATTTACATACATACATATATCCTGCTCACGCACAGGCACAAAGAATGGGAGCCAAAGGCGCCAAACTAATAAATCAATATGAGCCGTACGAAACTCATTCAGACAGATACCCGCCACCTCGATAAGCTTATTCTCCGATATCCGCTTACAAATTATCTTCAAAACTGTCAACAACAACAAAAGCAGCATTGGCAACGCTGACAAAACGAAACCACACCGAATAAAAGGCAAGCAAATAATAAGAAGAAAAAAAAACTGGCAATGAGGTAGGATCCCGGATGAACGGGACACAAAGGCGTTAGGATCAACTACAGGGAAATTAACATAATCATTATTATAATGTTATATGGCCATTGTGTAGTCCTGTTACGTCCTCGTAGTCGTTCTCTGCCAATATATATCCCTTTTTTTTGCAATCAATAAGTTGTCAGAAACAATCAAATAAATACAAACAGATATGTCAATATTAACTGACAGGCGCATGGAATTCCAGACCCCATAAGGATGGGGCCTACACACACACGCACACACACTCACACACACACACACACAGACACTATGCCCAGCTTAATGTGGCTGTGTGCCTTTTTGTGGAAGTGTGTTAAAAAAGGCCAACAGCTGACGATAGGCGAAAGGTCTGGCTGAACACAAGACATTGGGTTCATTTTTGTAAATATTTGAATATATTTTCAGGAAAATTATAATAAAGGAAAGTATCATGATACAAAATAATTTGAAATTAGCGCTTCCAATATAGAAGTATGCTTCTTCAAAGAGCTATGTATATATTGAATTTAATTTTACGCTTCATTAAATTTGCAAATAATTAATAAATAAATTTGTAGCTGTACATAAATTAAATCAAAAATTTGGATACATGTTGCCATTAAGGGATATAACTTTTTAAGTTAGTATTGATTAGAGATACACTTTTGAAATAAAATCTCACTGTAGATTATCTTTCAACATTTTAATGCATATTAATATAAGATTGCTAACAAACCGCAATCGAATATATATTTCTATTCTATATAATATTTGTCAAAGTTATAAGAGCATAAAATTTGAACAAGTTGGTTTCTTGGGATACATTCTCAAATTGAAACTTAGTAATTTTCTATATGCCAAGCTAACCAGAAACATTTTGATTTTGACAATCAGTTCAGTTTTGACAACATTATGGTAGACTTGAAAAATGTAATAGTATTATGAAAATGATATGTGATTTAATGTACCACTGTGCAGTGGCTTGCAAATGTGGAGCTTAGATTATGCGTAAATTCTAGATGTGTTCCGGCTGCCTGAACGTCCCGAGTCTTTGCTTAGGAATGCGTGTAATTGGGTGTTGCCAGCTGCCCTTACCAGGACGGACATATAGAATTCCTTGATCTGGTTGGAGTGTGAGTACGGGCTGAGTTGTTTGGCGGCTTTGTGCACCCTTTTCATGGCTTTATGTTATGTCTTTGTAAAACGACAAGGCAAGCCAACCAAAGCGGAACAACAAGGAAATAATATTCTACTATTTTCTTTTTTGCGTCCATTTTCATTTGGGAACCGGAACCAAAACACGCTTGTTAGTTTCCGTCTGGCTTTTATCCTTTCTATTTCCATCTTCGGATGTGACTCACAGACGGCCATATGCGTAATCAAAGACCGTGTTTATTGTTTGCCATCGCTCGCTGTACAAATAAAGAAAAGCACACACACACTCTGACATACAGAAAAATGCGGACCGTTTTCTTGGCACAACAAATGGTCTCTGGTCTGAACTGGTCTTGGACTCACATACTTATGTACTTACGAATAAATAAATATCAGCCCGCTGGCGCTAGGCACGTTTTATTGAATTGATTTTATAAATGGCGCCATTTGGCTTAACTTCCGCCCAGTTGATTGTTAAGCGCTGACAAATTAATAACATAAATTGTTTAACGCCTTTGCTCATCAATGGCTTCGTCCTTTTTTGTTTTTTGTTTTCGTTCCTTTGCAGGGGCACATCGGGCATTGATATTGACTTGCGCCGCGTGGATATCGACCAGTGTCCGCAACGGCACACACCAGGCACAAAGCGACC
Organism: Drosophila basisetae; assembly: GCA_035041595.1. Classification (NCBI taxonomy): domain Eukaryota; kingdom Metazoa; phylum Arthropoda; class Insecta; order Diptera; family Drosophilidae; genus Drosophila; species Drosophila basisetae. The sequence goes on from JAWNLB010000144.1 coordinate 6,753,526, forward strand.
ACTAAACATTTTTGCCGGCACCGATAAGTGCAAACAGCGGACTACCATGGTGGGTACTTAAAAAATACAACAGAAAGATAGTAAGCATTCCCCACCATTAACCCTTCAAATACAAATATTTCAATAAGTTTTTTTAAAGGTTTTTTTTTTTTTGTAATTAGAATGATATATCCTCAAGGTAATCCTTTTTTCTTTCTGGCAAATAAGAAGAGTGGCGATTTTTAAATGTATTTATTATCATTTATTTTAATTAATACTTTTAAAAAGGATGTGCTGAATTTTTCACTAAAATACCTCCTAGTTTCTCTCGTTCTTGCTGATAAATAATTTATGCTTGATATAACAGAATTCCAGAGCATTTGTATATTTGTTGCTGAGTGTCGACGCAGAAGTCAGCAGTCAATTGCTTATGCTTTCACTTATACACACTCTCACCTTTCTCTCTATGTTATCTACCACTGGATGTGCGTAACCACAGTGCGAGGCAATAATGGGTCTGGGCTTTCGGCGCGGCTCCTACAAATGCCTGTGCCGCAAGGGCTTCTATTTTCCAGACGTGGTCGCGCAGCACAAGTTCTTTAATGGCAGCCTGCTGGAGGAGGAGTACGAGAAGCTCATGCTGGTACGTTTAAATTGTATTGCGGCATAAATTATCATTATCACAAATCCGCTGAGTCAGGTGGTCTCAATAATTGGCAACGCTTAACCGAAACACTCATTTAATATGTAGCCACCACCAGTCATGTCTGTTGCCCTGTGTCTCTTTGTAGGGCAAGAACTCGACGTACAACAGCAACACCGAATACGAGTGCCTCCCTTGCGCCGAGGGCTGTGACTCCTGCGAGGATGCCTCGCCCTGCATTGCGGCCCTCAACTGGCCCATGCGCACCAGCATTGTGGCGCTGGCCTGCATTGTCATCGGTTTGCTTCCCCCCGCTGCCTGGTTCACGTTTCGCTATCAACAAGTGAAGGTAAGTAAAAGTGACCAACAATTGTGCTTGGCCCGAAAATATAATTATTAGACTGACTGTTGCGCGTGCTCGTGCTCGAGCCCGTGCAGCGAGTGCTTGCCTGCTTGCCATCTCGCTGTCCAGTTGTTCAAAGTGGCAGAGACAACTTTTTTTGTTGTTGTTTTGTAAGTCAGCAGGCCAGGACTGGGTGGAGCTTACGTAAAGTTGTCAAATGCCTCAGATCCTCTTCGGAGCATGGCCAACCTAAGCTGCTGTCATTGGAATGCTAAGCTGCTTAGCATTGTTAGTTTCAAGTTAATTTTGTACGTGCTGCGTGCGTTCGTTCGTTCCCGGAAATTGTCGCACATAAACGGAAGTGCAAACATTCACACACAGTGATATCCACTTCCACTTCCTTCCTTCCTTCCTGCCGCCCTTCCGACTGCACCCTGCTCTGCGGCCAGTCCGGTGTCACTTGTGCGCTCATTACGTACGTTCATGGACCAACTGTCTCTGGCGAATAGTTTTTTAAACCGTTTTCAAAACTTTCCTCTGCGAATCGCTTCCTATGTACATAATACATATTACAGACATGTATGTGGGCATAGTGAATTATTAAATTGCCCTTGTTGGCGCTCTTGTCTGTGTGTGTGTGTCTAATCGGAAAGGAGGCCAAAGAATCAGCGCAGTCAGCAAACGAAAATGTTTTCATTTCTAATGCGATTCTGTCGCATTTACGTCTGCCTCTACTTCATTCTCATATCCTCCGCACTAACTAATTAAATGCCGCTAAGTCCTTCTCAGTCTGACAAGCAGCAGCCAAGTATGACTTCAGTTTGCCTGGAGCTCTCTGTTTAGGTGACCTTTTTGTACTTTGTGCGGTTGGGTTGCTTTGTGCTTTGCTCAATTGTTCAGATCAAAGACGATTTCAATTTGAATTTTATCTAAGCCACGCCACGTTTTGCACTTAACAGCGAACTCTCAGCATAGCACAGCATACTAAATATATTCTGCACTTATCCTTTAATACCCAATTTAACAGTGTAATAAACATTTCAACAATTGTAGGTTGTGCGCGCAGCTAGTCCAGCCCTTTTGCGGGTCATTGCACTCGGCGCGTTCTGCATCTATTGCACGGTAAGTTGAAATTAATCTAAACTATAAGATACGCTGGTGTGAGTACTGAAACTAAACAAACTCAAAGTTAATCTAAAAGTTTATTTGGGATTCATTTAATTAGAGAAAATACTTTGAGACATTTATTTTCGACTGCAATTTAAATGTAAACTGTGCCAAAACTATTTTTAAAAAAGCTGTACAAGTTGCTCAACTCATACAATTTGCTGGAAGTTTTTTTACAAAATTCCTATTTCAATTGGCTTAATCTATTGTTTGCCTTTAAATATATGTGTGTGCACTGTGAAACGGCATTCTACATTGCTGAAAATATGAATAATACAAAAATGGTTGTCCAATTTTAAATTGAAGTCCAACATTTGAATCAGTGTATTGCGTTTCACGAGATTGCCAATTCTGATATGAATTTAAATATAGAATTTAATATTTATGTATGCAATATGAAACGACATTCTAAATTGCTGAAAAATGAATTACAAAAATAGTTGACAAGCTTTCAGATAAAATTCAATCAGAATCAGTGTACGAGTATTGCATTTCAAATGGTTTCCAAATTGATATAAATTTAGATTGTTTTCTTTAATTTGGATTAAAGCCGATTATAGCATAAAATTGTTATTGCTAACACTAAAAACAATATGCATAGCATATTCTCTTTATCAGATAAATGCAGCCATATATGCCTAACAGTTGAAATCCATTACAAAGCTGACTTTTGCCCATCTTAAATTGATGGATTTAGGATTGAACAAAATTGGCATTCTGCCCAAATATAGAACTTTATACGAAAGTTCGTCCTTTCACAAGCACACTATATATGTCAAATTATATACATATATATTTAACAAAATAAATAAATATATATAAATATATATATTTATGCAGAAGACAGCAGACAATGCGAGCCAAAAGATATATTGTGCTATTTTATCTAAGGCATGGCTTGTGCCATTTACCAGGAACACAACGGCCAAAGACCGAGCTAAAAAAGATACATTATTTTGTTCAAAGGCAATTCGGTTTGCTTTATGATTTTTTAAAATGTGCTTAGAGTGGGAGACCGAAGCGATCCGAATCTCCTGTTGTTGGCCTTGGCTTTGATTTATTTATATTTCAGCGTAAAGTAAAGCACATTAAACATTTACGCACAGCTAGCAACATTGCACAAAATATGAAAAATTCCAAAATATTCATGAAAAAGGTAGACTTTTGCTGTGCGCAAAATGTACAGTTGAATTGGCATCTTTCCCGTTCCTGTTAACTATTATTCCCAATTCTATATCTCTCCTGCGACAGATCGTAGCTGAAAGCAAAACATTTCCGTCTCAACATAAATGTCTTTTGCAATTCTAATTGCCCGAGCAGTCTCCACAATATTCTACAGAACTACAACATTTTTCCTTTGCATTTTCTTTATTTTATTCTTCAATTAGAATATTGTGATGTATCCGAATCCGAATCTCTACACGTGCACCGCACGAATCTGGCTGCGTGAGATTGGCTTCTCCTTGACCTACGGTGCACTGATGCTGAAAACCTGGCGGTAAGTTGGGAACATCTAAAATGCATTCCGTTCTTACTCACTCAATCTCGGACAGAATCTCAGTGATATTTCGGGTTCGTTCCGCCAAGGCTGTCAAAATCACAGATGCGGCGTTGCTCAAGCGGCTGGGCATCATCTGCGGCGCGATTGGAACCTGTTTGCTGGTACGCACATTGGTGTCGCCACCGGACGTTGTCGTTGGCCGCACTGCTGATGACCTCAAGGCGTTTCTGTGCAAAACTGATTGGTGGGACTATACATTCACCTCAAGTAAGTGGACGGAGCCAACAATTTCATTTCATCATGTCGAGCATAGACAACACACTTGATTGATACTGAAGCCACTCTAAACCATACCCGACACAAACAAGAAATAAGTCGCACGAATACAGAGCGATTCCGTTAAAAAAAAAAAATGCATGTTTAGTATTACGCATACGTGCTGTGCGCCGCAGCAAGGTCGAAATGGAATGCGTAGCAACGTACCAGCAGCTATGTGAAAATAAGCAGCGTATGTGTGCTCTAGGCTTAAGCTGAAATACAGTCACGAGGCCAAATTCACAGAGCGATATCATTGCAGCCCAGTTCAGCTAATTCGACTTTTTGTAAGCGACTTTTCACTTTCCTCTCGCCCTTTTGCTAGCTGTTTTTATCTCCCGCTCTTATTATGATGCGTCAAAAAGGCAGAGCAGCAACTTTATAACGCTTATTCGCTAATTGCAAGTTAGGCGATTTCAAAAGGTCACTTTGAAGAGTATCTCAATTGACCTTTTAGAGATTTTGGAGATAGATTTAAAATACTTCCAGAGATCAGCATGCAAACTGTATAAAAAGAAATTTAAATGTGACAACTACTTTAATCGCCTTAATATGCTTTTAGCTTAAACAAGTTTTTGAAATTCCAGCATTGAAACTAATTGCCAAGCGAGAGCTCTGAATTTGTATGGTAATAAATATTTGATTAAACGTCAAAAAATATTGCGTTCAAGAGCAAAAAAATAACATCATTTTGTAGGTTAGCGCAATAAATTTGGAAATAGTTCTGACTGTGCGCTCTTTTAATTCGATGATGCAGTGATGCAAAAATATTTTTTAAAGCTATGGCAGCAGAAATTTAGACCAGCCATGCGTTTTTTAGGGCACTTTTTATATTTTTGTTCTCTTGATTAGCGTTGCATATTACAGCTGCAGCTGTGCTATTTAAACAAATTTTCACAGAAGTCAGTAAGTCTCGTAGAAGACACCAAAATGAACTGATAAGATTTCACTGCACTCTAAATAAGCTGATTTTTATCAAGTGCACATTCCAAGCGCAACTAGAAGCGCACATTAAAACTGTGAAAAGAATGATGCCAATTTGGCGTTTGCTTTGTTTTGAATTCCTTTTAACTTAGAAAAGGGGTAACAAAGTTCTCTAGCAATTCAACGCTGTGTGTGCTTTTTTTTTTCTTTCGCAATATTGACTACTGACTATACAATAACATTAAGCAATTATAATTAGCAGCAACTGCTGCAAAAATTGAGCCCTGAAGTTTTTAATTAAAATTAAAAACAAAGTAAAAAGCCACACGAACTCTCAAAGGACTCAATCCACAACGAAAAAACTTGTGCCCTTTTCTATATTTTTTTTTTTTTGGTTTTCCCTCTCGTCAAACAGTGGAAGTATTATTCTTGGCCTGGGGCGTCCGACTGTGCATAATGGTGAGAAAGGCGCCGTCGGAATTCAATGAGAGCCGCTTCATATCAATGGCCATCTACAATGAGTTCCTGCTCACTTGTTTCCTCAACGTGTCCATGTAAGTAGATTTCTCGGAAACTAAGCACTTAATTTTCTGCATTTGCTTTTTGTTTTCCTTTCTTGCGATGTGATTCGATTCGATTCGCATTTGGTGTTATCTTTGATTTAGGATTTACAATGTTATCGGTTTTCTTTGTCAGGCTTTTTCTGCAGTCTCCCGCAAATCCGGATCTGCTCTATATCATATTCTTTTGCCACACGCAGCTGACGGTGACGCTGCTGCTGGCCCTCATCTTTGGCAGTAAGGTGTGTGTGTGTGTATTAAATGCTTCGATGGATTTTCAGTTGTTGCCACGAATTCGTTTATATTGCTTTTCACTTTTCACTTTTCAGGTTTACATTGTGCTGCGAAGCGGTAAGTCGCATCAGGAGAATATCGGAATGGGCGCCAAGGCATCGGGGGCGAAATTCAATTTTCGGCCGCAGGTGCGAACCTTTGCCCATCCAAGTTCGGTGACAACGTCAACGGCGCCTGCAGCTGGCACCACTTCGGCAGGTAAGTAATTGCATCATTATGCCTGCCCATCGACGCTTATGCCTAACGATAGTCCAGTCCGGTTCCGTCCGCTCGACCAAAGAGCCAGCAGCAAAGAGCCAAAAGTTGCTACTTGAATTTGGCTTTTGACAAATGATGCCCAAGTCCTACATGGTAGAAGTGGACCTGGCAATTTATGCAAGCATGCTGATTAAGTCAACTGTTTTGACTTTTATTTATGGCACTTTATTTGGCAAATTAAAAAATACATTTTTGGCAAGTGGCGTCAGCCTATCAGTGGCATCGTCGTCTAGCCGCTGCATACACATACATACATATGTACTTGAATATTCGCAGATATCTTGTGTCAAGCACAGCGTTGATTTATGTAAGCGTCTCCTACGCAAAAATGTCCTCTTTGCTTGATGCGGTTAACCTATGAATGCTCAGCAGTGGTTGTGTGTACTTCTGTGTGTGCGTGTGTGTTGTCACGGTGAAGCAGCAGCGGCCAAGCGAAAAGTTCATCTGACATATTTGTTTGTTTATTTTTTTTTATCTTGTTGGCAAAGTCCTGTTAGACAAGAGTCATCGAAATTTGTTAAGGGTTTATTCCCCGAAGTCTCTCAATGCCTGATGATGTTCTTTTGATAAAATGTCGCCAATCCCGAAAATATATTTCTAAGAAGTACTTTCTTACTTTTCTGCGAAATGCATTTGTGAAAGGTAAAAAGACCAGCGATGGCGGTTCCTCCGTTTTCTAGCTTAAATATTTTTTCTGAGTGTGTAAGATACTCGAAATTAGATAGAGCATAAAAGTTGTGGGCCATAAAAAGTTTGTTCAGTAGAAAAAGCTAAGCATTTATGTGGCAGGTGTGAGTGGCTCAAGAATAGAATCAAGAATTTAGTAGTTCTAGACGCCTTTAGGGAGAAAGTCGACTTACGTTTTGGCCAATGGTTTTGTGGGTCTCAGTTTTAATTTGCGGCGCCTATTTCGAAGTTTATCACCGAGAGCGACGCTTTATGTTTTAATGCTTTATGAGCGACCTTTTCCTCATTGGTGCGGTTTTTATTTTTTTTATTTAATTTTTTATTGCTCGTATTTCTATTCTTATTTTTTTTATTATTTTTTTTTTTTTTTTGTGCGCACCGCAAGACGTCAGCCGCAATTGTGGTTGCGTAAATTGTGCGTTAAATTTGAAAACATTTGCTAGACGCTCTCTCATTGTGATGCGTTGCGTGCTGCGTTTTTTAAGCGGCCTGACTTCAATTTGCATATTTAAATTAAACAATAACAACGCCGCTAATACATATATACAAAAGTGGATACACTCACACACACACACACACATACAACTAGAGACAAAGTTGCTAGCTTATATTCATGTGCATTTGTATTGTGCGGTGAATTTTAAATATACGAGTATATATTTTTTTGTGCAAATATGTGGATTATATTGTGGCAGGGATTCGGGTAGCAAAGAGCGCATATAATAAATTCAATTCTGGCCACTTCTGCTGCTCACGCTTAATTTCACAGCCATAAATCTAAATCCAGCTACAGCAAAAAAAAAAAATAAAATAAAATAAAGAAAAAATGTACTGCTCTTATGTTATGCTGTTTTTCTTGTGGTTGTTCTTGTTGTTGTTATTGTTGTTTGTTGTATTTGAAAGTCGCGTCAAGTGGCGCTGAGTGGACTCACTTAAATCACACTGACAGGCTTTCAGTTGAATTGAACGGCCATTTATCATCGTGCAATCTGCTCCACCCATCCAGCCATCCAAGCACCACCCACACAAACTGGTAGGCTGTCCCTAACCACAAACTGCGTCCATTTTCATTTTCATGTTGCCTGTTTTCGTGGCTGCCACAGCTACAGAATTACGCATTTAAATTCGCTGTCCTCACAGCGAACATTACTTATGCCAGCCAACTTTTGACATGAGCGCAACTTTTTTAGTGCAAAAGTTGAGAGGGTATGCGGTTGTAGGGTGTTCGTTCTGGCAGTTTTTCCACTTGAAAGTTGCGTCAGCGTGTAAATAATGCTTTTTATACCCTGATCCCATTCAAAATTATTAAAAGGGGCATTATGAAGCTGTGCAAAAGGATGTAACAAGCAGAAGGCAGCATCTCTGACCCCATTGTGTAAATATATTTTTGTTGATGAGCGGCAACAGTCGAGTCGATTAACCCATGTCCATCTGGGAGACTAGAGACTAAGGACTTGAAATTTGTAATATATCATTTGTCGTATATCAAGTGCAGAGCAAGTTTACAACATTTGATAATGTCTTTGGGTATCTGCAAGTCGACATCTTTCCTCTAGAGTACGAATACGTGTTTGTGCAGTAATTGTAATTGATGGGTATGAGGCAGCATAAACGACTTCATCAAACAATTATTTCTGTATTGCAGAGACGAAGCTCTCCGACCAGGAGGCGCTCGAGGAGATACGCCAGTTGAGCATGCAGCTGGAGCGCATACAGGAGATGGCGCCACCCAAAGGTGTCGCTGTAATGACCATCTCGAGTCTGCTCGACGGTCTTAAGACGCCCGGTGGCATAATGATGGTTGCTGCTGCTGCCACGCATACAGCGAACCGGCAGAGTGCGTTGCCTCTGCTGGCGCTCAATGCCGAGATGCAAAAGTACAACCAGCAGATGCAGCAAAACAATAATGCAAATGGCAGAGCTGCTGCTGCTTCTGCGGCTGCTGCTGCTGCCGCTGCTGCTGCCGCCTCACGTGGCAGCATACCCACCATGGTGCTGGAGACGCCGCCCTCGTCGGCCTCACCAACAACACCTACAATTGTCTACGAGGAGCGTGCCATAAACACCGAGCTAAGTGGCGATGATTTTCGGGAGCAGCTGTTGCGTCGCACCGCCGATGGACACATCATCTGCAGTCGGTGTCTGGACGCATCCAAGGAGCATTACTATTGCTGTCCGCCGTTGCGCAATGCCTGTGAGGAGCTGGGCTCTCCACAGCAGGAGGGCAGCCTGAGTTTTGCCAACATCAAGCTGGACTGCATGTGCTCACAGTCCGACGATCTCGATCTGGATCAGATGCAACTGGCGCAGCAGCAGCAGCAGCAGCAGCTACGTCGACCGGTTGTGCGTACGGCAGCAACGAATACGCCGCCAACGAGCTGTAAACGTGGTCCGCGCAATTTGCTCGAGGCGGAGGTGAGCATTTCGTATCAAATTTGTGATAACTGTAGAAATAAGTATAGGCTTAGCGATAAGCCGTTAAGAAGACGCAGTGGCAGTTGCACACAGGCAGAGCCACACCCAGTGCCGCCCCCACAAACGAGAAGCAGTGAGCTCCTCGATCGCACTGAGGACAACACTGTGACTGTTGTTGTTGGAACGAAAACTGCCCGTTCCACAGATGACATTGCGCTCTATAAGACATCGCATCCGGGCCATAGCGATTTAGAGCCGGTAGCCGCTCAGCTATCGCTGGGCAATGTCTCGAACACATCAAACAATTCCACTAGCCAAACGGACAAGACGAGCGGCAGCGGGGCGGGCGGGCAGCGAGCCAAGCGTCCCGATAAGCTGGTGCTTGATTTGAACGATCGGTCCAAATACACCAAGGAGGTTTCTGTATAAAAAGCTTAACAAAGACAGCGAGGGAGAGAGAGAGAGAGAGGGAGAGAGGTAGAGAGTGCTTTTCTTTTTGTTTTCAAAATTGCAAATTGATAATGATTATGTTATGCAAATTAAATAAAAAAAAGACTTTATGAAATTTAATTGTATGATGATAGAAACTATAGCAAGTAATACTATTACAAATATTATGAATATGTATATAAAAACAATACTAATAAGTTGGCAAAAACGCTTGATTTCAATGAAGCCAAATGGGACACTTCCGCCGGTCAGCGATTTGCATTGCTTTATCAGGCCCGAAACACAGGCGCAAAGCATTTGCAACGATAATGAGCCCCATGTTGTGAATACTTTGCACTTGGTCAACACACATATTCAAATTGAAATACAAGCACAAACACAAGAACCTCACACAGATACAGACACCGACACGTACACCCACACACAAACAAGCAGCGTCGCCGTTTTGTTGAAAATCATGTGCTTTTGCAGCAAGCCAAAATTTAATTTACATTTAAATTGCATTCGCAAATAAGTTTAGTTAAGGCGCTAACGAACCTAATTGCGAACGTCATCAATAACTTAAAGAGTAGCTGACATGATCAACCATTAACTAGTTAAATAAGTCATGTTTCAAGTGCCGCTATTGAAAATGGCATTATAATTGAGCACGCGCACACAGATATACATACCTAGAATATTTAGATATGTTTCGTACTTCTAGCTGTTAACTGTAAAATAAACATATCTCTGCCAAAAAAAAGAAAAAAATTAAATAATATATAAATAAAATAAAATAAAAAAAACAAAAGAGCGCTCATAATTCAGAGCCTAGATTAATTGTAGCTACTAACGATTATTACTAACAATTGCCCGAATACAAATAAAAATACAAATAAATTGATTACATTGAAAGTGCAGCTAAATATTGATTTAGCATTGCTCACACATCTATTGAAGTATATTGGAAGTTATGAATTCAAAAAAAACATTTTTTAAATACATTAAATGTACGATAAAAATGCGAAAATTGTTATTTAACTATATCTGATGAATAAAAGTTTATTATAAATGTCTGTAAACTGAAACAAAAGCTTGGGAACTGCAGCGATAGCCGACAACAATTGAGTTAAAACTTTCACCTGCAGTGGGTAGCTTCAAAATTGTTTTCAATCTGCTCTCAGCCCCCGTTCGAGCAAGTAAGTATGTGCATGTCTGTATGGCTACCAAGAACATTAGCAAGTGAAAAGAATGAGAATAAGCACAACACACGCACTTGAGGACTCTTTCGCTTTATGGCCACGTTATTGCCTTTATCTTTATGGACATGCCTCTGTGACTATATATAATATGTATAAGTGTGTTGTGGATGCTTCTTGTCTGTTTTTTTTTGTTTTTTTTTTTTGTTGTTTTGTTCATTTTTGTGTGACCCTTTTTACCATTTATGGGCTCGTTTTATGAATGCCTTTCCAACAAACATCAACACAGGAAGTCATGCGCACATACACATATAAGCACACAGCAAAATATCAACCGTTTTTGAACAAGACGTTAATTTAAATCTTTATACAGCATTTGCCTGTCGATGTTTTCATTTCATTAAAATTCCCCAGCTGGCTGATAGCGACGGTTAAAGACCCTTAAGAGCATTCACACACGCACACACGCACACACCCTCATGCACCAACACATGATAGTGTTATCATATTCGTAAAGGACTTCGGCAGTGGATGTGCGTGTATCGAATGCTCAAGCATGTTACGCAACCCGGAGAATTTCAAGTGAAATTAATTTAAAGAACTCCCTTAACGTGTTGCTTTAAGCCCATGTCTCACTTTACACTTTCCAAGTATTTTATTGACTCCTACTTCAGCTAAAAGACCTACATTAAAGTTTGGGAAAAAGGCAAACAATTTGTATATTTACATATTTCTGATTAGCAAGAAGTTTATCGAAACGAATTTGAGTTCATCGGGTAAGCAAACAAAATGCTTAATTCAGCAGTTGATGCTTTAAGCTACTTAGGCTGGCTTAATGTTAACTTAACCATTTAGTCGAAAATCTACCAATCAAGTCCAACTTTAAATTTCTGTTCACTTTATTTATACTTAAATTGCAGTCAGCCACATTTGAGGTGAAAATAAAAAAAACCGTTTTCAAGGACAGCGAAAAAATAACGAGGAAATTAAATCTGCTATTTTACAAAATATACATTGAAGTTAATCATTGCAATAATAAATAACGTGACATCTTTGACAGTCGTGTAAAACATTGCGGCTCGAATGCCAAATAGATTTCAAGCCGCGTGACCGCAGCGACAACCCCCAAATATTTGATTGGTTTTCTTGCAAAATGTATCCACCTTCCCATACTGCAAAATACTTCCCTGTCCTTCAGCCAACATTCCGAGAATGCTTTTATTTACTCTATTTGCCATTAAAAGTCAGAAGAAAGCAGCAGCGCGCTTATACAAAAACAGGCAATGTACATAAAGAAAACAATTAACAATTTTCTAGCTGGGTAAAGTCAAATATTCTGTAATAATATTAAACGTATTTTAGCATAAATTACCTTTTTCACTTCTGTATACACCTCTCCATTATAATACATGATTTTTTAAAAGAAACTTAAATATATCCTTATCCTATTAGTAGTAATATAACCTTTTCAACAAATTGTGTGACAGGGTATAAAAACGATATGCTTAAATCTACTAAAACTATTAAGGCTACTTGCATAAAAATCCAATTAATAGACAGCTTATGCAATTGAACTTGTGGATCTTTATATATTTTCATCTTTGTGCATTTGGGCACGTTCTGTGTAGAGACAACAAACATTTAATGGAGAGCCTGTTGCAATACCACAAGTCAGGAGCTTAATTTTGGTTGGCAATAAATTTGAGATCTGAATACGGTAGGGCTTTTGGTGTAAAGCATTCTAAATAACAGAATAAAGGCACTTAGGCGCAATACGAATTGGTCTTTGTTAGCAGTGCTTCACAATTTATAACCATGTCGATGCTGATGATGACCTTTGATAGCAACGGGGATGGGGTGATGACTGGTAAATGTGAAAGTCAAAGGTGTGGGCTGTAGAATTTCAAACATTTTTCATCACTTAATTACGGCAATAAATGCCAGTGGAAATTTCTTTGCGCCACATCAAAATGGCATTAAATAAAAACATGTTAACGACTTGCAGGCCAAAAATTGCAAAACCAACCAAAAAAAATTGGTAGCAAAAAGCAGCTAGGCGAGCAAAATTTATGTACAAAACAATAAAGCGTTAAAAAAGAAAATAAAGAAAGAAAAAAACACTAACACACACTCACCCAAGTGTAATGTGATAGAGGAACATGTCGACGGCAAAAACAATAACAACAACATCAGCAAAAGACAGCCATTTGGGGCTCACGTGCGTTGGGCCAATTAAAATTAAAGTAGGCACTGAGAAAAGCTAAACTGTGTATGTGTATGTGTATGGGTGTGTGTGGGTGTGTGTGTGTGTGCAGATGCCCAAAATAAGTGCAATAAAATGAAATTGCTGAACAACACCTTATTAACGGCAGCTGCCTCTCCGCCCACACCAAGAGTGAACGAGAAAAAGGCCAAAACAGATTGAGGAAATTACCAGCCCCAGTCAGTTGCGATTCCATTGCTTCTTGTTGCCTTTTCAATTTTGTATACCCAGCACTCATATAAACGGTGTGTCAAAAGGGTAATTTGAAATTGTGTAAATCTATGTAACAAGCTGATCTAACCAATGATGTGATTTTTATTTATTTTTAAATTAATTGGAACTCATCTGTTAAATTAAGTCGTTAATATCTTCAAATATTTTTAAGGATATGTCGTAGTCGGGCATATTGTCCTTTACTCGATAAATGTTGTTCTTTTCCAAAGAATAAAGAAACAACTTGGCTTTTCATTTCCATCCGTTAAATACTCTTTTGTTTTCTTAAGTTTTATATCTACAATACTTAAAAGAAGCACTTATTGTTTTGGATTAGATAAATTCGACATTATAAATAGCAATACATATATTAACAATTGTTTTAAAATGCCTGAAATATTTTCTATCTTGCGAAATTTAAACAAGGTTATCCCATAAGTGAATTTAACTCCAAGCATATTGTGAGTGTGTATTAAGTAAGAAACAATCACCAGCTGGCGCTAGGCATTTTATCTTCCTCCTCCAACCTTCAAGCACTCAATAAAGACTTAAATTAACGCCACTTGTGTTCATGTGACTTAAAGGGATATTTTAAGTTCTCACTTTTAAAATAGATCGGTTAATTGGTTTTGAGGAAAGCTTCGTAAATATTTTGATCTGATAAAATGTCATCTGCAGCACTGTTTGCATTGCGGTAACTCAAGTGCTTTTTCATATGCTTCACATTGACAAACACACATGCAAAACATATTATACCATCACAATAGGGGTAACGTTGCAACCGACTTCAGAGAAAATTGTATATATGTTTTTAAATGGCAGTTACTCTACAGTCTTGCAGTCAGAACTGTCATAATATGGGAACTCTACCTGGGCATAACAATGCTTAACTGAAAACGGTTTTTTGATATAAAAACATCCAAGAAAAAACAAGTAACAAATAAAAGGCACAAAAACGCACAACTGCATCTGAGTGTGCATATAAATTGCATCACAAAGTTACTGGCTTATGTGTACATGTAAAAAATAAATCTGCCTCAAGTGCAAGGATTGTAGTCCCACACCTGCCTGGCGCACACAATCACACTCACACATACACACACACACACACACACACACACACACCCACATTTGTTTCCTTAAACATAACCATTTGAATACAGACATTGTTGGCAGACAAGCTTGAAGTGCTCAGCTGGTACCCAAAACCTAGCCGACAATCCACAACCAGCAGACCCAATCCCAAACCCTTAACCGCAACCCTAACTCAAAGACTGATTTTACCTATGGCTTGACTACGACACTGAATGCTGACTGGCTGGCTGACGTTACAGTTACAAGCCATTTTGCAAATGTGTCGGATGCTATTTGGATGAGATGCGGATGTGCGATAAGCTTCAAATGCAAAAATTGAGCATAAGCCCAGCATGTGTGCGATGGAGATAAAGATAAACAGTGTAAATAGTTTCCCTCTCATTTTCACACTTTCACGAAAAGCAACAAATAAATATATTAAAATTGAATGTATTCTACCAAAACATATCCTGCCTTGAGCTATCAGAGATTCCGATTGGATAAGGATACCTGGCATTAATGCACAAAATTTAAATTTGAAATTAAATCAGTAATGCAGGACAGAATCTACAAAACATTTACTTATTTAAGCTGCAAAATATAGGTATTTCGTGTTGAGATCAGATGTGATCATGTGAAGCATCACTTGTAAGATATAAGAATCGGATTAGGGTATTAATACTACTACAAGTCGGCATCTGTGTTTTATAGTCAGGCATGTGTCTTGGCAACCACTCTTCGGTTATTCCCACTTAATACAACATCTGTATGCTGGGCGCTCTCTTGCCACTTATCCGACTTTCAATGAAAGGGGCGGAGGAGGGTCTGCTTCAATTGAGCGTATAAAAGTAACAGATTGCGATTTACTTTCACAGCGGAAATAAAAGGGAAACGATCACTTGAATCTAATCCAAATGCCTAAAAAAAAAAATAAATGAAAAAAATGGCAGCACTTTGCTCGTAAGCCTGAAATGCATTGTGCCCTAAGCTTAATTCACTTGCCAACTGTGAGCTCGTAAGTGGTGGCACTGCAGGAAGTCAAAGCTCAGGCAAACTGGAGGAGCAGCAGCCACCTGTCGTCTGCCATTTGTGGTGTTGAGTGGGTGAAATTTGAGTGATGTAGGGGTCCCACAACCTGATGGGGTAAATGAGAACGGAATTTCCAATTAATAAGAAAAAGGATGAATTACATTAAAAGCAAATGGTTAAAGGATCAGGTTTGACTGCCTTGGACGATAGGTCGACTGGAAAAAAAGATTTAAATATATGCATATATATGTTAGCAAGCCGAAGATGATTACCAATAAAACTAGATAAATCGACTTAAAGAAAACTAAAGCGAGTTCAGTATATGCCTTAAGCCATTTTATGTCTACAATGTCTTATCGCACACCAAAGAATAAGTTTAGTATATGCCTTATTACATTTTATATCTATAGTGTGTAATCAATACCTTAACTGCCTCCAAAGACTATAGGGACAATTTATATCCTTTACTGACACTTAATTAAAGTAGATAGGCTTAAATAATTCAATAATTGCGCAATTTAATTGAGAATAAACAACTAAATCTAATTAGAGCAATAGAAAAATTAATCAGT
This sequence comes from Drosophila basisetae, assembly GCA_035041595.1. NCBI lineage: Eukaryota > Metazoa > Arthropoda > Insecta > Diptera > Drosophilidae > Drosophila > Drosophila basisetae. The sequence goes on from JAWNLB010000144.1 coordinate 6,769,391, forward strand.
ATCAATTTAAAGCCAATGACACTAATAAAATTTTAATTAATTATCACTGCAAAAGCAATTTGTATTTGACTACAAAAATATTTAACATTATGAAGTTTCTTAGTACTGCTGCCAAACGGCATAAAAACCAATTATGCCGAGGCAATTCAAGTGCAGACTCTAAGTAGCTGCGGGACTTAAATGATAATTGAGATTTTATGCACCCCACACTACAGCCACAAAGAGAGAAATCATTGGCTGAAATGTGCATCCGTGTAAGCCACAAAGTACACATTTCACACAGGCTGCAGGTACACAGATAAAGCGACTGAGCCAGCCCCTATAAGGAACATATATCAAAACAAACATTGTATCTACGGGAGGGACAATATGTATGTATCTATGTATATATGTATCTGTTCTTAGCTGTACATGAGCAACGGCTGATTATTCGCTTTATGTGGCGTCGCACATATAACAATAAAACCTGAAATGTTAGCAATGAAAAGCACAAATAATAAAGCACAAACACAACACACACGCATGCATAAAAACAACACACACACAAATATATATACATATATATTTATATATATATACATATATATATATATGTATATGCATATAACTATGCCTGCAAATGTACTTTGTATGTTTTGTTGTTAGAGCTACTTTTACGTAATTGCTGCACTCAGTTTAAGGACAATTGACGTGCAGTCGAGTTGGAGGACGAAGTGGTGTTTTGATGCCACTCTAGGGTGGGCATGAGCATGGGAAACCCGACCACAAATGCATTTGTCGAAAATCGGTAGCCTGAAGCAATCTCGTGTGCGGTTTTCACTTAAATTAGATGTACAAACAGTTGAACAAAGCACTTGAAATTAAGTGATGCAAATCACAAGCGTCTTATAAGTCAAATACATTTGAAGCATTAATTACCGCATCGAGATGCGTGTGGCACAATTTGCCAAAATTAATGGCTTAATTACAATACGTTGTGGCATTGAATTTATGCGCACTGCTCAAATGAGCGATTGCTCTTCGGGCAAGAGAATATCGTACTCTTTTATTGCGCATCATAAATATTTCGTAACAATTGCCTTTAATTAATTTCAGGATATCCTATTGGCTTGGGCAGTCGCACGTAAAAGTAATTTGTAACTATTGCGACAGCATTGCAATCTTATGCCGTTTCTCTGAACTGAAAACGTCAATGGATTTTGAATAACAAATTCATAAAATTAATTGCTTTGAAAATAGCAAAGATACTGGTTATCTTACGATTTCATTTCGTTTCCATTTATTAAAGTTACCAGCCTGTGCACATCTAGACTTGTACAAAAAGGATTTTGATATAAAACTTGTCACCAATCAGGACCAGAGCTAAAGCCAGCACAGAACAGATGACAGACGGCATAAATTGCCAGAAATCAGAAAATGTAAAAAAAAAAACTAAGTATTGGTGTTGTCAGAAACAAAACGGGCATTAAATTCTTAGAGCAAATTCAATTTATTTGCAGCACAGCGACCACTCTTATACACTATGAACAGGTTTATTACAATAAAAAACCTGATATTTAAATCGATGATGTGAACTGTTAATAATTCGTATATTTTTAACAAAGAATATTGTTATTAAAAATATTTAAATCGAAGTTGTAAATCTTCTGTGGACTAAATAATAATAATAATATTCTTTTGTAAATAAATTAAAAAGAAATATTTTAAGCTTATTAAAAATGTATATTATACTATAGAATCACAAAGAAATCATGATTTACCTGCAAACACAATAGAAACAACATTTATGGCTGCACGTTACAGCACAGCACGATTAAGCAAATATCCAGTTTTGTGAAAGCTACTTTGACTCTTGAGTTGGCAACTCATCACTATGCACATCACAGGCAGTTTCCGATAATATTCAAGTGACTTTACGAAGCAACTATCAGATTGTAGACCCCAGACAAATAGCAATTTAAGTTGAAATGTAAATGCAGTCGGGATGAGGAATCGATTTGAATTCGTTTAATTGACTTTGCCGCATAGTTTCAATAACGCAGCAGGCGATGAGAAAAGTACAAGACCTAAACCCAAACTAAAACCGAAAACCCAACGCCAAATTCAAACTCAGAGCTCAATTCAAAAAAACAAACAAATCACCAGACATAGGCAGACAAACAACGACAACTTTGATTGACATTTCAATTAAATTATAGCCAAAGTCGTTGGCAGAGTCATTCACGACTCCTGCTAACGAAAGATGTTTCGTTTGCAAAAAGTTTTGCTCACCGAATATAATGAGATCTATGAGCCGCTGATGGTAGAGTCACCCTTCACCCTGGTCGATGCACATGGCGTGGGTCTGCGCCAATATCAAATTGGACTCTCTAGCAGCATGCTGCTTTTTGGCTGTGACAACTTCTACAAGCACGGCTCCGAGCAATGCGGAGACCCCAATTGGCAATACAATATTTTGGATGCGGAAATCGAGTGCTTTGATCTGATCAGCCTGGTGCCGCTGGATTATGTACGTTTCAATTTCTATCGCAAGTACGATCGGTGCATAATGATGATTAGTGTGCCACCCAATGGGAGTCAGCTACCGCCGGATCGTCCAATGATCTTTGAGTTTGGCGGCCACATTCACAAGCAATACTATTTTCAGACGTGGCGCGAATGTGTCGCCTGCTTAAGGACATTCCTGCCAAGGTTGAGACACATCAGCGGCGCCTCACCCTTTTCGAGCACCGACATACAGGTAGACGAGATGCAACACATTGCCCAGGTGCATGTGCCACATCGACCGCAATCCGTCTACAGCATGTGCTACAGCTCAGCGGGTGGAGCCTAAATGGGCAAAAACTAAACTTTTAACATTTTACATCGCATGCATATTTTATAGATGGCTAAGCTGCTTAGGTAAGCTTTTACTCCTGCTGTTGCTGTTGCTTCTGCTGCTGTTGCTGTTGCCAATTTGATTAATGCACGGCAAGTTGTGTTGCAGCAGGCAAGTCGTCTCTTTACATAATAAAAAGCCACATCTTAAAGCCACTTTTCGGTTAGCTTTAAATTTGATTGTTCTTTTCGCTTTTTGTATTTTTTGTTTTTACTATTGTTGTGGGTGCAGCTGGCGGCCAAAAGTCGCTGGTTTTACTTTACGGCTTGGCCCACTGCTGATTTCATTTATTTTTCTATGTTCGCTGATCTCTTTTTTTGGAGTCGTTGCAAAAGTTTTCAATTTGTCGACAAACTTAAGCCGCAGCCGCAACAATTGTCCGTATGGTAGCCCGCCTGTCTGTCTGAGCGTGCAGCTGACACCGAAAATCAATTGCAATAAAAATGCCCGGCAAATAAACACAAACAAATGCCAAACAAGCACGCAAGACTTGATATCGAATGGAACGAAAGCATCATCATCGTCATTGGCTTCCGTTGGTTTCTTTACAGCGTTTAATGGTCAAAGTTTTCAAGTGCTACGTAATTTATTTGACTTGCTTTCGTTTCAATACGTTTCATTTAGCATTTGGCTTGCGACTGCACAATGATAAATTACAATTTATTTAATAAATAGTACAAAATGCTCTCATTAATCATACGCCATGTGCTGCCAAGCCAAGCAAACATACATACGCAATTTTACATTTTTCCAATAAAATCTTTCGCACATACATCCTGTGAATAAAGCCGACAATTTTGCATGTTTCACCTTACAAATGTGCGGCTAATTAATGCGCTGCTTCGAAACGATTTTCCACAATCGATTCATGGCAACAGTAAAGCCAAAAGTTAATTAAAAACTCATTGGCCTCGTCCACACGGAACACAGCTCCTGTTTAAATCAATAAAAAGCATTTGAGAGAAATCCATGAGCTACTTATTTAAAGGGACTCAACGCATGTCTCACCCATTCCCAAACCCTGCAGCAAATTAATTTAATTGTAATACACCTGCCCACTTTTCGAGCAGGTAATGAATTGAAAAAAGTCCTTGTGGATACCATGACTACCTGCTGATCAAAGCAACTTCTAAACATTGAAGCTTATGACAAAAAAAAAAATGGATTTTGTATTTTAGATTAATTTCTGCAAATAAAATTGTTCATATTTTTGCGCACTTAGATAATGCCATATTTCTTAAATGCAGTTCGATGGATTTGTGATTCGAATGCACGAGTTGCTATTTGTTGAAAATGTTGCCAGCAAAAGTATACAAAATACGAAAATGTAGAATGAAAAGCAATACAAATGTTAATTATTTCAGAGTTTCTAATTATTTGCTTTTGCACGAATTTGAGTAATATTACAGTCGGTACAGCAAAATGGATACAGCAAAATGGATGCACAACTGGTTAATGATGTAGTCGCCGTCAAGCTTTACATTAGAAAGAGTTTACGCTGGAGGCGACCATGTTGCTCGACGGGGTAGCGATTACAAGGTTAACTCATCGCATGAAACACACAGTCGAAGGACTCCATTTGCCGTTGATGCGACTAGGCTTATGTGGCATTCATTAGCTGCTGCAACGTGTGAGCAGCTGACAGAGCAGCTTGTGGCATAGCGTCCATCTATGTATGAGTGTGAGTGTGTTTACAAGTGGCAGGCCTTTGTTGTGGTTCTTCTTAGTTGAGTAGCAAAACAGGCGCTGCTTTTGACTCTACAATACATACAAAGTCACAAATGTATACAATCACATATGATTGACAAATAATATATTGATTAAAATCAAGTGGAAGATTTAATGCACAAGTAATTTAATGGGCAAATGGTTTCTAGGGTCGCTTAAGTCTTTAACACAAATATATATTAAACAGCACAAAAGTATGCTCTTTTAAATGACAACTCTATTATTATAGAGTACTTGTCAGCTACCAGTATACTTATTTTAAGATTAATAATATGACTTTTTTCATGTGGGCAATTTTACCTTTTTTTAAATAAATCATTTTCAACTTTTGCAACGAATGCTACAACGAGTCGATTGACATGCAGTCACGAGTGCATTATTTCGTGTGGGTGGACTTAAGGCCACGCCGAGTGCACAACAACCGCAAGGACATGGACATGGACATGGACGTCGAATTAAAGGCCGCTGAAAGGTGAAACTGACAGTGATGAATGTGTTTTATATTTATTAAATAAATGCCAGTGTGCGAGCCAGCAAATTCATGAACTCGGTACACTTGTTTGGTTCTGTATGTGTACGTATATTTACGAACTCCTTATATGCAAAAGGACATTCGCAAAATCGATATGCATATAAAAATTAAATTATAAAGTATACTGCATTTACAATTAGCATAATTACAAATTAACATGATTTTTCATTTTAAATACTTCTTGAAGAATGTAAATAAAAAAATAAAACAAATTAAACATGGGACACCCTATAAGCCAACACGCACAAAAACCAGCATAGGATCAAATGTTTGTAGGTATATACTTAGATGTAAGAATTTCATTGGTTATTTATCCAGAGCATTGACACATGACTACGCACTTAACCCGCAATCCATACTCAATTCGCTCTATTTGTTCAATTCATTTTAATCCTATCGTTGCCAGTCAAATTGCTTATAACAATTTTCTTTTGAAGCGCCAACTAACCTCCACATTTGACTCTTGATACTCGTACAAGTAGATTCGATTAAGCCATTCGGTTAAAGCCAATCACTTGTATAATAAATATATTTGAGCCGCTTTTATTTATATAAATACAAATATGTGTACGGCAATTTACCTGACGAAAATTGAAAAGAATTTTCCACTGCTTAAACATGCGCGTCTTGTGCTAATTTTATTCGATTTTTACTCGATGCCAGCCAACTTTTAAATGAGATGGAACGTGCCGAGCATTGCTGATGCTAAATAGGCGTCTTTGATGCCTCCTGATGTTAGTGACCGCAGCCGGGTGGTGCGGTCAAGAAACCGCCATATAAGTTTGGCAAGCAACTCCTACAGATGTGTGTATAGGTATGTATGCCTTTATGTGGTCGCGTACTAGGTAAGCAGTTAAATGCCCGGGGCTAAGGACTACCTTTCAGACATGTGCTTGGCGTGTTTGGCAGCAACTTTTCTTCAAATAACAAATAGATGCTTTTAAAGTGCCAACGGAACTTATAAGGCAAGAGAGAGAACATTTTGTCGCCTTTTATTATAAGCCCTCCCAGCCTGCCTGCCTGCAGTGCTGTAGGTCAAAGTTTTGCGTGCCTGACGTTCTACACATGTCTCTGGCTGCTTGTGAAAAATCTCTGCAGGAACGCGGCGCTGAAAAGTGTGCTACACAAAAAAAAAACCAGCAGCTTGCCTACATTTTGCTTTTGTATCAAGTGCAAAAGTGACTGCCAGCCACGAGCAGCAAGTAAGTAAAAGCTGTTAATGTTTATGCTAGTGATGGTTACACCCACTTACCATCCTCATACACACACTCGTGCACACGCACACGCACACGCACAGACAGACAACCGCATAAAGGCTCACACATACACACGGCAAATATGGTGCATACTTGGAAGCAAGCAAGGCCAAGAGTCGTGCGTCGTGAGACACACACATACACCAGTCGCTCGTCTAAAAGAGAAGTGAACCTAGGACGTGATGAGGGCAAAGGGCAGCGAATTAACAGCATAATTAAGGTTTAACTGAATATATGCATTGCATATACGTAAGTTTAAAGGTGCAATTATAAACATAATTATCTGTCTAAGAATTTCATTAAATTTATGTTTGGGAGATTTCAACTGTTTGATTTGACTAGTTAGTGCTGTTATCTGCTTCGAAAATATATCAAAGAATCACGTGATGAACATGATGATAAGTAATTGAAGGAAAGAAGGAAAAGAAAACAAGGACTAATTCGCATGCCGATATTGAGCTGCTCAGCTGCTTCTCCATTGTCCTCCATCACATCCACAATCCATTGCAACACAAATTGACTTTTTCTTTTCATAAGATTTTTTTGTCGACTCATTGTCAGTTTGCAGCTGGTTTGCAATAGATAAATTATTCAAAAACATTGTCAGTCTGTCTAAACCTACATTAAGCGTATTAATTGTTAATCGCGTGAAATTAACAGATGCCCAGCCTTAATGGCTATAAAAGCCGACTGCTTAGTCTTCGCAGGAAACAAAAGTGTTAGCTAATTGCAATGGCATCGACATTCCGGCTTATAAAACCAGCACCGCTAACGGAACGAGTGCGTACCCGGGAGGCATTCACCTATATGTATCGAGTCTTGCGGCTGATTGGCTGGCTGCCACCAAAGGAGCTAATCTGGCGAAATGTGTATCGCATCTGGACATTTGCGTTCTTCGTCATTGTCGTATTCTATCTACCAGTGGCATACTTCATTAGCTATGTGAAGGAATTTAGAAATTTTTCGCCGAGCGAATTTTTAATTTCAGTTCAAGGTGCCATCAATGTGCTAGGTGCATCGATAAATGCCCTGATCACATATAATTGCCTATGGCGCTTAAAAAAAATACAGACCATATTCGACAGACTGGATGAGCGATTATTGAACGACGGGGATCGTCAAAAGATACACGATATTGTTGCGCGTTGCAATTATATCTTTCTAATATATACCTTTTGCTATTGCATCTCTGTGGTCATCCAGACCGGGGTGGTGGTGGGTGGTAGTCCTCCTTGCGCCATCTATATTCCATTTTTAGACTGGCGGGATGGCATAGTCAGCCTCTACATTCAGACGATCTTTGAGTTTATTACTGTGACCTTTGTCGTGCTGCATGCGCTAATTCCGGAAGCAGGTCCCCTGCTTTTCGCGCTCATTTTTCGTCAACATTTCGAAGTGCTAAAAGATCATATACGAAATTTACGCATGGATCCCGAGAAAACGGAGCAGGAAAACTACGAAGAACTAACCAATTGCATTATGAGTCACAAGCTTATACTAAGGTGAGGGTCAATATTACTTAAAGCTTAAGGTTATGTGGAATTTATTTTTTGTAGATGCTGCGACTTGATACGTCCTATGGTGTTTAACACAGTCTTCGTGCAGTTTGTGTTGATTGGATCCATCCTTGGCTTGACCCTATTCCACATTTTATTCTTTGCGAACTTGTGGGAAACTTTTTGCGGCGTGGACTATGTTTTCATACTTCTGTTGCAGACGTTTCCCTTTTGCTACACCTGCGATTTGCTCATTCTCGACGGCGAGCACTTGTCCAACATGATTTTTCACTCCAACTGGGTCGACAGCGAACCGCGCTACAAAAACACTCTCATTAACTTTATGCACCATGTGCAACAGCCGATCATTTTTAAAGCTGGCGGCATATTTGTCATCTCTGTGAACAGTTTTATAACCGTGAGTAGATACAAATACTTTAGTTAAATATTTATATTTTTTTTCAATATATATTTGCAGGTGGCCAAGTTTGCTTTAACTATTATTACCATAGCAAAAGAAATGAATTTCGCTGAAAAGTTTCAGTAGAAACAAGCCGATCTACTTCTCCCATAGTGATGTGGCAGCAATCTGAGGCTTATCGTGTTACACAGGCGAAGCTGCTCCACAAGTCTACATATGAAGTTGCTCTCTTTACGAAAAGCTGGAAACACCCTAACTCACCTCACCGCTTAAATTAATACCATGTGCACGGCCAAAGCCAAAGTTACAAGAAGTGCAATTGGCTTAATTTTTTTTGCAATTATTGTTAAGTAATGTGTTTTTTACTTATTTATGATAAATTTGCAAATTAAAATTATAATGTTACATCATAAACGAAATCAGTTCTTGTTTGTGTTTAAAATCAGTTCTCTGTTGTTTTAAAATTAATATGTAATCGGCATTAATATATATATATATACTCGTATATCCATTGAATTACATTTCAATTCAATGCCAACATAATAATCCATACAAATATCAACTGAGCTGAGACTAATGTGATTGATACATTTTTACAGCAGCTTCATGCGAGTCTAATTACAAAATACCTGTGCAGTATTTAATTAATTATTTTGGAGTGGCAATAAATCGTAATTATTTTCAGTCGTTATTTTCCTGTTGCGTTTTTCTTAAACCAGCAACTTTTTGATTTACAATCATCATATACAAACTGTGCGACTTAGTAATTAGATAGATAATTTAATAATATATAGGAAAAGTAGACATGTTACTATAATCCCAATGCATAGCTCATAAAACAATTAATCATAATCGTTATGATTAAAGTTGAAAGTTCATATACATTTAATACACTCTTTTAATGAATTCTGATGACTACAGGGTATGCCCAATTATATATGAATGAAGTACAGAATATTTTTTTCCATAAATGTAGAATTTGTATATATGTTTTTCACATAAAAGTTGTACTAATAACAAACTGTCAACAATTTATGAAATTTCAATTCGTTTCTCACAACTAAATATGCACACAGAGTAGACATAAAAAGATAGTTGATAGTTGATAGAACAATAATGCAAACTATTTCAATTTGCTTGTCGTGCACTTCAACTAAATATGCCTGTGTGAGTTTATTTCTATATAGAGGCAAAATGCAATTACACACAGACTTCTGAATATGACAGAAATAACCTGACTTGCTTATTGCAAATATACATAATGGAATTCAACAATATCATAAGTATCCATGCTCATTAGAAAATGCAAACTAAGTAAATCACTATGCAATACTGTTCACTACCGGGAAGTATTTGCTGTGCGAATGGTATTGTAGTTGATTTCAATTAGGTGGCGCGGTGGGTTTGTGGGGTTTAATCCCTCTCCTTTTGGCACTTGCAACGTAAACAGACGGAGGGTAATGGAATACATTTAGAGCCTTCAGCTCGATATCGGTTATTATCGGTCTTCAGCTCGATATATGAGGGCGAAACGGAAAGCCAACAATGCGTGTGAGTGCAGTCAACAAAGAGCGTTACCAGGGCCAACCAGAATAGTGTTGCAAGCAACCCAAAAACCGAGCAAGTCAGTTATTTTCACAGAGCGCATTTCGAAGATACGACAGGCAAACATTCATCGAAGTCGATGGTCCATGTTGGTATTTTCAATTGCAAATTGCATTGACCAGCTGAACAAGACAGAGATAAACAGAGAGAGAGAGGGAGAGAGAGAGAGAGAGCGAGAGAGCGAGAGAGAAGGAGAATGGGCAGGAGTAGTCAGTGTTTACAGTTCATGTTGCCTATTAAACGCCTGCCAATTGCCTTTAATGTGAATCTCGTGCCGAGTTTACAGGAATCTGCAGCATCTACACTTCATGCGTTAAGCTGCATTCTTAAGCAATTCACTGCAAGTCGTAATTTTTGATGGCTTACAATGAAGACAAAAACAAAATGAAAGAGCTAATAAAGTGCTGCTAACGGTGTGCTGCCATTAGTAAGCTGTTAGGTTGAACTGTTCGTTGCATAAAAATCCAGTAAACTTTTTGGTCTAGGCTGCTGCGACTGGGTCAACACTTTAAAGGAAAATTCGATGACAAGACTATTAAATCGGAATTAGGACTTATTTTTCTTTTCATTTCTTCTATTTATGTTTTTTATTTTATTTTTTGCTGTTGACGTGTACACGTGTATGTCCGCAAAATGCCAGTTGAGATTTACAAGGCGACATTCGTCATAATTTGTGTGGCAGCCAAGCATTTGACACGATTTGGCGTCACGTACTTCAGTGCTTGATAAATCTTGGCCAGCTGCCACAGCAGCACTCAACGCGCCATCGTCATAACGGCTCTTGTTGCCACCTTTTGTCCCGTCCGTGATCTGGCACGCAGCACGTGCATGCTGTTAACCTCAAAAATGCGCTTCAAAAACATTTTTTAACGCGCTCTCGCGTGACCCCTTATTTTCATATGCCACAAAGCAACTCTCCACCTCCAGTGGGCTTTCCCCTTTTTCAATCCATTCGCCTTTCACCATTAGATGATGGTTCAGGCAGACATAACCGCAATAGAGACCCAGACCACAACATCAAACCGTGGTGATTGCCAAGACCGATGCTTTCGGTGACCAAAAGCGTGGACAATCCCAATCCCAGTCTCAATCCCACTCTCAGTCCAAATCCTTTTCAGCCCAGCATACGTGCCGTGTACGTGCGCTGGGTGACAAAGTACCTATACAGGGTGCTTCACAGTTTAATCAATTCTTTATTCAATCAACTTTAATATTGGTTCTATTTTCCGACAAATAATTTATTCGATTTTTAATAAATTGCTTGTTACGTAAATAAAAGTAATTAAATTACATTTTTATAATTAACCTCGATAAGACTTTGAGATTTTAAATTAGATTTAGTGGACTATCCGTCTGTACATATTTCAACATATTTCAACCACTCCAATTAAATATATTTTTTATTGTGCTGACTGTGCCCGCTTTTCCACTATCTACAATTTAATTTCTGGCGAATGTTCTAAAAAAAACGTATATTTTTTTTGAGAGCAAGAGAATCCGACATTTAATTGCAGAAGAACAAAGATTTTGTTGATGGTGTCGACTTTTATTATGTTATGGTTTTTATACCTTCCATTGAACAATTTAACATTTTAATCTTCTTAAAAGGATTTGCTTCAAAACCATATCGCAGAGCGGTCGCAATTTGTATTTATTTTATCTCTTAGTTTTTAGTTTTAGTTACCACAAACTTGTAGAAAATATGTCATTTAATATTTGGGCAAGTACAAGTTATTTTTCCTCGAACTATTTAAACGGACGGATAATGAAAAGTTTTAAACTTAAATTGACTTCAACAAACAGCAATAATTTCTTTAGCATTTGTTAGTAGGAAATTCCAATCGCCTTAGTGCACAATTAAGATGTTAGTTGCATAAAAGTAACCCTGTTAGTTCTGTATGTGTGCCTGAAAGGAAAGGCGCGTGCTATTTAAGCCCCTAACAGACTTGTCTTCAAATTAATGACCAACAATGGGAAATGTTCTTCTCTTGTCTCTGCTCGGTTTAGATAAAGAGCCAAGGCCTCCAGGCGCCAAAGTCACGTACAACGGCGGGGCGTCGTGGTCGTGGCCAGTGGCGACTACGCCATATTGAGTTGCCTATAAGCATAAGGCAGGAAATGTTGCACGCTCAAAGCGATGCGCAGCTGAATGCTTTAAGGGCAACAGACTTTTGCGCTCCCTCGTGGAAATTGGAGACACACACAAAGCGTGTGTTTATCTCGAGCGCATTTATTTACTTGCTGACCTGCTGTTGTAGGTTAAATTATTTGCGCTGGTTAAGAAGCAGGGCCCGCATTTCTAACTGCAGAAGCAACAGGAATAGTTGTAGCAGTTTTGCAAAAAAAAAAGACGGTCAGAGATAAGAGCTAAACAGCAAACAAAGCTGACCAAAAAAGTGCTGGCATCAGAGCTGTCTGTCCGTGCTAGCCAGCTCAACTGGCCCCTAAAGCATGCAGCACATCCACATCTAAACACACACACACACACACACGCACACCCATACATACATACATACGAATATGATGTGCAGCTGCTGCCTCAGCAACGGCAAGCGCAATTGTCAGATTTGCCCCGGTGCCACGCACTCGAATTTCGTTATAATGGCATAGCAACGCATCGGACGCAACGACCTTGCCACAACATTTCCCAGTTTGTTTTACATTTTTATTTTTGCCGCTTTTTGTTTGTTTTCTTTAATTATTTTTTGTTTAATGCTTGCTTCACTCTGTTTTCACTCTGTTTTCATTTATTTATTTTTTAATTGTTTTATTTTGTTTCTGTGCTGAACTGGCTGGCTCATTAAAGTGCCAATCTTGTTGGCATCATGGAATGTTCATGGGACAACTCTGCATTAATTTATGCGTTGCTGAAAACCGCAAAATGCACTTAAGAGATATACTCGTACGAGCATACAATAATGAAATATGTTGAAGCAATATTTTATTTATCAATTACAGGCGCCGTTGAAATGGAAACAATGGATGAGATTCCCGTTGGAGATTCAATGGCACTCAATCGGACGCCAAATGCGAAAAACCAAAGACTGTTAAAGCAATTGAGGCAGATAGTGGCCACACAGTTGAATTTGGATGCCCAGCGGGTGCACAAATCATAACTGGCCCATAATAAGATTTGTCAACTGATACTATGACGACAGCCAATGGCTTCGACATTACATTTTATTTATAGCAGTGGCTCTTGGATTCACTTAGGGGCAGCAGCTGGCAAGCTGGTAAACTGGCCAACTGGCCAACTGGCCAACTGGCAACTACTACCAAACTGATAGCAGCCATCCATAAATCTCCTGCATTACGAGTATTGAGCAATAGCTGTTGCTTTATCAACAAAACCCATAACACATTTCGGCAAAACTCAAGCTAAATCAACAACAACAACAACATCCAACTTGACCTAACAAGAATGCCGTTGGATAAATAGCGAACAGATACAAACTTAGGAAGTACTTCAGTTGAATATACTATTAAAAGTCATGCCCCAACATACTGCCCGCACCCCCACTACAAAACCGTTGCAAATACTGCTCAAAGTTGCTAAAGCTAAGTCTCTCTAAAGCGACGGGCGAATATTCAATAACACTGCGATTTTCTAGCATTTCGTTGTACTTAAATTTGTTGAAAGATTGAGAAGCAGACCTGTTTGCTTTGAAAGCCTGTAAGCATTAAAGTATCAAAAATGGCAATGTTAGTCGTAAAAAGTTCAAAATAAAAACAATTTCCAAAGTTTTTGATTGCGATTCGGTTTGCAGGAAAGCAGCTATTTATTTTCTTGAAATTGGTCACCAATGTCGCATATGTTGCATGGAAAACTCATTTTCGTTATGCTGCACTCGATTCGATTGAATGTCTACTTGTAAGCAATCTATAAATGGTTACATTAGACCGATTGAGATATACGAAATTTGTTTGCCATTCCATTTGTGAAATATATATTCTTACAGTCGTAATAAATAATGTTGAAGAATGTCGATTAGATGTGGCCACTAGAAGATATTTGTCTGCGTTGCAAGCGCTTCAATTGTTGTCGAAGAAAAAAAAATATAAAAAAAATAAAAATTTCAGGCTGGCAAACGGAATTTATTGCAGAGTACGTAAGGAAATTGAGCAAATGCAATGCGTTTGGGAACGTACATTCCTTCGATTTGGCCCCGAATTCGGGCCTCAAATCGCATTTGGCACAATTGCGGCAATCCTATGAAATGCCTCAGCCACAGCCCACATGCAACATCCACAGTTACAGTTGCAATTGTAGCTGCCGTTACAGTTGCCATTGCCGTTGCCGTTGCCGTTGCCATTGCCGTTGCAGTCACAATCGAAGCAGTAGCCGTAATTTCGTTACCGTAATTCAATTTAAGAACAAATCAAGCCAACAAATTGTTGCAATTCCCCGACAGATGCACGGTCAATGAAAAATTGTGGTCAATTGTTTAAGTTAAGGTCCATATAGATCTTCTCAATGCCTTAGCAAGTATAAATCATATACTAAAACAAACTGGAGTAGGAGTTGTCATCTCGTTAAATATTATGACAGAATTCAAACCAAAAATCAGTGTCTAAGTATGACAAGAAGAAGAGTTTATTTATTTTTTTATTTATATCCCTCATTCACAATGGTATCCAGTTAAAGCACAATCATTTGAGTAAATGTGTGTGTATCAAGCTGTTTATTTTCGTTTGCAACATTGTTTCATATATTAATGTACGATATCAATTAATTATCAAATCAAAATGTGGTAAGTTTTACGAATAATTATAACAATTGTAATAATTTAAAAGCTGCCGCATTCAATTTTTCAGCAAATTCCCGAATTTAAATCTGAGTAATAATTGCAATGCAATTAATAAAAATTTCTGTACATGCGGAAGTGCAAACAATTAAATTAAATCCATTCGTAATGAACGCAATATTTAATATTGAAATAAACACCAATTTAACAAATAGTTTTTTTTTAATTTTCAGCCTCTTTTTAATCATGGCAGTTAATTGGCATAATTATTTTTTAATCACCACGACATTAAATTATTACAACATGCACTGATTTACACAAATAAATATTTAGCATATTTATATGTAATTTGTATTCGCAAAACTGCAACCTTTGATCAAAATTATTTTTTGAGAAATGCGAATGTGTGAACCATTTCCACAGTAAACCAAATAACATATTAACTGGCAGCGCACAAAAGCAGTGTTAATTAATTAATTTCGCAATATATATTTTTAATCTGTTGCACGGAACGTAACTAAGAGCCTTGGCACGATCCCGCACCCCAAACATTCTGACAGGCGACTAACATGCTGACAGCATAATGAATTCAATGACACGTATTGTCCAGCAAAAGAAAGCAACGTGCGAAAACAAACGAAAGTGAAACTCAAAGCGAAAACGAAACGATGGCAAATTAAACGCAACGAACGCAGAACGTAACCAGTAACAACCGAGAATGATCGACGTTGATATACCGTACAATCAAAATCAAAATATATGCATAAATGCAACTCTTATTTGTTGAATTCTTTCAGAATTTTGTATTTTAGTTTTACCTAATTTCTGTAAATTAAATTATTATAAATCTTAAGCACGTCTAAACGCACTCAAACAGATCGCTGGGCATAACCAGATTAAGTGAACTGCATTTTTTGATCAAACACATTATTTACGATTACGATTAACATCTGTACATCCTGTTATATCCATTTGTAATTTATTGAATTTATGGGTACAGGGTATAAGACTTGGCAAAATTGTTTGCGCACGTAAGTATGCTACGAATTATATTGCTTTGCTGCGCTACCAGTAAGACTCCCAATCCCACAGCCACAGCCACAGCCACTGCCACTTCCGCCTCCATTAAGCAAGAACTGGAGTAAAAGCCTGACCACAAGAGCGCTAAGAACATGGAAGCTAAAACAACTTGTCAGTGTCGGCAGCGTTATCCTGTCAGCATGTTCTTGTGCCAATGTCGAGTAATTCATTAGCATTTAACTTGATTGACACTCACGAGTGCGGCCTATCTACGCTCTCCCTGCCTCTCTCCGTCTCAGGCTTTGTGCGGGTGTTGGTGTGTGTGAGTGTTTGAGTGTGTGTATACTTTTGGCCACGCACGTACGCAGCTTGTTGGCTGGGCAAGCGATTTGTTTACACATTTATAATGCATAATGGCATTGAATTTGGCTCATACGAGCACACCAAGCGCTCGAGACAAATCAGGGGCACGAGCACAAACAGATCGTTATTTTGTTAATTTAATAAGCGCACTGGCGACACACACACACATATACAACAACAGGTGCCACGCCCACCTGTCCCGTCCACACACAAACAGCAAGTCACGTCGCGCACATAAATCAATTGCCATGAGAAGGTGCCACGTGCGACATGAAAACTGCACGATTGCATGTGTTCTACATGGGAGGCCCCATAGGGCCAAAGCCAGCACCAGCACCAGGCCCAAAACAGCCTCTGCACTTGTTACATTTGTTTTTGTTCCTGCTGCCGGCTATTTTGGCAAAGCGACAGCTGAAATTGGGCTAACTACCAACTGTCCGTCGGCTGTCGTTTTGGCCATAAATTGAGCGCATGCAATGAAAATGTAACGAGCGTTAATTTGTTTGTCAAGTGCGCCAAATGGTGAAACCGGCTGCCAGCTCGCTAAATGATAATCATGCGACTCCATTGCGTCACACAAGCCAAAACTGGCAACAGTGCCAACAAATGCCACTTTAAAAATGCTGCACATCCGGTATAACATATGGCATATATTCTAATTGGATGACATAATCTTTTTGTTTCTGCATAAATCATTTAGTTGATTTGCATACATAAATGTATGTTTCCGACAGATTTGAATGAAGTTGTGTGCAAATATTAAAAGTTTAATAACTAACATAACTATTGAGTTGCTCCGGTTCTATTGGCCAAACAAAAAGTGTATATTTTTTGGACAAGGTATTTCTATTTGGAATATTTATCATCCTATTGCAAATTTATGTTTTGTAACTAAAGTTTAAATTTTAGCAAAGTTATTCGAAATCAAAAGACTTGTCTGCAAATTATATGCGATAAACACTGCCGAAAAATGTTTTTCTTTTGAATATCAGCATGGTTTTGCTAAAGTTAAGACAGTGGAAATTTTAAATCGAGTTTATATCATAATATCATATTCAGGGTTAATTGAAAGGATATTGATTAATCGATAGTTATGTCAAGTCAACTGACCCAGCAAAAGTTTTTCTATATTGGTTCGGCATGTACATGGAAGTTATCGTACAGGGAAATTGTTTAGTGACTGTCCGTGTTGTCACCAGCTGAGAATGGTCGTAACGCCACGAAGCAGCTGTGGCAGATCCCAGCCATTGCGGCGCAGGACACGCATCGGACGCACCACATCGCGTTTCATCTGTAAAGAATGAATTTGGAACTGAGTCAGTTATCAGCGCCGATCGCTTAACTTACCATATTGGTGCGCATATGCGACTGGAATTCGGGCGAGGTGACTATGTCAACAAAGAGGGCAAAATTGCTTTTCCTCGAGCGAGACTTGGCGTTGTATTCGTGCACCGCCTGATGGGGCATGGCAGCCAGAAGATCACCCATAAACGTGTGACCCTTCAGTTGCTTGCAGTCGCAGCTCTTGTCGGGCGACGGTGGCGGCACAGTCACACAGCCAATAATATCGACAATGTTCTCAATGTCACTGGTGTCCACATCACCGGAGCGCAGCTCCTTCAGCATGAAATGGTAGCCATCACTCTGCTGCAGCTGCTGGGCAACGGTTTCGAAATGTGTCGTATTATAATAGAGCATTGCCTTGCGAAACTTGCTATCGCATTGATAATGCGACTGGATGAGAACCGTGAGTGTATCCTTATCAATGGTGTCCCGCAGCGCCTGGAAACTAGGACAGAGCGTATCGTTGCCATCGCGGTCACCTTCGTCATCAGTGCCCGAACACTCTGTGTCCGATTTCGATTGGTCGGCATGGGACGCTCCGTCCTGAACGGCAATCACTGCGAACAGGCAGAAGAGCGCAACTATCTTTAATTGTAGCATTATCGACCTTCCGAAGAGTTCACCTGAAACCAACTCGAGTGTTGTTGTGCGCTTTTATAGGCCAACTAACTGTTGGACATTGTTGTTACAAGCATTTCCTTTCAGCGGCTACTTGGACTGCTTATCGGGCAACACGCGCCAATTAGTCTAATTAGCAAGTCGCAGCAGTAACAACTTTCTCTGACAACGAATTCACTTATCAGTGAATTACAAACCATCGAGCAGTCCACTAAGACCACTCCTAAAGGGGCAACATTCGAACACAACGTGTTACATGTCAAACACGGTGTTTGAATTATCGAGAAAATGAATTTAAAGCTTTGCGAGACGGGTTTCAGGCATCCATGGCAACGTCATCTTGCGACTGGTTCATTAGCAAACGCAAGAAATAAATTTATTCATGGAAACACATAAGTACCACTTACTCAAATTTCACTTTGACCTATGCTGTCTAATTGACATGTCAGAGCAATGCACGAGGCAAGTTAAGTCTCTGATACGATAAACATTTGGCCACAACATTTCTAAACTGCACTCATGTGCTCTCTTTGAGCTTAACTCTCCTTTTCAAATAACTTTCGGTCTGCACAGGCAGCCAACAACAAGTGCTCACATGAACTTACTATATATTCAGAGATTGGGTAAACAGAGAATAGGATTTGGGCAATTGTCTGCAGACAGCACTTGAACCATCTTGGACAACTTCAAATTTACCTAATTGGCATAGCAATTCCAAGCGGCAAGAGAAAAAAGGAAAGGCAAGGAAAAGGCTATGAAACATTTCAATCGTCATTAGATTTGTGTTTTATCCATATTTGGTTTTAAGTCGTCCGCCTTCCCCACAACGACGATGCACACTCAAATCTATACACAGTACCAGCTGCACACACACACACACACACACACACATTCACACACATTTAATGGTTACTATTATAAGCTCAGATTTAGTTGAGAACGGACAACGAACAATATGCTTGCCAGTGAATTGAAGTGAACCGGAAATGCAAGTTGACCATTCCTTTGTGTATGCATTTCTTTATTTTATTTTTTATTTTTTTGTATTTCTGACACTCCTTTTGCATTTGTTTATTTGTACTCAATGCATGTTTTGAATTGCATTTAAAAAAATCGGTATATTTTATATATTTTTGTATATATATGTTGTTATTGGTTTGCTGCTCAACTAAGAACTATCTAATCGAAATCGAAAAAAATCGAATTTACTGTAATTTAAATAGATTTATTATTGAATAGCTTTTGTATTCATTATGCTTTTACATGCACGCACAAATATGTATTTGAAATCATTTTAGCGGATACTATAAAACAAGAAGAACAAATAACAATACATACACATTCCATAGAAAATTGCTACACCTCAAACTCTATTGGACTCGGCAGTCAGTCAAAGGTTAAGTCATAGTTATACAACTGTCAGAAGTGGAAACCAAAGTTGAGCGGGCAACTGTTCAGTTCTTAGAACGATATAGCATCATGATAAATAAAGTGCGCTGTTCGCCAGCCCATGATTGCGATATGTCCCCGATTTGATTAAATTGCCTCGTGCTGTTATTGCTGTGTGCATATTTAAAGACTGTGTGCATATTGAGCAGACCACAATAAATTGTATATTTGAATTTAAAAGTCAAAATTAAAGTTGCAGACAAAACTCACACACAGAATGTGTAATTGTGTTGTAAAAGTGGTGCCTACTTTTAGGCTGCGCTGGCAATTTGTGTCATGTGGTCACTGTCATTTGCAATAGATTTTCATGCAATTAGTTTTATCTGCTAATAGAATGTCACTGGCCAAGCGAACCACAAGCAATTGACTCTCTATACATGGATGTGTGTGTGTGTATGTGTGTGTGTGTGTGTGTGTGTGTTTGGGTGTGTGGTTACGTGTGTGGGTGTGTTAACAAATTGCATATTTTTTGCTTTGCTTGCGAGAGCTGTTTGAGATTTTGCGCATCGACCACAAAACACAACCGAATAATGTTTCACTTCGATGTACATGTGTTTGCCTGTGTGTATGTGTGTGTGTGTGTGTGTGTGTGTGTGTTTGTGTGTGTGTGTGCGCGCGCGTGTGTCGATGACAGTTCCACAGACTCATGTACAATGCCATTTTCATTTCCCTGGATAATTTACTCAATTAGGCTGGCAACTTGAAGGCTCTGTGGCATTTGTGAGAATCGCTTTATTATTGCACTCAAACAAGGAAATGTTAGGTTGGCATGGGAATGGCCATCTAGATGGATAGATAGTGCTTGATTGTTGCGACTGACGCGAGTTGGCCATATAACGTTTAAAGATAAGCACAAGTACAAGCACAAGCCCATCCACATATACAAGAGTCGTCGCATTGATAATACCTGTCCCAATGATGTCTACTTGGCAGAAACTTGAATACCAAACTAACGCCGATAAACAGGCTTAATTAGCGACAGAGCTGAAAGTCAACAGACTGCCGCATTAATCCAAATTTCAAACAAACAAACACACACACATATGCACATACTTATATATATACATATAATAAAATTAATTCCAGTTAAGCCCTTGGCAGGCAAGTTTTCTATGGGGTCTCGTTAGGCTTAGGTTCTGCTTGGTGCTTCTGTTTCTGCTTCTGTTTCTGCTGCTGTAGCATCATTGACTTGCTTGTGCTTAATTATGTGCAAGCAACAATGATTTTAATATTATCCAGCCAGACAATAAGCAGAGCCCAGACAATCATGCCTCTCCCCAAAGCAAAGCAGTAGCTAGACAAGAGCCGATTGCACGTTGTCCATAACACAGGAAATTTATACGCTGGATTAAACCGGAATGATCGAATTTAAATTCAACTCGTGTTCAGGTGCAAAGTGTCCGACAGATAAATGACGTTCCACATCTGCGACGTCAGCAGACAAATGATGTGATGCTGTGTAAATCAGTGAACCCTGGAAGACCCACACTTTGGATTGACATAAGAAATGTTCAGCTTAAAGTGCCCAATTCTAATACAGTTCATTCACTTGTTATCTACAATTTGAGTTGAGCAACAGCGACAAAAACAAACCTGTTGCCAGCTGACAAAGTCAATGACAGACCATTTTTTTTGTAGGCCACACGGTTTGTTGTTCGAGGGTGCTCGAAACGCGTCACATAGAAAAAGTCGGTTAGGTCGCCTTGGTTGGAAGTCCCAGCTAAACAATTAAAAAGGTAAATAGAATGCGGAGGTGCACACACACACACAGATAGCACACCCACTGACAGCAAAAGTGAATATAACGAGCGAAGCAGAACAACAGCAACTAAAACAACATCCAAATGGCGCACACTCATCGCAGTTACATTTCTCAATTTTTATGACAGCTCGTCGTTTGTTGTGAGTGTGAGTGCGAGTGTGAATGAGTGCACGAGTGAGTGAGTGCGTGTGCCAGTGCGATTGAGTCTGCGAGTGGGTTGTTCTTTATCTGTAGAATGTTTAGAGCAACACATTAAGATGCAAATAAGTACAAGGTATATGCGACTAAGAGCTACCCAGAAGACACCAGAATTATTAAATGACAATTGAAAAGGAACACTTGGAAAATTAAATAAGTTAATTACGAAAATATCCACATTATTAAGTGTATTTTAATTATTATTATATTACATACTCGCTGGATGATAGCAAAGGAACTGATTTATATTTGAGAATTTTCATTTTCCAATCATTTTCTGGCTGCTTGGAACTATTAAAAGTAAACCTTGAAAATACCGAAATCTTTAAGCTGTGCTGGCCATGTTTGCTATATTTATATACAACTTAATTTGACTTAAATTGTTTCAAAATTATCATTCAAGATGCCGATGGATATCCGCTTGAACAGATCCCCAGTTGGGCAATAATCATTAAGAGATTTCAAGCGTATCCAGGCATATGCGTATAATAGCTTTGACTATGCTAATTTTAAAATTCAACGGCTTTTAATAACAGTAACGATAACGGTTTCATGTTTAGGCCCCAAATGACGACACATTTACCTATTAAAGCGCAGATAGGGTATCAATGTGTGGCAAGAATGAAGTTGCTGGCACAGTTACGCCGTCTCGAGTCTAGACTAGAATTGAGCCCTTATGTATGACACACACACTGCCACACACACACACACACATGTACAGTATATATCTGTACATTTATTAAGAGAGGCAACGAAGCAGACATCAACCAACATACACACAAATAAATACACACCCACGAGGAGTGTGACGGTGCACAATGAAAATGCCTATGGGGTCCAATGTGTTTGCGCAGCTGTTGGCTTGAGGTTTATCACTTTAATGGCTGCCATATTTGCTGAGCTTCCATTTCCATTTACTACTACAATGTGTATGTGTGTGTGGGTGTGTGTGTGTGAGTGTTGATGGGAAAGGTGTGTGCCTGATTCACCTTTCAGCTCGTTCGCAACCAAATTGGCAACATGAGTTGGCGCAAGCAAAAAAGTAATTTGCGAGCAAATTATGATAAATTGAAATTGTGTTTTCGCCTGGCACTGCACATCAATTCCCGTGTACAGCAAACAATAACAGTGTACAACAGTTAAGGGCGCAAAATTCCGCGTTTCCTGTAAAATGAGTACAATAAGCAGCTGGGCTGCAAATCTCTATTAAAAGTTGCCCAAAATTTTGACACTGTGCAATTTATAGCAAGTTTTGTAATTAATTAAGAGTTTTGTATTCAAAACTTAAATTGATACAATTTAACAGCTCAACAATTTTTGTGGCAACAACAACTACAACGTGAGCAAGTTCAAAGAAATTGGCAATTTGAAGCAAGACTTTGAATGAAATGCAAATCGAATTCACTTCCTTGGGCGATGCCAAGAGGAAGACCTCTTAACACAACGTGTTTACCATAAATAAGTTAAGGGAATCCGGACTGTAAAAAATTGTAATCCAAACTACACACAGCAGAGACAGAGACAGTCAGAGAGAGAGAGAGAGAGAGAGAGAGAAAGAGAGAGAGACAGAGTTACATCATGCCAACTGTGCTTTATTCGGTAGCAAAGACATTGGAATGCAGCTCAATTAAAATGGCATTAAATTCCATTTGGATTGCTTTTTCAAGCTGCCAACACTCGTCGCCTGCCACACCCTAAGCCCACCTGCCCCTGTACCCTACTCCTGCCCCCAACCCCACCGCCCCCTTCAGGCCATCGTTGACATTGCCTTTGCTTGCTGATGCTGAGCAGCTGTCTATGCATTTGGGACTTAAGCCTGAGACAGCTGCTCAAGCACTTGCAACCCAGGCCCTCCAATTCCACCATCCTCGGCCACCTCAAGTCTCTCAGTCGTTGTCTTGGTCTCTACTACATCAACTACACTCTCCATTCCGGCTGCATTCCCTGCTGTGGTCTTTTCCATGTCAGCGACTGCTACGTTTAACTTGTCAGAGCCCAGTGCTGGTATATTTCAACAATTTTCCGCACACAGCTATTTTTGCCTGGTTGCCTCTGGTTGATGTAATGGGGTCTGTGGAGTAGCTTAAAGCAATGCGCAATTGCATTAGAAATAAATTTGAATTTGATTTATTTGGAATTTGTGGCTATTTGTTTCGCATTTGCATTGGCAAACAGCAAATAAGTGAAGTGAATCTATCTATCCATGTCACAAGTGTCAAAAGTGTTTCCCAAAGGTTTTTTTTTTGTTGTTGTTTAGTTTTTCTAAGCTGTTCTGACCACAGCTGTTGCAAATATCAAAATACCAAACGGAAAATGCATGGTCCACCAAACTATACTCACATATCAAGGGTTAGGGGGAGGTGCAGTTGGATGTCCGCCATAAAGTATGCATCAGCAAACCTTGCCACCTGTTAAATATTCAAAATCATGTGCATAGCAGCAGCAATGCCCGCAGCTAGGGGATGTGTGGGGGATGTGAGGAGTTGGGTGTGGGGTGTGGGGTGTGGCGAATGGGGTGTTCGATGAGGCAGCTTGACATAAACACCTCGCATCAATACAATAGAAGCGAAGCAACAATGAACAACAACAACAACCATAGCAATAACAAGTCAAACACGCAGAAAATTTAGTTCGTTTGCATATTTGATTTGTGTTTGTTTATTTGTATGTTGAATTGACGTGGCATTGAGAAATTTTAGCGTATATGCATGCAAAATACACACACACATTTAAAGAGACTCGTACATATGCCGAGCTGGACATATAACACACACAATCCATGTGCTATAAATGTGTGTATATTTGTTATAGAAATTCTTTTTATTTTTATCTCTTCGCTATTTTATAAAATACTTAAATAAACTACGCGAAAACACGCGCAGAAGATTGGCAACCCATCATTAAGAGCTTTAAAAATATCAACAAAAATAGCCTGTGTGGAATGCCCACAAAAAAGTTCTTAAATGATTAGTAAAAAAAAGGCGTTTTATCTGCAAAAAAAAAGAGTGCCCAAAACTATTAGAGAAATGTGCTTATCTATTTATTTGCTAAGTTTGAGTAGCTTTAATATAAACACAGTTGAAGCTGACATAAAGAACATATTCGAAAGTGAGCATATAGCTTAAGCCCACATCGATATGTATATGATATTTTACCTGTGCCTAATGATTAACGACCGACTCGTGGACAAAGTAAATTTACTTTCTCGGCCTTATCTAAGGCAAAGACAATCAAAGTTGCTGCCAGGCCACAAATTGCTAATGGACGATAATTTAGTATGGCTTTTTGGCCTGTTATCAAGTATACGCTGTGTAGGTAAATACCTGCAAGCACATATGTAAATAAAGTAAGCAGTTTGGGTGCGGTTAAGCCAACTGTAAATTTCAAAAAGTCGCCGTAGTTGATGATGCCAGTGACCTGCCTGCCGAGTCCTCTGACTGCGTGACCTTTGATTACATTGATGCATTTCTAGATCATTAAGTCTGCTGTCTAAGCACCATTAGCAGCCGTGTCAATATATGTGTGTGTGTATGTGTGGTATGTGTGTGTGTGTGCTTGTGGCGTTGTGAGGTGATGCGGTGCAGTGTGGTTGGCTGTGGCCTGGTGTGTGCCATCTTGTCACAATTTAAAGACATTTGACTCCGAACACCGCATGTCGCCACAATCTGTGTATAGGTATAGGTATAGGTGTGTGTGTCTGTGTGTGTTGATATTAAGATATGTGTGCGTACATTTGAACATCGCTTCCGGCTGAGTGCACCAACACATAGCCACAACAAGAGTGCTTCCTTTTTGAGAGTGCTCGACTAGCAAATGCTCTGTTCGAAGCACCCTCTAGTCGAGGACTCTCAAAAGTGTGTGTTTTATATCAATGAAACGTTAAATATTTTGAAACCTTATTTTGTCTGCGTTTCATGAATAACTTCTCTGCTTATTGTTCTCTCTTCACGAGACTTGCAGTTCATTCATCCTTTAAAAGTGATCAGTATACTTCATCTGTGTGTGTCGCAAGTAGTTTAGCTTACAAAATCTGGCATATTCTATTCGGCTTTAATCTTTTTAAGCTTGAGTGTTTAATTGTAATAATA
Source organism: Drosophila basisetae (assembly GCA_035041595.1). Classification (NCBI taxonomy): domain Eukaryota; kingdom Metazoa; phylum Arthropoda; class Insecta; order Diptera; family Drosophilidae; genus Drosophila; species Drosophila basisetae. The sequence goes on from JAWNLB010000144.1 coordinate 6,794,894, forward strand.
ATATATATTTTAAAAAAAAGAAAGCATATTTATTTCAACGTTTTCTCATCAAATACATACACATTAATTTTTTTCATCCACACCATACAATTCACTGCCTTTAAAATATGTGTAACTCACTTCGAAATGGATGTATTTTATTTAATAGCGCATTTCTACAATTATGAATCTTAACAAACTAATGCTTGTTATTAAAATACGTAACAAAAAGCTAATGTAAGAGTTTTATATACATTCAAAATGTACACTTAATTTAAGAATAGAAAAGCACTGGTTTTTCGAAAGATGCAGGCTTCTTTCTGAATGGTCAGTTGAGTGAAAAGAATGGCGTATTGCCCAAAATCAAATCCATGTTTCTTTCTGATTGTAGATCAACTCTGCTAGAGAATAATTTTTATGGCGGTGGAAATGCTTTGGTTTTATTTATGGCAGCAATTGGACATTTTGATGATGACAGGGTATACGACGAAGTTGAGTCAACTCATTAGCCGCCTAATGGTAAATCAATGCTCTCGCCCAGTGGTGCAGAGTGTATCCTGCAGCCAGCCTAGCGGGAGGCAGCTGTGGTTGATCCAGCTTCAATTTCACAAGCAGGCATCATCATCAGCATCAGCATCAGCATCGTCATCAGCAGCAAGCAGTAATAGTAACAGTAACGGGCAGCAGTAGATGAAAGAGATTTAAGGTTCAGGTCCAGTGCTTCGCAAATGTGTTGATGACACTTGAATGAGTTTTGGTCTTTTGTCAGTTGTCAGTTGTGTTGTGCTTTTGACGTTGGCTTTAACATTGGCGTCTTACGCTAAATTGCGCGTATTATTTATACATAAGAAATCAACTGACCATAAGTTTTGTATATTAGCTAATCGGCAACTTGGTCTTGGCCAGAGCTTTATGTACATCCAACGAGGCCATATCCCAACCCCCAACCCCATCCAAAGTGCCACAAAACTCAGTTAACGAGTGCGTCGCAAATCTTGATAAAGCTGCTAGACAAGTCATTAGAATGCTACTTAACTCTCTTGTTTGCTCTGGCAATTGCAACCCTTGGCTCTGCGGCACATTAAATTCCAATTACATGACAAGTTACTGCTGTTAATGGCCAAGTTAATGCATTTGCAGCAGGCAGGGGGGCGTTAGCTTAAGTGCTTAATTCCGGGCGTGGCCCACTAACACATTATGCATACCTTTTATATGTACAATTCAGTTTAAATATATATATATATATATATATGTATGTATATTTGTATATATAAGTATTTATATATATTTGTTGTATAAAGTACGAGTTTGTACATGAATCGAGTGTGTTTGTTTGTTTGTGTTGTGAATATGTATGTGATTAAGCATTAAAGTCAAGTGAGCTTCATGCAATGCCGTTGCTTGTTAATATTTATAAATAATATACATTTAGGCATTTGCTTGTTACACTTATTAGTTAACTTAAAACTAGCTTACAATTAGCAGCCACGAGTTTGAGGAGTGTGTGTGTTTGTGTGTTTATTTGTGTGGGTGTCTATTAAATGCGGGCTCCTTGTCAAGCCAACAACAAGCTGCCCCAAGGCTGCAGTGCTTGTTATCCTATCAGTTGTTTTGTTTGTTATTATATTTACTGTTTTTAAGGATTGGTCTTGTATTTGGATTTGATTTAGATTCGAGTGCAGGAGCGCATAACTAAAGAGTAAACCTGTTTAATTAACATCACATTGGTTTAGAAAACAGTTAACAGAATCTCTGCTGGATTTCCCTGTTCTTTCCTCGTTTCTTGTTCCATTCAGTAGCAGCACCAGCGCGGCTTCTCCACCTCCCCAAGGGCAATGTGCTCGATGGCCCACGAGGGCGTCTCCAGACGACCCTCGCCCGTCGCCTTCACATCCTGCCCGTCCACCGGTATGCCAATGTGCACATAGGGCAGCCGGAACGCCGCACTGTCCGGATTATGTGCGAGGGCAGCGGCTGTGTAGCTGAAGGCAGTGCTGCTGTTGGCGTACGCCAGCGAATCGCTTGACTCGAAGGAGCGCAACGAATGACTCTTGCCCTCATCGGCCAGGCGCACCAGTCCCATTGCCGTCGACACAAACACCTGCTCCAGTCCCTGGTCCGTTACGGTGGATGTCTCAAAGTAGGTGGCGCCAATAGAGCTGGCGAATAGATAAGCCTCATCACGTGAGACGGCACGTTGGGATTGCATATCCATTTTGTTGCCGACGAGCGTCAGTATCATTGGATCTTGGACATTGCGATGCAGCTCCTGTATCCATGATTTAATTTCGGTGAATGTTTTATATTGCGTCATATCAAATACCAAAATGGCTGCGTTCGCATTGCGATAATACATGGGTGCAACGGCTCTGAAACGCTCCTGTCCGGCCGTATCCCAGATCTGCAATTTCAAGTGGAATATGAGTACTCAATCAAAGTGGCAAGCAACAAAAGCACACAAAAAGAAAAACCCAGCACACAATTGGGGTTCAGCACTCATGACTTGGAACTTTAATTGACCCATTCTGCGTTTATTCTGCAATTTCGGTCTTTATATGCGTTCGCTTTCGCTTTCCCACAACAATAATAACAATCATACTGCTCTGCGCTCAACTTTATGGTTCTGCACAATTCAAATCTTCATAAAAATTTGGGGCAACGACATGTCCAGAAAGCAAGCCAAACAAAGAGCTAATAATCTGTGCACAACGCGCCACCAAAAACTATTTGCCATTATGCGCTCTACATGAATTCATAAATACATACATTGACAAACATACGTAAGTACAAGCATACATATGTATATACATATGCTATATAAAAGTAAAATCAAAATCGCGCTGCAGAATATACGAGCAGCCGTTTGTGATAGGGGTGGCAACCCTAGCTTAGGGAGAAAGCTCCTTTAGCTTATCAATAAACTATAAAAAAAAATACAAAAAACAAAAAAAAAAAACCGAGAGAAAAGTTAAGGCAAATAAACACAAAGTGCACTGGACCAAAAAGCATAAAAAAAGCACATCAACAAGAAAACGCAAATAAAGTGACCAAGTAATAACAACATTAAATCCAAGCAAAAGAAGAAAAAATAAAATGAAATCCAACTGTTTCAATCCCTCCTTACTCACTTGTAGTTTAATTTTGACATTCTCCAGAATGATGTTGCAGGTGAAAAAGGAGACGGCTATCGTCGGCTCCTCGCTGCGATGAAGAGCGTTCTTAATGTATTTGATGACTAAACGTGATTTGCCCACGCCTGAAACAACAAAAAATAGCAAATGTTGAAAGATAAGCAGCAATCAACTTATATAAAAAAGAGAATTTATTATCAAAGAAATGTTCGGTTTAGCTTGCCATATCAACAAATTAAAATGAGTCGCTATTTTTTTTTTATGAATATATTAAATCACTTATAAATACACACATATAAAAACATCAGTTGTCTTTTGCTTAGCAATAAGAACTATTTACGCATCAGATTCAACTAAAATCATTCACACTAATTCACTTAATGATTATTGCGTTTCCATCAGCAATAAGAATTATTTTCGAAATACAATCTAAGCTCCAAAATGCAAAGCATTCTTGTTGTCTGCATCTATTTCTAGGCATATAGAAAATGTTTCTTAATTTTACTACTCGGCACAAACAAATGGCCGTCCAAACAATACTTATCTGATAAATAAACAAAGTGAGGTCTGCTTAAAAAAAAGAAGAAAAAACGAAAGAGAACAAGAGGCGAAATTGAGACACAACTAGTCATAAACAGGTGATAAGAAAACGGTAACCGAATTATGTTCACACATATATATGTAAACAGTAAACAAAACAAATAAAAATGATTCTCTGCTATTGTTGTTATAGCGAAAATCCCCAGAAGACGATACGATATCGTTGCTGACTCATTCTATAATGTAAAAAGTACAGTTTAAGCAACAACCAAGACTTAATATAATGCAAGGGGATAATTCCATTTGCACTGTAAACACACATAATAGAATATATGCACATATGAATGAATGTGTGTGTGTGCGCGTGTTATGTGTGCTTTGCATGCGTGTTTGAAATTCATAAGCCAACTGACCTTGCAAAAGAACTGTACAATAAGCAAACTACAAGTGTGCACAAAAGCACAAAAAAATCTGCCAAAGTTCGTTGCTTTTCTACGTTTCTTGTACAAATGTCTGGAGTTGTAGTTTACCGTTGCCCCGCAAAGCTTTTCAAGGCTGTTGCTTATCGATTCGAGCGCGAGAAACTGCAGGCTCAGCTTTAGTATCTGTTATCTGAGCGCTGAAAGGCACTGCAAATAACGAGCTAAATGATGAGATGAGATACACCCAACTATCTTGAAGTGCTTCAAATTGCCAAATAGTTTAAGCTTACCTCGCGAGCCAAGCACAACAACTTTGCCCTCAATTCCACGCATATTATTGGCAAATCAGTTGTTTGGCATTTTGCGTAGTTGTTGACAGAGCAAAGTACTGCATATATATGTACTTTGGTGCAGTAGTTTAACAAGAGAAAATTTGTTGTCCGCTCTGCCAGCTTTATTATCGCGCTGTCAAATTGAGGCACATTTGTATGCGTTTTACTGTTGTTTACTAGCGCTTGTACTTTCAATAATAATATGATGAGTATTTTTTTTATTGTTTTACTAAAATGAATCGATGATTTCGATGAGTGCATTAGAGAACAGCTGTGAGCAGTTTTCGTCCATCCCTATTAGTGATGGATGTGTGATGCAGTGTATTTTCTGGTCCCCCGCTGTTAAACCAGGGCTGCATGCACTGGTTTGAATATTGTTTTACATTCGTATAACAAGAGTGCGTAATTTAGGTGAATATCAATGTAAATATTATTTTAGTATTGCTTTTTATTTTTATATCAGTAATAACACAACTAATGTCTGTCTTAGTCGAGATTATGCAGATAATATACATATTAAAATTAAATCTAACCAACTTAAACTGAAATGGAAACCAATTGTGAAATTCAAAATAAGGCGCAATACCATGTGAGTAGTATCGTTTTCATTCAGTACCTCAGTATATCGGCATTTGCTTCCAACTATCGATATACATGACATCTATCGACATGCACAGAGCCGCCGCCAATTTCTTGGTGACAGATGTTTGCGCAGGCAACACGCACGAATTGCAAAAACAATATTTTCCTTATTAAATATAACTTCAATGTTTAGCTAATTAAACGAATATTAATGCAATAACTGCTAAAGCAACGCCCACCACTTGCAATTGCTGAAAGTAGGGAAAGTGAGAGAGAAAATTGCAACAAATGCGCGCGCGTTTTTTGCTTGATGTTGCCGCATCATAAAGTGAAAAAGTGCCACATTTCAAGAGGTAAATGCATCAATTTAATCCTGATTCACAGGCAAATGCCTGATCCTAGTTCCCTGGTGTACATAAATCCTTACACCTGCCCGCTGTGGTTTTGCCTATAAGCAAAGCCCAATTTCTTTTTTTTGTTCGAAACGCGTCCGTACGAAAAAAAAAATATATATCGGAACAAAAAAGCGCAATGCAAAACATCAAAATTTAGGTTGCATTTTAAATAATGATTAATTTGTAGTTGAAGCCGTGGAGAATGGCATCAATTAACTCGCTGAAGATCAACAACAGCTACGATTCGGATCCATCCACGGGCAGCGGGGTGAGAAGCAGTTGAAAATGTTTAATCTAACAATAATCAATTAATTACAATACAAAATACAAATCGAATTGCAGTCTTCGCTCAGTGATAACAATGAATGCCAAATATCTGACGAGGAGAACATGAATCTACCATATCTGCTTAAGCCCAAATCACTGAACACGCCCCAAACAAATGCTGCCAACAACAACAAATTGAGTTCCCAGACAAGCAGCCAAGAGTCCCAGTTTCGTGGCTTTGGCGACAGTCCCTATGGCCAGGTGAATCAGCAGCTTTACGGCTCACAGCTGCAGCATCTGCAATTGCCCGAACCGAAGGAGCAGAGGCAATCAGCAAAGCAATCGGATTCGGCTCCTGGGCTGACCATTTTCCCCCGGTTCTTCAACAGCATCCTCGAGGAGAATAGCTGCAATGCTGTCGATATGACGGCAACTGCAACTACAACTGGTGCAACTGTTGCAGCAACCACAACAGACACCTTATCCTTTGATGGCAAAATCAAGAGTCTGACTGAGGCGCCAAGCACATCGCAGCCGCAAAGCAAGTTGCCACATCATGCGGCACAGTTGTCGGAATCGTTTATATACAAGAAAATCAATAACGAACGCTCGCCCGACTTGTTTGCGGATAGTGACGAGGACGAAGGCGATGAGCCATCGGACAAGGGACTGGGCGCAACGCTCGAGGATCTGCCCGAGGCGCTGGAGGAGAGCCAATGCGTCAGCGAGGCGCCATCGATGAGTCACAATGCCAGCGTCCGTTATTCTCTCACAGCGCCCACCGAGTCTAGTTTCGTCGACGAGCAGACAACAATGGATGCTCAGCTCGCGAGCAGCGATCCCCGCAAGCATTTCATCGAGAATTGTCGCCGGGAACGTGAACTCTTCCGTCGCATACGGCGCTCGTTGCAGGGAGTTCGTCCACCGCCAACGGTGACCATGCCGGAGATCGATGTGATCAGCACGGTGGTCAGCATGAAAGCCACTGTGCTCAACTTTCTAGTTGCACCCACGCTGCCATCGAGCATCGAGGACAGTGGCATCTGTGCCACAGCCTCGCTGCTGAAGCCCACGCACAGCTTGGCCGAAACTCACGCAATGAGCTGGCGTGAGATTCTCGGCGTGCGACAACATGGACTGAGGTAAACCTTTACTGAGAAATTAAAGTAAAGATCAACTCTTTTTAACTGGAATTGTTTTCAGCTACAACTTAAACAAAGCAGCCGAACAAAATGAATACCTCAGCCTGTCGGTGGTGGAGCGTTATGTAGGCGCAGAGACTGCCACTTCCTATGTCCGATCGCCGTCCAGTGCCAAGAAGCGCAACATGCGCCTAAAGTGAGTCGTACACTTATTGTTAAAACAAACTATTGGATAATTGTAATTGTGTTTCACGCTTGCAGAATGCTAACAAAATCACCAGGCAACCGGCTTAGTCACTTGGCCAAGCGGAGAGCCATATTCTCATCGGCCAATTTGGCCACAAACTCCATCAAACTGAACAGTTCCATTGGACCGCAAATAATGTTGGATAAGAAGTGAGTCGCTGCTATTTTGGAATTCACTAATTGAAAATTAACTAAACGAATTTATATTGCAGAAAGGAACGCAACAAGCGAAAAGCAACACCAAAACGCAAAACACCTGGCAGCAAAAAGAAAGGTTTGTTTATTTATAGTTTGGATATTTAAATGCTATATACGAGGTGTGTTCAAAAAGTATCGCGAATTTTGTGTTTTTCAGATATTATTTATTTATTCATGAATATCTATTTTGTCCCCTTCAAAGTAATCCCCATGAGATATTATACACTTGTGCCAACGGGTTTTCCAATCTTCGAAGCACTTCAAAAAATCATTTTTTTTATCTTGTTCAGCTCCTCCTTCGATCCCGTCTTTATCTCGTCAAGCGTAGCGTAACGTTGTCCTTTCATGGGCCTCTTCAGTTTAGGGAACAAGAAAAAGTCACAGGGGGCCAGATCTGGGGAATACGGTGGCTGCGGCATCATTAGTGTGTTGTTTTTGGCCAAAAAGTCGCGCACAAGCAACGATGTGTGAGCAGGGGCGTTATCGTGGTGCAAAAGCCAATTTTTGTTCTTCCACAAATCCGGGCGTTTCTGGCGGATTGCTTCGCGCAAATTGCGCATAACTTGCAGGTAATATTCCTTATTGACCGTTCTACCCTGTGGCAAGAACTCATGATGCACCACGCCCCTGCAATCGAAGAAAACTGTCAGCAAAACTTTCACATTCGACCGAACTTGGCGCGCTTTTTTCGGTCTTGGTTCGTGCGGCAGCTTCCATTGAGATGATTGAGCTTTGGTTTCCACGTCGTAACCATAAACCCACGATTCGTCACCAGTTATGACCCTCTGGAGCAAATTTGGGTCGTCGCGGACAGAGTCCAACATCTCATTAGCAATGTTCATGCGATGCTGTTTTTGGTCGCAATTGAGCAATTTTGGTACGAATTTCGCGGCGACCCGTCTCATGCCCAAATCATTGATAAAAATCGAATGGCATGAGCCAATCGATATGTCTAGCTCCTCAGCAACTTCTCTAACGGTGATTCGACGATTGGCCAATACCATTTTCTCCACTCCATTAATTTTTTCGTCTGTTGTTGAAGTGCTCGGGCGTCCGGCACGCTCTTCGTCGTTCACATCTTCTCGGCCTTCTGAGAACATTTTGTACCACCGATAAACGTTGCTTCGGTCCAAGGTAGCTTCTCCGTATGCCACAATCAACATTCGGAATGCATCCGCGCACTTAATTTCGTTTTTCACACAAAATTTGATACAGGTTCTTTGATCCATTTTTTTGAATAGGTAAAAATCGAAGACGATCCAAAACACGTGCAAGCAAAGCAGCTGTCAACAATTAAGTGAACATTCAAAATGGCCGAGCTTGTCGGCATAAGTGAGAGACATGAGTACCAACATAACGCTACAAAAAAATCGAAATTCGATTATACGTAACCCGCGAAAATTCAAAATTCGCGATACTTTTTGAACACACCTTATATATTCCTTAATTGATGCTGCATGAAATTGAATTTCCCTTTGCGTATTTGCAGCTCGCAAAACGCCGTCTTCGTCGGCGCGCAAGCGTCTTTATCGCACCGATCTCACCAAGCCTGGTCCATCGCGTGAAACCTCCAAACGCGCGCTATTCCAAAGCCCGGCCAAGTCGCTGCAGCAACAACAGCAACAGCAGCAGACACTAATACCACCCAAACCGCTCTTCAAGCCCGAGATTGCGAATCGCGTGGAGCGCTCAAAGCGAGCACTCTTTTCCCCCGACAATGGCAGCCAACAGCAGAGTGTGACATGTGCCGCTGCTGCAGTTGCTGCTGCTGCCAGCGTTAGCAATAAGCTGGAGACCCTGCTGAAGCGCAAGCGCAACACTTATGAGGATGATGATGTCGCCGAGCTGGCGAGTCAGAGCAACAAGCTCTTCCGAGGCAGCATCGGGTTGACGCCACGCGCCCTTAAGATAAAGAGTCAGAGCTTTTGCATTGGAGCTGGTTCCTCCACGACGGCGATGCAACAAACGCCAAACGCCTCCCTGCTGCTGCAGCAGACGACTACGAGCAGCATTCGCCTTGGCCACGGCCTCAGTGGCAGCACCAGCAATTTGGCCAGTTGCAGCACGCCAGCTGGCATCAAATTGCAACGTGCCCACTCGGAGATGAGTGCAACGCCCCAAAGCGCTATGACGGACAATCAGCGCAAGGTGAGCTCTTCGAACTTGTTTACAATTATTTATTTATTTATATACAAAAAGTAAAAAAAAAGATTCAATTGAATCTAATATGAGGGCGTACTTAAACTCTAAATTACAACTATCTAATTGCATTTCTCGTTGCAGAAACTGTTGTGGGCCGTTTCGCAGGCGCTGCAGGACAGAAAGATATCCGCCAAACACGAGAATTTCCGTCAAAATGCTGCGGATTTGGCGCGCATTGTAAAGCGCATCTTTCAGGAGTTCCACCAGGGCCACACCACCAGCAACAGCGAAACTCTGCTACGGTGCGTATATATCGAGATATTTAGTACTTAACTGATCATATATTATATATACCCAATCCTCTGCAGGTTGGCCAAAAAGTATGCGTTCAGCGTGATAGCTGGCAAGCAACCGGATGACATTTATATGCAGGCGCGCATCCACGAGAGTGAGGCGAAACTGCAGACGGGCACACGTCTGTCCGGTTACATTGGACCCGAGGAGTTTGCGCAACGCAAGTTGCTCTTGTCCCAGAGTTCCACATCGACGCATCTGTCGCTTGTGCGGAGCACTGCTGATGGCGGCTCGATTCACAATTTGTTTGGCAGCGAGAACTCCATCGACTCGTTTGGCTTCAGCCAGTTGAGTCAGGGTACTGTGGCAACATCAGTCTCAGCCTCCGCATCGCAGTCCAGTTTCATGGAACGCATCTCGGAGGAGCTGTTCGCCAAGCAGCCACAGCCGCAGCATCAGCAACTGCCCATTCAGCCAAATCCTTCGCTGCAAAACAGCTCATCGAAGAGCAATTTGGGCAGTTTGGCGTTGCGCGAAAATGTGCACTGCGAGCAGCGACGCTCGGCGCAAAAGAACTTCACCGGCAAGGATCAGCGCAACATCAGTCCCTACTACGGCGGCAACAACAACAGCAACAGTTCGGCCCGCAAGCTGCACAACGTCCCAACAGCAACCAATGGTGGCGACTCTGGCGCCAAGGCAAAGCGACAAATTTCATTTGATAGTTAAATTGTATTTTATTGCTGCACTTAAAAACGTCCCGGCCTGTTAGATATGCTAATATTGTATTTATTATTGTTCCACACTGATTGGGGGTGTTTTTGCTTAGCCTAATTTATTTAGTTCGCGGTAATCGGTTCATATTAGAGTACTTTAATAGAGACTAACGACTACATACGTAAATATACAATTAAAAACATGAACTGCAATATTTGTTTGATGAAATTTGTAACTAAAATTGCTACTTATGAAAATGAATACAAATATATATCTATATATAGTGTATATTATATAGTATATATAAGGCAAACTACTAACTAGGTAAAAAGAAATGCGTCTAAGCAATTGTCAAACTGAATAGCATAAAAATAAAATAAAAGCCCAACTCAGTAATAACCACTGCGATTTATATATCGACGCACCAGCGTAAACGATACAATGTGAAAGACCAAAGCCACCATCAGAAGGCTAACACAATCCAGCCAATATGTGTTGTCGGCGGTGCGAAAGGACGCCTGCTGCAGCACCTCCAGGCCAGTCTTCACGCACGGATGGTCCTCATTGACGGGACAATCTGGACGGAAGAGTCCAAAATACAAGTATGAAAAATATATAACTATTAGCTGGCAGTGTCATTTTTTAATAGAGAATAATCTGTTGAAGCGAGTGTAAATCTATTTCAGATTGCGAAGTTTTCTATATTTTTTTTTTAATTCAAAATAATTTTGATCGTATTTTTTTTTTTTCTATTTCTATTGTTAAAAGAGTTTAAGAAAAATATGTCTTAAAAATAACACAAAAATTAAATCAAAATCGTTCGATTTAAATGCTGTTTCAATAATTTTTTGGTTCTACTGTCGAAAGAGTCAAAGCCGATCAGCTAAAAGATGTCAGAACAGCTTACCAATTTTGTCAATGCCAATCCAAAAATTGTACATCAGCGCTTCGTTGGAGTAGAAGAAGAGGGAGAAATACTTGAGCAGCGGCACGGAATCGACATTCATGTAGGTGCCGCCGAAGATGAGGAAGAACAGGTCGAATGGTGCCGCACACTCCGATGCCATTTTGTCCGTCTCGAATAGGCTGGAGAGGAAGACGCCGTAGCCAACGGCCGCGGTGGCCGAGAGACTCAGCAGGAAGCCCATCGTGATGTAGAGCAGAAAGCCCCTTGTGTAATAGATCGATGCATAGATGACGGACAGGAAAACATAACCCTTGAAGAAGGCCACCGGGATGAAGGAGACAACCAGGGCCACATAGTAGGCGGATAGACTGTACGTGCCCTCGCCCACCTCGCGCCTAATGATGGGCAGGGCGGCGGGAAAAATGTAGGTGACACCGTAACTGAACGTGAAAATCATCTCGTTGCTCAGCATGAATATGGAGCCACCAACATCCTGCACGGTGCGCTGCGTCAATCCACCAACTCCCGAGTACAACAGCGACAGCGTCACAGCGGTGATCATAAAGAAGCCAAAGCCAATCAGTCCACTCTTGATGTTGCGCAGATCCTCGGTCATGAAGCGTATGATCAGCAGATACACCTGATATATCCAGCGTATCTTCCGGAAGTTCTGCACATGCTTCAGATAATCACCACTATAATGCTTCGGCAGCAGCCAACTGCCGCTATAAAGTCCGTCCGTTTCATGCTCATATTTCGCACGGAGCAGCTCGCCAGCACGCTCCGCACCGTTGCTGTCCACCAGAGTCTTGACGTAGTAGTCCGCCGGATTGCAGTTCAGTGGCAGCTCAAAGCCCAGGCTGTTATTGTCATATTTGATATATGATAATGAAATAAAAATGGATCAAAATTTATAAGCAATTTAGAAACATCTAACTAAGAATTAAGAAATGAATACCCTGTATTTTTAGAGGCACAACCTTTCCCATGTAGTCGGAAGTGTTTCGCACTTACTCTGTGAAAAACTTGGCCGCCTGCTCGGTGCGTCCCTGGTAAACGATGCGTCCGGCGTCCATGAGAATGATGTGCGTGAAGAGCTCAAAGATGTCCGATGTGGGCTGATGGATGGAACAGATGGCCGCCTTTTTGGGCGTGCCATTTGGACTGCGGTTGAACATGTCCAGCGTGGGCAGGTCCTTGATCGCTTCAGGCAGCAGGAGGCTCTCTTTCGATTTGTTATCCATCATAATTTGCATTTCGAAGGAGTTGCTGCCATTGTGGCTCTCATCACTGCCGAAGGAGTCCTCGCCATAGACCTGAGTCAGGGAATGCTTTGAAATGCGTTTGCGGGTGCACAGATGACGCAATGTCTTGATGACCGTATAGGCACTGAAGCTGTCCAAGCCGGTGGTGGGCTCATCGCAAAACAGAAAGATCGGATCTGTGATGAGTTCCTCGGCCAGACTGAGACGCTTCCGCTCTCCGCCGGACAGCTGCTGGATGCGTGTGTGTGCCGCATCCCGCAAGCCAACCGCCAGCAGCAGATCCGTGACCCGTTGCCGTTTCTCCGCCTTGGTGGTGCGACGATGCATCTTGAAGTGGGACTGTGTGCAGAAGACATGTTTAATTGAGGGCTGTGGACTGTGGCTGCAGGAAGACCCACCATAAAATACAAATGCTCGTAGGCGGTAAAGGTTTTAACATTGATCTCAAACTGCGGCAGAAAACTGGAGATGCGTGTCATCTGATCCCGTTTCATGGCCATTCCATTTAAAACCACATCTCCGGTTAGATTACCGCGCAAACGTTGCGAAATCGCTGCCAGCAATGTGGTTTTACCCACCCCCGATCCGCCCACAATGGCGATGAGGTCGCCAGTCTTCAGGTGACCGCTGACTGCAAAAGAGAGACAGGGAGAGAGAGAGACAGAAAACAACCAGCACCACAATTATTTGGATTGGACAACTTGGGCATGTTGTTGTTTTGGTTGTGGCTGTTGTTTCCCAGCGTCTGATCTTACCGTCATTTAAAATGCGCAATTCACGTTGCTTCCGGCATTCGCTCCAGAAACTGTAGTTGCTCTGCTCCTGGGCGGGCACATAGTAGTTGAGGTGCTTCCACTCCAGGCACAAGCCACCACCACCACCACCACCAGCATCATCCGCGTCCTTTGGCATTGCCACAGTCGAGTTCAATGCACTGCAACCTAAATTGACGAAACTCAAATTTCTTTCCGGATTTTGGTATTTGGTTTGAGTCGTGTGCAGCAGCTGCTGATGGCTGTCAGCCTAATCTTATCATCTGATTTTATCGTATGTTTGTTATTTGCATTTTGCTCTTGGCTCACGCGGCAAATTCGTCACTCATTGTGGGGGCAGCATCAATCTGTGCCCGGCTAGAGAAATACTCGGAGTTGGAGACGAAGATGGAGACTAGTCTAGTCGCAGTTAACCGTAGACAACCGTTCACGCCAAAGAGCTCACGTCAACTGTGAATGGGGCTCGTTGAGGTTGGCATTTTCTACCCCCAACGCGGTAACTTTAGACTTTTGACCGCCTTTTGGCTTAACCAGCTAATTGTCGCTTATCAATCTTTACAACTGGCTCTCTGTGCATATAAATGTGTCTCGTGTCTGTCTACACATATATATGTATATATAAATATAAATATATATATATATATATATATATATATATATATATGCGATTTATGTTTTCTCTAGCATTTCTGGTTGATCGCAGACAACGCCAAGCATTTATTCAAGCCAATAGCCATTTATTCAAGCCAATACCTTTTAGGAATGCCGCCAAACAACACCGGTAAGTCCCTCAAGATAAGTACAGTGAAGCTTCTTCAAGTGGAACCAACTTACTCAAGACAATTAGATTATTTATTTATATTATTTTTAAAAATTATGTCTTATTAGCAAGTCTATAACTGGGCTTCGCCAAGGGATAATTATAATTAAGAGATTTCAAAATTTTGGTTAATTATAAATTTATGAAAGGCGATAAAAGTAGTAACTGAAATAATTCTCTAATGATTAATGTTAATTCTTTCATACTTTACCATTTTTTTTATTAATATAAAAAGGATAATTTCTATAAATAAGTGATTTATTTATTAATATTCTCGCACAGTTTCTGTGCTGAACTTGTTCAATTAATTGGCAGAGTTTCATAAAATAAATAAAATATTGTAAACCTTTCTGGGAACTTCTCAGTGATATAATTTTCAGTGGCATTATCCAGGTCCAGATTCCATCTGCTAACTGCTCATTTATTTGATTATTGAGCACTTTAGCTAAAAATCTGATGGCATAATCAAGTTGCTAATTCTTCATAAGAAGCTGTTATCTCTTTCATTAGTTATTTATACAACATTCATACGATGGCAATATAATTTTATGTAAGCTGAGAAAGTCGCAGCTTTGATGCACTTTCTAGATCATTAACTAGAGTGGAATAGTGGACTCTAAAATCAGTTTATTTCGTCAAAAACAAGTCAGGATATTTAGTAGTAAATGCTGAGCACCTTGTGGAATGGAATGTACTCCAATTCGGTGGCATGGTCCCGTCTATAATCCCAGAGATACTGATCGATGAGTATGGAATTGACATTACGAGCATCGACATCGGGATGCTTCTGCTGAAGTATCTCCAGCACGCGATCCTTGACCTCCTCGATGATGTAAATGGAGGCGCCACGTATTTCCACCTCTCTGGCATCGCCGTTCTGCAGAATGGTGTCCTGCTTGAGCAGCTCCATCAACTCGGAGCTGTATTCCAAGCTGCCAAAGTGCACCAAGACTTGGGGTACGCGGTAATCCGCAAACATGGTCACCTTCTCGATGTCATTGAAGTGACCGAGTCCTTCGCCACGATAGCAGGACCACAAATCACCCACAAGGATTTGGACACGCTTCCAAATTGCGACACGCTCGCCAGCAAACTCAGCCTCATCCCGGTAACAAGGAAACTCGGCCACAACCAGCTGCAGCAACTCCACAGCCGAATGCTTGGCTGCTTTGACCACATTCTCAAACTGGCCATTCCATTTGGCCAGGAGACGTTCTGCCACCTGATGCAGGCACTCCAAGCGCTGCTCGAGCAGCGGCATCTTTGTGGCAGCATCATCCGCCCGGAATATGTGCGACAACGTGGCCAGGTCCAGTTTGGAGTAGAATGCGGGATTCGTCATGTCCAATCCATCGGCTATGGCTCGATTTATGGCAGCACACAGTGCAAAATAACCGGTGTAGCCATTTACCTTGTATTTGGTGTAGTTTGCTAAACACAACTCCAGTTAAAATCGATTATTACTCATATGGCATTACTCACTTGGTGTCCAGAAGCAAAAGTTCAGTGTATCCACGATGAAAATCCAGTTGGCTGCCTGCGAATCATCCTTTTTCGGATGCAACTCGTGTTGCGAGAAATTCTCCACATTGATGCGCTTGGCTGAGAGCACATGCCATATGTCTATATATATAATTATATATACTTGATGTTCACTTACCAATTACACCACTCACAATTTCCTCGACCAGGCGTTCGATGCCTGCTGGCAGCACTTTTAAATATTTTGCATGGCGCACAATGTGTTTGCCAGATTCGCGCGGATTTAGCGTGATGCTCATGTTGGCAAGCGTTCTCTAAGAATGGAATATCGATAAGTTTGACTCTTTAAGTGTGATCGGGATGAGATATAGTCTTCTAGTTGCGTTACTATCGAAAATGGGCGATAAGAATGGAATCTAATGGGAATCTTTAACAATAAATGAAACGATGCAAATTACGCATACATTTTTGTAAATTGAAATGGCAATTTATTCATTTTTGTCTGGAATGCAATTTGTGCGTTTCCAACTCATTGGCACGTTTCTTATTATATATATGTATATTAATTTAAAATCACATTTGTAAATGAGATGCAGGAAACTATGTTAAGCATAAGGAACTTGAGCACCTAAACTATATAAAAACAATCGAATAATTCGAATAAAAGTCGAGAATTGTATGCGGCTCTCACAGCGGAGTTTTAACAGCTTTGGGCAATTTCTCGGCATCCAAAGCGCTCCACAAGCGCTTGAATTCCGCCTCAAATGTGCTGACCAGTTGCGGTTGCGTGCTGATTACCATACTCTCCCAGTTGGCGGTACAGCCGTTGTCCGTCCAGTTGAGGGAACCGTTAATCAGTGTGGGCTGTGGTGGCCCAAAAGTCCTGCGCCTGCGCCGGCAAATCTTTTCGACGCGCACACAGCCATCGATCACACAGAATTTGTGATGCATAATGTAGCGGGAGGTGACGGTTCGCACCAGGACGCCCAACGTAACCATACGGCTGATGGCCGCGCCCAGATCACAGGACGACGTATACTTGTTGAGGATGATGCGCACGATGACGCCGCGCTTGTGGGCAGCCATCAGGGCCCGCTCCAAGCTCACCGATTTGATGGAGAACATGGCCAGGTCGATGCTATACTTGGCCCGACCCAGCTCCTGGACGAGCCGATCCACCAGACGATCCACGCAGTACTCGTTCGTGCAGACACATCTGGTGCCTGCCTGGCTGTGCTTGCGGTGCTCCTGCAGGCACTGGTAACGTAGCTCGTTAAACATGAACACCTCGTGAAGCTCTCGCCGCGGCTTCAATTGATCGCGCACCAATTTGCCGAGGTGCCACAGGGTAACGGTGCCGAAGCCTATGCCAAAGCTAATGCCAATTGTTGCCCAATGGTGCACTGCAAATTGAAACATGTTTGTAGATATTATTTGCGTTTGTTTACGCTGCTTACTATTTGGATTTGACAATATTTTAGGCGCTCTTCCTCTGAATGACAGTCTGCTGTGAGCTAACTCACCGTTACTGATTCGATTCATGAACTGAAGAACCACCTCCATATATCGATAGTTATCAAATTAAGCACAGGTATCAACATATTGAGCTTTGATATATTTTGACGGTGGTTATCGGCAATCCACCATAGAAGCGGCAATGCACCGATGAAGACTGATTTTATAAATAAACGCCGTAAAAGCGAGAAAATTAATTCTTCAAATTAATCTTTCTTTATTAATCGTGTCGATTTAAATTCATGTTTGCTTAATTAAAATACATATAATATGTTTACCTACTAACAGCGGCAATTATTATTCGTTTTGATTTCACTCAACTTTTAAATGACCCGCTTAGTATCAATTTGAAATGTTAAATAGTACTCTGTTCAGTTAATATCTGTATGTAAATAGCATTCCTTAACATCGATAAGTTTCAATTGAATGCGATAGTTTTGCTAGTGTATACACACATTTTGCGAGTGAAAAATACATTTTGGCGCGCAGTGTGCGGCATTTGAAATGAGCAAAAGCCCGCACATTTATAAATTCAGAAAAAATTTCCAAGTATTTATTAAGTATAATCTGCGCACAGTAAAGTCAATGACAGTTGCCAACATTTATAACGCTGGCTTGAGTATGAGCAGGTTAATTGTCTAGGTAAGCTTCATAGACTTGCTTTATGACACGCGTAATTCGACTCAAAATACGCAATTAAACAAAAACTTCTTGACTGGAAAAATATTTGCATAAGTTGAGGGCAAACAAATGTGAGGATGTCACGTTCCGCCAGGATAACTTGCTAACTTGTTGTTCTCGTTGTTGTTGTTGTTGTTGCTAACTTGTCATTATAAGCAGACACACACACACACACACATACACACTTGGAGGCAACTAACGAACAAGGGTTGCGCTAAAGTGTAGATTAATAGCTGGGGCGTTGGGTTAAGGAAGGGGGAGGGGTTGGTGTTGTTGTTGATGTCTCTGACAGAAATCAGCGCTCGTAAAATTTACGTAAAATTCATTAAGCGCAACAAAAGACGCCAGCGAATAACAGGTTGCAGCTAGCAAAGGGGGCATGCCACACACCCTCATCTCACCCACAGGGAATCATTTTAGACAAAGCGCTGCATAGTTGATAAGGCGCCTTGTCATCTCTCCCTCTCTCTCTCTCTCTCTCTCTCTCTCTCTCTCTCTCTCTCTCTCTCTCTCTCTCTCTCTCTATTTTGATCCATGCTTGTGGCGCCTCCGCGTCTGTCAAGTGGAGCAGCAGCAGCAGCAAACGCGTCAAGCTCCACTGAAATTTTTGTCATCTCAAAGAAGGATGTGATGGAAGTGGCAAGCAGGACACATTAAAATCATAATCATCATCGTTATCATATATGCCATTATTGCACACACACATATACATATATACATATACATACATATATATATTCCCCATTTTCGTATTCGAGCGTTGCGCGGCGAGGCGCAACTTGGCTCCTTAAGTGGCAGCCCAGCACCAGCATGCCTCACCTCCTTGCTCCATGCACCTTGACTGACAGATTAGCCTTCAGCTGGCATTCAGTTTGCTGCCCCAAATTTAAAGCACTCCAATTCTAGTCCGAAATAGAGTCTATCTGCATCTCTCTCCCCCACTCTATCTCTCTCGCTCTCTCTCTCTCGCTGTGTTTCTGCTGATAGATTTACGTCGGTTTGGGCAACACACGCATTACAACATGTTGTGGTCACACTGGTTGTGTCTATCTCTCTCTCTCTCTCTCTCTCTCTCTCTCTCTTCTATGTGTGTGTGTGTTTAGTGGGGGGCCGTAATGAGTTTTATGTGGCCGCAGTTTGCGCGCCTGGGCATACTTTCCATGACAATTTTCGGTCGGCTCTCAATTTATAGAGCCGATAAGCGGCCGGGGCTTTTATGCCGCTAATGCCGGTAATTAACGTCTTTTGTCAAACCGATTTGAGCTGAACTCGACTCGGGATGCCATTGTTTGGTTGAATCAGTTACACAGGTACACAGCGTTGCATGCATGTTGTCTGTCCTTATGTGGCAATAATCGACAGCCGGCCATCTGAGTGTAGTGCATTCATTTTGGTAATAGTACAATTGGTTCAAATATATCTGTTTGTATCTGCTGCCAATAACTCTATTAGTTTAATCAAGCAATCAAAAACCGTAATGGTCACACTAACCGCAATGAGAGATGTGCTTTTTAGAGTAATTGCACACAACTACTAAATGGTCATAATAATGAATGTGATAAGATTTTAATTAATGTTATGCAAATTAAAAATGAACACACAAACTACGAGCTACTAACCTATTTTAGTATAATCAAATAGCTGCTGCTAAGCAAACAAATTATTAATGCACATTTAGTTCGTGTCATGTTGCATCATGTTGTACAAACTATTTCATGTCTATTTGGCACAGAACACAGAACACAGAACAAGCTCGAATTCATTTTCCATGATGTGCATGCTCAGTGTTCGTCTTGGAAGAACATGAAAAATGCACAATGTTGAGGACTACATACAAATTGACATGTGCAAGTATTTTCTAATGACTCTGATAAGTGGTTAGTTATGGGAATATTAAGAACTGTGGATTTCAGAATAATGAAAATAAGCTTTGATAGTGGAACTAACATATTCAAATGTATATATAAATATTTATATAGATAACTATAATCGCCGACTGCAAAAGAAGCTCTAAGTTTGCTGTTATTATTCAAATGCCAGCGAAAGTTATGCACATGAAAAATGGAAAGAAAAAAAACACTATTCAAATCCAATGGAAAACAGCAGCAGCGGAAAATGCTTTTGGGCAAAGCGCTTTTCATGTCAGCCATAAAAATAGCAGACGCATAAAAAATTAATAAGCAGTTGCCAGTGGGCGTTGATGGGGTGTGGCAACCAAAGGATGACGATGACGATGACGACGACGACGACGTCCATTGTCCATTGTCCGTTGTCCATTGTCCATTGTCTTGTCATGTTGCCGGGACAAAATAAAACCCTTCTTCACCTGGCTCGGCTAACCGAGCGAGACACTTCATTAATGCATAATTCAAGCGTTTGACCAGTTTTCTGCTTTCAATATTCAATTTGAATGCCGCCCCGAAGCGAAACACAGTTTTTCCGCTGTCCACTGTGACCAGTGTTGTTTTCGTTTGGCTTCGTTTTCAGGGTTGCTTATTTATTTGCTTTGTGTGGCGCTGATCACTTTGCTTCCACCAGCTCCTGGCTGCTCCTGACTGCTCCTCTTGCTGCCCTTGCTGCCCTTGCTCCTTCTCCTTTCTGCTTCTGTCCGCTGCGTGCAAGTGCTGCATTATGCAGACAATTCGATTTACAACAACATCAAATGCTGATAAACCGTTTCTAGTTGTGACCAACGGCCATTGTCTGCATTGCGAGCAGTTTGGGGCACAATTGAAGCAAACAATTGTTGACCCGCCCACTGCTGCTGCTGCCGCTGCTGCCGCTGCTGCCGCTGCTGTTGCTGTTGCATGCGTTACTTGTTTATTAAATATAAATGATTGTCACTTGCGGCATGTTCGAAGCGAAATGTTGACGGCGATGATTGCTTGAATTTCATCGAGTGCAAGTGCCTCGAGGACTGCTCCCCCCATCTCTTCCCCACTCCTCCGGCTACTTTTATTGCGATTCCTTGTTCTCTTTGTTGTTGTTGCTGTGCTGCAATTGCTTGCAATTGGGAAACTAGAACTTAGAACTTAACTTGTCCGCTGACAATTGGGCGCCACTTTTCCACAAGTCATCATCGCTCGATGGAATGGATGATATTGATATGCGACGAGTATTGGCCATTTATTACTTATACTTATACTTATCCTTGGACTGCTTACAACTGCTACATGCCACATAAATAAGCAAGTCATGGCGGCGACAGCGACATTTGGAAATGAAATGATTCGCCGGATGTTGACCACAAAATGCCATTAAAAAATAATTACGCATTTTAAATGCCATTTGGCAGAGCCAAATAATAAATGCTGCCTTTAATTATTGATTGTTTTAACGCTTGTATTTATGATTGTTAACAATATGTGCACAAGTACGAGTATTATCAATATGAATCACTTTTTACACATTGTAAACGAATAGTTTCCAACTTGCAATATAAGCAGTCCTCTACCAGACACACTCACATATGATGTTCTCATTTTGATATGGTCTTTTCAACAAATTTGAAATTATGATTCTGATTCCGATTCCGATTCCTACTTTGAATTTCAATCGATAACTTCAATTCTGATTTGATACCCTGCTTAAAACACATCTTTCCACTGATTGCTGCTTGTTAAAGTGCTCCGATCTGGTCGTCTAAAAACTATACAGCAAAAGGACAGACAGATGCTGATCAGGAATATATATATTATATATTTTGGCCTTTAATGTGTTGCACGTGTGCAAGAGAAGCATCTACGCGAAATAGGTTTGCTTAGTCATGGTTAGCAAAGTTTGGCTATTGGCGACACACCAGCTGCAACTAGTTTAATAACTTTCATTAAGTAAATGCCGAGCAATTAAACCGTTGATATCTGCATGCATATTTATAGTTTCGAGTGTCCTTAAACATTTAAAATGCAATTATTTGCAGCAGAATGTCGGTAAATATTCAGTTTGTTCGCATAAATTAATGAGCTCGTAATTGCTGGCAATCGATGCATTTGCCCCTTCGGTGAAAAACACTTAAAAGAAAATAAAGCGGAATATATATATAAAATATATCATTAATTTATTAACTAGCCCAGTTTGGCTAACACGCTTACTTAATCGCAGTGCAATTGTGGCTCAAAGTACTTGGCCACAATTTCTGGTCGTGTAAATGGATCGTTTATTGGCAGCAGCAGCTCAGTGACAACTGTGGCAGCAGTTGTAGCTTCGTTGTGTGGCAACATGGCAACGTGGCAACAGAACAACAGCAACGTTTGTTCGCGTGCACAATGTACACTAATTGTGGCATGTTTTAAATAAACTACAATTGCAAATGGTGCATTTCACTGGTACACTGCCACATAGTTTGTTATTATTCGCAACTGCATTACTAGCAATTGTTGCTGTTGTTGTACTTAGCATTGCTGCCTTTCCGTTTCCGCCTGCGGTCGCATTTTTCTACGTAATTGCAAATGGTTACCGCTTGTGGGCGTCATTGTGTGTGTGTCTGTTGCATGTGCAACATTTAATGTGCGACAATTAAATCAAGTTTTGTGGAATATACTTATAACATTTTTGTTTGTTTATTATTATTATTATTTTTTTTTTTTTTGCCGGTTGCTGCTGGCGCAAAGATAACAGGCCAAGATGTGCCTCCAGGCAGCAGCTGTGCCTCAACTCAGGTGGCAAGCTACAACTGTGTGTGTGTGTGTGTGTGTGTGTATCATGGCATATGCCATAATCATATTTAAGAGTTTCCCGGAATATTCGTGCAACTGCAACCTCATTTGCAATTGCTGGGCTGGCCAGTTTGGCTGGGCGGCTTATGTGTTTCTGGCGGCTGTTTGGTTGGAAAACCACAAATTAAGCAGAGAAATCCTTGCCGTGCATGCAACCGATGGCGCCGCATCGTGTCGACACAAGAAAAAAAAAACAACAATCAAACAGGCTCTGGTCGAGTGACTACGACTAGAAGATACCCTGTAGCCAAGTCTGCCGTCCATTATAAAACGGACACGGCTAAGATATTGCAATGCACTCCCTGAAAAACGAATAGAGACTCATCGGATATATATATATATTTATGTAAGCATGCGTGTGTGTGTGTGTGTGTGTGTGTGTGTGTGTGCTTGCACCTGATACTGTGTAATTTTATAAATTTGAATAGATGTTTCCGTTCGTGTTTTATAGACGACAGTTGATTAGAAAGCTCCAGAAATCTTTAAAACGGTGGCTTTTATAGTTATCGGTAATCGATTTATATCGATCTTCGCAAATGTCGATAAATGGTATACTTTTTACTTTTTCCCTTGCTAAATCGAGTTGGTTTTTGAAGCATGCCAAGAATCTGTATATGAATGTGCCTTACGGCTTCAGGGATGCCTCCTTCTGCCTGCTGCATTACTGCATGATACCCTTTTTAATCATTTTCAATGGGTGACACAACACAAACACACAGAGCAACATGTAACAGCCGACCGCAATGTTATGGTTGCAGCGTGCGGCGGTGAGGCGTGGCTGGTCTGCAGCGCCAGATAAATGCCTGTTGCCCCGTTGCTCGTTCCACGTTGCACGTTGCATGCAAATAAAAACGCATGAGGGCAATGCGTCGTCAAAGCAGAGCACAGCAGAGCAGAGCAGTGCACTCATGTAAGCGCTCGTGCGTTTATTTGCCGTTTCCGCTTCCGTATGACGTCATCGTCATCGCTGCTGCTGTTGCTGCTGCTTCTGTGGTCAGTTTCAATGCTTCCATTGCTCGTTAATAACTCGTTGTTGTTGTTGTCAATGACACACAAAAATGCGCAGCATTTTGCACATGGCAATAAACTGCCGCCCCTTTGCATGACTGCATAAGACTGCATTTAAATAACAGAAAAATTAAGTGTTATTCACCGACTGGTGCAATTTGTTGCAGCGCCACTGTTCCTTGCTGCGCCTAATGAGCTTAAATGCAGACCTTTGGCAACGCCTAGGAAAATACTTAAAAAGCAGTTTTAGAAAAAGCGTAACTCACCAGAAGGTATTTTTACATGTGTACAGAAAACTCTTACATTATCTCTTGTTACTTTTATTATTATTAAATATTGTTATTTTAAGAAGGATATTTTTTCGTTTAAACATTTTTTTTAGAAATATTTTCTTTCATTCAGAAACATTTCCAAAAAGCCATTGCTTTTGAAAATAGGGTCGGTTTTGACAAAGTTATATCGGCGAAAATTGTAGAACCTTTTTTAAAACCCTAACACTATTATGCAGATGATTAAAAATGACTCCTTAGTTGTTGTGAACTGGACAAACATGTGTTTCTGTTGCCAGCTTGGAAGTTTGTTGTTAACCATTGGCATGCGATTATTGGCAACAGTTAAGTTTGTAAGTAAGTTTTACAAGCAGAGATTGACATAAAAGTTACTTGCTTACTTGCAATCACAGCACACAAAGCACCAGCCAGGATGCCACAGACCAAAGACCTAGACCCCCAACCCCCCTCAAACCCAACTCCAACTGGCGGCAGTCGTGTCAAAGTTGAGCAGCATCCATGACACTTGGACCTTCATTTAGTTAAGCTGACGTTATTGTTGATGCCCCCACAGCTGCTGCTGCTGCTGCTGCTGCTGATGCTGCTGCTGCTCCTGTTCAACAACAATGGCAACATAGTCGAACGACAGCATTATCATCAACAACATGTTGCTGCAACAGTGGCAGCAGCAGCGGCAGCAGCAGCAGCAGCAACAACAATACGCTCAGATAGCATCAGCAAAGCATTGTGCTCTAATGACGTTGTTGTTGCTGTTGTTGTTGCTGTTGTTGTTGCTGCTGTTGTTGCTGTTGTTGTTGTTGTTCTTACTACTGTT
This sequence comes from Drosophila basisetae, assembly GCA_035041595.1. Classification (NCBI taxonomy): domain Eukaryota; kingdom Metazoa; phylum Arthropoda; class Insecta; order Diptera; family Drosophilidae; genus Drosophila; species Drosophila basisetae. The sequence continues at coordinate 6,819,551 of JAWNLB010000144.1, forward strand.
GCTTGCCTGTTGGTTATGCAACAGTGTAAGCAAGTGCAACTCTCCCAACTTGCTGCTATTTAGTGTTGTACTTTTTTTATGTGCTGCCCAACCTGCAACTAATAACAATAATGTGCAACGTTCTTCATGGCAATAGTGTCGTCTGCCCAAGGAGAAATTCTCTCTCGGTTGCAAGTTGCAACTTGCAAGTGGCTCAAATGATGCTTTAACTGATGGCAACCATTTACCCAGCTCATAAATATTATTTAGTTCGAGAGCGCAGACAGCAAAACTTGGTCAAGTTCTGAGTTGCGGTTGTAAAACAGTTTTGTGCTTAATGAAGCGAAAATTCTCTCTCGATGCAACTACACTTGACCCATTACAAGTCTGGTGTGTGTGTGTGTGTGTGGTCAGCACAAGTTGTATCCTTTCGTGCCTTATCTGTAGCATAAGTATCTGTGGCCATCGAGTGTGAAAGTTAACAATTGGCTTCAGCACTTTTCGATTTCTCTTGATCAGTTAGCACTTCTAGGCGAAATCGATGAAGTCGCACTCACACACAATGAATGCTTTGAATTTAGAGAAACAACAAACAAAATAGACCTAGTCATATTATTAACCACATCCAAATTCCTTATAAGATATAAGATTGGCGATCAAAGATTCAAAGATTCAAAGCAAAACGTATTTGAAATTAAGCAATTAAAATCGATATGCGATAGCGATAAAAGATGCAATTATAAAGACAAATGGAGTTATCAAAATGATTTATAATATGCCTGGACATTTTACTGATCGACTATAGAAATTTCATCAATATAAGATAGGAAACACAGCACTTGTTAAGGAAACACGTATTTTCATATTGAGCAAATTACAATTAGCAATTTTACTATTTATTTAACAGCCGCTTTCGGAGCATCTGCTAAACGAGCTCTCTCGACTATAGTCTGCCTGCTTGCTTATAGCATACAAATATAATGATACTGTTCAGCTTGAGTGTGGCGTGAACCCAGCACACCCAATGTGGCAACACCAAATTGAAAGGAAATGAGCTGCCATACATATTATGCATAGTTCAGATATCGTTTGCTCTATCAGATCCCGCTTTGGCTACGAGCAGAAAAATGGCGCAACAAATGATTGACATGTGCGGCATTTGCTACAACATTTGAACTGTTGCCAGTTGCCAGTCGCCAGTTGGCAAGTTAATGCCAGCAAAGATTCATCCCCCGCGCACTCCCTGCAGCGGAAGCGCCGCAGCAGCAGCAGCGGAAGTTGCGTTTGCTGTGTGTGCATGTGTGTGTGTGTGTGTGCTTGTGGCAAGAAAAACTTTGGCAAAGTGAAAAACTTGCTGTCAGCATTAGATAAGCGCTTGAAGTTAATAGACTTGTAAAACACACGCTCCACACGCTGACCCCCGGTCGAGACTTTTGCTGGCAACTTGGCTCTTTTGGTATTTTTGGTGCAGTCCGAAACTGGATTTTTATTTATTTGTTTGTCGCTGGCATGTGGCGCGTGTGCCGTAGCCGCACATAAAAAAATGGTGAAATAAATAAAATTGTTATATACGCCCCCCTCCTCCCACACACACACATACACACAGGCGGGGTCAGGGGTTGTGGCACCCTTTGTAAGCGGGTGCCTGCGCTTATCGGCCAAACTAACAATTTAAGTTGTCAGCTCGATATGAGGAAAAGAACAAAATCAGCAGCTGATATATATACTGATAAATATATGTGGTACACAACATATATTATTTATATATATACTCGTATAGTTGGAGGCAAACTTTGCTGTTTAACTAGTCTCGATTAATTTGAACGTTTGGGTCCTTTGTTTGATGAGTCTCCGTGAGACTCTGTGAGTGCCAGACATGTCTTCTTGCTCAAAGTTTAGCTCATCAACAAATGACCACATGCTGCGTAATGTGTGTGTGCGTGTGTGTTTTGTGTGTGCCAATTTGGTTTTTGGCTGATTGACAGGCCATTTCCCCTAGCGACGACGACGACTGACTGTCTTATCAGCGAACTTTCCAAAGCCAATTTCAATTAATCAATTGTCAAGTATTTTGACAGCCGAATTTATAGCTCACTTGACCACACTCTGTGCAATTTGGCTAAAACTTGATGCGATTAGTTCGACTGGAACTTGTTAGACACAGACTTGAAGTTTATACAATGATTAACTTGCTGACACGCTCGACGATCGTACAGATAAAACCCATTCTGAATGTATGACTTCTAGCCGGTGTTGAAACTATTTTAGTTGAAGGTTGATTGCAAATATAATTCGCAATCAGCAGTTGCAAAGCTGTTATTCATCCAACATTCAACGTGCAACTGATATAACTTTTGCAACCTTATTAAACATGTATCAGCATGTGTCAGGATCATTGCCTATTTTACGGCTGACAAGTATATCACAGAAGCAAGCCGATGCGATGAGTGTGGAGACAAACAATTAGTGAGTGAATTCCGAGTACCTGCTTAACACTCCAAATTTAATGTATTTGTTAACAACAAAAGAGGCGTGGCACATACATGTATGTGTGTATCTTTGCTGCTGACTGTTGACAATGCGCTGTCATCACTCTCTCAGGCAGTTATTCATTCATTCAGCAAGCCAGCCAGCCAGCCAGCCAGTCAGTCAGTCAGTCAGTTAGTCGAGTCAGTCCATTTCAGACCCGGTGTCAGACACTCCGGCTGCGTGTTTATGTGCTGTTATTTACAATAGCGCATTTTTACACATATTTTTTTCAAAGTCAACAACATGATTTTCACAGTCTGCGCTGCGACGTGTGCATAACAAAAAAAAACAACAACAAAAAAACCAAAAATGAAAGAAAAACCACCCAACTCCGACAGGCAGCGACAACGGCGAAACAACATTTACATTTTAAGTAGTTTTTAAATCGCTGCAGACAAACGACAGCGCGTTTGACAATTTATCATGCGTCCTGGAATGGCTGGCTGACTGACACTGGCTGACTCTGACTGACTGACTGGCTGGCGTTACGTGATTCAGTCAGTATTCAGCTCTCCAGTCAGTCAAGGCAGCTGCAATTTTGATTGATTGGTTCAGATTGGGTTGTGCTTTAAGCACAGTTGTCGCACCAACTTGAGATGCTTTCTGCTTTCAGCTTTTTCATTTCAATTAATTTAAGCCAACTTATTAATTTATGTCAGCGTTGGCGCCGTTGACCACATGCCTCACGCTCAAAAGCTGCAACTGCCACAAGCATATAAGGTTGAAGTACGTTCACAGAACAACTGGCTGTGGCGCCACTTAAAAGCAGAATACTCAATTAGCCGCTGCTGCTCGGCTCGTTAAGTTGATCAATGCTTCCTCCCGTTGGCTATCGCTTCGAGTCAAGTGTCAACATCATATCCTGTGAATGCCACCACTCAAAACAAAAGTCGATAAGCCTTTCAAAAGAATTTCCATTTCTCCGTGCAAAAGAATTTTTACAACATCAGTTCACAATACTTATTCGAAATGAATAACTGCGATATGATAAAATGCCAATTTAATTACTAGTATACTTGTAATATGCAATCAGATTGTTTCCCTGTTTTTTTTCTCAGTGCTTGTGTGTAAATGAGTTGGCTGCATTGCTCACTTTTGATGGAGGTGCCTTAATTATTCAGTGCGTTTTATTGGCATTGGGCAAATGGCATTCTCGCATATCCTTTGAGCCTTAACACACGCACCGCAGTCGCCAAGTTAAACTTAAAATCGAATTTAATTGCACATTTTTTTGCTCGCTGACAACAAAAACTTTGCAGACTACTCAAATGCCGAACATGCCTAATTTCGATGCTGAATACTTTTTGCGTAAGTTTCGACAATGGAACGCAAAAAACTTGCATTCGATGGCAAAAATTTATGAAGTGGTGCGCGCGTCTGATTTCAATTGTCCACTGGTTGGCTGGGTTGGTTCGGTGGGTTGGGTGGGTTAATTTTATGCCATCAGTTCTGAAATCGAGTTTCGCTTTGGTTCATGTGGCCACTTGAAGCGCATTTTCTGCGCCATTTCGATTCCCGTATTTTCCGTCTTGGTTTGCCCTTCAGTTCGCTTGTTTGATAAATTGTCTGGAAATTACAAATGGACAAAAGGCCAATAGCTTTTAGGCAAAAACGCCTCTTTGGGTGAGAGGGCTGGGGCGGTTAGGACTTTAGGTGCGGGGCAAAACATTTATGGTAATTTCAAATAAATGTATGGCCAAGTAGAGGGGCACATTTGTGTGTAGCAGATTTTAAGGCGCTTCCTGTCTATTTACGCTGATTTATGGCGGGTAGCATTCATTGTTGACTCCAAATGGCAAATGTCGACAAATTTGTTTTAATGGTCAATATAATGGATGTTGTTATGCTTTACATTTGATTTATAGTCCCAGTAGCAAATTCTAATGTTGTTCTCTCCAAAGTTCTGTAAACATTAGTTTACTATAATTTAGTTGTCATTTTTTTTGTTGGTTTTTGGTTTCTTTTCTTTTTCAAATTGCCTTAGGTTTTAATCAGCTTTTCATTTTCACATATCAACTTCTTATTTAGTCGAAATGTCTTCTCGCAAATGCAGCGAATGTGGCCAGGTGCATCTGGCCGGTGCAAATGGGTAAGTTCTCAACTCTGAAGGCCACATTTGTATTTCATATGGGTATTTGTCTATATTTGTCTAGAGCCATTTACTGTTGCGGACCATTGCTGCGGGCGGTACAAATGTCGGGAGTGTTTAAGGACTGTAAATACTTTGTGGATATGAACTGTCGATATTCACCGGAACGTATTCTCGCCGACTTTCAGTTGTTTAGCTCGTCGAAGCGGAATGAGACTTCGATGAAGCATTTGTCGAACTTTGTCGAGAATCACTTCGATCAGCCGGGCTCGGAGATGGAGTATTGGAGTCCACCCGATTGGCGCAGTGAACCAGCGTTTCTCTCCAATATCAAAGATCCGCAATTGAAGCGATTCGGCTACGTTTTGAATCGCATCTGGAAGCAGCTCGGTCGCACCATAAAAAATTGCGTTAGGACGAGCCCATTGCTCTACTCCCTGGTCTATGTGCCCAATCCGTTAATTGTGCCCGGCGCTAATTTCAATGAATTCTACTACTGGGACACCTATTGGATTGTCCGTGGACTGCTGTACAGCGGCATGGGTCAGACAGCGCGTGGCATGATTGATAACCTGTTGTATCTGGTGCATCAGTATAAATCGGTGCCACAAGGTGGGCGCATCTACTATTGGGGCCGATCGCATCCGCCGATGCTGGTAGCCATGGTTAAGGCCTATGTGGAGCTAACCGGTGATGAGAAGTATGCCGTCAGAGCGCTGCCACTGCTCGAAGTCGAAATGGATAACTTTCTCAAGAATCATGCGGTGCAGGTCGAGGGTCGTACAATGTATCAATATCGCGATAAGTCAACGGGACCGCGACCCGAAGCGTATCGCGACGATGTGGCCAGTGCGTCCAGTTTCTGCACAGATGAGGAACAGAGCGAACACTTTGCCCACCTGAAGGCTGCCTGCGAGTCCGGCCAGGATTTCAGCTCTCGATGGTATGTCTCGCCGTGTGGCAACAATGTGGGCACCATGGCCAACATCAAGACAACCTGGATTGTGCCCGTCGATCTCAATTGCATACTGTTCCGCAATTGTAAAACCTTGGCTGAGTTCAATGTGCTGGCTGACAATCCGACAAAAACGCAACATTATCGTCAAATTGCCTGTGGACTGATCAAGGCAATAACGGCGGTGCTGTGGAATGAGAAGCGTGGCGTCTGGATGGACTTTGATGTGAAGAATCGGATGCAGCGTGACTATTTTGCTGTTACAAATCTATCGCCACTCTGGTTGCACGCCTATCCCATTGCGGATACGGAGAAGATCTCAAAGTCTGTGTTGGCCTATATTGAGGAAAACAATCTCGATAATTTTCCGGGTGGTGTGCCGCACACACTGAGCAACACTGGCCAGAAGTGGGACTATCCCAATGTATGGCCACCAATGATGTATATGCTGATCGAGGGCCTCAATAATCTGGGCACACCCGAGGCCACGAATATGGCTCAGCGCTGGCGCACGCGCTGGCTCAGAACCAGCTATGAGGCCTTTTCCCAGACGGGTGTCATGTACGAGAAGGTGAGCTAACTCCTCCAACGTCAACTCTAAAATCAAACATCAAAACCTCACTCACCTCTTGCAGTACAATTGTGAAGTATTTGGCGACGCTTCCGGTGGTGCTGAAAGCCAAAATCAGTCTGGCTATGGTTGGACGAATGCTGTGCTGATCGAAATGCTGGCCAGATATGGCAACGAGTTGACCTTATCTGATGCATCGGCAGACAACTGTGACTGTGACTGTCCACAAGTGGATGTGATGTCCGCTTTGGAGGATTGCCCCATCACAAGTGAGGCGTACTTGGAGAAGATAGCGGACGGGTTGAATGTCGAATACGAACAGCAGATTGACTTATGTTCGCAGGCGTACAGTAAAAATGCTTACGCAGATTTTAGCGTTACGACGAGCATAACCGAGTACTCAGTGCCTCCGAGTGTAAATTGCGAGGAAATTCCCCAGTCGTTAGACAAAGCTGCTCAAGCCTCCGATGGAGAATGGGGAATGAATGGTTCGGCGCAGCTGTCAACATTTAAAAACGATAATGCATCGCAGGTGTGCTCAGTGTGTTGTCGTCATTGTGGTAGAATGGAGGAGAGTCAACCACTGCCGGAACCCGGACCCATTCCAATTGAAATGGATGATATCAACTGCATCTTGGATTTGAGTCCATCCGACGAAGAAGATATGCGAGCCACGTGCCCGAATGATGATTCAACAACGCAATCGATTAAGACTACAACCGAAGACGAGGGTCAAGACGAAGTAGACGACAATGAAAGTTGTACATGTGACGAAATGGAGGAAATTTTGAGCTGCACTGCTCCACCTCCGGCGCCGATCATGTTGACGAAAGTATTCCCACTTGCCGATGACATAAAATGCCCGCTGCCAAGTGAGCCTGAACCAGAAAGTACAGATGGTTGCACCTGTGACAATAAGAAGGCAAATCAGTCAGCGGCAGAATGTGATTAAAATGTGAGCAGCTGCAAAAATTGTTACAACATTAACAAAAATCATAAGAAAAGTCAAAATTTAGCCGTTATGCAATACAGAAGCAAAAAGAAGTAACATTCATTTTGATAATTTGTTCCTGGGGCTGTAGCATTTTCTAGCGCCGACAATTTTCATGTGCTTGGAAATATCTTTATGTTATCTTTATGTTATGGTTAACACAAGCACACACACACACACATATGTATATATATAGATATATATATCACATATATATATATGTATATACCAAATATGTGATGCATATGTGAAATCTTGTTGCTTTTCGGACAAGGATACATTTGTTGAAAAGCGAAAGTCTCGTTCGGCACAATTGCCAACCCACCCACCCACAACCATCATTGTCTGCCTGGGCGTGTGTGCCTGTGTGTGTTTGTGCCTCTTTGGTTTGGCCTGTCAGCTGTTAGTGAGCTCATGCTCATGATATTTGCGAACAAATCGTTTGTGTGCCACCCCAAAAAAATCCCATTCCATAACAAAATAACACACACAACTCATGCCACATTACGACATTTGTACATAAATGTCTATGTTTGTCTGTGTGAGTTTTGCACCCGTCCCGCCCTTACCGCCCTTCCCGCCTCCTATTACTGATGCGATTGTAGTGCTCAGATATTATTGAAATGTCGTTTTGATTGGCTTTGATGTCTGGGTGAAAGTAGCAGTAACCATAACGCTTTCGTGTTGCTAAATGTTTTATGGCCCCCGACACTGGTCCTCTCTGATGCTCTGATGTGATTAAGCGATAAGTAGTCAACCATGAACACATTTTCGGCCAACGGCAAACGCACTAGTTAGTTTTGGCCCGAACAAATATTACATATATGTTGGATGTGGTTCGGTTTCGGGCGCTTGAACAATTGCACATTTGCCGCTAATTTGATTACATTTTCCAAGCGAACGCAAATGAATATACATATATTGCATATATGCATATAAAAGCCTTCAACCAATTGACGAGAAGTTAAAGCAGTGCTTATCCAATTATCAACTGCACGTCATTTGCCAGCGTCGCTTGCCATATCGAATTCGTGACGCAACCAATGTGACCAAAAACAAATATTCAAAACTGAGCCACGGTACAGTAATGCATTCTTTTATGGGAATGTGCTCAACATTTCGTGCTCGGCATGAATGCATCTAGCAAAACTCAAACAGGTTCGTCGATTGCATTTCAATTAAGGAAGCAGTATATAACTAAACTGACTACGAAGGTTTGGTCTATTTAGACCGTAAATAATCAACCTGGCGTAAAAAATCCGAGTTTTATGGCACCCAGGTGTCCATAACGCCATTGTTCCGAATAATATGTGACCATGAATTACGGTACTTTTTTACATAACCCGGCCTAGCCGGTGGGAAAACCCTAGTTTATTGGGATCATATACTCATTATGGTGGTTAATATATGTACCTGTAATCGGCCTTTGGAATTTTTGAAAAATATTGGATAATTACTTTATGGCAGGCAATTAAACTTTTTGCTAGGCGCTGTTCCATTTGAACTGTGAGACACTGTATATCGACTATATCGACTTGGCTAGTGTTGCTGTAAATAACAAAAGTAAATATAAACAATAATAATATTTGTAAACAAAAGTTAAAAAAAATAGATAAAAAGATACAAATCTATAATCAGCTGACGCCGGAAATGCCGAGGAGCAACATCACAACTGAGAAGCTTTATTTAGCATTTCCAATAATAGAAAGAAAAAATATCAACAAATACAAAAAAAAAATGTAAATAACAAAAGTAAACATAAACAATAATAACACTTGTAAACAAAAGTTAAAAAAAACAGATAAAAATACAAAAAGTTGGACCAGTTTTACCTTCTCGAAGCCAGAACCATTTGGGAATTACTTCAATGAGTACGTTGAAGAAAGCACCACAAAATATGCAACACTTTTTTCTATAAATTGTCATTCGTCTGGCAATGCAAATTTCAAATGTAATTTTATTTTATCGATAACTTTGCACGTTCTGCGAATGGAAATCGATTTCCGAAAAAAAAACAATAATAATGCTTGTAAACAAAAGTTAAAAAAGATAGATAAAAAGATAAAAATCGATAACTTCAGGCGGGCTGCGTACGAGCTGCGAAAACTGCTATATAGATTATTCTTTCAAATTTTCAAAAAGTAATTCTAATTGCGAAATAATCGTACATAATATTTCATACGCGAAAGCACCGCAAAATCGACTTCTTTTTAAGCTAATACACCCATGCCAGAAGCAGAAATCCCTTTGCGGCAAATCGGACTAGATTACGCATAGTTTTAGCATAGTTTAAAAGTACCACAACTTTCGATACTGCAAACAAGACAAACTAACGAACTGGCTGACGGGGTTTTCTAATTAGAGCAGCGTCGAGATCATTTGCATCTTATTGACTAAATTAACTGGCAGGCAAAAGTTTTGCATGAACGAAACTGAAAGCAAATGAATTGAAATCAAATGTCAAAATACTCTGTCAAAAAGAACGTTGAAATTGAAAATTTGCATTTGGTGCTGCGTCTTCCATCTGTCAGGCAGACAAGTGCAGCAGCTCGAAATGTTTCAATTACTTGCTGCCTGCACATAGATACACACAAGAACACACACACACACACACACACACACACACACATAGGCACTTGCACACTCTTGCGCATACTCGTAAATAAATAAAATCAAGAAAATGCAACAGCAAAAAACAACTACAACAAATCTGTCATATGTCAAACTTTGCCATATTTAATTTCCTCTTTGCGAAATTAGTTTTGAGCAAATTTTTGCACATTTTTCGTATTGTTTGCAACACACACACATGCACAAAAATTCGAATTTGTTTTTTTATATTTCTGAGTTTTTTCGAATGGGCGCACAGCTGCAATAATTCATGTTCAAAAACTACAAATTGAGTCATAAACAACTTTTGATTTCGCATCTATGACATACACGGCTGTCCTATTTAAACCCCAACTCTTTTCGGTTACCACTCTTGCGTAGTTTTTCATAGCATATAGTTTTTTGGGGTGTTTGGGTTGGATTGCCAGCAGCACCACCCAAGCCTGACCTGACTCATGTTTGCAGGAAGTATAATTCGTATTTTGTGTGCTCGTTTTCGTTGACCTTTTCAAATATTTATGAGTTTGTGTCTGTGTGTGTGACTATATGTGGATCTGTGTGATTGTAGCATAGCGCTCATTAAAATCAAAAGCATGTATAAAAACTGCTTATTGCATAATTAAGCAGCCGCACTTTTGGTTGTGGTTTAGAGTGCACGCAAATAAAATAAAATCAAAATAAAAAGTAAGTTTTAAAATCGTTTAAAAAGGTATGCAAACAACGTAATGCTCGTTGGCTTTGGTAACTGTCTGGCTTACTTCTGTTTTTTACTCTTTATGATTTATATCGAAATACGCTTTTTTGGCCAGCCAGGATACAAGGACGGACGGTACAGGCCGTCAGGACGCAGTTGGGCCGGCTCACACAAAAAGCTTGCCGCTTAATTTCATTAAACATTTATGAAATAAAGGCACAAGCTGCTGGCTGGCGTATTAAAATTTGATAGTCTGCTGTGGTCGCCCTCTTGCGTATATATCGGGGAGTATATATATATATATATATGTACATACTATTTATACTATATGTGTATATAAGTATTTTCTGCTTCGTATGCGTCATTGTTAATAACGTTCTGTGGTTAAACGCCAAAAGTCACCAATGGCTTCCGTTTTCTATACGCTTCCGAAGTTTTATAACTGTACGGAACGATTTGTAATATATAGAAAAAGTAGATTTGCAGAGTATATTTGAATTTGAATTGCAGCATCCAATAATTACTGATTTGTATAATGAGCATATAAAAAAATGTCCTGAATTAAAATGTCCTGATGAGCAAGTGCCGCAAAATTCATTGTATTTTCATAGTATCAAAACAATTTTCTTTTCCGCTAGTTAACAGCTAATTTTTTCGCTGGGTTAAGAGAGTATTTAGCCGTCGGCTCGATGCGAAATGCAATATTCTTTAACTTGTTTGTATTCGGTTTATTGTCTTTAGCAATTTCAGCTGTGTGCACTTTATTTGATGGACTTGTTTATGAGCAATTTCCATTTTCATTTACCGGCTGCACCTTTGGCGAATCGCAATTTTTGTGTGATTTTTATTAATGTTTATTGCCCGCGCTGGCAGGGCGTTTAATTTGATGCTCATGTCCCCAACAATGACGATGTCCAGCAACGCAATTGCAACTTGAGTTGTCAAAAGGACAACGGAACAACGGGATAACAACGCAACGAGTTGGAATGCAATTTGCAAATGCGTATTGCATATTACAAAGTGCGTAGCGGTTGAGGCTGGCTGTGAGTCGCGACTGGAGACAGGAATCGCTGCCGCTGCTGAATCCAGGATCTGGGGCCAAGAAGTACGCATTTTTTTTGGCCAAATTGCATTTTTAATATCATTTGCCGGTGCCGTGGCGTTTTGTTGCCAGGGTTGCCATTGCATATAATGAATGTGCGCTTGCAAACAATTATTTTTATATGAATTGCAACGTTAACCGTAAAAAAAATAAGCGAATGGACAGGTTGCCAGTCAGAAAGATGCCGCCATTTTACACTGTCACTAACGGTAACGGTTACGGCAACGGCAACGACAACGACAACGACAATGGTAACGGTAACGGTTACCGGGCAAATGAAAAGTGCGAGCATATTACATACTTGGGCGAACTTACAAGACATTTTGGCATTCTGTAATATTCATAACTGCCTGGCGCAGTGAATAAGTAAGCAGGCAAGTAAGTAAGTAAGCACTCCCTCACCTCATTTGCCACCTGGGTTTCACAGAACCTGGTTGGGTGGTTGGGTGGGTCCCTTGACATCAAGTCTAAGTACGTACTGTGAATGAAAAGCAGAGTTACTCGGCTATATTTATATTTATTTACATTTTTATTTAAAGAACTGTCCAGCAGTCATCACGAGTCATCGTCTATTACCAGCAGAAAATGTTATTAAACAAAACGATAAACCGATAAACATAGTCAATAAATGATCACAAATATTTAACTGATTTAAATTCATATTTGAACATTTTCAATATGTTTAAAAAGTATGTTACAAATTTTTTAAAGTGGTATTTAGTGAAACTTCTTATAATAATATTTGTATACAAATGATATAAATATAAATCTTGTATATAAATGAATGAAATATAAAAGATATCCACACTTAATCAATTATGACGATCCTCACATTTACAAAAAAAATCATTAAGATCGGACTACTATATTCTATATCTGACGGAAGATGAGCTCCTGTATTCAATTAATAATTAACTGGATTCGTTTGTGTCATTCTTTTGACTCTTCTTTTGCATATCTTGAAAATCTTCACGCTTACTTTATACATTTTTCAACAGAATCTTAACAGTTTCGTCAAGCTATCCGCTTACAAAAACATTTGCCACATGCAGCATTGGCTCTCATTAGATTAGGCTGATTGTGCTGTGCCCTGCCCTACTCCTACCCCGCCCTTAACCCTGCTCATGCTCCTGCCCTGGGGCACTCCAAATGCTGACATCTGTGACAGCGCCCCTTGTGCTTTCTGGGCGGGGAGTTGAGGCGGGGGACTTTGTCGCATTGATTGTTTTTGCCACTGGTAATTTGAAACTTTAAAATATTTATGATTTATGTTACGTTGAGCGTTAGTTGGGTTTACTGTTATTTCCCCCACCCGCGCACACACACACACACACACCAAATCACTGCCAACCCCTGCATGTCAAGCTTGTGGGGCTGACTGGGCGTGAACGGTGGTTGTTGGGGGCTGGGAGGGGATTGGTGTGTGGAGGTTAGAAATTGTTCATTATAGAGAGCTATGCTGGCTAAGAACTACGTCTAATGGACTCCGGGAGGCGCGTTATTTTGCATGGTGAGCGACAAAAATATTTTGGCACGTGCTGTTGTGGAAAGCGTAAAACGGCAAAGGATAGAGCCAGGGGCAGGGTCAGGGGAAGGGGCAAAGCTGCCGAATTGAGTTGTCAGTTGTGCGAAAAGTTGCGTTTTATGAGGGTTGGCAGGACAGGGTCTGCCAAAAAAGTTGCGAAACTCACATTAAATATTAATAAAAATGTTGCCAGAGGGACACTGGGAATTACAGGTGAGATGAGTGTGTGTGTGTGTGTGTGTGTGTGTGTGTGTGTGTGTGTGTGTGTGTGTGTGTGTGTGTGTGAATGCGTGATGGTGCATCTAGTCTTCGTTTGTGGACGTGCTTAATAAATAAGCAGACGCACAAATATGAACGAATTTACTTATTTTCGATACGGCGACATTTGATTTTCTATAGTATTTTGTTGTATATATATTTTTTTCCACTTCAAGGGGTTGACTCGTGTTACTTCGCCCTCGTCCGCACATACCCCCGTTGCACAGCCGAGCATAACAACACCCCCCGCAAGTTTGATTTTGGATATGACATCGAACAAATTTCTCAGTAACAATTTATTATCAACCACTTAGGATCAAAATAAGCGATAGTCCATTGAGGCTTATTACATTCTAAAAACGAAATAGCGAATGACACCCATTCTCGATTTGTTTACCTCCTGCCCCCACAGATTTTTGACAAGTGCAACAGCGCTGACAACAAGACAAAAATCAACCCTTAGCGGCATTTGGTGTAGAAATTTTTATAGACCGTCAGAATGATATATGCATGCCAATATTATGACAACAACAGCGGCAGCAGAACAAGCCAACTACGGTTGGCAACTGTTGAAATATGCCGCAGGGCTGACAGACCCACAAACCAACAGCAAACAAAAAATGAGAAAAAAGAAAAAAAAAAACGGCGACAGCAACAACAACTATATAGAAATAAAGACGATGGGCGTAAAGTTACGCGCGCATATGTAAGTGTCTGACTTCCGTTTCCGCTTGATATGTGGCGCTGTTGCTCTGCCTGCGGGGGTGGCTATGTTCTTGGAATGGGGTGCCATAGTGGAAGTGGGAGTCGTGCGGGGACTATTACATTTTACTTTTCATATTTGCCAGGAATAACCGTGAAATTGTTTTTCTAGTCGAGCCAACTACCCCTTTTGTCAATTCCGGGTATCGCACATGGATTTGATTGTCTGGCTATGCATGTATGAGCTTGTGTGAGTGCGTCTGCATGTGTGTGTGTGTGTTGTGTTGTGTGGGTACTTGAAACTTTCATCTATGCTGCCCGAGGCTACGCATTGATAGACTACAATGGGGTGAGAGACTAGCGGTGGTAAATGCTATTTAAATAAATAAATTTTAATAAGCTCTCGACCTGCAGCTCAGCTTCCCTTTGTTTTCTGGTTTGGCATGTACATATATATTTTTGAAAAATTGATGTTGTCGGTACAGTAGACACACGCTAACTTAACCATGTGCACTTGAAGTCGGTGTAAATTATGGTATTTGTTTGGCAAATATCATTTTGCAAGATGATGAGTGAATTTTATGTAGTTCTTTTACTTTCACATTTTTGCATTCAAAGTACAAAAAGTCAATTCACCGATAAAATAGAGAACTTATACGATTTTTTATTTATTTCTTTACCTTACAACAAAAATAACCTTTTAATAATGTACTAATCTTGTCGGCAGTTCTATGGGTAAATTTTAACGACGAATGCAGTCAAGCAAAAAATCCGAATATAAATCTTTCCTTTCATATACAATTAAACTCAATTAAATCCGCATATTTAAACTGCAAATTGCAACAGCGACTGTAACACCCGGGCTAACACTCCTGCCAGCTGTAAGCCCAATTCCCAGGAGTGACTGCATCCGTAGATAAACAAGGGTAAGGCTCTAAAGCAGCCCAAGTTACAAACTCAGCGAACTTGAACCGCAATTTTTTTGCCAATGCCCACACGAAGACATTTTTTTGGCTACTTTTGTTGCCGCAACCCTCATGAATATTTAAGCAGTCGCTGTGACGGCTAAGACACAGGGGTGAGAGAAAATGGAACCGTTAGTGAAAGCCACAAAGCACCCAGGTACTGAGGTGAGAGCGGCAAAGACGGCAACCTGCAGTCGCACAGACAAACATCAATAAACAAGAACCGTCGCGTAAATAATGCATCAGCTAAGTGGAGTGAGCAGGGGAGGAAGGGTGTCGGGGACTGGGTACTGGGTACTGGGGTACGGGGTGAGTTGTCTCACGATTTGACTTGCCCACGAGGCACGCACGGAGCAACATCAAAAGCAGACGACAGATATAGAGTCCTGTGTTTAGAGGATACGTGCTGCCAGACAGTCAGCCAGGCAGACAGACAGAAAGACAGCCAGACTATTCCCCTGTGCGCTAGCAGCCTCTGTACATATATAAAAGATATATATTTGTGTATTTATGCAGGCAGAAAAATATATGTTTACCGAAAATATAAAATATGTTATCTAAAAGTAGAATAAAAATGCCATATTTTGTTTTTTGGGTTTGTGGATTAATCTTAGAAATAAAATTGTTCAAGTAAAAAAGGAGGGCAAATTGCTGGTTTTTAGTTTGATTTTCAAAATTCCGTATCGAAGTTGTTTTCACAGTGTAGACATCTATCGAAGTAGTTTGGACTGCAATTGTCTTTGTTGCTCATGCATTTTACATTTTTAATAGATTGACTGGAATTAATAACACGCACGCTGGCGCTGCTATTTGGGAATGATATTAGTTTCCTTGTGGGTTGGTCTTCTGGGTGTTGGGTTTTGGGCTTCCGCAGTGTACTCTGGGGATGCATAACGGACCCTGGTTTACGGTACAACGCGTGCCGTCTTTTCCTTAGTTAGAGGGAGACAATGAGAGGACTGCACAAAATCACTGGCCAAGTTGGCGGCCGTGCGTGCAATTAGCTAAAATGCCGGCTGTAAGCAGCAAAATGTACGAATATTTCAATTTGAGGGTCAGAAAACTTTGAGAAGCGGCCACAATAACAAAAACCACAATAATTCGCTGCATGCTGCCAAAAACTTTGCAGTGGCTTAACGACAACAACAACAGCAGCAGCAAAGTGCGAACAGCCAAGCAAAGAAATAATAACAAAACGAGCAGAGCGAAGTTTTCTCCTACAAGCCGAAACTTATATACTCAAATACAACAACAATTATTAATACACTTTTAGTTTTTCTTAATAGAAAAAAATTATTCTCTATTTAAACATATTTATGATGTATTTATTAATAAATTATTCAAATTTCCCATTATAAGTTTATTTTTCATAGATTCTAAACTGAAATTCTGCACAAAGCACACTGCTTTTGGGATGTAGTCATCATTAATATATATTCTTAATAGTGTCTATATATTTTTAATATTCTCTATCCTCTCTAAAAAATCCAATGTACCTTTCAATGCGTAACTAACTTCACAACAATATTGTAATACCAAGGTAAGGGTATACAAAAGTAAAAAAAAAAAATGAAGAAAAACTGCGCGTGGCGAGGGCAGGCAAAATATGCTTCAAGTGGCAAAGTTTGTGCTGAAGACATTAATTTGAGCCTTGATGATATTCAATTTAGGCACTCCACCGAGACTTGTGGCAACTAGTTGTAAACCTCCACATAAACGTACACACCATGCAACAACAACAACAACAACGACGACAACACTGGCAACAATGGACGCAGCAACTGTAAAATATGAGCACAACGGTCAAAAAACTTGGCTAAAGTACACACATACATATACATATGCAAGAGTATATCTGCAGAAATGTATACTTTATCTATATATATATATATAAAGAACTTAGTGACAGTGGTTGTAAAAAATTGCCTTGCCAAAAAAGGGAAATGTATTTTTTGGCACAACTTTTTTACATGCACTTGCTCTGCTTGGGCTGTGCCTGTTTGTGTTGGTGCTCGGCATGCTCTGCAGGCTCCTTAGAATCCGTCCGGGTCTTGGTCCTAGTCCTGGTGTTGGTCAACTTTCCATGTTTGAGCGTCATTTTATTAAGTTGGCAACACTTGCGCTACAATGCTGCCTGGGCCGGGCCTACAATTGGGGTCAGCAAACGATGGAAAAGCATTTTATAAAACTTTTTTTTTTGTTTGAGAACGCTCCCCTTAGCTCCTTTAATATAGTTATTTTAAAGTTTTTCGTTTAATTTTCAATTTGCTGTGGGCGACATTTTAAAATTACACTTTTTCGTAGGCTCACCAGCTGATGGCCCAGAGACTCGGCGCCAGCTGTGGCCTTGTTTTAATGTGTACCAACTTATTTTTGTTTCAGCTTGTTTGTTGGCCAAATTTCTGGTGAGTATGCATTTGTTTTGTTTATATATATATTTATATATATTTACACGTATAAGCTCGTTTTTATATTTTATATTTTTAATTGCCGTCGAATTTTTGTTCAAAAGCAATTTATGCATATCCAATTTAAACCTATTTATTTATTTTTGGCACTGAGAAACAAACCTCGGTTTTTGTAGCGCACTTTTAGGGGTCCACTCCAACATTTTGATCGTCCTTTCCCCGACTACCAATAAAAGTCGTGTGTCATGTGTCATGCCACCGAAATGAGAAAAGTTTTTTTCCTGAGTCCCGAGCATAATAATAATAATAATTCGTGCTTGCTTTAACTATAACACAGTGTATGATTATTGTTATTAGTATGATGATTATTGGTGTTGTCCTTTCTTGCATGGTCGCTTATATTTGTAGTTTTTCTCTCGCCACAGAAAATGCTTTGAATAGGCGTGTTTGTATTGCTTGTGTGCGAGTCAATATTTTTTCAAGGCACTCGTGTGTCCTCAACAACAACATTTGCTTGCTGCCCACAAAGTGTTTACAGTGAGCAGGACATTGTTTATGTTTAATATGCAATGAAACTAAGAAAAATACAATAAACTGGAACACTTAAACAAACAATTTTGAAAGGATAAAATGACACACTACACAAAACAGTAATTTCAAAAAGTGTGTAAAAAGGTGACTGTGGACACTTTGAATAACGATTTATACACATTTTTTTAAAGTGTTTTGGGTTGAAAAATAAATTATTTAAAAGCATTCAATTGAATTACTTTATGTTTGATTCGTATGATTATTTTGCATCGTTTTAAAAAATGCAGTTACCTGGAATTGTAATTCAATAAGCCCAAATAAATTTTTTTGCATTTTTCAAAGGAGAAGGTGGCTCCGTAAGTAGAACCACTCATGAAACTCTAACTTTGCCGGCCGTTTTCCTTCTTTAAGTTCTCTCAGTGTATGCTTAAAACAATTAATCAAATGTTATTAATATCTCATATATTTGGAGTATTAAAAATATTTTATTAAAAACACTTAATTGCTTATTGATTAATGTATTCTTTAAAGTACATTTAATGGAAGATGGCTTATGGTTGGCGCTCTTTTAAAACTACAATATCGCGTCTGTGAGCATAATTAAAAAATGTCTGGTAAGTGGCAGCAACTTAGAACCACAACCAGACTAACACCTTGCCACCGTTTACCGTTAACGGTTTTCGTGTTTTTGGGTTTCTGCCCTATCGCACAGAGTTTTAACTCGCTCAGACGACACACTACTGCTGGGACCATAAATTGTCAGCTTTTGTGTGCACACACAAAAATACTTCTACTTACGATGTGGGTGTGTGTGTGAGAGTGTAGAAATACATGCATAAAAGTACACGTATATATATATCAATATAGATGCTGGATACAAGGACGAACTAGCGACCTGGTCCCAGCTGCGTGGCGAACTTATGGCATCGATAAAGTAATGAATTACCAGTTTTGTTGTTGCGCTGCCTTTCACAAGGAGGCCGAGAGCAGCCAAGCAGCCCGTAAAAATAGTATAACTATAAATTGTATTTGTATTTTATTATTGCGTCTGTGCATTGTTGTTGTCGCTGCTGCTGTTGTTGTTGTTGGCATGAGTATTGTCAAACATTGGCTCTCTGATTACGCTGTCAATAAGCTCAGAAAATATGATTTCCTTCGCCAATGCGTGGCCCAAAACCATAGCTGGCTTCTTTTAGCCCTGTTGCTCTCAAATGGGGTGTTGCTGTGTAGTGTTGTGTTGGCCATATTAGAATTATGCTCGTCATGGCGGCACTTCCGTGCCCAGCGGCTGTTTGCCTATTGTTGTGTGGCTGCAGAAGGAGTGGGTAAAGCATTTCGTGCCGAGTCGAACGCAACCCAAATAGAGACAGAGACAGACAGAGAGATAGAGAGAGAGAGAGAAAGAGAGAGAGAGAGAACGAGAGTGGGAGTGGGTGAGGGTGAGGGTGAGTGAGAAAGAGCTAAGGTGCTTCTGGCTTGGCATTTATTGGTACTGGGCCGTAGCCGTAGCACCGTAGCTGTCTGGCCTGTCGGCCTGTCTTCGTGTTTTTTAAGTTATTGCATGGGGAATCGGACGTAAACTAAACAAACGTGGCCAGGACTACACTGGCATCCTTGCACGCTGCGCATAATAACAAATGGAGCTGGAGCTTTGTCTCAGTTGCCATTTGCTATTGCTATTGTTGTTGCTCTTCTTGCTGTTGTTGGTGTGCGACAATCTGGCAGCAGCAGCAGCAGCAGCAACAGAGGAGGCTGTGCTATCGAAAAATCCCCTGATCCCTCATGTAATTTTTAGATTTTCTGCTGCTCATTGGTTTATTCTTTTTTTATTTATATTTATAATTTTTTTTATTATTTTTATTTTCCCATTTCTTTGGTTAGCTCGTTTTGCAATATTTTTGTTTGCGCTTTTATATCTTAATAAATGGTTTGCTTTATGCAGACCCATAAAAAATGAATTAAACCTGTTGCCTGCCAAAAAAATATACGAACTGAAGACGAAACCCAAAAGCTGAAAGCTGAAAGCTGAAAGCTAAAGGCTAAGATTGGTAACTGTGGCTGACTTACAAAATATGTATATGCAGTGCACTGTCCTAATGAAAGTCAAGATGCCAGTCGGTTCTGGCCAAGTTGCGGCTAGTTATAGCTACCTATCAGTTGCCAGCAAATTACAAGTTAAACAAAGCTAACGAATTACTACGAGTGAGCGAGAAAGAGAAAGAGAGAAACAGAGAGAGAATGAGAGATAGGTAGACATAGAGAGAGAGAGAGAGAGAGAGTGGTAGCTGAGGGCAGACGAATAGGATTTCCGTCAAAAGTGCCACAAAAAAGCAACCAAAATTGCTTAAAAGTGCGCGTAGAGAAGGGGTGAAGAATGCGGGCTTTCCAAAATGGTGCGGCTTAAAAACTGCAAATCTCTGGGATAAGGACGAACAGCACAGCAAGAAGTAGTCAGCAGTAGCAGCAGCAGCAGCATCTGGAGATGAGAGAGAGAGCAAGCCCAGCAGCAGCAAGCTGAATATCCAACAAATGGCAGCCGCCACAAGTTGCCTGTCGACGGGCAAACTTATGGCTAAGACCACAAACAAATTTCATGCTGCATTGCTGCACAGGCGGCAGCAGCAAGCACTGAAGAAAATTGTGCAGCAGCAGGAGATGCAGATGGGGGTGAACTGCCCGAATTAGATGTGGAAGAAAATTGTCTTCCTGTATGAATTTCATAATTTCCACAAGTTTTAGTTATGAAAAGCAAGCAATTTCCTCTCTCACCAAACCGGGCTAACTGCCTCTCGAGTTGTTGGCTGTTGTTGGTAGCAGTTTGTAATTTGTAGATTGGAGGTGTGCCTGCCTGTGAGGCTTAGGTTTAAACAACGTGTGTTTGTGTGTCCCGGCAATTTGGCAAAGCTTAAACTTTTAATGCGAATCACTTGCGAAAGTTAAGCTGCGTCTTTCAGAGCGAATGCGTCATGTGCCTGGTGAATTAGTTTTTCAATTTCTGCATCTGTTGTTTGCTGATGTCATCGACACACACTCACGCACACTCAAACACACACATGACCACACTTCAGAATCTACATCTCCTCTGGCTATTGTTGTTGTCTTCCTTTTTATTTTTTTTTGGTGCTCTTATTTATTTCTTAGCAGGCTGACCCAATGTCTGGCACACACCCACCCTGAGCTGCCAGCCAGGCAACCCTTTGTCAAATTTTCACAATTTATGTTATTGTGTGTCTGTGTGTATTTGTGTATGTGTATGTGTGTGTTGTTTTTATTTTTGTGATTTCTATCAACAACTTTTACTTTTAAGCAAATCCTGGCTGCTTCTGATATTTGAGTTCCAGTTTCGAGTTCCAGTTTGAATCTCTCGTGCAGAAAGCAATAAAAATTGTTTACAAACATTATTTGCCCATCCTTTGCGGAAGCACCTTGTATGTCTTACAATGCGTAACAGAGAGATAGAAAATTTAACTGACAAACTTTGCGACGGCTATCCCAAGATTTCCCATTTAAATGCATATATATTTTTCTAAAACACAATAGCACTGAGATTCTTGGCTATCAGCATAAGCACTGTGTTTATTTTGTTACTCGACTATTAAAGCTATGCACACTCACTCACACACAAACACACACACACACACAAGCCACAGCTCATCCACCCACATCTACTCCAGGACATACTCTAATAAACTAATGCTTTCTTTCTTGGGCTGCTTTGGTGCCCTTAAATCTATTACAAGACGGTTGGTCCCCATAGTTTGTTTGTTGTTGTCCTGCGTAGACTTATTTGCAAAGCATTTTACGGTGTTGTCGTCATTGCTCTGGGATTATGAATTGGGGAAAATGTTTCCCCAAAAAGGTGCTGTACATGCACATATACACATATGTATATATATATATATATATATATATATGCATATATATGTATAAGGATTCGTTAAAGTTTTGTGCTCAGGTGCAAGTAGCCCATTTGCGACTTATATCATTGGCATTTATCTCATTGTTTTGCCACTGTCTCCAAAAAAATGTGTACATTTCAAATTGTGCTCGAACGTTTAGAGTTAATTGACATTTTAAGTATTGTATTTTAAGTATTGAATATTTTTTACGGAAAAGTTTCGTTAAAATTTGAAGTTCTCCAAATGAACTGAAGTTATTCTGTTACTCTTTGAAATATGTTTTGAGTGTTTTGGCACAAAAATTAAATTACAATTTTGATATCGTAGCTGTACTTTTACTTAAAACGAATTATTTTTTTTTTTAAGTGTACTACTTAAAAAAGGGATAAATGAAATATACATTAATATCATCATTTATATTAAGACTAACTTGATTTAGACAAGACCTTACCAAAATCTGTTTACGGTTCATTCTCCATTTAGTTAAGTTATTATTCAATTTATAGTAAAACGTTATTTTTTTAAAATTATTATAAATTCCACAATTCGCAGATAAAATATTTTCGACTTTAAATTAAAAGAAATCGGTTTGTTGGGCTCTACTCGATTATTATTGTTTTCTTGAGTGTACTTTCACCAAGGACATACACAAACGCTTAAATTGTTGTGATGCTTTGGGTGCGTGGCACTTAGCACAGCCCAAACTGGCAGATTCCCAGTCGCATTCACAGTGCCTCACCCCACCTTCCCTTTCCATACGAAACAACTTCATTTAGCACGCATAAAGCTGGGGCAACATGTGTGCTTGGCGGCAGCAGCTGAAATTCCTTATGCCAGGCAAAGTGAAACTGTCACTGCAAAGGTTGCTTTTTTCTACTTTCTTTCGTTCTTTATTTTTTTTCAAGCGTTATTTTTTGGCAAGAAATGTAAAGTGTGTGTGTGTTTGGGTTGTCGGATGCAGTGGGGGGCAGTGGGCTGGGCTGGGCAGATCCGATATACTTACATAAGTACAACTGGTTGGGTGCTGGGTTGCATATTTAAATTTATGATTATGTCGTTATGCTGTCTGCCCACATTGCTTAGGCGAACGAAAAAGTGACAGCGGCAAACTTAATACAAATTTATGTGCAACATATTTTTGCACTTTTTTCTGGGCATAAAACACAGGGCGGCAGCAAGCAGTCAACTTAGAGAGTAAACCATCCTAGCCAGTTTACTTGGCCATCCAGCTGGACAACATATGTTGCTTACTCTGGACAAAGTTGCGCTTGATGAGCTTCGGTTCAACGGTCACATTGTTATTGTTGTTGTTTGTTTTGTTGTGTGTTTTGTTCGCTTTTTAAAGCGACCATTAAAGGAGAACATTAAAATGCCTCTAGCGCGGCTAAATTGCATTTCATCTAGCCGAGTCACGCTGGAAAATGACAAATTCTTACATAATAAGATGCCGGCAAAGAAAAATGGTATTCATTTGGCAGGTGAGACGGCGTGAAATTGAGTCAAAGCTGAACAATAACAAAAATACCTACGCAAGCTGCGTAGCTAACTCATTTTTAAGTACAAATTTATGTTGTTAAATTTTTGTGAGCAGCAGCAAATAAAAAAATTTGATTAATTCGCACCGTCTAATGGCTGGCTATAAATTCAGAGTTAATAAAACAAGCAAATGGAAGGAAGCCAAGCGGTTGAGCAACCGAAGCTGTCAGCCTGAAGCCGCCAGTGCTTGCCTTCATTTGCCTGGCTCGCTAATAACAAATTTGTCACGAGCCACTTTGACAGTTGTGTGTCACAACTCTGAGCCCCACTGCTGGCCGCAGAAGCCACAATGGAGGAGAAAAAAAAGGAATCCGCAGCCACAATGTCAGCTGCCAACTGGTGGTGACAGCGCGCCCCAAGCACAGTGGTTGAAACATCAAGTTTAGTTGCTCATAACGTTTAATATTTGGCATGTGGATGGGAAAAATGTAGTGCATCTTAACTAATTCAAAACACATCTTTACTAATGAGAAAATTAAATTAGAGTTTGATTTTATAAAACAGCGTAAGGCTTTGTATAATCATTATTCGCCCAAAGGCTGGAAATACTTAATTTTAGTTTGATACTAAGATGAAAAATAATCAATTTTATATATTAAGAGCTCATCGAAAGCTTAGCTATCAGAAGCGATTGTCTTAACTTGTATATAATACTGAACTTTGGCCCACTGTGCAACACTGACAACTATTTCAATGGCTGCTGCTGCAACGGCAGCTTTGGATGCGAATTAGCAATGGAAAAAATTAAATTCTATTTGTTAAACATTGTGCGAATATGCTTTGGCTATAAAAATAGTCATTAGCCAGCTATTTAAAGGAACGCTTCAAGCAGCAATTGCTTTACATACATGCACACAATTGATTATTTATTGATAACTATTATTTATTAGCAACCAATACAACAAAATACTTGCGAATGGCAAAGGCTCACGCACAAAGCTACTCACAATTCGATTAGCCAAAATCGACGCTGCCAAAGTGTCAGCGGCAATTTGCGCAAGACTCACACTTTTTGAGCGTCACTTGTAATTACGAGCTGTCAAGGCTGGTGGCAACAACAATCACAACAACAAGAAACACAACCAACCAGCCACGGAACCGACTGGAGATGGGAGCATTTTAGTTTTGCTATCCGCTGTCGGGTAAAGTGCATTCAAATTGGCTTAAACTAAGACTGTTACGCGTGCAGCTGTCTAATTGTATTTGGCCCCTTTTCCCTTTTTGGTAGTTGAGTTGAAAGCGACCACGAACCCTTTGAAAGTAATGGGCAAGTGCCAGAAACTTCAAGATTTATTAGCATCAAGATTAAAGCATTAAAAATTTGCGGACTGCGTGGCACACGCATCAACAGCAGCTACGAAAGAAAGTGCCCCGGGGACTAGAGAAAGTGAGTGCAATTTTTGTTGGGGCTACATCATCAATTTGAAGTTGTTGCTGTTGTTGTTGCGGTTGCTTCTGCTGCTGCTGTTGCTGCTGCTGTAGCTGCTGCTGTTGACTGTTTCCGCCGGAAGTGTGGAGCGTAGAACAATAATAGCAACAACAAACTACAACATTGCATTGCTCACTTTGGCGGTCAAAACTTTCAACATTAGCACTTAATTTACTGGCGCTACTTAATGAAGTCTACACTTGGCTAATTTACGCGAAACTCGTTTGCCTCCCACTTGTACTTGTGTGTGTGTGTGTGTGTGTGTGTGTGTGTAGCTCCTTTGCTTAGTACTCACGTCGTATATCGACATTTTGGCAAAAACTTTTCAAATATTCTGTGTTCGCCGCACACTTCAATCACATTACCCTCTTACATCACCAGCAGCACTTCTAATATAGTTTATTGTTAGGAATGCTGAGTTACTCATGGTTCTCAAGAAAAAAGATAAGGCCACGGAGATTAATATGAATTTGAGTTTCTGCACTTTTATTCTTGTAGCGACATATATATTAATATCGTATTTATGTAATCAGAATAATTCTTATTATTTATATATTGCTAAAAGCATATTCTGATTATATATATATATATATATAATCAGAATATGCTTAGCATAGTGAACAGCAACTCCTTATAATTCAATTGCGATAAGGATTGAATAAGCTTGCAATGAAATTAAATTTAAATTGTGCCTCAGTATCTGCAGAACAGTTGTCGCAGTGAGTTCGAGTGCCTGAAGTGAGGTCTTTTTCGAAAATGTTGATCGAGTGCCAAGGGAAATATGCTCGCATGGCAGTTGCGGTGCTGTCGACGATCGTCTCAATAGGTGTCATTGCAGCCATCGAGGTTTCGCCCCACCAGCAGAAAAAGGGTGAGCTTTTGCTGGGGGAACACACGTGTTAACAGATAATGATTATAGATAACCATTTACAGATCTGCAAATAATGAATCATATTTGCTTGCTGCAGACTATTTGTAGTGTGCTACTTTTTTTCGGCTCTCTTAAGGTGACAAGAAATAAATATTTTATTTAATATTTATTAAATGTTGCGTCTTTTCTCGCAGTACAATAAGTGGTGTTTCTTACCTTGGCTAGCGATCGCTATGATTTTCGCCTATGCGTTGGTCTATCGAAGCTTAGCATTTTGGTTCAACATTCTAAACGATTTGAAGCAAAGCCTGATAATTATTTCCTGGATGTACACAATTGCAGGTGGGTTCACTTAAAATGCAATACACAACACTACATACTATATTTGCAATGTTTCTATAGGTTTCTGGTGCTATTTTATTTATGCCATTATTGTGGATTTTCAACTGCAGTATAATTATACTCAAATATATGGAATTGGTGATCCCAAGAGCAAGAGTTATAAGGTGTCGACATTGTTGTAGCATTGACAACATCGGCAGGCTTATTGAAACTTCTAAGCTATCTTCAATCTATCTACAATTATTTTTATCTTACATAGGATATTACCTAAGTGCCGCGTACGTGTCTGTTCACGTCTTGGTTATCTTATCATTCTAAGATTGAACAATATGCAACGCAAAAATCGTGAGCTGATTTATAAATTTGCTATTTATCGGCAAGTTGCTTCTGGGCGGTGCTAATATAAAAAAGGAAAGGGAGAGGTATATGTAACATATATATATGTATATATAACTTTGACGCCTCGGATTCAAAGACAAGGAGAATCACTGTGAAATGCAATCGAGCTGGAAAAGAACACGCAAGCCTTGTCGACGCTTGTGCAAATTAGTGTGAAAATTGTGGTCGACTCACTCTCACTTCTCTATATCTCTCTCTTTCTCTTTCTCTCTCTCTCCTTCCATCTCTCCGTCTCTCTCTCTCTCTCTCTCTCTCTCTCTCTCTCTCTCTCTGTGGAATTTGAAGCGTAGCCAAAACTAAAATAAGCGTTAAAAAGTGTGCTAAACAAGTCAAAATGCTGCGTCAGATGGCAGTAACCGACTGTTCAACACTCTGATTAATTTCTAAAACGAGCGAGGCCAAAAGGAGCCTTACTGATTATGAGTTAAGTGATTCTTAAATGCAAAATAAATGTGAAGATAATGTATCTTGGAAGTGCTAAGCGCTACTTTTAAAGTTTAGTGAGAAATGTATTGGTATAATAATAATTTCGAATAAACCATGCGATGAGAGTCCCATATTCCTGACATTGGTAAAAAAAAAATGATTACACAGCATACTCGTTCTTGTTTCGGGATCAGAGTATAAAAAGGTTGGACGCCCAATGCGTTTTGAGTCGGTTTTAACTGTGGCCTGGGCTGTGGCAGGCACGCGTCTGTTGGGTGCATGGCTGGTTGCATGCGTATTGCATTACACCCACTCACACATATACTGCAAAGCACACACACACACACACACACACACACACACACTCAGACATGCAGCAAAGTGGCATATGAATAGATACATGCTTTTGTTGTTTGCTTGACTGTCTGTTTGTTTGTCCGCCCATGGGTGAGTTTTCGTAATCCAACGAGCAGACAGGTTAAATACACCGCAAGGACAGGCCACACACACACACACACACACACACAAACGGTAACACACGCATATGGCTCACACACAAAGGCTCAAAAAAAAAAACCAAAAGAGTGCACAGAACGAGTTAGGAAAAAGTGGCAAGGCGGCAAACATGTGCTGCGTGTTGCTGCAACTGTCGCATCGTCTACTGGCAGCCTCAGCCAGATAGTAGCAGCTGGTTGACTGTGGGCATGGGTGTTGCATCCACGGCTCAGACGCAGCCAACAAACAATAATAATGCAACAATAGTGTGCGCCGCAAACAAATTGCTTTTGTGTCTGTCTCTGTTCCTGTCTCTGTGTCTTTCTGTGTTTCTGTGTGTCTGTCTGTCTGTCTGTGTGTGCCTCTCATCGAGTTCACTTGCAGATTAGTTTCGTTGCGCATTTTTATTTGCGTTTTTAAACAAACACATACACACACACACGCACACACACACACACACACACACATAGACAAACACACACTTAGCGGGGCACACAAGCGTAGCCCCGCAAATTTGGTGGAGGGGCTGCCATTAGTTCTGCGCGTTGAGCAAAAATACAAACAAAACTTTGCCATAACGAGCTGCAGGGCATATAAATTGCTATTCAATAAGCTTTCAGCAGTGTTGAGAAGGAAATATGACAGATTGAGAGCCCAATAAACGTTTAGTACCAAAAATTATGTTTCTCAATTAAAGTGCAGTATTCAAGTGGATTTTATGGTATCGAATCTAAATTTTGACCAGGAATCATCATTTGTCAAAACCATTTTTTTTTATATAAAAATAGCTTTATCGTTTTGGCTTGGCAAAACTTGTCGGGAAAAAGGCGAAATCGGTTGCACTGACTGCTGGTCCCTGCTGCCAGCGATTGTTTCTGTGCCTCTGCGTGGATGGGTTGTCTGCGATGAGCTTTTGTTGTCTGCGAAGTTTGGCGTTGACACAATGTTGCCACCTGAGCGCAGGGTGAGGCGGGGGCAGCTCGGAAACAAAATCCATTCATTGAAACGTGTAAGCTTGTTCAGCTGAATTGAAAATTAACTATAAATTTGATGGCACAGCATGCAAAAACGTCTGATGGAAATAGCTAACTTCCAAGTTAGCTAAACGAGACGAGAAGTCTGTCATTCTGTCTGTTAAACAAGTCCAAAAGCAAAGGTGTCAACAACTGGCAGCACTTGACACCTTTAGCTGTGCCCCGATTTAGCTTGCCACACGAGTTACGAGTGTGCTCCTGTTGCGAAACTTAATGCGAACGTCCCCACAAGAATTTGCCATACAAAAATTCATTAAAAAACGTAAGAGTTTGTCGAGTGAGTGAAATGAAAAACCAAATTGAATTGCCCAAAATTTGCCTCTTTTTTTGTGCCGCACAGAAACCCCACAAAGGTGCGAACTACTTGTAGCAGGGGATTTTTGGGGTTCGGGGCGGGGCTGGCTTTGGTGTTGCTTTTAACCCTCTTGTCAAGCTGTTGTTTGCCCAGCTTTCTGGGAGTGGGCTATAATAAGTAATACATGTTTTGTTTCGAATGAGTGTTCTGTGCAGCAAAAAGGGTCGCGAACGCGACACTCTGCCCATTTTATGGCCACCACCTTTTTCTTTGCGCTGCGACGAATTAACAGGCGGCATGTGAATGTATAAAAAAGTGTTGAATTTAACAGCCTTTGAAAAGCTTCAATTCTTTTGGCGTGGGACTAAAAGCAATTTACGCAAAATGGCATACGAATAAAATGAAATTCAATAAAAACGTTAAATATATATATATGTATATGTATGTGTATATGCATTTGAAAGGAATATGAAAACAAGCAGCAAACTGCCAACTCGATAAACAATAGGCACTAGCACTGAAACTAATAAATTTTGTCAAATTCAACAAATCACACATACTTACTCGTATTTTCCACCAATACACACACAGACACATACTGAAGAGCATTGCCGGAAATCATTTAAGCTGCCAAATCAGCCAACCAGCTGGGCCAAATGCTTGGCGTCAAGCTGAAGGTATTATTAAGGTGGCAGCAGCAATGGCCAGATGCCAAGGCAAAAAAGGCGATTAATATTCATTCAGTGTCGCGCGTATATCACTTTTTATTTGCACAGCCAACGAGCGAGCCGGGCAAAGTATGCAATGGAATTCGCCGCACGCAGCAGCAGGTGAGCCATACTCATGTGTGTGTGTGTGTGTGTGAGTGTGTGTGTGTGTGAATGTGTTTTGCCCGCGTGTTGATGTGTATGAGTAACGCACAATTACATACAACAATTTGTGCTTTGTTTCTCGGCACGTCCGTCTGCCTGGGTGCGCGATGCCAAAGCTAAAGAAAACTGGAGTTTCTGCCACTGCCCAACTGCCAGCTCCCAGTTCCTGGCTTCCAAATCACCAAAGAGCAATCGTGCAGCACAAGCGGTCCTTGGCTAGAGTTGAGCTCGTGTTCGTGTGCAAAAAATCTCAAATACACATTGAATTCTATTTAATGATTATTTAACACCGTCGAAAATGAGTAAAAGTAGAAAATTAGTTCAATTTAATTAAAAGCAAAATTTAATATTTAAGAAATAAGGAAATATGTATAACATTAGAATTTGTTTAATGAATAACATTTGGAACCGTTTCTAAGATAGAATTCCACGTTTAATCAAGTTTTCAAATTTAAGTGCAGCACGAAAGAAAATTAAAATTGAATTTAAGTCCCATTTACAAGTTTAAAAAAAATACATTTTTACAAAGTATAATTTTGAATTTCGCGTTAATGTTTAAATAAGATAATAATATAAAATAAATTGATTACGAAAAGTCTCATCTCTAAACAGTCTAACCGCTTATTTGTTGCTGCCTCACGACTGTGTGTGCGTGTGTGTGTGTGTTTGTGTGTGTGTGCAGCCAGCGAATAGAGGCGGAAATCAAGATTCTCCTCTTGTGCCCTCTGCTCTCTGCTTCCCAGTGGGAACGTGCACTTCAAATTGGATGCCCAAACATCAAGTCAGCGTGTGCGAGCTGGATGCTCCTGGAGCACTTGAAGCTGCAATTTAGCATCCTTTCGATGCCTGACCTGCGCAGGCATTCTAGTTCTTTTTTTTTTTTTGTCTTTTGCTCATGTGAAAATTGAGAAAAATTGCCAAACGACTTGGTAAGCGATATTCTGTTTTGACAAGGTTACACACTGCCAGCTCCGACTCCTGCCCCGGCTCCGACAACGCAGTGCTCTCAAGTGGGCGATGCCAAACAGCGCAGTTGGTTTGCTGCCAGGTGTATTGAATCGTAGGATGCCATTGCTGTCGAGCTTGTTGGAGTATACTCATGTTTTTTTCGTTTTTCATTTGCTTTTGGCCACTTATTGTTAGTCCGGTCGTTTTTGTTTTGACAACTTTAGACACTGCCATCCAAACTGCAAGTCACAAAGGCCGAAACGTTCCGTCAAATAAAATGAAATTCGACTGCCTTTTGCGCCAGAGTTGCGTTACAGTTGAAGGCGGATCCAGTGTCCGACCCACAAAATTACCACTGGGATCAGCAGCAAATGACGCGAAACAGTCACACGGACAGAAGCGACAGCAGCAACTAAAGCATCCGCAATAGGAGCTACAACAGCAACAGCAAAAGCAGCAACAGCAACAACAACAACACGTACCTTACATAAAAATCGTGCAGGCCATGCTAAACGTTTATCCCTTTTAGCCCCAAGGATGCGAGCCAACAATGGACGTCTTCAGTTTCAATGGCCCGTTTAGCTCCTGCTGCTGCTGCTGCTGCTGTGGCTCTCAGTAAGCTGAGACTGATTGTGGGGCTGTAGTAAGTCGGATCCAGATAAATGCCGCATCATTGGTTATTTATATGCGTGCATCTCAGCAGTGGGGTAATGTGGCTGAGGCAGCCCGCCCTTAGCTTACCTCTTACCTGTGCACAAGCGATATATGTATGTATACATATATATTTATTTGATTTCATCGATGTATATGTACACTCAACAAAAAATCTAACCGGCATCCCTAAAATGAGAATCGGCATAAAAAAAAAGAAAGAACGATTTTTAGTTTGATTTTTGAAATTATTTTTAATTATTTTATTTTAAGTTTAATCGGAAATTACTTTCCATTTTCAAGAAATCTGTTTCCAGCCATTCGAAACGCTAGCAATTTATTTCAAGAGTCTTTCCAATAGTCATAAGATCGAATCGACTTTTCTTCTGAGTGTATTATGGAGCTGCTTGAAGTATTTTCGTCATGGTTACCACTCAGTGGCTTATGTTCTGTCATTAAGTTGTGCATAGTTTCAGTTTTATTCCCAGAAAAACATACGTTATACGTAAATGAAACTGTCTAAAAGTTATCTCTTTC
Source organism: Drosophila basisetae (assembly GCA_035041595.1). Taxonomy (NCBI): domain Eukaryota; kingdom Metazoa; phylum Arthropoda; class Insecta; order Diptera; family Drosophilidae; genus Drosophila; species Drosophila basisetae. Next base: position 6,851,194 of record JAWNLB010000144.1, read on the forward strand.
CCTATTTATCTATGTGTGGGTGTGTGTGAGTGTCTGTGTTCCCTGTGGCTAAATTAATTAAATGGCATTCAAATGATTGGCTACGTGCCATTATTAATTTGCGCATAAATTATGCACATGTTCTAATGTCTAATGATTTCCTTTTTATGTCCAATCACTCGTCTTGGCCACAAATTAATCAGCCAGCGCGCAATTCCCATATATGTATATGTATATCTATTTATTTATATATTTAAATGCATCACGTTTTCTATTTGCTCAATTTGTTACTCATTAGAATTGAGTTGCTTTGATTTATAGAAATTACTTTCGTTTGAGTTCGCTACAGCTTAATTATGGCCTACATTTTAGATTTTACTGTGGGTAGCTGTGTATTTCCAAGGAAGCAGGCTGCAATCTATAAATAATTATGACATTGGTCTTGTATATATATAAGCTCATTTCAATGCTTTCTGTAAAATATAATTATATAATCATTTTAAAATTGTTATAAGCTGCCAAAACAGACTTTTTTATGTTGCCGACGACAACATACTCTTCTAGACCGGATTCAAATTGCTTTCACCTAACTTTTACTTTATACGGACAGTCACATCTCAATAGTTGTGGGGTTCAAATATGGGAAGCATAGTAAGATGCATATTGGGGAAGTTTGCTTGGCATATCTTGTTATACAAAAAAGTTTTTCTTCCAAGAACAATGTTTCGGCTGATAAGACTTCTATATTAAAAAGTTTTGTTGCGATGATCGACAGAGTTGCGAAAATGTGATGATGATTCTTAAGATTCATTGAGAATTATGCACTATCTGAGCACTTGCAACTAAAGCAGTATTTCAATTTTCCGTATCTTATATTTCATGGTTAAGAAATCTTCATTACGAACTGTGCTGCGTACTGTTTACGGTTTGCTGTTTGGTACCCACTCGAAACTGGGGCTTGTCACTGCTCGGTACTGTGGTCATCAGCGTGCATATTTGTTTTCCAATTTTCTCTGTTGTCTGCTCCCATCATTCCGCTCCCCGATTAGCCGATTGCCCGCTGTTGCCCATTGCCATGGACATGGACTGGTTTTTGCCAGTGGTTTTTGGGCTAAGGATTTATGTGCTGAGCGGCAGATTTATGGGCTTTTGGCTGTGAAACTGAGAGTGCTCATGTGTGGACAAGTAGTGAGAACTGTGCTAATTGAGTTGAGCCATGATTATGGCAAGAGGCAAAAGGAGTTGGCCATAACTATCTTGGAAATGGCCGGGAAGAACATTGCATGGAGGAAAGGTTAGTTATGGGCAGAGGAACAGATTTTGATTGGTCAGCATGGTCAACATGTAGATGCAACAACATGCTGCAACAGCACGCATTAGCATTAACATTGACGAGCTCTGACTAACTGCTAACAGCTGCCGGCTGGGAACAACGCGTGCGCGTGGCAACGTAAACAAATGTTAGCCAAAAATGCCGGCAAAGTGTACCCAGTAACTTGGCCCCAAACATGCGAGCAGCGTTGCCAACAGTGTGCGATAAAAGGAGCCAGTGCGATAAAAACATAAAACTGGTTTCTCTGTGGCGCCGACGACGGCAATCGAGAACACGAATCACGAATGCCTAAACGAAGCCAAGTCAAACCGAACGATTTTGGCTGACGACGCTGCCGCAAACAAGAAACAGTTTCAGTTTGTGCTACAAACGCGTTTTGAACGGTACACAAGTTGCATGTGGCGCGCTATTCGCAAGTGGGAGAGAAACCAGATTTAACTCGTCTTAGCTCAAAGCAGCCGCAATACAACAAAATATTTATATATATATATATATATATATATGTATATATATATATATATACATATTTGATTTGCATGAATAATTTGCAAATCTTGAAGATTCACAAAGTGTGTGATTTTTGTATGTGTTCACGGTGTTCAATCATAATAAGTTGACCCAAGAGACAAAAACACTGTGAATTGTGTGAACTGTGAACTGTGCACGTTGTGAATTGTGAACTGCATTCCAAAGCGGCGCTCACAAGGTGAATATACAAGTAAATTCAGATATATATACATTTATATATATATATATATATATATATTTATTTATAAATGCACTGCAACATCATACGTGTATATGTGTTAAAGTGAGTGGCTGCCTTTTTAATGTACAACAACCTGAAATTCTGTTTTGCTCACAATTGTCCCTTGCTGTATGATTTTTTCTTTTTATATGCAGCAGTAAACTGGCAAAGTTGCAGCGTCGGTTTTGCAGTTCTCAGCGGCTCAGCATTCAGGCATTAAGTATTCAGTATTCCGTATTCAGTTTTCAGTAGTCGGTACTCGATTCTCGATACTCAGTTGTACCTGTTTGCATTTTGTTGTTGTAGTTGCTGGCCAACGGCTTACAGCACACAGCTCACAGCTCTTACTTCGTTTTTTATGTCTGGTTGTTGGCCATTTCATGAACTCAAGTCGTTTGCATTGTGTCTGCGACCCCTTCGACCAGTTTTGTCTTCTCGCCAAACTTCTCTTGCCGCATTTATTAAGGCCATCATTCGCGTTGGTTCTCAGGCTAATTGCCTATAAATGCCAATTGCTTTTAGAGCATAAAATTAGCTTCAGCTGCTGCAGCGCGCAGAGCGTGAGTTTGTGGAAAAAACCTTGCATTCAACTTCAAGAAAAATGCAAATGTCGAGTTGCGAAAGAAATGCATAACATAAATAGTATATGCATAAACTCAAATTGTTATTGCCACTTAGCAAGCGCGCAAGAGAAGGCCCAAAACAAAGCAAGCCAACTGAAATGTTTATAATAAAATGAAGAAAAAAATTGTACAAAACAAAAAAAAAAAAATCGAAAAATGCAGAATTTGCAAGCTAACCAGCACCTGGCTTGGTAATATGCCAGAACGTGGCCCAAACGCAGCAGCAGCAGCCGCCGCAGCAGTAGCTCAAAATGCAAGCAAGCCAAAAAGAAAAGCATTAACAAAAAAAGCGGGCTGCAGCGCATCACATGCCGAGGTCATTTTACATTGCCCTTGGCCCAGCAGCAGCAGGTGACTCCCCCTTCTCCCCCCATGCACCGGTAGCCAGTCTATTGTTCCGCAGTTTTGTGCTGCGACAAAGAACTTCAAAAGCATTGCTCTGGCTGGCAAAACGAAGCTACGTCGTCTGTTTTTGGTCATTATGAAAAGAAAATATGCGGCACTAACGGTAAAAGAGGCTCAAAAGAACCAAGAAAAAAATTGAAAAAAAGAAGCACATTGAACAGTTGCAACGCAAAAACTGTAGCAGCAAAAAACACACTGGAAAAAACCCAAAAAAACAAAGCAAAAGAAAGAAGGGAAATGAAAATTAAACAAGCAAACCATCGCTGCACGCTCAAAGCATTTAAGCGCCTTTGACACCCACTTGAGGGCTTAAGGAGGGGCTGAGTCCTTAGGGTCTGGGCGCCAGGTGCGAGCAATTTGGCGCGCATTTTGCATGTGTGACAGTTGCCAATCAACGGTTTGTTTTTTCTTTTCTTTACTTTTTGCATGTCAGCTGAAGCCAATTCGAATATGCGACACATGTCAAATTGTGTATTCATTGTGTGATAATATAACAAAACAATTTGTATAAATAAGCAACCGGGTTCGATCCCCCCACGGTCAAATAAAAGCAAATACTCTTGAACCACAACAATCTTGGAGCCGGACATCGGCAGTCCCAGTAAATTGAGCAAGAATGCCACTTATAATAATAACTTCACAACTACTAGAATTACACTAACTGAATGTTGAACCAATGAAGCAATTACTTTATTAAAATGACATATTTGAGTTAAGTGAATCAACAAATTCATTCGCTTGTTCAGCTTAGCAGAATTGCTTTGAAATGCATTTTATGCGCTAATTTAATTTAATTTGCCATTAATTGTGTGATTATGAGTTACGTTTAAGTAATTAAACCAATTCTTTTTATGCAAAGAGGCTAGCCGTTTTCAAGCTATTGCCAATTAATCCTTATCTTTGTTGAATTAATGAGCAAATAGTTGTGAAGTTAAACACGCTTACTAAATTACAATTTGTGATATTTCTTTTTTTTTTACGCTATTCTGTTAAAATTTTGTGAGAAACGGAATTAAGTTCATTGATTTTCTTAAGCCCAAAATATTTTCATAAAATGTGCAGACTATTTTCTGCTTTTTTTTTATTGCTTGTTGATTTATTATATAAAAATAAAATGCGGCGGCAATTAATCTAAATCGGATATACATATATTCTGCATACAAACATGGAAACGATTAAAGTACAATAAGTCTCAGAGTCCTCTTATCGATTGGCTTTTCTGGGCAAAGTTAATGTTTTCATTGCGTTTGCCGGAAATGTCGTGTCCTGCCTTTGCTCCCAACACCAAAAACCAAATTTCACTTAATGGTTTTTTAATTGTAACAATAATTGCTGTCGCCATCGCATGAGCAGCTGTCCAAAAACAAAACAAAAAAAAGAACAAACCGAAAAAGAAGGAAAAAACCAACAACAAAATATCCAGCAAAAACCTCGCCATTAATGAGTGCTCTCCGCAAGTGTTTAGATGGCTACAAATTGACCAGCAACCGGGAAAATAAAAAGAAAAAAAAACGAATTCGCCAGCAAAGCTCGACACATAATCGCTCATTTGGGCTGTGGCCCATGCTCTGTGTGTGCGTGTGTGTGTGTGTGTCTATAATTAAGCCTAAAAGTGCTGGCCTATGCCTTTTTTATGGACCTTCAACTGTCCCAGCGTGCGAACATCCAACTCCAGCCTTCAACTTGCTGACTTTACCAGGCTTAAATCTTTGCTGTTGTTATTTTTATTATTTTTCTTAGCTTTTACTTTTTGTTGGCAACACATTTGCTCTTGTGGCTGGGCGGCCCAGTTGATTATGAGCATTTTTGTGTGTAGCTTGTTGCTCTCGTTGTTGTTGTTGTTGTTGTTGTTGCTGTTGTTGGCAAGTCTCGCACAGTTTTCGGTTTTGCTTGCTGGGCATCCACCACAATTTCTAGCATACTCTTGTGCGTTCTGCGGTCTCTAATGTGCGCCATTTCGGTTTTAAGCGCGTGTCTGTTTATTTGTGTGTGTGCGTGTGTGTGTGTGTGTGTGTGTGTGCTGCTTGCTGCTGCTGCCGCATTTGCCCAGAGGTCATTATAGACGCCTCGCCTCACCCGTTGCTGCTCATCCGCGCCTTTGCCGTTGCCATTGTGAGGCCGCCAACTTGCCTCTGGCCTCTAAAGTGGCAATTTGTCTAGTTTTGTAAGCGCCTCTTTTAACGATAATGATGATTGCGCTTTGTTGCGTTTTTATTTAACTGCACACACACACATACACACACACACACACACATGCAGTTCTCCAGTGTGGTCAAGCGTCCAAATAACCTCAACACACAGTCCATTTTCATGGACTTGCTTGCGACTTTGTTTTGCTTCCATTTTGCGGCCACACTTGCTTTTTTGTTGTTCTTTGTTTGGCTGTTGTTGTTCTTGTGTCTCTTTTCGCAGCGGTATTTGCTTAGAATTTTCCGATTTTCATTCATACTACAAATGCCAAAACGAACGTCTGTTCATTCAGTGCCGTAGTTTTTTTAGTTTTATTTATTTTTTTTTGTTGTTGTTGCTACTGCTGTTGTTTCTGCTTTTAGCTCTGTCTGTCAACGTGTCTGTGGCTTGGCTTATTTGTTTTTTCGCACTCTTTTGCTGCCGTGTCGTCGCCGTTGTTAATTTTTATGTACGGTTATTTTCGCATTTGCTTTATTGACCATGTACGAATATACATACGACTACAACTGTCCTGTCTAGACAATTTAGCGTGGCACTCGTAACTGCAACCTGCCAATTTGCCGTTGTCTGCCTATACGACTATTGTTTATTTGTTTTTATTCAACTATTTGATTTGAGTTGTGGCATCAACATTTATTTCTACCAATTGGCGAACTTGGAATATTTGTGTGCGTGCGTGTGTGTGTGTGTGTGCCAATGATTTATTTTCATTTTGTATATCAGGTAAATAATATATACCTATTACCCAGCAATTTGTAAACATTTTGCAGCAGGCATGCATAAATAAAATTGAATTGCAATTTTGCCAAAACGCATCGAGCGCACTGTGCGTTTGCCCGTTGCGAAAATCAATAAACCTTTTTTAGTTTATACATTTTTTTTTTACACACATGTACTAACACACAAATATTTGTGGCTGGTCAGTGACAGAAGACAGCATCCGCATTCGCTTCGCTTCGGCAACGCAGATGGGGCAGCCAATCTATCGATTTATCTTCGCCTTTGTCAAATAAAATCAACTGATTACTTTATCACAAGAGCGTAAAATGAGCACCACACACATGTTCGTATACGTGTACATCTACTAAAGAGACCCACTGTACCAGGCAACCAAGTCAGAGCTCCGACGGCATTCACGTGCTGTGCTGTGCTGTGCTGTGCTGTGGCTGCCACATTGAATGACTTTATCGGCTGCTAAACGTCGCTTGGTCATTTGAAGCGCACACGTTTAACCCGCTTTTACGCACACACAAACAAGCACAAACTAACACACACAAACACATACACATGAGCATGCACAAGTTAAAGTTGACTGGCATTACTGATATATTCCCCACACACATGTCTCTTTCTCGATGTGTGTGTTTGTACTCCGACTATTGGGTGGCCCTCTAAAAGTTTATTGCTTCATTCTGTTGTGCAATTTGATCGATGTCGATGTCTGTCTGTCTGTCTGTATGTCTACCTGTCCATCTGTCTGTCTGTCCGCCTCTGGCAGTATCTGCGTGTGGGGTTCTCTCTGCGATTTTAAAGCGCAGCTAATGTAAATCGTTGTAATATTGCCATTTAGGGCTTAATGAGCCTCACACGATTTAAGAGGCTTGCTCACGTCTACTATTTTGTGCCAGAGGCAACTTAACATTGCGAGCCATTCCTGTTTTCGGTGTAATTTTCCATTTAGGAAATAGGCTAATCCACTTATGGTGAAACTTTTGTGCATTTAACTATTGCCTGCCCCAATTTGGTAATCAAGTAGCGATCAACTGTAAGTTGCTCAGTGCAGATCCAAACAACGAAGCAATAAATTGAGAGAGCGAACATTTAATAAAATAGACTCGGTGCGAGTAGCATGGCATTCTCTCAATGTAAAAGTATAAATTATAAACAAAAATTTAGGCATTTGTTTTTCAGGCATAAAACTGCACAATAATAATAATAATAACAATAATATCTGCCGAGAGTTAAGCACTATATTCAACCAGCTTCAATTCAAGAAAGCTTTTAATAACCAAGACTATTTTAATTTAATATTCTCTTAAGCGTTTCAACTCTATTCGAACAAAATGTACAAATGTTTTACATTATTTTTGCGGATTGTTTATTCAACATTAATTGATATTGTTTTTCTTGTGTGCACAAATTTAGAATTAAATGTTATGCAAGACAGACCAACAGAATTTTAGTCAACAAAAGTGTTGAAGCTTTATATTATGTTTTACCATTACTATTTCTTATAAGGCTAACAATGTAATTAAACTTAATAATAAATTAAAAATGTGTAAGTGAGATTCACACTTTAATAAATAAATGAGTGATTTCATCGTCAATAGTTTCCAATATCTTAAAATAAACATAATAAATGGACAAAATTAAATTTTGTAATTGCGTGTTGACTTAAGAGGTTATTGTCTATAAAAAGAAAGAAAACAAAATAAAAAAATGGCTTTATTATTATTACGAAACAATAGGCTGCAATTAAATGAAGTTGAAGTTGACCCCCAGCTAAATCAAAGCTTGAGAAATTGTGTAAAAACTTTTTGGTTGGTTATTTGGATTAACTCACACCTTCCCCTAAAAATACCTTTATTAGCCGGCGCTTTCATGGGGATTCAAATATTTATGCTTTTCATTAAGTTTGTTTGGCAGCGTGTCAATCATCCAACGCTCCCCCAAAAAATGTTTGCTTGTTCTTGTGTTTTTTGTTGCTGTTTTTTTTGGGTTTCTTAAAGCAATTATCTCACAACAGAAGAACACGCAATCCAATGGGGTCAATCCGTGCCGATTGTTCCTCATTTTGCGCTACAATGCGCTTTCAAAGTATTTAAGTACCTCAAGCCGTTTACTAGCAAAGCGCCCAACAACAACAACAACAACAATAATAACAACAACTGCTGGCAACAAGAACAGCAAATTCGTCTGTGAGGCAGTTAGGCAGGAATTGCTTTAACCCCTTTCTTCCATTATTGCACGCCCTTGGATTATGTATTTTGTTTATCTTCAAGCTGAACGCGACGGGAGCCCCAAAAGTCGTGCCCGATCCCCTTCACCTCTCGGTCCAAACTCCACCAAAATAAACACGCCTACACATAGATATATATGTGTGTGTGCATATTTGTGTGTTTGTATACATGTATATTAGTTGGCAACCCGTCTGCGCCAAGCAAAAACGTAATGAAATGCAAAATCGCTTAAGTTCGTTGTGGAAGCGACAGTCCTCATTCCTCTTTCATTCGTGCAACCTCAAACCCTCCCTCGCTGTAGCGCTTTCCTTTCCTGCCCCAAAATAACCGTTGCCCTTTGTTGACAGCGTGTTAGTGCAAACTAAATGAATTTCTCCACGGACTCTGTGGGTTTTTGTTTCGGTTAGTGCGTTTTTATTTGGGATTACGTCTGGCTGGGTGACTCCCTCTGCTTGCCTCCGTCTGGCTGGCTGCTGCACTCATTTAACTGTGCTAATGCGAGGCACACACACACCCGCACCCACACACCCAAAAACACACACACAATTAAAGAGTTGGCGGTGGGTCGCATCAACTTCAACATTATCATCAACATTCTGCACAACTTTACATCCACATAATAATCGACTTTACGAACATGTCTGTGTAGCCATTGTATTCTTGTTACTGCTATTTATACCCTGTAGAAATATTATTCTAAGCACCTGAGGTGTATTTTAGATCTCTTGTGAAAGTCATATAGTTATATTAATGAATTCAGTATGATTTAAACGAATTTAGTGTATTGGTAACTTAAATTCTATGTTTTTTTTACCATCAAAATATATTTTAATTTATAGCTTCATAGTTCAAGTTTTTATTAACCACGGAAGCTAAAGTGCTGACTCACATTTTTTACACAAGGTATACAATTTATACACGTAGAAAACTTGTTTTTATATATATATTTTTTTTATTATCAGAGTGATTTTTTTGTTGCTTTAAATAAACGTGCTTCTAAACTAGAAAAGTTTGTAAGTCTACTAGATTTCAGCGAAATATATATGAATCGCTTAAGGTTTGTTTATAATTTAAATAAAATACCTTCCTAATAAATGGTGTAAGGGATATCTACAAGTCTCCCTCTGTCTTAGACTGGCAACACTTGTATGTTGTTTTGCTGTTGTCTCTGTGGATAATTGAATGAACAGACACTTTGAAATTGTGTGCTTCATGTGTGCTGGGTTGTTATGGGAGTTTTGTGCAATGCTTTTCAATGACTTCCGCATAAGTGTTTAATTTCCTGTGTATTAACATGCTTAGCAAACACAGAGAAAAACGCAACTCACACTCGCATTGAGCCAGTGCCAGAGGCAGGCTATTGAGCACAGCAAACGCACCTCACAATCGCTCAGCTGAGGGTTGCAAACAAAAAAGGTGCGTGCCACAGCCCCCGGGCGGCATAACGATTTGTGCCAACAAATTTATTTAAAAAGGATTATCAGCAGTTAAGCGCCACGCTGGCACACTTCAAAGGCAACCAGCTGCCATGCCCCCGCCCCTGACCCAGCCTGCCAGTTGCCATACAGCGCCAACCCCCTCACTTCCGCCCCCGATGTTGTTAAGTGCAGAAATCTCTAGAAGTATAGAAGCACACGGGGCAAGGGGGGTATGCAAAACAAAACACGAATGTAAGCATTGATGGCGTATGCAAATGTCAATGTCAAATTCATGTCACATATGAAAATATGTATATATATATGTATAAGTGTATGTATACATATATTTGACATTCAATTTGGTTTGACATACAGCCAGTGTGGGAGAAAAAAGGGCAGTCAAAGTGACAGCACACAAGGCCAAGTGGCTTTATATAGAGGCATGCTGAGTTAACCAGAGCGATTTGCCTTTGATGTCGCCAGACGGTTGATGAAAGTATGTAATTGTTAATTAAGGTGCAATGCGATTAATTTTGAATTTTTATTTTTATGGGGATATCCCAGCAACGGATTAACCTTTCACTCTCCTTTCCCTCTTTTATATGCACATGTAAATATAGATTATTTAAATGTTGAATTCTTTGAAAATAAATGTCTGACATTTGTCTAGCGAAAATTGTGTTAAATATTTAATGAATCCAATAAGCTCTTTATTAGTGTGTTTATAATGCGTGACAGTGAAAATATGTGTGATATATTATTGAAAAAAGCACTCAAGACCACGTAATGAAATTTAATGCCACTGATGGGCGGGAGTTAAATGAGTAACTTGAGGCGGGTTCATTCACTTCAAAGGGAAAGGGAAGTGGAGATGTTTTTTGACATTTCTCTGCGACAGTTACTATACTGGATATTTGTCATGCTATCCTCGCAAATGAAGTTCGCTCCACATTTTTGTCCAAATTCAAACTCAAAATTGCGAGAATTTCCATCAGTTGCTATTGCCGTTGATTTTTATTGAGGCATTCTGGGAAAGCGTGAGAAATTCAATTTGCAGGCATGTCCATCAGCGATATTGGCGATAAACGCGGTTGTAGCCGCTGACGGAAGGGAAGAGCTGGGCTTAAATTTCAGTGTTATTGAATACTTTAAAAGGTTTTTGTAACTAGTAGCTAAAGTGTTGCGTTGATGTCTATGAATGCCAGAGTTTGGCAAGTCTCCCTCTTCTCTCTCTCTCTCGCTGTCTTGCTTTTGTCTAGTTGCCCCAGGGCAATTTTAGTTGAAATTTATTTACTAATTGCTTATATTTGAAAGATTTTAGCTGTGACTGCTGCTGGGTGGGTTTTCGTGTGCATGTGCGGAAATTCACACACGCCTGAACACTCGCTGTAGAGGCATTCACAGCGACAACCGACAACCGACAACCGACATGCGTGCTGTCAAACGCACTCCTCAAAGCAGCGCCAGTCGGAATACACTCAAAAAACCAAAACCATTGCTCCGAACAAAAAAGATAAAATGATAAAATACAATTTAGGAAATGAAAACGAAGTTTGTCTTTTTAAAGGCTGGGCTTTCACTTCTCTAGATGTTTGTTAACTTCACGAGCTTTCAAATCTTCAACTTATGCGTGCCCAAAAGACTTGGTTATCATTTATGTAGATTTTTTTAAACTTCACAAAAATCCATTTCTAAATTACAGCATATTTTACATACATTTTTAAAGTCAGTTTATTATTGTCTCTGCTCTGCAAGACATTTAAAGTAGTTTATGTGTTTATTTAGTTAAATCTGATTTAATTGCGTTTTTCTGAATTTTATTGTGAAGTTTGTTCTGAGTGTAGCTGCCAGCTTCTTTTTGCTTGAGCAGAAAAGGAGTTTTCCTACTACTTGTGCACAAAATTTCAAATTTCCGGGCGGTTTTCCACACACGATGCTCCCATGACTTGCACAGGATTGAGGAAATTGTGTACGCATGTTCCTGGCACTTTGCATGATGCCACAAATACATATAAGTGTATATATGTATATATGTGTTTGAGTGTGTGTGGCCAAAACTATTTAGTATTTTAGCATTATTAATGCATGATTTCAATGCGAACACCAAATTTCAATTTGTCTCAAACTTTGAACACATTACATTAGGGTGCTGTCCTTGTTGTGGCTGCTGCTGCTTCTGCTGTTGTTGCCCAGCTTAAAGATTAGACCGTGTTGCACATTGGCTATTAGCAACAAATTCCGACTAGACGATAAACGTTATCGCAACCAACAAATGCACTACTCACCCCAAATGGCCCAGCCATATGCGTTTCCGTGTGCGGCTGCTGCTCGTTTCCGTTGACTCCGTCTGTGCCACCTCCACCTACCCCTATCACCTCCAGCTTGCCTCATACAACTGTCCGGCTTACATCTGGCCGCCGTGCTGTATCTCGATTTCGTTGTTGCTGCTGCTGCTGCTGCTGTAGTTGTTGTGATGCCTTGTCTGACGTGATAATCCGCAGGAATTAATAAATAAACCATTAACAAATAAACTAGAGTAAAACCCATGCAGCATTGCACTGACGCTTCCTCTCGCACCCACTCTCCCTCTCTCTCTCTCCATTTTCCTATGGAGTTTTGGGCGACCCTTATCAGTGGCACACGCCCGAGCAGGCGTTGTTCCCAGGCATTGGTGCTGTGCTGGGAGGGGGCAGGGTGTGAATGGGGACTGCCTTGTCGTTGACTTTCTGCAAACATCAGCAAACAAATAGCAGCCGCCCCTGGGTAAACGCAATCGTTCGCCGATTGTGTCGATTGTGTGTACAGTGGAACGTCTGTTAACGTGGATTTACATACAAGCGTTCTCATATCAGTGGACGACAGTAGCGCATTCGATTTGTTGTCCTGTTCTGCTGCTGGTCCTTGTCCCTGTGGCGTTACCGTGTTGGTTTTACTTATCAAGGATCGCACTGCGGCAATAAATTGTATGCGCCATGCAACTCAAAGAACACAACTACCTTGCGAGGGTTGCCTAATATGTTTTATGCGAGTTATCATCTTTATTGGAAACTTGGACATTTACTAAGCAAAAAGTAATGAGTACTATTTGCTGATGTTTCTTTCACATATGCATTTGAATCTGAAGGTGATTCAAGAACAGATTGTTTGTTTGTGGGTTGATTTGACTTTCCTAGGTTGCTCTAATCCATCTTATTCATTCCTCTAAATTTAGTTTAGGCGCATGCAAAAGTTTATTGATCTTAAAGTCATTTTCAATGATTAATTACAATTACTGTTCATTTTCCGCCCCAATATATAAATATTTTCTGTTGCTCCATTTGCTAATATATGGTCTAGACGAATTTGAATTTGTGAAAATTACATTTGTGCGTGTTTCGAAGACGACTTAAATTATAAGTTGATTAAATGACAGCGCACATTAATAATTGATAGTTTTGTCGTAGCATAGCTTTGGACGGGCCTGTCAGACACAGTGTCACTTTAATTAAAGGCGAAATGCCTTTTAAATATTTAAAATATATATATTTGTGTAGTGGAACGGTTGTCTATTGTCATTGACACTGAGCATAGGCAATGACCGTGACTGGAATTCATAGAGCCCTCGGCGTAGTCCACGACTTCCAACAATGACGTTAATGACACTGACGAGTGCGGCAGGACGCACGCACATGCATCGAACACAAACAAACAAACAAATACAGGCAAACAAACAAATAAAATGTACGCACGTATGCAACAGCAACAGCAACAGCTACAGTGGCTGCAGCAGCTAATGCTGTGGTAAAATAGGCAGGACACATGCCACAGTACGAAAAAAACAGAATCAAATGTCATGGGCAAAATGCAAAATGAAACACGGGCGTCATTCTGTGCGTAACTCGCTCTGTGTGTGCGTGTGTGTGTGTGTGTGGGGGGGGTTAGAGGCTTGCACTTGCTAACACCCACTCACACACATACACACTCAAACAACAGGCAAACATCAACAAATGGCGCCTGATTGCACGGAAGAGCAGCAGCACCACCAGCAGCAGCACCAGCACCAGCAGAGGAACAAAAATCGACAACCAGTTTTGTCTGCGTGTTTGCTTTTCTAGTCTGTCCATTCGTTCAACTGACTGTCTGTCCGTCGGTCTGCCTGTCACTTTGTCTATCTGTTTGTCTGTCTGTGCGACGGAACATTCAACATTTTGCCGCCATTAAAATCAAATTGCGCTTTCGTGCACGATCCTCGCCGCATAACCAAGCAGCCAGGCGGGAAGGCGGGGAGGCGGGGAGGTAGCACGGGCAATTTCGGCTATTTCAGCATTTTTTATGATTAATAAAAGCAAATGCAAATACTCAAAAAACCAGTCAACGAAATGAAAGCGAATCTACACTTGAACAAAAAATTATGTTCGAGAATTTCGAATTGTTTGTTTTCTCTTTATAAAAGGCATTTTCATTATTGGTCAATTATATAATTTGTATATTCATATTTTTTTAAAGATAAGAAACATTTATAATTATTACATTTGCCAAATATAAACAGAAACAGAAACTTTTTAGAGTAAAACACATTTTTAATTATTTTATTACTATTCATGATTTTTATGAAACTTTAAAAAATGTGCAATAAATATACCTTTTTTTGTAATAATGCTCGCTTTTTCTTTTATATAAATTATAGAAATAAAAAAACTGCTTTAATACCAGCAAAATTCTGTTTGGTGTTAAGTTCGATTTAACAATTATACATTTTTCTAAGTGTGCGGCTGCTGTCCGCTCAACCCTGCTTTTGGTGCTGCTGCTGCTGCACTTCGTATTTGCTCGACCTTCACACGGGTGTGCAGGGTGGCTAGTATTGGGATGGGTGTTGGCTGCCAGCCACCTCTGCACCCTTGCACCCCTACAGTATTGCACCCCAGCGCTGCTGCCATCAGCCATCAGGCATGCAGCACTTTCGTTTAATTTCTATTAGTGCTGCCGCACCGGTTGTCATTGCTGTGGCACGCGGCACAGGTTGCTGAGGTTACCATTTCCAAGCATATGGGGGCAAGGGCTGTACAGAAGGGTAGGAGTAGCAGCAGGAGGGGGAACGGGAACAGGGCGCAGAGCAGACGGAATGCTTAATAATTGTTTGTATTTCTCATGGCACTCGATGTCAGTCAAAATCGTTTCCTGAATGCGTTTGGTTTTACGACTGACATTTCTGCTCACAGACGGCAACTGTTCTTATTTTTACCATTAAAAAGAATCAATAACAAATTTAGTTAGACAAATACTCGAATTTTCACAAGCATTTTGACTAGAAAATGTGTTGCTTGTTGCTATCTTTGAATGCAGTATTTTTATAGAGATCAAAATAAAACACTTTACTTATAAAAATTCGGTCAGTCTTGATAAAGTTATGAATGGAAAAATTTGGTTTGATTGTCAATGTAAATTTTAAATAACTTTATTGAAGATAATCATTAAAAATAAATGAATCTATTTAAGTCAAGGTAAAATGCGATGTGTGATTTTTAGCTTAGCATTTGGAAATTTAGTTTGGAAACCTGTCAAAATGTGTATTGTCTGCCATCCACTGAAATTCCAATGTTAAAGTTCTTTTCATTGTGATTTTATTGGATACGTTAGCGCTCTTGACGTATTTTATTCCTTTAGTCTCGTGCGCTGAAAAGTATGCAGCACTTTATTTCCATTTGAAATTACCCCTTTTTGTTGCTGTTGCTGCAGCTGTTTGTTGTTTGTTTTACAACGATTTTAACTTGTTTGCAAGGATTAGGTAAGCAACTCAAACACAACAACGATGATGACGACGACGACGACGACGATTTTGCTGGATGAATAGCAGCCAAATGCAAACTCATAAAAAAAGAAGGCGAAGCTGAAACCTGCTATCGTCGTCCTCCTCGTATTTGGCAACGCCCGTATGCTGCTGCTCCCGGTGCTGCTCCTGAAGGGTAACCTGCAACGTTTGGCGTACGCCAACATTAAATGCATCGAATTACATTTTCTATTAAGCAGCACAAGTCGAGGAGGCACGGAGGCACGGAGGCAAGGATGCGAATGCGGGTTGAGAGACTTGAACCGGTCTGCTGACTTTGACTTTGGCATTGGCCCGCCAGAGTTTTGTGGACGTGGACGCCACGGGTTGCCTGCGGGTCGTGGGCTACTTTGTGGCTCTAGCTGTGTGTGTGTGTGTGGGTGTGGCCAAAGCAAATGTTGCTCGTTTGTTTGCTGTTTGTTTTACAATTCATTTTTTAACGCTCTTCTGCTGTGATTTTTATTTTTTGTTATCCCTTATCGTCCTGTCGTCGCTGTTGTCGCTAGCTGACATTGTTGTTCGGCGCCTTGAAACTGCAGTGCCTTAGTCC
Organism: Drosophila basisetae; assembly: GCA_035041595.1. Classification (NCBI taxonomy): domain Eukaryota; kingdom Metazoa; phylum Arthropoda; class Insecta; order Diptera; family Drosophilidae; genus Drosophila; species Drosophila basisetae. The sequence continues at coordinate 6,867,206 of JAWNLB010000144.1, forward strand.
TTGCTACTTGCTGCTGGCCCTATTTCTGCAGCCGTACCCCTGACCCTGCCCGTTTCCGGTCTTCGTTTGCGTCTTGATGCCGCCTTTTTGCCTTTGCCTTGATTGCATAAGTTTTTTTAGCTGCGCTTCGGCTGCACGCGGTCTGCTCGTCTGTCTATCCTGCTGCTGCCAAGGTCCTGTTTTGTTAAAGTTATGAAAGTTGTGTCCCTGTTTTTTTTTATATCATTTTTTTTTGATTTGTCGTTCTCTCGTCCTCACGTGTATTTAGCCGGCTCTTTAAGCGCACATTAATCAAAGTTTTTTGCTTCTTGCGAAAAGTCGTTCGTTCGGCTTTCGTTCAAGTTTGAGGGCATTTATAAGGCAATTGTTGGGCTTGTTTTTGTGTCCGCCTCAGCGCACACGACTCAGGTGCGGGCAGCAGTCTAAGCAATATTCAGGTTGTTGGCGGGATTCACGATTCAGGATTCAGGATACCATGCTGTGAGTTCGCTGACTGTTTGGCCAATGCAGCAGGTTTCTTTTGATGAAGCATATTAAAGCCTTATGCTTTTTGCTGTCGCACAAAGTAGCCGCAAATTGTCTTGGCTTTCAAAACACACACACACACACACAGAGTTGAAATTCCAATGCACGAAATTTGAGCCGAAATGCAGAATACGCCAAATGCCAAAACTTTGTTAACTCTTGCGGTCAGCCAAAGGGGCAGACAGTTTGTTGCCGTTGGCTGTTTACTGCTGACTGTTGGCCTCTGCCTGATTCTGTATTCTCAAGCCAAGTCCAAGCGCGCCATAAATAGCAAAACTTGTTGAAACTGTCTGAAGGTTATTACACTGCAAAAAAATAAAATAGTTGAGAAATGCAGATATCAATTATGAGAGACAATTGGTGAAGCATAATGCTTTTAGTAGTGTATTAGACAAAGAAGTATGCATAGCATTAACCAAATAACACTAGAGAATATTACATACATTGCATTGAGCGTTTCAAGTAATCGCGATCGATAACAATAATAATAATAATAACAATCGATAGATTCATTCTGACAATAAACGTTAAAGGAATTGAATTGCTGAAATAAAAGCAAACTTGAAAAGAGAAATATGCAAATGTAAATATATAAATATGTATGTACAATGTAAAACGCTTACCAATTATATATGATATATGTTTTTCCTTAAATTTAATTATATCAGAAATATATTCGTATCTCAAATAGTACTCAGATAGTTTTAAAGCTTAACAGTGTATAGTAAAGGAACTTATTTTCGTACGCTTTTGCATGCCATAAGAATTAAGAATTGAACTTCCACTTCTGAAGTTATACGCAAACACAAACACACAGATACACACACACACACACACACTTACACATTCACATACACGCACAGACAGGAAGAATAGGAGCACTGGCTACTGTTTAATTGTCTTTGAGTGTCTGCCCTGCGGGCTAAATGCCGTCTGCGTGACTGTCTGAGTGACTTATGTCTGGCCTTAAGAGAACTTTTTTTTCTTTTCAATATTTTTTCTTTTTATGTGCAGCCAGCCTATACAGAAACACAGCATTGAAATTTTGCTGAAATTTCCACAAGGCAGCTGCACGCGATGCCCAACTGCAGGCAGCGCAAGAAGAAGAATAGGAAGAAAAAAGTTTAGTCAGAGTCTGGGCACACACACACACACACACACACACAAATGTATACGTATTTGTGTGTAGTATTTCAGCTGCAATTACAAGCATATGCATAAATAATAATGCACGAAAATGCTTTAAGTGCACGTGTGTGTGTGTGTGTGTGTGTCTGGCTGAGAGTCTGGACGCCTAACCGTGGTTCCTGTCTCTTCTTCTTAGTGATGGGGTAGCTCAACTGGCAACAGTCTCGTCTGGTCTCGTCTCGTCTCGCCTCGCCTCGCTTTGTGTGCACTTCAGCTTGAATATGTCTGCAGTTACCCTTGAAAAATATGTGGCTGCTGTTGTTGTTGTTGTTGTTGCATAGCGTTGCACATTGCACATTGCACATTGCACATTGCAACGTTGCTGCATGTGCTCTAAATGAGTTCAATACACTTCGTAAACATAAACAAAAAACTGGGAAATATACATCGGGATATTTTAGCACTGTTAATTGTGCGCTCCTTACGCGCATGCGCATCACCAACTAATGCTCTCTTTTTCTCCCTCTTTCACAGGTGGAGCCGAACAGTTGGCGGTTCGTGTCAGTTCGTCTCGTCTCTGGCCACTGGTGTGTGTTTATTTAACACAGTTACTCGTGCCACTACAGCTCAGTTCGTATTTGCAGCTCGTGCCGTGCATTACGTACGTTAAGACCCAAGCGACGCACACAAGCACAGTTTGTTTGCCAAATCCTCAAGAATTGCGTGTCTCTCGACTCGAAAACAATGTGAAAACACTCCAGAGAAAGAGAGACAGACAGAGAGAGAGAGAGAGAGAGAGAGAGAGAGCGAAAGAGAGAGAGAAAGAGATCAAAAAATATCCAAAACAGATCAGTATTTTGTCAAGCTCAATGTTAAACGCCGCGCTGCTAGCAACGCGTTCGCCAATTTTACAACATTTTTGTTGGGATTAATTCACGATCCACACGCGTGCTGTGTTTGAGTGTGTGTGTGTGAGAGTGTGAGTGAGTGTGTGCTTACATAGCTATCAGCCAGGACCAAGGAGCAGCAGCAGCATGTGCTCCTCGAGGCTGCTCAGCTTTTGGCTTGTCGCGCTCGGCGCGCAAATAATTTATGTGGATTATGCTCGGGCGGATTATGAGAACACTTGGAATTTATATTATGAGCCACCTTGTTGCACGGGCGCAGCAGCTGTTGGCCATCACTTGCGCCACCACAAAGGTAAGTCTACAGCATTTTCTTTCCCATTTTCCATTTTCTATATTTTCATTTATCCCTCTTTGCATAATTCAAGCCGTAATTTCTGTTTTTAAGTAAGTGCAGCCAGCAGCCAGCAGCTAACAGCTAACAGCAGCTGCTATATCAAAATTTATATACTTTACTTAGACCTGGCCACACACACTTGTCTGACTAAACTAAATGGTCGACGCCCCAAAGAAAATGGCAAAACAAAAATTGTTGAGCAGCTTAGCCGTGCATACAAATCGTGGCACAACAATGGCAAATCGAACCTGGACAAATAAGTCAACAGCTTAGGGCTTATACTTAAAGAGCCGCCGCGAATGCCCAGCACATAGTTTGGTCAGACCCGAACCGAAGACGCTTAGCCATTTTCCCCTCATCATTTTTTCTATATTCCTTTTTTTTTCTTTTTTTTTTTTGGCTAAGAAATAATTTTTACTTTGAGCGGATTTTGTTTTGTTGCCGGCCAACGTCTGCATTGATTTGCCATTTCGTTTCACTTCCGTCTGTTATCCTTTCGCCATTTCGGCCATTTGGCACCCGATACTCGGATGCTCGACGACTGCTTTTGTTGTTTTTGGCTATTGTCTTATTTGCTTGGCATTGAGTTCCAACTTATAGACTCATTCGCGCCCAGCTGCCTGTGATTCTCAGCTCGCCCTCAGCTCGGCTCAAATTAAAAAGTTTTGCTCAGCTCTTTTTCTTTTATTTCGCCTTTTTTGTTTTGTTTTGTTTGGTTTAATTGCAGGCTGTCCGTCTGTCCGTCTATGCGTCTGCCTGTCTGTCTGTCTGTCAGACATTTCCGCCACTTGAGCTGGCCTTGCTCAGCTTTTAGTTGTTTGCTATTAGTGTTTAATTAGTTTTCAAGTGGTGTTTTTATGGACTTAAAGTGGAGCTTATGCCTGCTTGGCCTGCTTTGCTCAGATTTGTTGTTTTTGGCTCCTGATATAGATGTAATCATATATGCATCAGTAATGGGCCAACTCTCTCACTTAGCTCCAACTCGGATTGCTCTGTTTGTGTGTGTGTGTGTGTGTGTGTGGCCCACATTTGCTTGTTGAATAATTAAAAGTCATTTGGCTAAACCAAACATGAAAATTGCACAGAAGTGCATCAAAAATGCAGCTCACATTAAGTAATCCGCTTTAATTTACTACCACCCACACACACACACACACACACAGACACACACACACACACTCATCCGCTTACAGTGCAGTGCAGTGCAAAAGTTTGTTGCCTGTTGAAAGACAACAGACGGTTATTTGCTTAGTTCATTTGCGCCACTAAATATAAAAAGTTGTGCGCAAAGTTATTAATTTTTTTACGTTGTGAAATTATGACAGTTGTGCCATGTGCTTTGCCACACACACACACACGCACACACACACTTACACTAGTTTACTGACTGACCAAATGGCCATCGTGTTTCTATAGCTACAACTTGTATTACCAACGCTCTGGGGCTTGTTGCATGCCACACGGCCCCCGAGCAATATGAGAATTGTGCACAAAGTGAAAACATTGCATTCTAATTATCAACTAAAACTGTGTTCATATAGTTATTAACTAGTAACAGCTATTGTTCAATGCTCGCTGTCTGCACTTTTTTTGCAATGGTTTTAACATAATTCATGCTTCAGGCATACAAAATGTCTGTCATTAATGCAACGCATAAGCTGATATCAATAGGGAATTTAATTTCCTGTTTGTTACATTAGCAGTTCATTTTTTAAATATTTAATATTATTAGAAGATTAAACTCTAAGATATATTAAAGAAAAATTGCAGTTTATTTGGTGTTTTGACAGCACATGAAACCAGAATGATAAAAACAACTGTCACCGGAATTGCATACTGTATTTTGAACATTTGAGCCAAATAAAATATATATCGCCTATAAAATATATTTAATCATTATACGTATAAATATATGAAACACTTATTCAAGCCAGAATCTTTTTTTTTTCTTGTTAATTAACTTGTTTTGAGAATTAGGAATTAGAATTAGGACAATCTTAATTATTCATTAAGCCTTTAGCTGAGTGGATATTAAAGATAAATATTTTTGGATGGACAACAGATAAACAGTTTTGAATTCGAGAGGTCAGAAGAAAGTCCGTTTTGGGCAGCTGCAGGAGACCGCAGCCATTTAAACAATTAATGCAATCAAATCAAAGACAAAGCGCAATTGTTCCAAGGCGGTTTTGTGGGCGCGGTTCAGTTTGAGGCGAATCCGCTATACAATCAGAGAGGGGATGGTGGGGATGGAGGCGCTGACCCCTTTTTTCTTTACTTTAACGCTCATAAAGCAAGAGCCGAGTACAAATTTTAAGCACCAAAGTTGTGGCTTGGGAGCCGCAAAAAATAAAAATAAAACGAAACTTAATAAAGGTACGAGTATGCCATGGCCAAAGTAAGCAACAAAAACCAAAAAAATAAAAATAAATAAAAATGGAGAATGCAAAAGGGAAAGAGCAAAAAAAAGAAGAAAAGAAGAAACAACAACACCAAACAGGCGAAAAGCAACAGCAAAAGCAGAGCAAAGTAAAAAGTAGCATATCAGATGTTTGCGTTGTTAATTAAAGAAAAACAAGCAAAAGTTTAATGGCGAATATTAGCGAGAAGGCCCCCGGTCACATCTACCACCGACCACCCCCACCCGGCTAGCCGGAAAAGCAAATGCCAGGCCAAAACTTGCGGCCGTTGCGTAAATAGCAACAGCAACTGAAAGAATACGCTGCCCCAAAAAAAAAGGGTGTAAAAATACACAAGAACTTGCTACACTTTAGCCCAGCAACAACACCAACATGTTGGTCCTCATTTCGTGCACGCACGCAAGCCCAAAAGGAAAAAAGAAAAACCCCCCAAAAAAAAAAAAAAAAAATTAAGAATGAAAACTGCGCACAAATGTTTTGCTTGTAAACTTAAAGAATCTGGGGTATTTAGCGCTGCCCACTTTACAAAAGCAGTCCCAAAAAACTTTTGACGATGGCAAAGTTTGGCGCCAGGTAAGTATGTGGGTAGCCCCCAACTTGCCTGGGTAAATTAGCCACTTCGACAGACAGACGGACATATTTTTCGCGCTACCTCTCTCTCTCTCTCTCTCTTTCTCTCTCTTTCTTTGTGCTGCAATTAAGCAACAATTTTCAGCAGTTATCTCTAAGAGCCAAAAGAGCAAAAGTTTGCGATTGCATTTCATAAATCCATCAGCGAATTTACACAATTGAATCGAGCTTTGGCCACAAGCTGAGAGATTTTGGCATCAATTATTAAGTTGATGTGTGGAAAACAATTTGGCAAAGGCAAAGCCAATGCTGAAGTCAAAAAGAAAATGCTAAAATGGCTTTACACACAACAGCCCTCATCAAAATCAACAACAAGTACAAACGGCAAAACAGCGGCAACGACAAATAATCTGAGTCAGGTATTTGTTGATGGGCACACACACACACACACACACACTCGCACTCGCACAGGCAAACACACACACATTCACTGCGTGAGCCTCGCATTGACTGTGCGCTGCGGCGTATACGCAATTTACGAGCAGCGCCTTAAAGCAGGCAACGTGAATTTGACAAAGGCTGACAAATTGTCACACACAAAATCAATATATTTGAGCAAACCAAACACAGAATGCTGCTGTTACACAAAAACGCACGGAGCCGCCTCTGTGGACGGCCTGTTGCTCCTTTTATGAGCTTTGTGCCACACAAATAAAAAACACATCGTGTCGGTTCTGTGCCTCCCTAAAGAGAAAAGATAAAAAATAAAACGAAGTAAGTCCCAAGGCCCAATTCAAGGCGATTTTCCTTGCTGGCTCGTATTTCAGATTTAGCTCGCTTTTTTGGCAAGCTTGTTAGCGGCAATTTGGCCAAAGCCATTATTTACACGCGCTGTTGACCCAATTGCCTATTGCAGCTAAACAGAAACATCATTAGGCAATGGCAGCAGTTGCAGTTGCAGTTGCAGCTGCGTTTTGCACTCAGCCATAATTCAACTCATGTATAACAGTCGAAGGCCGCAAGTACAAATACTTGTCTAATACACAAACACACACACTTACCACAAAATGTAATACATCTTCACACACACTCACATACATCTGAATATGCTGCTTAGCATCACATGTGGCACTCATTTTGGTGCACCACACAGCGCTTGTAATACAGCCTCTCTCTCTCTGTCTCTGTCTCTGTCTCCCGCTCTCTGGCTCTCCCTCAGTATTGGTGTGTGTGTGGTTAAGTGTGCATGTAGTGACACCAACTAACACAATGACAATAAACACACAGCAGGCGTTTTGGGCTTGACGCTACTCATTTGAAGGCAGCTACATTTAATGACTACAAATGAATTAAACCAAAAATGTTTCGTGCCACTAAATTTTACCATCAAAAGTTTTCTGCTGAGTTTTTGTTGGTTGTTGGTTTAGGCTGAAGCCTTCGTAAAACTATTTCAATTTTGACAGACATTTGTAACGTATTTGAATAGTTTAAATTTAGAATTTTCAATTGAGCCAGGTGTGCTATTAATTTTATATGGGTGATAATTAAGAATAGCTATTGGTCCAAATCCAGTGGAAATTCAATGGCAAGTGCTGATCATCTGGCCTTTTTTTGTTGTCACCAACTATTCTTGTGCAGGTATTATTTTTAATTTAAAACTTAACTCTCTCTTTCTCTTTTTTTAAGATTTCTTTTGGTGAGTGAAGTGTGGTTTTTGAGATGCGTAAAAACGTTAAGGAATTATTTTTTATATATTTATTTAATTATATACTGCACTTGAGCACGGGTCGGACATATTACTTAAAATAATATAATGAAATGTGCAGATATTTAATTTATTTAAAACACATGTCGCTTGATTTAATTAACTGCACGTGGCTGTTGCGGCTGGGGACAGAAAGACAGCCAGAACAGCCATCAGGCAATGTTGCCACACGGCTGCTAGCAGCGACAAAAGTGTATAAGTATGTGTGTGTGTGTGTTTTTAATTAAAGATCATTTCATATTGAACTTATCGGATTAAAACTTGAAGCATATTTAATGCCGAGATAAATGCTGTTTCAATCACATTATTAAATAACTTATATTAGAAATATTGCCTGCCTGTACCAGGCACACACACCTCAGTGCCACTTATTTACACTCAATTCAATTATCTGTTAATATTCGGCCATTACATTTACAACTGACCGCACATACTTACCACATACGTGCATGGGGGATATCATGGCAAAGGGCAATATTCAAGCCGGCAAGTAGTTATTCAAGTTATGGCAGCAAGAACTCCACACTCTGCATTGGTAATAGCATAAAACACGCTAGCTACTGACCCAAGAGCACTCCACTAATCCTGGGGTGGCTGAAAAGTCATCACTACTCAAAATACTGGCAAGTTCTTGGGCAGTCTGGGCTGGGGGGTTGGGGTTGGGGTCAAAAGTTCAGTCGCATAAATAAATACTTACAAGAATCATAAAAGAAAGCCACCCTCGCTGCTGGCACACACACAATTTGTCTATTGTTGGATGCGCTGCCAAAACTATTTTGACCAACAACATAAGCCAAACAAAAAAAAAGAAGAAAAGTGAAAGGGCAGCTGCTGTGTTTCTTGAGGGGTTGGTATTTTGGGTGCCATCGTTTCAGTTGGTAATTCCAAGCATATTGCAAAAGTTAAATTGGTTTATTGTCAGGCGTGGAATTTGGTCATGGAATAATTGCATTAAGTGCAGCCCAAACAGTCTGAGGGTCAAAGTGTGGTCATGCATAGGAATGAACTGCTGCTAAATGGTCCCGAAAAACAGCAAAAAAAAAAGAAATAAAATATAATTCTGCCTCAAATATGCAATATGAACAACTATTCATAAATCGTATTGAAATCAACACATCATTTAGGCAAAAGGAAGAACAATGGAAGCCCTTAACAAAGCAATCACACAAAACTCAACTCAAAATATGTTTATTAATATGTATAAGCAAACAAACAGCCAATTTCTAATTATTGCTTATCCATTCAAGAACTTTATTATGGAAGCCTGTGTGTGTGCTTGTGCTTTCTGAAAATTGTTCACACAACGAAACGCCTACGAGGAGGGATTCAGGAGTCGAAAACGACAAAGAAAATCGATTGACCCGTTTCCACACACAGATAGCGATAAATATATCTGAATAGGTATATGCCACACCACCTCCCCCGCCACCACCACTTCACTTCTCGGAAGACAACAATAGCAGCTCAGCAGACAAAGGCTGGCACGCTCAATAATATTATTAAATAATGAATGATAGGTGGGCGAAGTTGGGGGCTTGGGAGTGCAGGGAATGGAGGTGTCTCCGACTGCCGATACGATTGCTTGGTCTGTGCAGTCATTTATTATAAATAATAAACGTGAAACAAAAGGATCTCATCCGCACCAACACTCATTCACACATATACACACACACATGCACGCACAACACAATAAATAAAGGGGCACAAATGCAAAAAGGCAGACAGCAGGCCATAAAGTTAAAGCACTGGACTTGAGCACATCTTTGTTGCATGTGTGGCAAGTTGGCACCAAGAATTCATCGTTTTTGCTTCTCTATTTCAGGTAATAATAATAATAATGAAAGCCTGATGTGTTGAATCATTGTTAGAATCTTTTTTTCATTTCTAAGTCAAATGAAAGCAAACAAAATTTAGTTATTTATTTAATGTGAACTAAATGTGTCCACAGTTATTAAAAAAGGTTTAAATAATTACAAATCTAAAATGTAAATTAATCAAAAGGAAAATAAATGTGAATATTTATTCAAGTTTGGACCAATAGTTGAAAAATAATTTGCAACAACATTTTTCAAACGAATACTTGCTTATGAATAATGCACAAATGTCGTCAGTTCAAAGTCTTGGCAAACCATTTCAACTGAAATATTTCTCAGTGTACGTCTACGCAACGCTGTTGTTCTGCCAGACACGAATATGCAAAAATTGGACACGCAAACGGAGAAAACAAACGAATGAAATCAATCCCAGAATTATGCACTCTATTTATGGTTTAATTTATATGACAATATAACGCCCAACTTTATGATAAACAAGCACAGCTCAAGGGCACTTTGAACACGCCAGCACGAAATGAAGACAGCAAGAAAAATGCAATAATAAAAATAATAAAATTCACAAATAGCGTATCAAACATTACAACTTTCTGAAAAGAGAATGAGACACGTGTCTAATGTGGCAGTCGTTTAAAATATATATACATATCTTTATATATACAAAATTGAGCTTGCCTTCTGCCTGTGTGTTTGTGTGTGTGGGTGTGTGGCAAATTTGCGCACATTTCAAATGTCAAATGTGGTCTAATATGAAAATATAAATCTCGGCGAGCATGCTGCAATTGCAGACTCAGAAATTATGCGTGGAGCATAAAAGCCGCATGGGGAACATGTGTGTGGTTGGTTTGGGCGTATTAAATTGCAATCGCGCTCAAAAGTATGCAATAAAAATTTGCTAATGCGCAGAGCGAGCAGAGGGCGCCAACTTGTGTGTGTGTGTGTGCATTGGTGTGTATGTGTTTGTGTGTGTGTGTAGGTGTGTGTGTGTAGGTGTGTGTGTGTGTAAGTTAGTCATGCCAAAGCACACGCAGACACAATTGCACATAAAACCGCCAATTTAAAAATGAAAACTGCCGGCCATGCGGTGCTGTGCATGGTGCTTCTTGTGGGTGGTGGTTATGGGCGGTTGGGTGGTTGGGCGGCGTTCTGGGCGGTCTGGCCTCCGACACGCTCTGTTGCCGCATAATTCTGTTTTTTGCTGTTGTTTTGTTACTGCTCAATTTTTGCTGGGCTGCGCCACACATGCCTCGAAACAAAAGTGAAATTTAGCGGCTGCAATTACCGCGCAATTTCGGCCAAATTTCCTTTTGCAGTGTGTTACACTGTGTATGTTTGTATGTGTGTGTGTGTGTGTGTGTGTGTGCGTGTGTGTGTGTTGTGCGCAATTTGCCACACTTATGCATTCGACGCGACGTGAGGGTGTTTGCCAAAATATAAAGTCTAAAGTATAGTATAGCTTGCCACAAAACAACAGCCGGCTAGCAATCATAAAAGGTAAACACATAAAAAAAGCAAAAGAAAACTCAAAGGGAAGCGCGCTAATTTGAGGGGTGTATTTTCCCCCCTAGTCTGAGTTTTTGCTTCCCCCTCGTCAAATGCTGACGCCTGCAAGTATGCAATGTGCTTTGAAATTTAAATTCTCTACCATAAATAAATGCTGAGGTGTTGCACAAGTGCCGTCTAGTCAGAGTTATTCTTGTTGTTGTTGTTGCTTGTTCTTAAATGTTGCCGCAAGACGACGCCGTCGGCGACATTGGCTGGCCTCAACATCGCCACAAAAGCTACTTGCTTCCTTATGTCTGCCGCCGCTGCTGCTGCTGCTGCTGTCTACGGTCAACTGCAACTTTGCCTCGAGTTGCGTCGCGTCGTTTTGGCTTAGTCTTAATTTATGCACCCTTCTTAAAAGGCAGCCAGGGGAAATAAACCTGCTGCGTCTAGTTATGGCATTGCATGTGGGTTCTTTCTCTACTACTCTCTCTCTCTCTCTCTCCCTTTGTGTTTTTTTGTATCCATGCTTTAATATTTTTTTTGCTGGGTTTTGCAGCTTTGCTTTTTTCCCCAGTTTTTTTTATTATTTTGCTTTGTTTGGTTTTTTGGTTTTACGTTTACCCAATTGAGGTGAAACGGAAATGAGCTGCCGGAAATACCTGACGTCGTGTACATATGTAGTCTCTGTACATATGTCCGTATATCCGTATGTCCTTAGCTTCATATATACATACATATGTCTGTGTATATATCTATTTGCTTCGTAGCCATATGCGCCTGCCCACAGGATTAACGGCCTCAGTTTAATGGCCGCCTTGTAATTTAAAACAATTTAGGACACGCGTCGTTGAAACTAAATTGGCTGAGCGTGAGCGTTGCTGCAGCAAGGAAGCTGCTTCTGTTGCTGCTGTTCTTGCTGCCTCTTAAAGCTAACCATATTTATGCAGCACAGCTTAAAGTCGCCTTCGCTGAGTCGTGCTTGGGCGTGGCTGGTGGAGACAGTTGCTGGTCGAATAACTTCTGTCATAAGACGACAAGCACATCACACGCACATGGCCCCCTCTCATTTTGGCCGCCTTTGTCAAAACACATACATGCCCCCCAATTGACTATTAGAGATGGCAAATATTTTGAGGGATTTTGGCTCACTGGGAGTCTAACTGCTTTTGCAATGCAGAATATCATTTTATGACATAGATTGGGCACACCAAATGTGATAGAAATCATGAGAAATTATCGAATATAAATTAATAAAATGACTTTTATACAGAAACTTTATAAAATTGGAAATATTTTATTTAGAAGGTTACGCCAACAAGACCACTTTGCGTTCCAAAAGACCATTAACCTGCTTTCAGCCATAAAAGTAAAGCTGTCCATTAAAACTGCAGTATTATGCTAAACTATGTAATTTTTCATTTTGAATTGGAAAAAAATGCATTAAATTCTTGCACAAAGCAAAAGCAAAAAAAAAACGTTTTGTAAAAATTTAAATTGGACTAGATCAGATAGTTAGATTAGTTTTAATATATGTAGGGAATTTCTCACTTTCGACACAGGTAAAAGCATTTTGTGACGTGTTGGGTATACATAAATATTGCACATCCCTAGTGGCCACTCTGCGGCATATATCTGGCTGAGGTGCAAAGTTATGCGCATACGAGTAGCACAACCTGAGCGGGTGCTGGAGTGGGTGGGTGGTGTAGGGGTAGTGCAGAGGCGATGGAAATTGAGCTGAAAGGCGCAATGCGTTGCGTGCGTGCTGCAAGACGTTAGCATACTTTCAGGTGTAAATACATGTAGGCAGCTCGAAAAGTAGGCAGCAAAGTCGTGTGACTGGGCTACACACACGCACACACACACACACGCAAATATACATGCAGACAGTGGCTGGTAGTAAAGTTGCCTTTTGTCACGAAATAGATACGCCTTTGTGTGGCAATTCGTTTGCTGGTGCGTCTTGTGCTACTTCAGTTTCCGTTTGCCACCAAAAGGATAATCAAGTCGAAAAGAAGCAAACGTGTTGAAAATTAAGAAAATAACAGGCCAGCAGCACACAAACGCAGAAGCGCCACCCAAGTACCCAACCACCACGCAACCACCCAACCAGACAGCCATCACACGCGACCTACTGCCAATCAACGCCGCCTTGGCACGATATCGCCCGAGGCTCATGGCTATTGTTATCGTTGTTGTTGCTGTTCTCGGTTTTTGCCCAGCCACAAATTTGCTGACAGCGCACAGAGAAAACAAGAGAAGAGAGAGAGAGAGAGCGAGAGAGAGAGAGAGAATGACAGGGAGACACGGAGAGTGAGTGACAGTTTCTCTGGAGTTGACACAAAAGGTGTATTTTTGAAATAAGCATATTATTATGTGCGGTGTTTTTGTTGGTATTATCAAGGCGACAAAACGACGAAAACGGCCAAAAATCTAATGAGTAAACGAAGAGTAGAAAAGAAAAGAGAAGAAAAGAAAAGGAAAGGAAAGAAAAGGAATCATTCTCCTCGCTCTTTTTGTCTCACTCCGCATGGACAAGTTTAACGCTTAGCGAGCAAACAAGCCGCATGATTTATGGGTGCATAGGACAAGCAAGCATTGCCAGCCGACATATAAAAGAAGCCTTAATATTATTTATAAAGAAGGCGACCAGCTAGAGAATCATTTGGTGGCACACCTTGCCAGCGACCTGTCCTTTTATTATGATTATAAATATTTTTATTTGTGGATTTTTTTTGGTGTTGTTGTTTTATTGTTTTGTTGTCTACGTTTTTATGTTTTTATGAAATAAAAATCAGACAACATGCAATCCTACAAAACCCCCCTGCCAACAAAGATAATAACAAGGAAATCCCAAATGCAATTACCTGAAGGGACAACCAGTTTATGGCCCAAATTGAAGTGCATACAAAGGGTCCTCTTGTGACAACTGGGACTGATGGCTCGTGCTCTGTTAAATCTGTTATGCTAGTTGTCAGCCACCATCAGCCATTTGTGCTAATTAGACAAGGACTTCATTATCAAAGGAGTGACGTTGTCGAACACACACTCGTCTATATTTCATGACTGGAGTTTGTGTTATCCTTTTATGTGAACTTGTAACTTTATGTACATTCAAGAAACACAGCTACAATGTGGGTAATTAAAATTGCCGGTGCTATTCGAGTGTGTGTGGGTGAATTGTGTTTATGTTGCCAGCTTGTTTGCCACATTCACTCGCTCACTCACTAACAGTGAGACATTGTCTTACCTCTTTTAGTTAAGTTACTTTGTAGTCAGGGCAGACTGTTGTTACCCTGTTACCCAGTTACCCGCATGGCTATCATTATGCGGTGCTGTTTTAACATACACACACGCACACTGTTTCAGTTGGGCCAACTTTAATAATGCGCCTTATTTATGGCTCTTACTGCCACCTCGTGCTTCTCCACTTAAGCTCAGCATTTTCCCAGTAACGAAAAGAGAGAAACAAATAGCAACATAATTTCTGCCGCATAATTGCAACATTAACAGGTTAATGGCTATCAGCTTACTCACGGAATGCCTCGAAATGTGGGTTATTATGATGCGCAAATGTGTTATAAACAAATATAACCTCGAGTAGTTGGAATTGGCATAAGGCGAGGCCAATGGCCCGGAAAATTGGACTGACTACAGCTTATTTATGTAAGAACGGTAATTCAACAGGGAAAAAGAGCAGTCAGCATTATTGCCAGATTGCGGAAAAAATCATTTTTAAAATTAACAGTATATATATAAATATATACATATATAAAATCTTTTCATTCGTCTTTTCCTACCACATCAAAGCACTCCTCTTTGTGGACACTTGTTCACTTTGGGGAGATTACTTGCTCTCAAATTAAATAATCATTTTTTATGCAGAACGGAAAATTCTATCAATACGTGAAAACGTGTCCGAAAAGTATTTGTAAACAATTTTAAAAAGTAAATTGTTCTAGACTTGCTTCAAAAAAAAACTTTGAGGACTTTTAAATTTGTTCAGGAAGTGTGGAACTTTGCCATGCAATTGTTAGTTGATATTCCTGTTTCTAGAGACGGCATTTTTGATTACTTTGCTTGACGTCTGTGTATATATAGTTATTATTTCATAAAACTTTGTATTGTGCATGATTGAATTATTTATGGTACTTACAGACATGAAGTATGTACCAACAGTGGGTTGTCTATAGCAACCACCCCCGAGCTGACAAAAAAAAAGTTAGGGAAAAGAGCGCAAACATTTTTCCACTTAATTAACATGCAGGCCGCACCACACAGCACACCACACCCAGCCAGGGGCTAAACACATTGTTGCACTTATTAAACCATACAACATCTTTGTCCAGGCCAGGCAAAACTTATGCTACAGATACGTATGTACGAGTATATATAGATATTTGTTAGGTAGCAACCACCAACCCCAGATGGAATGTTCATTGACTTGCTTCTACCCCAATCGAGTGGGGTCTGTCGGTAAACATGGCAAATAAAATGCATACAATGCGTGCAGAGCTAAAGCGCTGCATAGCTAACTTTTGCTGCTGCCGCTGCTGCTGCTGCTGCTGCTGCTGCATTAACATTTAAATGAGTTTATCTAGGAGCGGGGGTAATCAGGCAACAAGAACTTCTTCAGCGGCGTCAAGCATAAATATTTATAGTCGTCCCATAAGGGCACTAAAAAGAAAGAAATGAAGCCAACAGCTTGGACGTTCCGAACCGTTTTTAGTGGCAGGCTGCAATTCTGAGTAGTCCCCGAATGACGCCGACTGATTTATGTGCTTTTGAACATTTTTGCGTAATTTAATTAATGACGGAAATAAGCTGCCACAATACGCCAGCCAAACGCAGCCGGCTGTCGAGTTCGACCGGGGGGTGTTGCGAGGGGGTTGGATGGAGAGGGGTTGCCCAGGGCGTGCACTTCATATCACCTGGCATGGCTGGTGGCGAAGATTAATTAGCGCTTGTAACGCAGACGTGGACAGAGGTAGGGATGGGGAGGACGGGTGAGGGTCGAGGTGCGGGTGAGCAAAGTTGTTCAGAGCCGCAAAACAAATTGCTGGCAATTGCGCCAGTCTGTAGGCGTGTGTGTGTACTTTTGTGCGTTGGCATGTGTGAGCTTTGGGAAATCAGCGCAAAGTGCGAGGGTTGCTCCAACAATTAAAAACGCATTTCGCGTAGGCGTGAAAAGGACAGCACACTCTGGAAATGCTGCCAACAAATAAGGTCAGCGTCAATGGAGCTGGCTGCATCAAGTCAATGTCACAAGTTGGCTTTCACTCATCGCCAGTTATACACACACACACACACACACACGCATTCAAACAAGACGCTAAGTGCGTTGCAGTGAAATCGTTGCAATGTAAGCCCTTGCAACGCCATTTGCCAGCTAAGCGAGCGTAAGCATGGCATAGTTTACGGCTAAACACGCAGCTAAGTCAGTGCCTCGGCTGCTGTCCCGCAAAGATAATACAGTAGTGAGAAAAAACTGCAAGATAGAGCCAGACAGAAAGAGATAGAACGAGATAGTAAGAGAGAGAGAGAGAGAGAGAGGGATAGCGAGAGAGCGAGAGAGTGGGGGCGAGCACGCTCGCTACAGTGACACATAACCCCAGGGATATAAAAAAATTTAGTGCGCTCTTAAAAATTCAAATCACCTAAAAAAATATGCAAGTGGCAGGCAGCTAGTTCACTTGTAACATGACTCTCGTTTGCCGGTGAGCATGTTCACAGCCAACGTGCCACTTTGTATTTGGTTTTTTTATGGCCAGGACTAAAGAATTGCAAAATCTAGTCCCACCACAAATAGTTATACATATCTATATGCACAGCTAAATGCACTGAACAAAAAACAACTGGCAGATTAAGCTTAGAAAGCTTAAGTTTGAGTAAATGTAGAGTAGTAAAAGGAGAATAATTGATTGTGATTTTAATATTCATGAGTTTTATTTATATTATAATAATTTGTTATTATTTATAATTTTTTTATTTGAAGATCTACTTAAAGACTACTGTCATGAATACTTCATTCGTTTTTTTATTCCGTTTCTGATTAATTGTCATATTTACAATAAAAGACTTTAATTTTTACGTAGTACAATAGAGATTAAAAAATTTGAGCCTTAAGTTTTTCACAGTGTATATATGTAAGCGAATACTGTACGTTATGTTTATATATGTATGTGTAGCATACACAGAACGTACTGATATTCGTGTCCTGCACTGACTACTGTGCGAGATTGTTTCGCAGCACGAGAATGCAGCGTATCTTTGCACACGTTTAGTTTTCATGAATATTCGCTATAAATATTTATGCTCGCGTTCTGAAATATGTAAAATCGGTAATTGGAAAATTTTTATCATGCTTGCATTTTCATGAATTTTACCTGACCACCCACAACTATGGCTAGCGAGGCAGAGCCACTTGGTTTTGGCTTTGCCATATTCATGTGTGACCCTTAGCAGGGTCAGATATTGAATTCCAATTATGCGCTGTAATTAAAAAGGTGCATTTTCGATCGCCCAAATTTTAGCATATTTTTGTAATTTTAAACTGGCTGCTTGCAAAATTGGTAAGCATAAGTGCAGACACACACACACATAGAAATTACATGCCATCGCCGTATACACATAGAATATGAGAACTCATGATCTTATGCATGCCAGAGTCGACATTTTACTTACATGTGTCAACGAGCAGCAGCCCAGAAAGGACAGCCAGCAGGAGCATGAGCAGCAGCAGGAGCAGTAAATGCCATGAAGGAATTCAGTTGCAAAAAGCGCAACCCAAGAATCCAGGAAGTCGAAGCGCGTATTTTTCAGCATATTAAACAAGCCAAAGGTTCAAGCGACAGCAGCCAGCAGGTTGTCGAGTCCCCAAACTGCTACGGCTGCTCCTGCGAATTGGGCGCAATGCATTTGCCATTAGGCATTGGATTTCTCTCTCTCACTCACTCCCTCTCTCTCTCTCTCTCTCTCTCTCTCTATCGCCATCTCTCTCGTGTGCAGCTTACGATGAGACTTACCGCTGAGACTTTTTCGGTGGCCATGGCCTTTTACTGGCTGTCTTGACTGTGTTGACTGTCGGACCACGTTCTCGTCTGCTTGACGTCTCAATTTTTGGCTTCCTTTCTCCATTTCTGTTTCTTTATTCTATTTTTTTTTTTTTTTAACATCAGTGCGCTTCCTGCTCACGTTCTTGGGCTGCTATGACGCATGACGTAGGTGTCTAGACTTGCTAATGTTTCCTCTTGCAGTTGCACTTACACTCACACATATCGCTGATACAGCTCCACGATGAAGACATACAAAAATTTCCTGCTGAATTATGTAGTTTGCTTTTTATTTGGCCAAACTGCAATTGGACTTTAAGTTGCGGCGCACACACGTTCGCCTTGGTATGATTTGAGTGAGTTAACCAAACTGCTCTTATTTGCCCCCATATAAATGGCTATAATGCACTCCAGTCTGTCGGTGTGTCCGGTCTCGTTCCTAATTGTATGGCTCGCTTTATTTCCCAACTGCACATCATGCGATCTGTGATGAAAGCCAAATGAGCCAAGTGACACAGCCAAGGATCAGACTTGTGGACTTGTGTCCTCAGGCTTGCTCTTGTTTGCATTGGCAACTGTTGAAATATTTAGTTTGCTTTCAGATGATGTCGGTGCCATAGACTTGGGCTTTATCTTTCTCTCTGTAACTGCACTCAAAAAAAAAAATGAATTAAGTTTTAGAAAAACCGAATCTGTAATTAGGAAATGAAAACTCTGTTTTCAATTGATCAATTTGCATGATAAATAAACTGAGCTGACCTTGAATTTAAAAGTTTGACGATATTTAAATTTTAAGTCTACATTTTCCTCAGTGTTGGCAGCCATTGACATACTTCTGCTAATGGCGGCAGCCAACTTGTAATATATTCCCACGCCATTCCATGACGAAAACTAACAAACACACACACACACACATACACATATATAGAATACACACTCATGGCCACATTTACAGCACAACACAATTGCACGTTTGTGCTTTTAGATTACAGCATTGTCTAGCTGCCTTGTGTGCATTATAGTATGAACTATATCTTAATGCACACACACATACTATATATATATATGTATGTGTGTTTGGTTGTTTGTCTGTATCTGGTTCAAGTAGTGGCAAGCAGCATTCCTTGTCTATGGCTTTATTTTACTATGCATCTCCCTCTCACTCTCCCAGCTCTCTGTCTCTCTCTCCCTGTCTGTGTCTCTTGGCTGCTTTTTACGGCACGGTTTTGCGGCCATCATAAAGCGGCATAAAGAAAGGAGCAGGCAGGCCAGCAGGCAGCAGCGCCAGCAAAATGAAACCAAAAGCGCAGCGCAGTAAAATGAAGTCGAAAACTAAATCCCACATAAGGTACGAACGTGCTCAACACAAATGCCAGGTGCTTATTTTTACACGTCACTGTTCGTTGGCTGCCTTGTTTACTTGACTGGATTTTTACAGAGCGCCAGTTTTTTGTAGCAGAGCGTTTTGTTGTTTCTACACACACACACACCTATACATATACCTATATATATGTATAAGTATACAGATATATTTATATATATATATATATATATATATATCTATACAAATACATTGACATTTACATATAGAAGTAGTACATACATTGTGCGGCAGAGTTGATGTGCTCGAACAAACCACTGAGAAAAGTTGCCAATGGCCAAAGCAAATGTAAGCCAACAGGCAGTTGGCGCTCACATCTTTTGCCTCTTTTGCATATGGCTCGAACGCGCTCAACTGGAAGCTGTTAAATATCGAACACACATTTCCACAGCAGTCTCAGTCTCAGCTAAGTTCGGTCTGCTTGCGAATAGACCCTGAATGTGTAAAAGTTTGTGCTGGCCGTAGCAGATAAGCCTGATGCATATGCCACCAATGGCAAGCTTAAAGCCAAGCGACTGCTAATGTACCTTAAATTTAACACACATGTGCGTAATTAAAGCCCAAACACACAGGCAACCCTAATAAGGCTTTATATATCCCATTTACACTGAACTAAACTGCGCCAACTTTTAAGATAGTCTTGTAGCAACTTTTGAATGTTGACACTGTTAAGCTAATGCCTAAGGTGGTCAACGTAATTCGTTTTAGTACTTCTGGCCCATTTGATTCTTAGATTACCTATTTAAATGTGCCTAACGCAGAGACTAAATTTGATATAAACATATTTATTGCATCAGTAAAAAGTAATTTTAAAACGAAATTGACCGTATTAAAAGAGAGTAATAATTAAATTAGATTTTGAGGTTTAATGGGAATCAGTAAATTAGAATTGACAATGTAAAATGAATCATTGAAATGGAATATATCAACATACTCTACAAAGATTTTGAAAACCTAATGTTGTACATAAATTGTTGCCAAAATATATGTCTTAAATCTCTGAGATTACATGAAAAGGAACTATGAAAAAAATAAATTTAAGCTGGGAAATCGAAATCAGAAACACAAATCAGAATCACAGAGTCACTTATGAAACCCACTGGCAAACAGTCGACTTAGAGTCAGGACAGTCGACTTAGTTCTCTCCAGACTCCAGGTGGCGCTGGCAGGTCAAGCTGAAATCTGTCAACACCTGCTGTTGCCACTGGCATCGCAACGACGTCAGTTGGCTTCATATATTAACTGATTTTCTACTGACAACATTTGGTAGAGAAATGGGTTTTTGTTGTCCTTGGAATGCTGCTTGCTTGCCACAATGGCATTTGTCTTAATAAAGTTGACTTTGCCACTGCTGTTGCCATTTCTAAGCCGTTAAGTTTGCTGCTGGAGCAAAGTTGTCTGGGAATTTGGCGGCTATTGTTAAACATTGCAAGTGCTTGGAGTCCAATCATTGTAAAATTAACGCAATAAAAAATGATGCACTAGTGAGAACGAGTGCGAGAGAGAGAAGCAGGCAGCATGTAAAGTAAAATCAAATAAAAATTAAGTGCTGACTCAGTTCGTCTGGAAAAACCAAAGGAAACCAGAGCAGTGCAGAGCAGATCCGTGTGCGGCATGCAAAACGCAGATAAGAATGTTTTCCACTGTAAAATAAGAAGAAGAAAAATTGTGGCGGCTGCTGAGTGTGGGAGTGGTAGCCAAGATGTATAGCTGGGTTGGTTCAGGGTTGGGCTGCCTTGGCAGCAAGTCATTTACATGCCCACAAAAATACGGCAATGAACGACGCAGGCAAAACAAAAAATGTTGGCCAGGATATGATGGTAAACTGCGAGACGCATGACTGCGTTTGCTGGCCATTCACTTAACCGAATGGAATACTTTTGCTGAGCCTACACACACCCACACCCTCCGCTCACACACACACACACACACAGATACACAGCAGTTGCCAGCTAACCCAAAAAGCGATTTGGAGTAAGCCCCCAATGCTTTAAGTCGAATGCATTGGCCATATGCAGAGCAGAGCTGAGCTGAGCGGAGCTGCGCGGAGCGAACACAGAGAAGGTGTGTAAAAGCGCTTCCGAGGCTAAACAAATGATGCAAATACGTTTTCAGTGCTCTTCACCAACGGACGAGCAACAACAACAGCCTCAAGAGAAAAGAAAAATATTCGAGCATTTTTCTTAGCTCACTGGCAATTTTTACCTGCCGTGCTTAGGGGGCTCCGTTGCCGTTGGAAGTTAAGTATACGTAACGTAAACGTAAATTTAATGCTTGAAAAATTCGCTTAAATGGATTTAAGTGCGGCATTATTTTTTTTTTCTACTTTTTTGTTTTGCCTGCCTGCCTGGCAGCATAGCTGCCTGCCCCTGCTGCTGCTGCTGTTGTGTGCGTTATCTTTTGTGGCAAACGTTTGCCGGCAGATAAATGAAAATCTTCAAAAAGATGAAGTAGCAGTCCCAGACAGGGCAGCAACCTCAACTCCCGTTCAGTTGTCGGCCTATGCTGTAGGCTTTGTGTTTATTGAGGCTACTTATCGAATGTACACAGTTAGGTTTACTCTTGGCCCGCCTATCCGTTCTGGCCCGTTTGACCCAACTGCAGCACTCGATGTGCATCAGCTGTGAGCAAGGATTTCGTTGACTTTGCACAATGTTGCGAATACGCAATGTGAAATATATTCAATTTGCAATTGCATCGCAAATCAGCTGCAACTAATTGTTCAACGTTCTGTTTGCTTTAACACAGACTGTGCTCCAGACGCAATTGCATAATAAGAAACAGAGCGGGAGAGTTTTGTGCAAAAAGTAATCACTTTGATGCACTCTGGTGTCTGCCTGGCTGTTTATTAGTGCAGTTGACTTGTGTCGGATGTGCTGCCACTCGAGTGTTTTGTTTATTTGCAAAAAAAAACAGGACACTCGTGCAGTGCACTGAATACTTATGGCTCAACATTATTGCTTCGGAGTTGCCATGAAATTTATATGCTGACTAACGCACTTTATAATCAACGAGCGCTTAACCTCTGATAGCGGCATTTAGATGCGAGCGTTTATCGATGATGCCAACAGCTTCTGTGTGCTTGCCCTTGGCCCGAGCAAGAGACACACTCCAAATTTACGACTCTGCTGCCCCAGTTTTCTTCTTTTTTTTTATAGGCAATTAAATTCAATAAGCCATGGCAACTGAACTGAGCGGAACCACACTGCCTGCGGGGGGTTGGGTGGTGTTGGGAGTGGGAGCGTTTTGAGAACATGAGATTTGCATTTTTTCAGTGACCAGCGACATTTTGGGGGTCTGTACAGTGTTATAAAAAAAGGTCAAATGGAAAATGGAAAATGTAAAATAAGTGCGAAAAAAGAACGTCAACCGAAATGGCAAAAGAACACTGCGAGACTGAACAGCAAGCCGGATCCATTGAATGATAACCTTCAGCATAATAGTGTGAAGTAATGAATATTAAAATGAAATTTGCACGGACACTTCACACAGATACGCAGTCACACACACACACACACACACACTTATATATATATAGCGATGGAAAATGGAAGACGCTGCTTGGTCAACAAAAAAAAAAAAAAACAATAACAACACAAGCAAAAGAAACGCACGTTGACAGAGAGCAAATATTTTGACAGCTGTCAGTTGAAGAAAATGATTTTACATTTTTTTTTGCTGCTGACTTTTTCTTCGTATATTTAAATGGGCATTGTGTGTGAATGTGTGTCCTTTTCACACCAGTCGATGCCGGGGTAGGGTTCTGCCTGCCAGGGGGCAGAGGAGAGTCGGTGCCAAGCTGATAGACAGGCAGACAACGTGACTGCTCCTTTAACACCAATTGCTTTTTAATGCATGCAGGTCCTGGCAAAACAGACAGGGTAAAAAAGAGAGAGAGAGGAAGAGTGTGTGTGTGTGTGGTTGTGTGTGAGGAAGAGGACTGGCAAAACAAATATATGTACGCAGGACGTTTAAAAAATTGATTGACATTTTTGGTGAGCACACATTTTGTCTTATTTTATATGCAAAACACACACACACACATATGTTCGTCGGTATGGGGTATGCACATACATATATATATATGTCAATGTCGCGCTGACAGACAATAATGACGTTAAAATTCTCAACATTTTCCTTGACGCTATTTGGGACGCTTTTGTTGTCATTGTTGCCTCGCCATAAGGCGCATTCTGACGCTATCGAACTTGCCCCATTTTACACCATCTTCCCCCCTCATAACTATAACAAAATTCGTAGAGCAATGAACGTGTTGTCGGCAACTTGCCACCACATGCAACTAGTTGCTTCTCATTTTTATTTTTTGCTATGCATGCACAAGCAGAGTTATGTCTTTATCCAGATCAATGCTATACAAATCAGCATAAATATATGCACAATCTACGGCTTCAGTTTTCTTTCTAGTCTTCACATTCTTTCGTATCGTTTTTGGGTAATGGAATCCGTCGTTGTTCTGGGTACTTCCACGTTACTGGCAGGGCTGGCTGGAGATCCGAGTTGTACTGATATCCGCTGACAAACGCACAAACATCATCGGGTATCGGGAATTTGGTGGCCAAGCCCTTGTCAAATAGATACTCTGCGACAGCAACGCCAACTTTAAAGGCCACATTGGCGGCATCCCTCACAGGTGGATAGAGAATAACGCTATCCGGATACTCCTCTACCGCATAGTCTGCCAGTGTGCGTGCCGTAATAAGATATACCTCGTCCGGTATTGCGTGAGGTTTGGCACACATTGCACCCAAAGCCACGCCGGGAAAGGCAAATGCATTATTGGCCTGCGATGGCGTCAAACGCTTGCCATCCATCACAACGGGCGGGAATGGGGAGCCTGAGGCAAAAAGTGCTCGGCCCTGTTGAAGTTGACACAGTATACAACTTTAAGTAAATGTTTCTTTGATTGCATAATATAGAGACAATAGCGACTATCGGACCAAGAGAGCAAAGATTTGGAATTAAGAATTAGGAATGCTCTAAGAATTGTATGACAATCGGACAAGAAGCACAGCCACTTCCTCAAAAGAGTAGCTTGCTGGATAAGTCTATCACTTGCCATGGTTTTAAGAGGAGTACAGGGTATTAGCATAGTCGGGTACTATCGATTAAAGAGCGGTCTTATTATTACCTCTGTAAAATTGTACGCCTGTTCTGCTGTGCATTCAGCCTTGCTCGTAGGATTCGAGCACGCAAAAATGGCTGGCTGCTTTTGATCTTGGGCCATGAGGCGTAGGACATTTTCCGTAAAAATGCCGCCCTGACCCGTGGCACCTAGCAATATTGAGGGCTTCAGCTGCTTCACCAGTTGTTCGAGATCCGTTAAGGGGGGCATATCCTTGGCAAATGGCTTTATATCGGGTAAAATAAAATCTTTTCTGTCTTTAGTCACAACACCAAATGAATCAATGAGGTAAATATTTTTGATGGCCTCCTCGGCGCTCATCTTTCGGCTCATCAGCTCCTTTACAACAAGTTTGCCAATGCCGAGGGCTGCACTGCCAGCGCCTACAAATAGAATAAGGTGTTCGTTGAGCGGTCTCTGCGTGATGCGCTCAACGGCTAGAAAGCCGGCGAGTCCTGTGGCCGCTGTGCCCTGGATGTCATCATTGATGTAGCAATAGTTGTCCTGATACTTGCTGATGAACTTGAATGCATTCGGCGTAGCAAAGTCTTCAAAGTGGATAAGTGTCTCATGGCCCCAGGAACTGACAACGCCGTCCATGAACTCTTGCACAAGATCCTCGTACTCCTTGCCAGTGCAGCGTTTCTCCCTCACGCCAATATACAAGGGATCCGCAAGGAGCATCTTGTTGTTAGTGCCCACATCGAGGACAACGGGCATTAGATACTGCGGCGGAATCTTACCCAGAGCCGTATACAAATCCAGCTTGCCCACCGCTATGCCCATCCCATGGGCACCTAGATCACCCAAGCCAAGAATGCGCTCCCCATCCGTAACGCACACGGCCCGAATATCCTTGCCCGGCCAATTGTTGAGCACATGGTACATGTTACCCCTGTCGTATTTGCACACATACAGCCCCATCGAACTGCTGTAGATGGAACTGAATCTCTGACAGACGGCACCCACTGTGGGCGTATATATGATGGGCATCACTCTCTCCACATTTTCGCTAACAAAGCGATAATAAAGTCGCTCCTGCCGCGATCGCAACGTTCTCAAATAGAGATAACGTCCCATATTGGATTCTTGTGAATTAAAGTTAACTTTCGCCGCATACAACTGTTCGGCTTCAGTGCGATATGCGCAGGGCAACAACCCAATCACACTTAACTTCTGGCGTTCCTCATGCGTAAAGCCCAATCCCTATTTCAAATTAAATGTAAGTTAGCCCTAAAAAGATACATTCAAGAGTTGACTCACCTTGTTATACTTTGGATCGATAACTTTGCGGTAGTCCTGTTTGGTGATATTTGCATGCCAGTGTCGCACTGGCTGTTGGGCCAACTCATTTCTTGCACAATTTTCCGGCTTGATGCACAAAAAGGCGCTAAGAGCAAAGAGAGGGAGAGAGAGAGGGAGAGAGAGAGCAGAGGGAGCAGTTGTGGGAAGCTTTTAAAGTGATTTAAGCTGCAGTTGGGGAAATGCTTACCCCACGTTTCGGTTTAGTCCAAACCAAAGTTGACTGAGCGCCATTGAATGTTGATTAATTTAGTCCTAATGCCAAACAAATTTAATAATCTATTTATGTATGTAAAGCACATGAAAATCACAAAAATATATTTAAATTTAAAAGTAGATTATTTGAAAGAGGCCATCTTTGTTTGGGGAGTATTCGATAGGAATCTGTGAAACTCTGATTTATACTTGGGCTGAGCAAAATATTTATTCAGCAAATTAATAAAAATCTGTTAAATGTCGTAATATCTAAAACAGAATACAATATCACAAATACAATAAAAAATTACAACAGACATAAAGTGAGTTGTTACGGTTAAGGCCAGGCCCAATTTGACTTTGACTAATTTGCATAAGGGTCATCTAGTCAACTGGAGACTGACAAAGTACTATTTACATAGATGCTTACTTATTATTCATTATGTATCCATTATTATGCAAATCACTGGCAACTCAATGTCTAAGGCTTTGCTCATTTTAATGAGCATGTTTTCCTATTATTGCCGTTGTTGTTTTTTTTCTTCTTTACTTTTATGGCTGCAGAAGTTTAAGGAGCTGGTGGAAAAGACCCATTGTCAGTGGCTGTGCTCATTAGTTGGTGTCTTATTTTGTATGTTGACATCAAACCGAGCCAAAGAGAAAGTGGAAAGTGGCCAGAACACAAATTGACTCTTAGCGCTGCCATCAAAGGATTTGTCTCAGCACCCCAAAACA
Organism: Drosophila basisetae; assembly: GCA_035041595.1. Classification (NCBI taxonomy): domain Eukaryota; kingdom Metazoa; phylum Arthropoda; class Insecta; order Diptera; family Drosophilidae; genus Drosophila; species Drosophila basisetae. The sequence goes on from JAWNLB010000144.1 coordinate 6,893,978, forward strand.
AAAAAAAAAAAAATGAAAAACGAAGAAGAGAAAATAACTAATAAAAGTTGCCTACTTTTTTGCAGCGCCTGTCTGTTCTGCTAATTGCGCCAAATTAGTTGACAACTTAATGTCGTAAAAATTTGTGGCTAAATGCCTCAATCTTTCGTTAATGGCATTGACAGTGGTGTTATACCTATCTACTACCAAACATAAACATATACATATATATATATATATATATATATGTATAGGTATAGATGTATGTGTTATACACACACACACACATATTTTGCGGAAGCGGCGTTTCTCGCACGTGACGTTTCCAAGTACGTGACATTTTGGCCGCACTGGCTGTCAAATCTGCAAGGACATGCTTTGTTGTTTGTTTACAATATATATAAATGTATGTGAGTGTGTGTGTGTGTGTGTGTGCGAGTGTGCATCTGTGTGTGTAGGGTATATTGTTCCTATATTCAACAAGAGTTCTTTTGTCTGCCGCCGCCCCATAAATTAACTTTCTCAGCTAAATTATAATAGTTTAATTAGTTTTTTGTACATGCTGACACTCGCTGCTGCTGACAGTTCCGTTAATAGATGCATAAACTTTAATTAACCGAACTTTGAGTCCAAGCTCGACCCATGGCAGTGACCTCAAAAACCGATGATGCTGCTCTCTGCTTTCCATGCTTTTCTATAATCATAGAGTACACAAGTAAATGTTATGGTATACTCATATCACAATCTTATCTCCTTATCTTTGCAGAGCATGTCAAGGACTTCAGTTGTGGCCCGCTGCACTACAAAACCTTTTTTATGGATGAGCGCAACAATGCGTTATATGTTGGCGCCATGTAAGTACACATATATTGCATACAGATAAAAAGAACACACACACACACACACTGGATAAGTGAATGGGATTTCCAACTGGCCAAAAACTGTGCAGACCAAGTTGTAGCAACCTTTTGGGCCTCGGCTCGCAGCGCGATAATTGCAAACTTCCGGTCTGACTGTGAACTTCCGAGATGGACCTACTCGCAAGCCTCAACGCATTTAGAGCTGCATATTTCATTTTGCTGAACGAGCTGAGAGTTAGTTTGTTGGCCAACACTCAGTCGGCATACATAATTATGAATTAATGCTTGACGTGAGGTTGGGCCGGGATGGCCCGGCTGTTACAGTGGTCTAGAGGTCGGTGTTGGGATCGGGTTTCGGGGTTCGGGGTTCGGGGTTCGGGGTCGAGGTGGGGTTCGTCGTGGTCGGGGTCGTGGTCGGACTGGCTCATTTTGACAATGGCCGTCGTCTGCTCATTTGTCTGACGGCAAGTTAAACATGGCCGCATTTTAACAGTTGCGGTCTAGGGAGCCGCCCTTCCCTTCATCCCTTCATCCCTCCCCCCCAACCCCCTTGAAAACAAGCCAAACAAAGTAACCAAAATTACCACTTGACTCGACGGTCATTTTTCCAGCGCAGACCTCCTCGCTCGTTGGAGGGCATCATCAGCGACTGCTTCTGCGGCGGCGTTCTACTCTGGAAATGAAGATTAATGGTTTGCAGTTTGTTCGAGGGGAGGCGCCTAAAACTTTGTCCCAGCCCAACAACATAAAGCCCACTTTAGCACCGACGCGACGCGACGCGACGCGACGAGACTCAACGTTTCCCCCTTTTTCAGTTGTGAGCCTCCGAGGAGAAGCTTAAAGCGATGGGTTCTGTGCTGCAGTTGTTGCGGACTGTGCAGCATTGTCCATAGACGCAATATTGCGACATCGATATATCAATCCATCAATCAATCAATCACGGCCCGGAGCAGCTGTGCAATAAACGTGACGAGCAGGTGCGCCAGCTCCAAAAAGTATATGCTACGCTTCTTTCAACCATGTGCAACGCAACGATTTTTCAAAAATAGCACAAACACACACACAGATGAGGCACTGCGCTGTAGCAAGCAACAAATAGACAATTTCAATTGCTTGACAGCGAGGCGAAGTTGTATTTCTTGAAGTCGCCACCTTTTGTAATGATGCCACCAACAAATAAACTGACAAGTTGACGGTGCCTCAGCCGCAACATGTCAGTGTGTGTGTCGGTGTGTGTGTGTGTGTGTGTGTCGGCCTGTGTGTGTATCTCTACGATGCCACAATGTCACGCCCTTGTGCTGATTGCGTTTTCGCAGCCGCACAGCATTAACTTATCGTATGTCAGGGCACGAGCACGGGATTAGCTCAAGTGTCACTCTTACAGCCGTATTCACATCCACATCCACATCCGCATCCATATCATAAATAAAGACAAAAACCGATGAAAAACAAAAATAAAATACAAGCCGTGTAATATATTTCTCATTATCTTTTGCAGGGATCGCATTTTTCGCTTAAATCTGCGCAACATCAGCCAATCGATATGCGAGGTAAGTGAAATGTGTGAAATGGGTCGCGAAAGCAAAAGTCAACCTTAAAGTAAACTCTCTATTGACTGCAAGAAGCAAACCCCAAAAAAGGGAAGAAAGAGCCGCACATGTAAATGCACAAAAAGACACATACACATACAGTCACTTTTAGGCACTTCAGTATTGTTTGCAGACAGACAGTTGTTGACACACTCGCACACACTCGCACACACTCGCACACGCACACACACACCTCTACACACCACTACACACACAAATGCCCATTGAAACACGTTAAACTCACGTGCAGGCTTTGCACCTGGCCACACACTGAACAAGTTTGTTGGCTTTCTTTCTGTGCTCCTACACTTTGTGACAAGCTTTTTATAAACACAAACACAACTTGCAACACATCAATGTATGCGCAAATACTTGGAATGTTCTCCCTGTCAAGCGGACTTGCTCTGAATAACATTGACTTGGATGTTTTATGCTTGAATATTACCCAGAATCATATAACTTTATGAATAATTTGCCGCTTAATAAGACTTTCTACTGCAGGTCTTGTTTAATTTCTATTTAATCGATTATATTAAGCTTGTGATATTTTCGCAATGTATTTAAAATTGTATTGTTTTAAAGAGGTCATTTAACTCTTTGCACTTTCGTCGATATTTATTTTAAAAATTTCAAGTACATGCGCTTTTAAGATTGCGTACCATTAAGCATTTCGTGCGATTTACGATTTTCGGAACTGACGGCGAAGGAAAAGTTTCTTCGACTCTTTTATTCGCCCTCGTATCCGTTAAAAAAAAAAAAGAAGGAAAGTAGACAGCCTGCCCCCAACTTGTCTAGGAGCAGGCGCACAATTGCACTTTAATGATTTCGTCTTCAACTATCAATATCCGTTTCCGTTTCAAGTTCACTGCATTGGCATTCGTATTTGCCCACTTGCATTTCGCATTTGGATTCGCTCGCAATCATTCTGCAACTGGACTAAACCATTTGCAGCCATGTCTTTTTAGTCATCCTTTCGCACACTTCGTCCAGGCGGTCGGCAATTGCTTTCAACAGCAATTATTTGTGCTGACTCCCAAAACTCCCAACAGCCTGGCTGGCTGGCTGCCTGTATGGCTGACTGGCACAAATTGCGTTTCAAGTTGAATCACAGCACTCAGCCGCTGCTCCTTAAAGTGCAGTCAGCCAAGCGGACAAACTGTCAGCAGGACACAGGATATTGTGTCCACATGGCCACAGCGCAAAGTGTGTCATTTCTGAGATTACTCTCCAAGCTTCATTGGTTCACATTAACGCAAAAGAAAAATAAGCATATAAAGAGCAGAAAAATGTTACTTAGTTGAAACGTGCGGGAATGTAAAGTCAAAGTCGGTTTTTCAATTGCCAGCCAACGTTTTATTTATACTCAATTTTTTTTTTTAGCTATAATTCGTATTGGCGTTCAAAACTCAAGTGCAGGCGAAAATCGAATTAAATAAACAAATGCTCAACGTGAGTGAAATACCAACAATAATAACAGCAACAATGGCTACAATATGAGCAGCACATACACAGACACACACACACACACACACACACACATACAATAATATCCGCACACACACACACACCAACACATACATCTTCTCTTGGCAATACAAAAAAAAGAAGAGATGGACGCCTAGATTGTACGTGTTTTGTGTGTTTGCAACATACACCCACGCACACACACACACACACACATTCACACACTCTCCCTCACACGTACACCAACACACACACACACACACAAAATCTTCAATTGTTGCTCGTTTCTTTTGTTGGACTTGTTGTTTTGGCTGTCGCGTCGCCGCTTTCCTGATAAGGATGAAATTTTATCACGCTTTCAATAAACTTTTGGAATATTTGTTCAGCGTATCACATTGGGAAAAGCGTGAAAAAACGCCTTGTGTTTGACATTAAAGCTTGCTAAATATTTTGAAATTTATATTTGCTGTTGATTTCAATTGGAAATTTGTTTTACCTTTCTTTTGCAGCGCGATGTTCTAATACTGGAACCGACTGGCTCCGACATACTAAACTGTGTGTCCAAGGGCAAGCGAGAGGTGCGTTACAGTAGCCATATAAATATACTAACTACATACTATGCATATCCATATCCATGCAAATTTGATATAAATTTAAAAAAAGAACACAAAAATAGAAAACGAAAACAAATTGCATGCCTTGAAAATATTTTGGCCATCATTTCGATCCGATACTTATGCATTGCCTTCACCGTTTTATCTATCCATATTCCCATTACACACACACACAAATACACAATTATTTTGTTGCCTAAATACATTGTTTCTATTATGAAAAAAAAAATATGACAATTGGGCGCATATCAAGAAGGTGGAGTGCCGCAATCACATACGCGTCATTCAGCCCATGAACTTCAATGGCCATCGACTCTATGTCTGCGGCACAAATGCACACAACCCCAAGGACTATGTTATCAATGTAAGTACAAACAGAAATAAATACATTTTTATTTATGTTTTACATTAAACAAAAAGAGAAAGAAAAGAACTCCGTAGCTTAAGGGGTTAATTCAAGAACGTTTGCCGACACATAAACAAATAACGCTGGCTTTCGTCAGCTTCTAATTGTGAACGGCAGGCAGTCAAGTTGGAAGTTAATTTTGCCAACGGGAAAAGCGCCAGCCCGAAATTAAAGTCAACTAATGCGCTTTTCTCTCTCCCTCTCTATCTCTCGCTTTCTCCCTCTTTCTCACTCTGTCTGTCTTTCTTTCTCAATTGCACAGGCGAACTTAACACATTTACCCAGATCCCAGTACGTGCCCGGCATTGGGTTGGGTATTGGGAAGTGTCCCTACGATCCCGCTGACAACTCAACCGCCGTCTATGTGGAAAACGGAAATCCCTTTGGTTTGCCAGCGCTGGTAAGTCCAAGTCTCCCAAGACGGAAGGAGGAATAAAGGCAAAGGAAAAGGCACAAAAAGAAAGAAAAAAAATAAAAGAAAATAAAATAAAAAAAGAAAGGGAAAAATGTCAATTGTAATAAAATTACAAAAGTAAAGTAAGGGCAAAAGACGATGGCAAGTAGGATGTAGGAAGTGGCAAGTGGAAAATGGAAGTGGCTGTTGGGATGAGGCAAAGGCAAAGCTTTGCGCTATGGCAAGAAATTTAAAAGAGTCGCAATAAAGCAGCTGAAATTAAATTAGAGTGAGTCACATACAACGCACACACACATACGCACACACGCACACACACACAGAGACACAACACTCTCGGCACGTGCGTACACTTTACGCGTAATTGTGTGCGTGCCTGTGTGAGCGTGTGTGTGCGTGCCAGGATGCTAGTGTGCTTATGCCCTATGCATATGTATTTTGCCATTGCCTTTTTGCAAAATCAAATTTCCCGAATATTTGACGCTAATTTGCCAGCATTGCCTGCGATCTAGCAAAGACAGAGCACGGTTTAATCCATTTTCCTCTAATTTGCATACCAGTACGCCGGAACCAATGCGGAATTTACCAAAGCCGATTCGGTTATATTCCGTTCGGACCTCTATAACTTTACCAATGGACGTAAGGAGGCGAATTTCAAGCGCACCGTTAAATACGACTCCAAATTACTAGACAGTGAGTATTCTACTTAATCTACTTGTACAGGTATCCAATATATCTGCATTAAATCAATATACTTATAGTGATAAGCCAATATTATTTTTAAATAAAATTAAATGTGATTTATTAAAGGTTAACAAATGAATTCTTCATCTGGTTTGAGTTTTATCAGCACTTGCATTCGACTTTTAATGCTGTAAAATATTCATTCATTCAAAACAGAACTTTTTATGTAAAAACAAATTCAATAATAATTCTTTCATATTAAAATATATTGTTTCGAATATTTTTACAAAAATAAAAAGGAAAAGCCAACGAAACCTTAACAGTAAATTAATATTTAATGGCGAAATGAATTGAAAAAAATATTTACGCTAACAAATGGAACACAAATAAAATCTGTCAATGGGAAAATGCTTAATAATCAATTTATTCTATAAATAAGCACATGTATACACATGCATATACATATCGGTGAACTTAAACAAACCAAAGCTAGTTTAAATCAATATTTCACTATATATGTGGAAGTTTATTGTTATTCTTCCCAGCTGACTTTGTCTAAGGCAGTTGCGGAAATCTTTTGATTTTACGTTTGCATTGAAAACTGATAGAATCCTTTTGTTTGGTTTGTTTTTCTTAGAACCAAACTTTGTTGGCTCTTTCGACATTGGCGACTTTGTGTACTTCTTCTTTCGCGAGCACGCCGTGGAGTATATCAACTGCGGCAAGGCGGTCTATTCGCGTGTGGCACGCGTTTGCAAGAACGATCGCGGTGGCAAGTACATGATCAGCCAGAACTGGGCCACATATCTGAAGGCGCGCATGAACTGCAGCATCTCGAGCGAATTTCCCTTCTACTTCAACGAAATACAATCCGTCTACAAGATGCCCAACGACGATAGCAAGTTCTATGCCACGTTCACAACGAATACAAACGGACTGATTGGCTCCGCAGTCTGCAGCTACGATATACGCGATATCAATGCGGCCTTTGAAGGTAAGTCTGTGTGTGTGTGTGTGTGTGTGGAGATGGGTGTCTCTGCTGGAGTGGCTGTGTATGTGTGTGTGTCTGAGCGTGAGATTTATTGCATTGGCAATAATTCTCTGCGGCGCCATTTTTATGAACGTGCATGTGGGCCACGTTTGACTTCTTCCAGCATTTCCCATTTCGCTGGGTTGCAGCTGCCGGAAGAAATTACACTCACAGGTGCTGCATACATGTGTATTTGTGTCTATATATGTGTGTGTGTGGGTGTGTGTCGTGCACAGAAGCTTTGGCATTTTAACGTTAAATGGCGCGCAAGTTGAATTGATGTGCTTGTGCCACTGGGGGTCGTTGTGGCTGGTGTGATGTGCAGCTTTAAATGTTTCTTTAACATTTGCCACAAAACGCTGCGCTGGCGTGCTGCTTACGGCTAACGGGTAACAAGATATGCGTGACAGGTGTTAACAACGCCCCACGATTTCCAACTGCAGCTGCAATTGCAGCTGCTGCCCGCCTGGTTGCCTGCCTGCCTGCCTGCTTGCAACACGCAATCAGATGCATTCAATTTGTCATGCAACATCAAATGTAAAAAAATAAAAATACAAAAATATCGTTAGGGACATGCAGCAAAAATCTGGCGTGCAACTCGAAGTGCATGTCATATTTTAATCCTAGTTGCAGTCTCTCTCTCTCTCTCTCCCTCTCTCTCTCTCTCTCCCTCTCTCTCTCTCTCTCCCTCTTCAGCTGCATGCCAGATGAGTGGCAAAAACATACATTTACTCAAATGCTATGTTATTTAGTTGTTGTCGAAAAGCATGCAAAATGCATGCACTGCCAGAACACAGTGTACAACATACTGTATATGTCAGCAACAACAAACACAACAACCACAAGTGTGGTGCAAGTACGTCTTGAAACTCATTTCCGTTGCGAGTTCAATTGAATCCAATATGACATGCTGGGCAAATTGAGTTGAAAATGTTTTTACAAAGCTGCAAATTTAGAGGATTTTAAATCGTCAATTATTATGACTTATTTGCAATTTGTTTATTTCATGCTTACTTTACGTAATACATTATATTTAAAATATTTTTAGAATTACAAATAAAATATTCTCCATAAGTAGCACACGTACATTTCCAGCATGTGTGTGCTTGCATTTGATACAATTTTGCTCAGAAGTTCATTAACACCATAAAATTGTGTGTATGGAGTTGTGCCAAAAGATGGGCAGACTGTCGGACTGACTGTCAGATGGCAGACAGACAGCGTGGCAGACCCAGCGCCATCAGCCAAATGTCAGTAAAAAAAAGTCTGGCATACACTAAAAATTCATTACGAAAAGTTTGCGGCCATGTTGCACGATGTGCGAACAAAAACTTGTACAGAGCTATAGCCAAAACAATCATTTATGAAAAACCAAATGATTATGCAGCAAACACTTCAAGTGCTTGGCTGCAATCACAACAGTTGCCAACAGATATCTGTGTGTGTGTGTTAGTGTTTGTCTGCGTAATTAGTAGCGTGAACTGTGGTTTTTCGTTTTAGTGAGAGTCGCTGCTGGGCTGGGCTACAAATCAGCGAGCTGTGAGAGCTGCTGAGTAATTTATCCTTTGACAGCAGCCTGTTGACACACATAAATTTAACATAGCATACTTTCCAGCGTTGCGCTCTTATGCACTACATAAAAAAAGAATTAACACTGTTTCTCTCTGTATCTCCATCTCTCACACACAAAAATACTCTTACTTACTGGCGTAGGCAAGTTTAAAGAGCAGGCGACATCGAACAGTGCCTGGCTGCCCGTGTTGAACTCAAAAGTGCCGGAACCACGTCCGGGCACATGCCACAACGATACCGCAACGCTGCCGGACTCGGTGTTGAATTTCATACGCAAACATCCGCTAATGGACAAGGCGGTCGATCATGAATTTGGCAATCCGGTATTCTACAAACGGGACGTTATACTCACCCGCCTCGTCGTCGACAAGTAAGTAAAATGTGTAAATGTATTCATTAGCGAGCTGCGAGCTGCGAACTTCAGCTGAAACTGGTTGCCTCTGGCAACCAGCCACGTTCTGGCACGAATGTGTGTATATTTTGGTAGTGTGTGTGCCTTGCATGCTGACATTTGCCAAGTTTATACAGTGCACTTCGTTGTGGTAGCCACACAGAGAGTCGGTACTACACAGACCACGCCAATGCTGACATTTCGGGAGCACTTGCTCACTGACAGCAAAACATTTTTTTTTTCTTTTTCTTTTGTTGGTTTTTATTTTTTTGGTCTTCCTCCGGTGGCTGCTGCTTCTTAAATAAGTTGGCCAATACTTATGAGCATTGCACTCCAGGATATGCTTTTAGTTAAACGTTTTGTTTTGTCATGGCAAAAAAACTGACTTGACTTGGCCAAGTCGCGTGCATTTGAGATATGTGCTGCACAGCATAACTGTCAAAACGGTGGATGCGATTCATCAACTCTGACCCTCTTGTGGTTTTTCTCCCCCAGAATACGCATTGATAAACTGAACCAGGAGTTTTTGGTGTACTTTGTGGCCACAAGCACCGGCCAAATCTACAAGATAGTGCAATTCATGCACTATGGCCAACGTCACTCGAATCTGGTGGACGTTTTTGATGCATCGCCACGCAATGAACCCATTCGGGAGCTGACCCTCAGCCAGAAGACTGCCTCGCTGTATTTGGCCACCGATCATCAGGTGAAGCAAATTGATCTGGCCATGTGTGCTCGACGCTATGACAGCTGTTTCCGTTGTGTGGCTGATCCGTACTGTGGCTGGGACAAGGAGGTCAACGCCTGTCGGCCCTATCAGCTGGGCCTGCTCCAGGATGTGGCCAATGAGACATCCGGCATCTGCGATACGAGTGTGCTGCGCAAACGTGTCACCTCCTCCTATGGACAGACGCTTCACTTGTCCTGCTTCGTCAAGATGCCCGATGTGCTGCGCAAGAAGCAGACACGCTGGTATCATCACTCCACGGAAAAGGGACGGTGAGTGCTGAATTTCTAATCAACATTTTCAACATTTTTCTACACTTCGAAGACAAAACCTTTAGTGAACCATTAGTGAATTTCCTAGAAAGTTAGTTTTGCTTCTTCTATTATTATAGAAATTGCTGTACGTAAATTTGAAAATTATTTCTGTGCGATTTTATTCTGAGTGTATATCACGATGGATACAGTGGGGTTGGGAGTTACATCATTTTACCTGCACAACTTTATTGTGCCCTTGTTAGTCATTAAATGCAAAGAGAGAATTGTACAAAAATGGTTCTTAAATATGCGAAGCCATAGATTAAACGGCATCTTTCGATGGGAACCTCCTTGGAGACAGAGTAGCTAACAGTTGGCAGTTGGCAGCTGGCAGCTGGCTGCTGTACTTAAAGCGAGGCAACGCGATGAAAATTGAAAGCAAATAATGAAATCGGAAGTGTAAGCGAAACTTTGCTCTATCTCACTTAGCGATGGCTGCTATTGCGTCGAGTCTTAGCATTGGCATTGGCGTTGCCAATGCTGCGGTAAATTGACACTTTAAAATACTATTGAAGTCTGCTTTTTGGCGTTTTACGCTTATTTGAGGACGCACCGCGGCAGCACAGTGCGGGCAATAAGTAGTCATCTGTCTGTCTGTCTCTCTGTCTCTGTGTCTGTAATGGAAAAAGTTTTCAGCTGGCGCTGTCAAAGTTTCCACACACACACAATTTATATTGATTTTTATTGTGCGTTTCTTGAGAGACACTTTTCCACGCGCTCGCATTGCCAAATGGCCAAATACAAACTGAAAATGGAAAATAGAATATATACCAAATACCAAATACCAAATAGAAAATAGAAAAGCTCCTTATCTGCTGCGCTCTCAAACATTTTCCTTATTTTCTTTTCGTCCCGTCTGGCAGCTACGAGGTGCGCTACACCCCCACAAAATATATTGAGACGAACGAGGGCGGTTTGGTACTTTTGGCGGTAAATGAGGGCGACGGCGGTCGATATGATAGCTACTTGGATGGCTCACTTCTCTGCAGCTATGGCGTTACTGTTGATGCGCACAGGTGAGTTCTTAAATACCCCTACCCCCGAACCCCCATTCCCTCGCTCCCACAAAATAAAAAAAAAAAAACACTTACAATCTGGCAATTAAATTTACCGCCTCTGGCGTCAAAATATCCGTTGCGCAATTAGAAAGTTGTGCGCATTTTGTGTGAAACTTTCGACTTTTGCATGTTGTTTTTTTGGGTTGCTGCAAGTTTAATTTCCGTGCAAAGAATCGACCCGACGATAACTTATTGTGTACCTTTTATTTTCTCTCGGCGAAATCAGATGCTCGCCACCATCACAGAAGCAGGACTATCAGAAAATCTACTCGCACTGGTGCAACGAGTTTGAGAAATACAAATCAGCCATGAAGCAGTGGCAGGCCAAACAGGAGGTAAGTGAAATTTACCAATTAAATATACATTAAGCATACTGGCTTCCACTGGCAGCAGGCGGCGGTGGCGGCGGCGGCGGCGGCGGCGGCGGCAGCGGCAGCTGTCGTTAATTGTTTTAATTAATACTTCATGCAAATCGCCAGATTCTGTGCCTAATTTCCATGTTATTCATGTTACACGCCGCCTGCTTTCGAGTCGCTTGCAATTAACGATATTATTTTTGGTTTTTTTTCTTTCGATTTTTATAGCCAGAAGTTTACGTCGCATATATATTTCTGTATTTCTGTATAAATACGCATATTTTTTGTCTAATTAAGCTACGGGCATATTATTTTACATTTTGTTGGTGTTCATTTTTTTTTTTTGCAGCAATGCGGCCTCAAGGACAAGACGGCGACAAGCAGCAGCAGCAGCGGCAACGGCAAACATGTCAACGATGTATTCAGCAATGACGCTTTGGTCTGACCCAGAAGTGAGTATGCGCCTTGACTTGAGCCAAGTCAAAATAGCACTTTGTACCATAGCACCTTCTACCCAGCAAATGAATCCTATAAGCGAACAAATTTAACTTATGGCCTTTGCCCTCTTGTTGTTGTGCCTTCCCTTTCAACTATGCTGCCCACTCGCCAGAGTACTTGTACAGCTTTGAGTTCTTGTCGGCGGGTGTACGCCCAAAATTTGGCCACCAATTGTACATTTTCGTGTTTCTGCTTGCCATGTGCGCTAGTTTCTAAAAAGTTTCTAGTCAAAGTAAGTTGTAGCTGAAACGCTGAAACTCAAAGCACCTCTTGAACCCGGTCTGATACGCCAAATGGATATTAATGTTTACATATATGTATGTTTACCATTCAATCTGATTACAGCCAGCAACATCAGCGGATTAAAGAAACAGCCAGGAGATGAGTAGTAGTAGTAGTAACAGCAGCACCCAGAAAGCAGTGACAAGAGCCGAGCAAACCAACTACAAAGACTGACATTTTTAAGCTTTTGAAAGACAATATTTCAATATGTTTTCAATATGTTTTTGCTTCATTTACATATCTATATATATATATATATATAGAAATTGTTTAGTGCTCTTCGTTTGGCATTCGAATTAACAACAACAAAAACAACAACTAACAAATAACTATTATCACAGCAAAATGCAACCATCAGCAACACATCAACAACAATAACCACAACAAAAACATCGACAACAGCGAAAACTGTATGTATGATTTCAATACTAAGGTGCACAGAACTAGCCAGAATGAAGCATGAAGCGCTAAGCAAGTGAAGAGTAAACGTTTAAAGTTACTAACAAAAGGATCCTGCCATAATATGAAAAATGGAAAATACGGTTTTACATAGATGAACAGAGTCTCTATTTCTACTTCTAATTCTATTTCTATTGCGATTGCGGTCGCGATTGCGATTGCGCCAAATAAACAGAAAGAATCACTAAATTATGCTAAGATACTTACATACTCGTAACTAGAAAGCGCAAATGCAAATACAACCAACCACCTACATGACACAACACACACACTCATACACATATACTTACATACATACATAGGCAACAAGGACATGCGAAATATCAAACGAATCATTCAAGTTAAGCTCAACGTTTTTTGCCTCAGTTTGTGTATATTATGTAATGCATTTGGATTTACGTTTCATGATTGTGCATAACTTTAAATATAAAAACAAAACCAGTAAGCAGAAATCAGATAACCAATACAAATGCTAAAAGATAGCGTCGCTTGGCCATGGGAAAGATCTTAAACGAATTTGTATATTAACTAGCAATATTTGTTTAATAATTCTAGTATTAGTTTTATGAATAGCTATGTATAAATAGATTGTAGGTATTTTATTTAAAAATATGATACAACAACCTCTGGCGTACATTGTATTTTATGGAACCAAAATTGCAAGATATATATATATATATATATTATAGACATCCGATAAAGCGCACAGCCCAACTCGTGACACTGATGGTCTCTAGGCTTAGGCGATTTTTGTACATAACGAAGCTTTAGTTATTAATCCATAGCGTATATAGGATATCGTTTGACTAAATGCATTATTTTACCTAATTTAAGTCATAGTAGTTCAGTTCATCAAATCGAAACAAAAGAAAGAAACTGATTAAAGAATATATATTTTCGGTCTTGGCATATAAATTAAATATTTCAAGTACGCTAGAAGCTAATTTAGTTATTTGATATCAACATTTTTCAGTTTTATTTTAAAAGAATTTTATGGCGAACAAAAAACACGCTGGCGGCATTTTGGCCGTTATTGTATAGATTGCGGGTTAGCCTGATGTTTACTATAAGCAATATATATGCATACACATAGTTACTGCATTGAGACCAACATGCTCATATAAATACACAAATACAAATACAAATACAAGTAAAAATACAAACATACATAAATATATTTAACCATAGTTGTAAGTAAGTTGGTGTGGCAAATACATTTTAGTAATGTTAACTTAATTCTCAAATCGCAGTCATGCCGGATAAATGCATATATACACACATACATACATACATATATGCTGCGTATGCGTAGCATTTGAAAGCGGATAATTACTTGAAACGCATTCAATCGATGTAGAAGAATAAAACATACGGATACGGTCACATATATGCATATCTAATACATGGCTGCCCGACAAACCCCCGATGAATAATTCAATATTAATGAGCAAGCGATAAATCGAACTTATCAACTATTAATTAGAATGCAAACTGCCATCAAATATTGAAATGCATTTGAACACACATGGAAAACTAAACGCTTCTCTAAACAGTAAGCCATGCAAATTGGTAACGCAAATAAAGAAGAAGTGCATAAGCAAATATTCACATATGTACATTTACATATGTGCATATGCATATTAAATACGTATATGCATAAATTATTGAAATATTTTTCTAAACGTTTTCTTAACAAAAAATTCAAAAAAAAAAAGAAAGGAATAAGCAACAACTACAAAATTTTAATGTTTCCATCTAGAAGTTATACACAGGAAAACTTTTAGCTTGGTCCTCGAATCTACCCATTGTAAATGAACTAAAAGTCATATATGTACTTTTCAGCAACTAATGCTCTGAGCTTCTAACTTGATACAAATGTTTGTTTTGCTTTTTGTAGACATTTTTGATTTTTGATTTATTGTAAATAATTCAAAGATTATGTGAAATGTTTTGTATGACAATCACATGATGTTGAGCAAATAAAAATATGATGACCCGTAAATGAAGTACATTGCAATGTCGGTAATAGAAAAAAAAGAAACTCAAATAAACAAAAATAACAAAAGTAATGAATTACAAATTTAACATAAATACAAAATAAATAAATATATATATATGTATACATATATGTACACATATATATATATTGTACTTTATATAGTTAAAATAGCATAATAACAAACGAAGCGATCCTTGTAAAAATAAAAGAATAATCGCAGCGTACAGGCAAAAAAATCGTTTATACAAAGTATTCATACAATAAAAATAATTCGCGCTTGAAATACATTTGCATATACTTATATATGTATACAGTTTTCTGTCTATGGTCAACTATAATAAATATATAATGAATTATTACTACAAAAACAAATGGATAACAAAAAAATAAATAAAAAACCTAAAAAAACAGCTGCCCTGAAGAACGTATCATGAGCTATCTTAATATTTCATAAAACAAAAACAAAGAAAAAAAAAGAAACAAAAATAATTATGTAAACTTACAATTAAACAAAGAACTTAGCTGTAAACATAAAAGAAAAATGCAGTAAATAAATGTGATAAGATTCTTTAATAGAAAATATTTGTCGTTTTTTCTTCATGGTTATATATTAATTAAATACAACCCTTTGTTTTTTGTTTTTTTTTTTTTTGTCAGAAGCAGGCGCCCAACTCTTATCTGTGGCGAAGCCATCAGTCGGAATTATTAAGCGTATGATTCCGAGCTGCAAATATAGACATTAAACTATTTATTTTGAACAATGTCAAAAGCGGCGGAGACTGTTGTTGTTTTCAATTAAGTGTGGACAAGGCGACAAGGGCGATTGCCTGACCTCAGGTCATTTTCATTGTTATTAACCACAAATGGAGTCGCATGCGATGGGGCAACAGCAGTGCGACACAGCGGTGCCGTCTGTATTTCATTTGCCACATTGACAAATGAAATGAAACCAATGCGACTAAGACAGGGGAAGGGACGTGGGAAAGCATTCTCTCCCTAGTAAAGAACCTGTCAGTGGCAGGCAAGGATATATGTATATATACATATACACACACCAATACATCGCAAACACGCAATTTAATTTGGCTGCCATTTTTTGTTGCCGTTTTGCTTAATGCTGCTTTACGGTGGTTGTTTCAATTTATTACACAATAGTACAACTGCAATAGCAATTGGAGTTGTTGTTCTTAACAGTTTTCAACTCTCGCACACAAGTCGCAAGTTCAACAACACTCACACACACATGGGTTGACATGCGAACATTGCATGCAACTAATTGGCCAAGAACCATTGCCTTTGACGATACCCAAATGACAGCCGCATTGAAATTACAGGATTTGGATTTGACGTGCCACTTGCAACTGGCGCAAGACACATTCCAATGAACCACCAAGTGCAATTAGTATTTAGAGCGGATTTAATAATTAAATTCATATCGTTCTATAGTACACGTGGTGGACTAGATATTTTGCTTATAGTACGTAGCGGACTCGGCGGTGCCAATATTTTGTTGTGCCGTACAATAAATCTGCGAAATCTCCGGGCCATAGTCCGTCTGGTACATCATGCTCTCAATGTAGCTCGTGGGATTGCTGGGCTCCGGCCAGAGCGTGGCAATACGGCGACGATAGGCATAGCTGAATACAGTATCTGTAATCTGTTGATTAATGCATTTCAACTTGCGTATGGGTGGAAAGCAATTGCGCATTTCCAAATCATTGGGCCATACGAGATTGGCCAGTCGTTGCGCTGCAACCAGAAATGTGTCATCCGGCACGCTTGTCATGCCGGACAGCATGACACCCAGCGTTAATCCGGGTAGCATATAATTGACGTTGCAATAGCCCGGCTGATACCATTTATTGGCATACTTCAATGGGGGCAGCTCCGAAGCCGAGATGAATATGCATCGTCCTTTTGTATAGACAAAGGCATCATTTGCACTACACTCAGCCAACTCGGACTGGCGAGACATGGAATAGATGATGGGTTGCTTACAGCTCTGCTCCATTGCTTTGATTACCTCTTTGCTAAACACATTTGGCTGCTTGCTGCAGCCCACTAAAACATTTGGTTTAATGGCCTCAATTGCCTCACACAGACTAGAAATTGGCTCGTGTCGCTTCACAAACTTAAGCAGGTGGACGGGAACTGTGTCATCGCAACGTGAATGGACAACCAATCCCTTGTCATCGCAGAACCAGATCCGATCCCTTGCTGCACTCTCATCCAACCGCATGTGTTTCAATTGAGCTAGACATGTGTAAGCCATGCCAACGTTGAAAGCGCCATAGCCATAAAGCAGTATCGTGTTATCCGTTAACTTCCTGTTGCTAATTCTATTGGCAACCAGCAGACCCGCCAACCCACAAGCTCCCAGGCACTGCAGATCTATGTCCATGATGCACTGCCCCTTGCGATACAGCTCCAGCTGCTTGATGGAGTCCTTTACATTAAAGTTCTTCGTTTGTATCAAAGTGCGTGGTCCAAACAGACGCATGACTGCGAGCATAAACTCCTCAAAGAAGGATTCGTACTCGGGTCCAGTGATGCGACGGTGGGGCCAACCCACGTAGAGGGGATCCTGCAACAAGTGCTCGTTATTGGTGCCGCAATCCAGCATAATTGGCAAACATGTCTCGGGTGGAACTCTGCCATAGACGACACTTTGATGCAATTTGGAAAATACCATTGGATATCCATTGACACCGTGATCGCCCATATTCAGCACCACCTCCCCGTTCGTCACAATTAAATAGCGAACTGCATGGCGGTGCGGCCAGTTGCTCAGCACTTGGAGGACATGGCCACGGTCCTTGATCGTTACAAACATTCCCCTGCATTTGGTAAATAGATGACTGTAATGTATTACCGAATCTTTTGCACTGGAGCTGTGATACACGGACAAGTATTTCTCCGGATTGCTCATCAGCATGCTGTAGAACAGCTTGCGATCGTGCGTCTCCAGTTCCGTGAGAAATATATGCTTCTGATAGTATGTGGTCAATGTTGCTAAGTATTTGCTGCATGCCTCCACCTGTCTGTCGATGCTGCAAACTGCAACGGGTAGCAGGCCATGGATATTGTACAGTTGTCGCTCCCGATGCGAAAATGCCGACGATTTGTTCAACGACGCGATGCGCAAAATTTTCAGACCACTCATGCGGCAAGGTGGCATCTTCGTATCCTTGCGCCAAAACGTATCCAGAACCCGAGGTAATCGATCAAAATTGATCACTTTGTCGGCCCCATTGAGGCACTTCTGCTCAAGCACGGAGTGGTGCTTTTTCTGCTTCTTGACACGCATTTTCAATGTGATTCCAATAACAAATAACTTGTGTGTGATTTAATTTAGATTTGTTTGACATTGATTTTGATATTTATTACTATTTTTGACTAGTGCTACAAACATCAACTCACTAAGGCACTGGTCACTTATTAACAATACAAATAAATTAAATTTAATACATATAATTAAACCAATAAACAATTCTTTTAACTGCTTACTATAATTTGCATGAGTTAAATTAATTTTTCGGTAGCAGGCCACTTGTAATTTGCGTAACAGGCTTCTGGTGACGAAGTAATAAGACTGCCTTAACATTATACATAATCGATCGATATCGATTTGAATTATATGATCACCAACTTGAAGAAAAGGAAGAGAGCAATTGTGGTGAATAAGGAGAACAAAGCAGACGTGTTTGTGAAAGAAATATACTTCAGTTTTGACTGCTATATTTCAGAATAAAAAATTGTTTAATTTTGCACTTTTGAAAGTAAGTACATTTTGATAGTCAGTGCAAGTGCAGATAGTATCTTATATAGCTTGTCAGTATTTATTTGGCTTGTAGCTTAATGCACTCTGGCCACATTTAATTTGTACTCATTTGCATTTTAGCGTTCCTGGGCATTATGTAAATGTGTATCTAGCGCACTTTGCGGCGACCTCAAACCGAAAGTGTCACCTCAAAATGTCGTTGTGGATTCCTTGTCTGCCCTTTTTCAGCTACGAATAGGTCGGCATCAAATTTCTCGAAATTTGATGCAAAATATCAACAGCGAGCGACAAGCTTGGAGAGAGACCAAGATAAAACGCTGCTGCTGCTGCTGCTGCCGCTGCTCACTCTGCTCTCCACCAGGAACACCTTTTATGCTAAATATATTCCGGGAAGTTGGAGGCGGACAACAGCCATTTTGGGGTTGGCACAAGTGCACTTGGGCCACGGGCCTTAAGTGAAATGGCAACAACGTAATATTTCGGACAAAGATGAGCAAAAGGAAACGGAACATGGCGCATTAAAAAACAAGAGCCAAGAACAACGAAACGGCTGGCCATAAGCGGCTTAATTCCAACGAGGGAGGGAGACGGATGGGGTGGCAGATTTGGGGGTTTTAGTTAGCATTACTTTTTCAAAAATTCCACAGAGTTCTTCTGGGCAACCGAACTGTGGCCAACTGTTGTCAGACAATTCCAAATAAATTTGCATTGCAACAGAAAAGCAAAATGCCGCAACTAATTTGCAAGCAAACGAATGTGATTTGTGTATTCGTTTAGTGAAAGCAGCCAATAAATTGAAGAGAAGTGAATAACATAAATACATGGTACGAACACAAAATGAATTCAAAAATCCAATTACATGCAAGAGGTGTGTGCTGCAAATGCATCAAATGCCTATAATGAAATCAATTTTCAATCAAAATTTCACAGCATCAAACAGTCAAAAATCGAACTCGAAATCGAACTATTCGCCAGGCCCATCCAAATTGACCAAAAAGTGTCCAACCGTGTGTATCTGTGTGTGTGTGAGTGTGTGAGTGTGTAAGGGTGTGAGAATTTGGCAGCTCGGTTTGCGCGTACGTTTTACGTCCGTAAAGGGCCAAGAGGGCTTAACGGCCATTTTTTGTGCGCATTGTTTTGGACCCCAGCAGCAGCGGACACATTTGCACTTTTTGGGCATTAAAGGCAACAACATTTGCAGTTTTATTTTTTTGCTACATCGTCTGCGGATGTGCTGCAAATTGAATTTCTGCCTCGGGACATATTAAGTGATCGAACTCGCTCGAAGCGCCTACGGCT
This sequence comes from Drosophila basisetae, assembly GCA_035041595.1. Taxonomy (NCBI): domain Eukaryota; kingdom Metazoa; phylum Arthropoda; class Insecta; order Diptera; family Drosophilidae; genus Drosophila; species Drosophila basisetae. Next base: position 6,913,752 of record JAWNLB010000144.1, read on the forward strand.
TTCCTGTGTTTTTTACATAAAAATATATGGTGTGCTAGGTGTAAGGAGAGCAAAAGGTAAATACCAAAACCAACCAACAATGCACATACCCAGAATTGATTGAATAAGAGTGAAGTCTATAAATATGTGTATTCTTATATCTATATATATATATATATATTTATATGTATACATGTATGTCTGCTTGTCTTTGAGTTGCATCGTGAATGGCACACAAAAAATGTTTATGCGACGTTTATACAACAGCGCAATTTGAATATTTTATGGATAAAATTCGATTTCGGCCATGCCCGGCACGTGCACTAAAACGTTTTTGCATATGGAAATTGATTTCCTTTGGTGTCATGCCTTATGAATGCCCAGGTGTGTGCAGGTGTCCAGTTTGCCTGCCTGCCTGCCTGCCTGCTATTAGTTGGCCCCTAACTGTTTGGGCAGTTGTCAAGAGCATAAAAACAAACGCAATTCGCACCTCTCTCCGTTACAAAACAATTTCTTAAAGGATAATAAAACTAAGCAATTTATATGCAGAACGTGATGCAGAGCCAAAGCATTATTAAGCATACGACAAGTGGCACAAATTGAAAAAGACTCCAGAAAATAGCCCTTGGTACATTTTTGATTTAGGTTAGTAGTTCTGGTTGAGTTCGAGTAGTATTTATTTGGGAAACTCGACTAGTAAAATTTGTTACGAAAAATTTTCATATACATATATCAAAACATATTGAAACTCTTGCAGTTTAATTATAACTTTAACAACTAAACCCATAAGCTTCTAAAAAGCACTGTGTAGTTTGGTGTAGCCTGGCCCCTTGAGTCCCGTATACCAGCATTCGAGTAAATATTGATAGTTTGGATTGCACAAAAACGGGGCATTTTGGTGAAATATTCGCGACTTGTTTTGCAATTGCAAACCAAAAATGTCACAGCCCCGATTTGATTTGGCTTCCACTTGTTTTTTTATGTAGTGCAAACAGCTGTTCAGTGTGGCAAGTGCCAACTATTGAAAGCCGTTATGTAAAGCGAGGTAGTTGCATAAAATGTGGACAGTTGTGGGCTCATATAGACGAATCGCCAGAATTGCAACCAAAAGCGCATTGCAACAGTTTATTATATCATATGTCAAATGTGGCGATCAAGTGAGAGAGAGAGAGAGAGAGAGAGAGACATAGAAAGAGAGAGAGAGAGAGCTCAAGTGCGCCAATGAAAATGCCCAACGCTATAGTTTGGCATTTTTATTGAAATTTTCCAATTTATGCTCCGTCTCGTTGTGCATTTAATAAAATGTCACACAGTTTTATTTGTGGTTTTTATTTGTGGTTCTATTTGGGTTCTCTTTTTTTTAATTCAGGTTGGCATTAACGATTTGATAATTTACAATGCAAATTGTCAAATGCTTGCAGTGGAGCTGTCAGAAATTTGGGGCATGATTTAGTGACAGCCTTCAAGGCTTGAACTCAAATAAATGTCACATGAGTGTGCCAGTTCTTTTTGGCCGCGAGTCTCGTTCAACTCGTTCAAAGTAAAAATAAAAATACTTAAATAAAAAATGTATAAGCTTAATAAAAGCGCTGCGACTAGAGGACTTTGTTGTTGGGAAAAACTCGCACGTTGTCGATTCCTTTTGGCTTTCGAGGCAGGCAGCCGCGACTTCAGATTTGTTTGTTGCTGCCACACACACACACACACGCACACACACACACAGGACAAACTTTGAAATCAGCAGCTACGTGCGTCAAAGCCAAAAAGCGCCAAGTTGTATCGTCGATGTTGTCGTTGCTATTACTTTGCAACTTCAAAAGACTTTCAGTTTATTTTTGTACATCTTTGCTGGCATTTTGTTATTTATTTTTCTTAATTTTTGTTTCACCGCTTCGCAGTCTGCCTGCTGGCTTTTGGCCATGTCCTATTTAAGTGAATGGTTCGGAATTTAGCCAAAATAGAAATTATGCTTCAGTGTGGCAAATAATTTGGGCAATAATCAAATACAAAATCACAATAAATATCAAGTAAAACAGCAGCTTGAATTGCGTAATTAACTTGTTGCACGCTCCTTTTGGCTTGCAATCTGAGTCAATCTAATCGCATGTATCCGGCAAATAATACTGTGCCACAAATACTTGAGCGGGCATTAGTGGCAAATTAAAGAAAGCATAAGCACGAAATCAGCACATGCGAACTTCACTAATACCGTCCGCTTGTCCGCCTTTGAAATCTGCACATAAAAATTGTTAACGGAAGCGAAAATTAATTAAAGCCATGGACAAGGCGAAAGTACGCTCTGGCACGCAACTCTCCCAGCTGCAAGTAGCCACTCGGTGTGCGAGTTTGAGGGCGGAGATGAGTGGGGTAGGGGCTTCCCAGTCCAGATGGGAGGCTGGAGGCTTCAAAATCAAAATATGAGCACCGTCCGCGAACGTTACGCGCTTTTAGACGTGCTCAAATATTTGCCAAACGTGTCAAAAGCGTAGAAAACTTTTCGCTTCAAAGCGTCGACCACCACGCAACCACCGTACCGCACCGCACCGCACCACAGCACCACAGCACCACCCTGCCAGCAGCAGTGAGAACAATTGATTGAACGTTGCTGGAGTGATAAAGTAGGTGTGGAATGGGGTAACAGGTCGGCCCAAATGTAGCTGGGACAGCAATGAGCAACCCTCTCCTATCTAGTAAGTGCACCTGAAGTCCTGTGCGCGGTCAGGCAAACAAATGATAAACAGATAGTCGACCAATTGCGCTCGGAACGCTGTAAAATAAACGCGCTGCAATTGCTACAAAAATCATAAAAATTATCAGAGCATTTTACCAACGACAGCAAGCTGACAAAAGCATTTTGATTCGATTACACGCCATTTACTCTGTTGTATTTGTTTTCATTTTCTACACCTTTCATAATTCAAGGCTCAATTTATCGCTGATGGCTGACATTTTGCGGACAGCTGCGGTTGTCATCCAAAAAGCGAATGTTTTAGTCTGACGTTTGTTAAGTGCTTAGATGAATCGCAAACAATATTGACAGATGACGTTGGCCAAGCATTTTTGTAACTGCAAGATTTTGTCATTTATAAATTTTTTTAAATAATTCTTAAACAACCTTTATTTGAGAAAGTAACTTACTATTTTTAGATAGACATTAAAGAGTAGCTTATCAAATGTGAATTAAATGAAAATGTGTATTAAAATTCTTTATAAAATCAGTCAAATATTCCATTAAAAATTCAAGTTTAAGTGAGTGGTAATTCTTAGGATATTCGCCACAAATATTTTGCTAAAACAATCATTTCTGATGTGCATTTTCGCAACAGTTTCAGAGTTCAAATTGATTGAATTATCAATTTGAATTGCTTGTAATGTTATTTCAAATGACTTTGCTTATCAAATAATATTGGTAATCAATTTAAAAGAATTTGATTTATGTTTGTTTTTAGTGAGCTATTTGCAAAATGGAGAAAAATCTGGCATTCGGGAAGTGAACTTGGCAAACAAGTACTTCGTACTCTCTCTGTGTCTACATACACATAATTAAAACTACCCAAAACCCAACCCGGGCACAGCACAATATGAGCTGCGACGACGACAACAACAACAAGAACAACAACCAGTAACAGATTAAACAAAAATCTGGCAAGTCGTAGTCGACAACTAGGAAAATGCTCGCGTAAGCAGTTTTCCGTTGCCGGGACAAGTTAATTTATGGCAGTCAGTGAACCAGGCAGATAGTACAGACTACAGACAAGAGTCAGCAGCCAGAGTAGAGGAAACGGACAACAACAACAAGAACAACTTGCAACATGGAACATGAAACAGCAACAACCACAAGCAAGAGCAACTCAAATGGCGGCTCGGCGTTCATTTTGTTTTACGCTGGAAACTGGATTTTATTTTATTTCTGTGCAATTTTTGTTGTTGTTGTTGGTTCGCTTTTTCTTCTTGTGCTCAAAACTTTTGCTAATTTGCGGTAATGTTAATGCTGAACTTTGCACAAAATTAGTCAAGTTCTGGCGCGTCGGATTAAGCGCAATGTTACGCCAAAGTGTTAAGTTGGAAATAAATGTTGACACTTGCGGTAAATGCGAGTTCTTGGGCCGCAACATAAACAAAAGCGCCGAACATTTTAAAAACGAACCAACCACGAACAATGCACACACACACACACACACACACATCAAGTCAGGCTGCATGAAATTAACTTTGTAACCACTCTGTCTCCCCCCTGAAAAGTGAAGTATTCCGTCACAGGTGTGCGCTACAACAACCCTTACTGCTCCACCCCTAACCTGAGTGTGCCGGACTGCAGTTAATTATGAGTAAGTTGGCCATAACCGCAACACTTGCTCCTTGCAACAATTTCTTAGGCCGTGGACGACTTTGCCAGCAGTTGAGGCAAGGGCCTAGAGTGCTTGCCAAAGTATTTTGTGTGGCGAAATTAATTTATAAGTTTCGTCCGCGACAGGAGGCCAGGCAACCAGAAGGACTCTCTCACTCTCCGGGGCATTAGGCAACCAGGGACAAGTTTGGCGTGTTACGTGCCAAAGTTATGACACTCTTTGCCAAGTGTTCCACTGGACTGGAGGGGGCGTTCTAAAATTTATAAAGTGTCATATGTTATGAAATTTGCCGCCTGGGCGCTTTACATAAAGTTAAGCCAAGTCAAATTATTTACGTAAAAAATTGCTACCAGAGAGAGAACTGTCACTGCTGACGATGACGACGATGACGACGATGACGACGACGACGTCGACGGCGACGATGACGGCGACGATGACGGCGATGACTATGAGGGCGATGATACAATTATTGGTTTGTATGCGCACAATTTACATTCACATTACACGCACAGACACACGGAGTGGGAGAGGAGGATGGTAGAGGCTTGTAATAAATCAAACCAAGTGAATAAATCATAACTGTGCACACACACACACACACACACACAGTCGCACATACACTTCCACATATGGGATGTATGCATTTCATAGTCGCAGCTTGATACATGTGGAAAGTGAACGCGCCTCGCCACGAACAACGACAACATATGAAATAATGACATGAAAATTGACAATTTTATTCCTACTTAACTTGCTGAATGTGCGAATGAATATATCAAGCGTAAATGTGTGCCTCTCTCCCCCCCCATCCACAAGCCTTCCCTATCTATGTGTGGGAGGGAGATATTTTATGCACAGTTTGACATGTGAGCGAATTGAAGCCAGAATGAATGTCAGTCAGAGTGACTAACTGAGTGATACAGTAACAGCTGTCAAAGTGTGAATGACACACAGATTGACACATGCACAGATATACACACGCCCACACTCCCACACACACACATACACACACACACATACATAAACCCAGTCGATGGCTTGTGTTTTTCTTCATATCTAGTAAATTGCCTATGATTTGCATATGCGGAAGTGTATTTAATGATATGTATCAATCATATACATATGCCAGATCGCCAGCCACGAAACTGGCCTGCTTGCTGCGTGATTTCCATCGTTGACTAAGGTCATGTTTTATTACCCAAATCGAATTATTTTTCAAATAAGATTAGCATAATTTATATGCGACATAAATCAATGCTTGTATTAAATAATGAAATATGATATAATGACCGTTCCCGGGTTGGGAACTGGCCGCCAGTCAATTGGTTTGCACATCTCGTGACACACAATAAACGTCATGTAAATAGATCCGCACTGACGCTGAATGATTCAATTAAATAATAGCCCACAATAATTGAAGTCTACAAAAGAAGTCTACAACTACATCGTCATGCATATTGCACCAGAAGCTGCGATCTGGGTGCTCAGTAGCAAAATGAAGCGAGAACGCGACGCAACTCGTCGGCTCCATTGGGGCCAGCTCATTCCAGTTGCGATCGGGTTTTCAATCGGATATTTTATGATTGCCGCCAGTGCCGCACCGATGGTGGAGCAGCATTCAATAGTGGAGGATTTGTCAATCGTGGAGGAGATTGTCGACGTAGACACACAAACGGAAGTGGCAGTGGTCACGCTGTGTCCATTGTGCAATACCACCACCAGTGGAGAGGACAACGTCTCGAACAGTAGCAGCAGCAGTGAGAATGTCTCAGATGATTTGATATTTGCAACTCACAGAAAGCCAACTGAAACGACAACACAACAGCAGTTGCGTGAACCAGATCTGTTTTCCATCTCCGACGAGGTGGAGGAGGAAGACGAGGATGAGGATGAACAGCTGGAGGAAACAACTCCATCTGGCCCCGTGACACCTATTGATATGAGTGTATTTTTGGAATTGATACCTGTGCCACATGTAAAGGCTTTAGTTGAAAATTACTTTAGACACGACAGATCGATTCGGCGGGCGCACATTTATTTTGCCAGCGATTTCTTTGCGGAAATTAAGCCGATAATAGTTGCGCTGCCTGAAGTGATTGCCTTTACGGATTTTTTTAAGTCCCGTGGCTTGGATATATACAAATTTGCGGATTCTGTTGTGGATGCAACAAAACCACCTCCATTACTCATAAACAGCACAAAGGACGGCGGTGCGTATGAGTGATGAGTCTAATTTACCAAACATTATACAATCTCATAAAGAAAAAAAAAAGGTTGATCAATTATCCCCTTGCAGAGGGCATTAAAGCTCAGTCCAAAAAGTTGAAGTATTCTTGATTTTTTATCTACTTAAACATTGATCAATCTATTAACAGGGCTTAAACTATTGAAAGCGTCATGTTAACATGAAGTTCCTATATATGAACATGATTAAGATCGGTACTTGATAATCACAACCAAAAGAATAACTTTATAATAATTTATATTATTATATATATTATTTCTGAATCAATTCGAGACATTTTAATGATTATAATATTGCTTGCGATTAACATGATTTACCAAAAAGAACCAGCTTATTTAGAGTACACTAGAAAATATATTTTCGTGCAGGTAAAAATTAAATTGGCTCTATGCCTGATTCTACAAGAGCACAACTTTGTCCCGACTCTTACCTATAACGTATACTCCCTCACACAATCTATCACAAGTTCATGGACAGACATGACACAAACAAGCTGCAGCATAACTTCCAAGTTGACCAATGTCCGTTGTCCTTTGTCTGTTGTCTGGTGTCCATCGGTGTGCCTATGTGACGATGCCATTATGCTTAATATCATTGTCCCGCTGAGCTGGCAGCTTCAGCAACCTTATCAATGTTCACACATGCTCGGCTCGAAGAGCAGCAGGCGCAGCAGGAGCAGCACCAGAAATGAATTGTTTGCAAATAGCTGCAAACTATGCAGACAAAGCCAAACGAAAAGCTTCCAAAATACGAGTTGGAAGAGGGGTGTGTTGGATAGACAGAGAATGCAGTCTGCAGGAAATAGCATCATGTCATGTCTCTCCACTGGCCATGTGCATTTCATTTAATTAAATATTTTTGCCAGTTATTGACTTGCTGGAGTTTGACTTGCAGGCGTGATTAAGCCGTTTGCCCATGAGACAAACATCACAAAGTCGATGGGTGGATTTCATGGTTTGGTGGAGAGAGTGCTGGACTTGATGCCCCAGGATCAGGTGTTGGCCACGTTCTTCGATAAGACGGAAAATGATCCACAGTTCGCCCGACTCGTCAACAGTATTGGCACAAAAAGGTTCTCAAAAATCTTAAGGAATCTTCTGGTGAGTCTGCCCCGCCCACTAACTAATCTCATCTCCGGCACGTAGCTGAAATTCAAAAGGTGCGATCTAGTTCCTTTTTTTTAACAGTTCTTGGGAAAAGGAAACAGCAGTCAGCACTCAGCAGTCGACAGACCGCGGTTGCCTAATAATTTTCCAGAAATACGTGAGAAAAATTTCATAGCAGCATTTTATTGAGGGCCCAGTGCTTTATTACTTCCAGAGTATTTCGAGTGGCACATCTCTACTTTTTTTCTGTTTTTTTTTTAGGGTACGAGCATATGTACTTTCATATACAAATCAACTTCCGATGGTTTGCGGCCGAGTTGCTCCTGCCAGAGTTTTCTTGCTGTGTATTTTAAAGCGAACTTTCCAAGTGCCAAGGCGTTTTTCTTCTAATTGGCAATTGAGCTGGCCTACGTGCGGCACATATTTATGAAATGGCTAGATGGCAGAAAGCAGAACGCGTTTGTTTTCCCTAATGCTCCATGGAGTCCTCGAAGGCAATTTATGTTTATGTGTGAAAATATGCCAATTGATTTGGCGTAAATGGAATGCCTATAATTGAAAAAAACCTGCGCATGTCTAGCTTAGGTGCAAAAGCACTCACGAGCCCCAATAAAATATACTTGATTAGAAATTATGTTGCCTTGACAAACAACCGCAGGGATATATTTGATGTTTGATATTATATTTCAGCAATTAACAAACAAGCCACAATGCAATAGACTGAGATTCTCGACTACTAGAAACACCACTAGAAAATAACTTTGTTAAATATTAATGCTTTTATGACTGTCTCTTATCGATATATAAATACACATCGACTGTCTAGAAACACAGAGACTTAACATTATTTAATCCTGAATATTTTTTGTTGCATTTCTTTCAGAAATCGAGGACAATTAAAAGTTTTATCTTGGAGTTGCACGATAATGGCATCAGCGTAAAACGAATTGTAGAAGTATTTAAATCGTTTTTATTCATCTAGCATTTTTGGAGAAAGAAATAAGATAGAATGGGACTAGGAGTAAGACAAGGATTTGTATTTAATATATTTCTATCAATAATATGTAAACTACTGATAACTAAAAGTTAATGCACATTTTCTAAGAAAAGAAAGACAGATGCTAACTGGTCAAGGAAAAATGAAAGAAATGTAACGTTTTCATACCAATTCGAATTCGAGCATATGCCAGGCAATTATTTAGTTGGTATGCCCCTTGGGAATTGGCAGTGGAATCTGGAGAGTGCAAAAGAAAACGGCGCATATTAATAACGCTTTCAGGCAGCAGGCAAAAAAAAAACACAGAGGGTTAAATGACGCAAAGGTGGTGGCTTTTGGTGCGTCAAAAGTTTATCTACGAAAAAAGTTGCAAATACTGAAGCTGCCGCTCTGATTTATGCCGCTTCGCCTGGCTGTGTCCCGGCTCGGTCCTGGGTTCCGGATCTCGGGTCCAGCCCCATTTCAGCCCCAGCCCCCCTGAGCAACTGCGTCGACGTCAGCGCAACAGTTGCAACTCTCTTAATGTCGGCGTTTATTTGAATAAACTCAAACTTCTGATTTCACACAGGGAAGCCTGGCAAAAAGTTGAAAACTTTCTCGGTTAACTGATTTCTATACCAACACCTGCAGGCGAGCACCGAAAAAAAAGTAGCTGAATGTATGTATGTGCTCTCGCGCCCCCAGGGGACTCATAATTTAGGTAGAGTATATCAATAAATTACGCATCCCGCTGCCAGCACTTTTTAAAGTAGATAAAATGACGCAGCCGCTGAAATTTGGAAATATATACTACGAACACTCTTTTTTTTGCTTGTTTCATTTCATAAAATGAAATTGCTGCAGAGCTGATTGCTGATCAAGAAGCACAGCTCTACAGCAACCCCCCTTTTGAGTCTATTACTGGCCGGCTTTTGGTTGGGTGGTGGTTTTCATGTCCAACCATAACTCAATGCGGTCCAATTGATTGCCCTTTGGACCCGTCGCATCCCATCATCGGGCGGCAACGGCGCTGTAAACATGCAAGCCAACATAAGCTACGCGTCGTGCATCAGCTCCATTAATCAATTACAGACACACCCTCCACCAGTAGACGCCCCCTTTGCTGCAGTGTGCGACAATCACAACGTGTCACAGAAGTGTCTAAATTCAATCTGCACCAAAAACAACACAAAAAACATTAAAAACAAAAAAAAAAAAAAAAAAGACAGGAATCGTAATGTCGCCAAAGGAGCCCAAAATCCGTATCCGTCAATCTCAGCTGGCACCGAGCACCTGGGGAAAAAAAAACCGAGCGTTTCTCATTTTCATATGTCACTTTAGCAAATTTTTTGGGAAACATTTGAGAGTCTGTTAAATTGTTGATTTCTTTCTTTTAAATTCACGCAAAGTGCGCTTGCGGCAGCTGTTTAACCCTATCGATCTTCGCATACATTTCGCCTTTCGGGTGTGTTGTCGGCTATGCAGTTAGTTGGTTATCTGGACAGCTCGCATACTGGCACTTCATCGAGTCCACCCAGCTGGGAGGGCACCGAGTCTATCAATCTGCAGCAGTGCAGTCAAATTCAGGAGCGACTGCAAAATGATCTTCTAGCCTGCGATGCTCGACTCTCGCTCTTTGTGGCAGCTGCGAATAGTTATCGTTATGAGTCGCTTTTGCGCCCATTTCCCAAGGAATTTCTGGACGACGATCAGCGTCCCGATATTGCTGCAATCCTTGATGTTGTGGCGGATATGGAACGCCTTGACACAATATTACGGCAACTGGTAAAGGGCAAAAGTGGCTGTCTTAAAGTCAATGAGCTGCATCTGTTGCATGCCGTGCTGGTGAGGCATGGGGAGCGTGTGGCAATCAGAGCTCTGAGAGAATGCGAATTTGAGGATTTGTTTCGGCTTATACACTTGATGCCGCCACAAATGTTGCCCACGCACATCTTTGGGGTGATGCCCAGTATGAAATGTGGGCACACCAAACACTACTGCAATCTGCGCAAACAGTATCGCATTGGGATTGGTTACTACGGCGACAAGCTGGAGCATCTGTATGCGATGCTGACTATGGGCGGTCTGCCCCTGGATGAGCCTCTCGAGCTGTACTGCGATGTGGAGCAGACCTTGAAGATGTGCCGACTTAGTACTGGTTGGGGTGGCTCTCGATGTGGTGCGATCTTGGGCTGTGTGGCGGTGGTGGAGTATGTGGTGCTGCCCAAACTTGTCTCGATGGATGAGAATCGTGGTGTTGTGATCATCAACGATGCCACCTGCATGCAAGTCTGTTATCTAATGTTCTTCGGCCAGAGTTTTCAGCATTACGAGCATGCATTGATGTCGCAGCCAAGTTTGTCAATCAATTGGAATGAGACCTGCAAATGGATGGAGGACAATAGATATACCCTGTCGCTGGGCATTTACATGATGATCCTATCTCTGTCGGCGTCCAGCGGACGGGGCATCTTTCACAGATTTGCAGAGATTGGAATGTATGTGCTGAGGAGAGGATTTCTCAAAATTTGAAAACCTATCTTCTCAACTGCCTTGTTGGCTTGTATGAGCATTCTGTTGCCCTTCTTGCTTGTGGCAAAGGACTGCTCATATAGGCCAAAAAAGCAGCTTCGTGAAATTTTACTCAATCAAAGAATTAGCTTTAACTTTAAAACAATAAGCCAGGCAAGGCAACGAGCAAATGTAAGTAAATGTTGGCATGAGTCACACGCAACTGGCCATAAATAACAACAATTTAGCATTACAAGTGACGCAGTAAAAATTTATATGCTCTCGCACATTTTCAATTTTCTGCAATTTTTCTAGCAATTGTGTGAAATTCCTTGCGGCCATTGGGCTGTCGACTGCCTCGAGCTACAGTCTGCATAAAAAAGAAGGACATGGTCAGAGATTTGTGTGTGCAAGTATGTAAGCAGCACACACACACACACACATGTGCTGAGTGCAGGCAGTCTCTATCACAGACTAGCTGAATGCTGAACATACTGGAAACTTGGCATTATGTGTTGCCGGACACTTTTAGGGTCACACAATTTAGCAGCTTGGCTCTGGCAACATTTATTTTTCTTGCTTTTTTTATGGCGACCACAACTATGTCTGTTTGTGTATGTGTGTGTATGTGTGTGTATGTGTGTGTGTTATGGCATTTTTTTACATATGCTCGTCTAGTTGCTGTTGCTGCCTGCTACGAGCTATGCAGAGAATGCATTGGGCCCCTTCTCACCAAACATTGGCCAGCTACAAAAATAGTCTGGCGTTTGGAATCGTAACTTGCACTGACAAAAGCATTCGCGAAATACTTCTGTTAACAATATTTCATAGCATTTAAGTGTACGGCCTGCAATTACCGCCCCCAAACTAGGCATCTAGCAGCAAAGACTATCAATTATTTGTACAAAAATTGGGCTGGAGCAAGAGAGAGTGCTATCATTATGCCCACCCCGCTTCGAGCTGTGTATGTTCCCAGCAGCCATTAATAAACGCACACATCAAACTTGGCACTGTCACATTAAATTCAATTTAGTGCCTTTTATACTATGGCAGCAACAGCAACAACAACAAAGAGGCGTCGGAACTGGGCTAAGTCACAAAGAGGCCAGGCAACCCTCATCGCAAAGGTTTTTACGCAGCTAAGCTGAATGCACATTAGCATGAGCACGACTACAGGTTAACAGAAGACGGAGATCTCTGTGGAGCTAGATGACATGGGGGTGGCACGCACTTACGGCCGGAGTGTCGTAGCTTGGGCGCCCTGCCATGTTGCACTCGACCTGAAATCAAAATAAATGTCAACGCTGCCTGTCACACAAAGCAAACCCCCGCCTCTTCTTCCTTATATCCCAGTTCGCGTTCGGGGTTTTTTTTTTTTTTGGGTCTAAGTTTTTGACTTCCTTAATGACAGTGTGGCGACGATGATGATGACAACAATCAGGGCGACCACGAATAAGGCAACGACAACGAAGACGCCGACGAGGACGAAGACGAAGATGACGACGTCATCAATGCCATCAGCATCAGCATCAGCTTCAGTATCAGTTCGAGCATCGCGCCACAAGTTGATGATGCAATTTAAGAGCTTTTTGGCTTCCCTTCAAGAACTGTGTTGCTGCTGGATACTGGTGGCTGGCGCCATTCTTCGTTTTGATAATCTAACAAAATTGATAAGGTGTGAAATTCTTGATTTTATTTTCTACGTTCTGCACAAGAAAATCATTTTTCTTGCCAATTTCTTTTTGTCGGCTGTTCCCCTCGCACTTCCCTTTTAGGCTGCAAAATGAAAAAAAAAGTGTTGCCTTTGATGTTTTTGATGAGGTGTTTGTTTAGTTTTTGATGTTGCCCATAAGACGACATTTTTGTTATAATTCAGCGCCGTTCCTCTATCACCTTTTGTCAGCACTTTCCATTTACATTTTAAACGAAATTTAATCCAGTTTATGTTTTCCCAAACAAAAAAAAAATCGCCCAACGCAAGCAGCGATATTTGCTTTGTTGTCACTTTGAAATTTAAATAAACAAGGAAATTGACTTTGCAGCAATGATTTTCTTCAGACCTGGCAACTTGACTTACATATTTTTTTTCGAATCTACGACTATGCTCAATTTGTGTGCCAACTTCCTTTTTGATGTCAATTTTTATTTATTTATTTTATTTATTTTTTTTTTTGTGAGTAGCGGTTGCAATTTTTTTCGAGGGAAACGCAGTCGAACAAAAAAAAATAGATAAAAAGATACAAATCTATAATCAGCTGACCCCGGAAATGCCGAGGAGCGACATCATAACTGAGAAGCTTTATTTACCATTGCCAATAATAAAAGAAAAAATATCAACAAATATAAAAAAAAAATGTAAATAACAAAAGTAAACATAAACAAACAATAATAATACTTGTAAACAAAAGTTAAAAAATAGATAAAAAGATACAAATCTATAATCAGCTGACCCCGGAAATGCCGAGGAGCGACATCACAACTCAGAAGCTTTATTTAGCATTTCCAATAATAGAATGACAAAATATCAACAAATATAAAAAAAAATTTAATAACAAAAGTAAACATAAACAATAATAACACTTGTAAACAAAAATTAAAAAAGACATATAAAAAGACAAAAAGATCGACCCGCATTACCTTCTCGAAGCCAGAACCATTTGGGAATTACTTCAATGAGTACGTTGAAGAAAGCACCACAAAATATGCAACACTTTTTTCTATAAATTGCCATTCCGTCTGGCAATGCAAATTTCAAATGTAATTTTATTTTATTTTATTTTATCGATAACTTTGCACGTTCTGCGATTGGAAATCGATTTCCGAAAAAAAAACAATAATAATACTTGTAAACAAAAGTTAAAAAATATATAAAAAGATACAAATCTATAATCAGCTGAGTTATTCCTGCGTAATATTAACGTGGCAGCGGAATACTCCATGCTTGGCCAATTACCTTGTTCGCCTCCCAGTCCAGCCCAGCCTCTTTTAAAACCAGAGATTTTGGATCTGGTAAGACACAAGAGAGCACTGCGTCGTCAATATATGCGCTCACGCAATCCGTTGGATCTAAGGGACTTTGTGGCTTAATGTGCCACAAATGTAATATTTGATGTTATTTATTAACTGCTAAAACCTGTTCTATGTTTATGTTATAGATTGTAATTCACTGCTATTATTCATTCTGTTCCAAATCAATGTTTTATAGCATTTGAATAGGTTGATTAATGTTTAAAATATAACTGTTATATAAAAAAAAAAATAAAAAAAAATTTTTCGAGGGAAACGCAGTCGAACATGCTTTCCAGGCTTAATTATCGGCCCGTCAATTGCACAAAGCGCCGGAAAAATGATTTAAACGTTGGTCAGCCATATGTTTGTTCGTTCTGCAAACGAACGATCCGCACTCATCACTGAATGTATTCTTCCCTTCTCTCTTATATATATATATATATATATCTATCTTCTCGCATTGTTGCAGAAAAAATGGTACAGAATTGTGGCCAAAAAATTGCCGCTGCTGCCGGCGATTGCTTTCAAATTGGCAGACGCCACTGCCGTGTGCTGAATTTGGCAATGGGATTCGATGAGGAAACACAAATAAGAATATCAAAGGCCTTACTTCAGTTTAGGACAGCTGCAAAAGCGATACCCAGTTTAACTGCAGTGGATTTCAAACTAAGCCTAAGTTTTTTGGACATGTAACAATGGCTTTTTATGCATTTAAGCTAATACAGTAAAAAAGAGATCCGGTTGCGATGGGTGGAGAGCCTTTTTGGTTTAATTACTGAACAATACTTGAAGTACTCAATGAAATTTCAAATAGCTTGTATCGCCACTCAATCGCTAACGTAATTTGCAAATTGACTGCTGGTCGAAATTTTGCAGAGCTTACAACTGCTGAGTGTGTGTCAAGTGACACGGTAGCCTCATGGTCGAATGGCTAACTGATTGTTTAATTATTGGAAATACGAGCTGAATACGAGCTCAAAGGGCGTGCTAAATGTAGGTATGTGTGTTTGGGTGTGTGGTAATAATCAACCAATCAGTGCATCAGCCGGCGACAGGCAAAGCAATAATGTGCATGCTTCAAGTTCTGAAATTCTCGGTGGTCCATTGCTTAGTGACCACACACTCACGCGGAGAGAGAGAGAAAAGGAGAGGTAAAGAGAGAGAGAGAGAGAGAGGAAAGGTATAAGAGGGAACTAGGATTGATTCACAAGCTGTTGCTGTGGCAGCTTAACGTCAGCCACATGTGTTAAGCAGATCAAAGTGTTCCCATTTGACTCGCTTAAGTGCGCACAAAGGATGATGCCACAAAGGGTCACCAAGTGCATCTATCCTCCGAGTAGTCGATACTCCGATATTCCGTTAAGTTAGCTTCTTCACACACTCAAACACACAGACGGAGCTGCTTTTGTTAATTACGTATACGCTTAGTTGGCAGCTGTATTGCCAAATCTTAAGCAAACCAAACTCTTGGTAATGCTAAATTAAATAAAGGATTATTTCGCGAAACAATTCGTTTTTATCTTGATTAAATAATGAAAATATAAAAAAATAAATACATTACCAAAAAATAATATGCGAAACTAGGTTAAAATGGTGTAATTTTATATTCGACTTTTAGACAACCAACCAAATTCAAGTAAATTGACAGTGCAATGTCACATTCGATTCTCTTTCGAAACTCTCCCAAAATAAATACTAAACAAAATCAATATTGTTGTGGTTATACCAAATGAATTCATAAAGTTTTTGGATTAAATGAGATTAGACAATCCAGGACCACGACCACATACAGATATATATATATATATATATATATATATATATATCTATGTATTTATTTTCCGTCGCTTTATGCGCATTTTGCACAATATGCACATTTTCAATTGTTATTATGGATGTAGTGGTGCGTGACCGTGATTGCAGAGAGGGGACCCACGGTGTGGCCCGCGTCAGTGCTGCTGACTTGTTGATTTTATGTGTGCGTTGCGTGCCCGCATGACATTTGCAACTGTTGATTTCTCGCAATCGCACTCGCTCTCGCTCGGCTCTCGGCCAGGCCCAGAATCAGTGCAATTGAATTGAAGCGTAAAACGTAAATTATCCAATGCGCTGATAGCCGAATTTGGAACGCTTATGTTGTCACTTTGCAATTGTATTGATGCATTTCGCAAATGTCATTGCAATTCAAAAACCATAGTTTTAACTTTAATCTCTTGCTCAGTGAGAGAGTTATCGCAGATATCAGAAACTGTACACTTACAAAATGAAATGTATGGTTACAAATTTCATATATATAAATATTTCAGCTAAAGGATTATATAACGAAACCGAAAATTACGTGTTAGAAACCGACAATGGCAATTTTGTGGAAAGTATAATGGCAAATCATTTCGCTCCAGGTTATGGCTTGACTTTAAATTATAAAAAGAGGTCACCAAATACCAAATTAAAGTCGAATATTTGAATAAAAAAGTGATTTAATAATTTCAATTTTATGTTTTATCAATTCTGAGACTCATTAAAAATCAAAATACACTATTTAGATAGCGTTCCAACCATGCGTTTTAACAAGCCCCCAAAGTAACTCAAAGCCGCTGCATAGTTGTTTTTGTATGCGTGATAATGCTGATAGTTAAGTAAATTTTGTCACATTTGACAACACGTTAAAACAGCAAGACTGCGGCTAAGCCAAGACGAGGAAAAGGAGGAGGAGAACAGCAGCAGCAAAGAGCAGACACTGCTGAAAAGTAGAAGTTAGTGGCATGAACTTCGCTGCTGCACAAGATAAACAATGCAAACCGCAGACAAATGAGTGATGGCATATATGTAAGTAAGAACACTAGTGTCGAGTCGAGTCGAGCACACCATGGCTAAAAACTGAGCACGAAATGCACAGTGCCAGGGCAAACGCCAGTGAATGCAAACGCGAAGGCGAACGCGTCGACGACAGGTTAAAAAGAGCCAGCAGCGCTGCAAAGTATGCAATACAAATTCAGAGCGCAACGCAGAGAAGACGACGGGCTCATCTAGCGTGCGAGGCGAGTATGACGTTGTCGTCAGCTGCAGCAATGTAATTTGTGGCATAGTGCGTATTACACACTCACACTCACACACACACGCACACGCACACGCACACACACAGAGCCGCCACTAAGTGAGTGAGTGATTTGCCAGACAACGAGACTTGAAGGCAAAATGTTAAATGACGATGCCAGCGACAGCATGTGTGTGTGTGTGTGTGTGTGTGTGTGTATGTGTG
The DNA here is from genome assembly GCA_035041595.1 of Drosophila basisetae. NCBI lineage: Eukaryota > Metazoa > Arthropoda > Insecta > Diptera > Drosophilidae > Drosophila > Drosophila basisetae. The sequence continues at coordinate 6,931,186 of JAWNLB010000144.1, forward strand.
TGTGCGAGTGCATGCAGTGTAGTGTATTGCATTATGCACTCCGTTTAAATTGTTGCCAGACTGGGCCTGAGAGCGTGGGCTTGGGTAAGCAGTCAGCAGATCTTGGGTCACACTTTGGGCCAATATTATTTGCTTAAAGCGCGCATTTTTCGCTGTATTTTTTGTTGGACCCGCGTTTTGGTTGCGGCTGTTGCTTCCATTTGTTGCTGTTGCCTTGTGTTTATATATAAATATTCTACATGCGTGCATTTTATTTATGATTGCACAGCGGACAACTCACTCGTTGCACTCAGCCGCAGGGGCGTGGAGCCAGCGTGGAACGCCAGCAATTCACATTTTGATGGCATCATCTGCTCCTGGCGGCCCTATATTTGTGTGGGTAGAGCTCTGGCAGCTCAAAGCGGGAATATTTGTTGTTGTTGTTGCTGTTATTGCTGCACTTAAAAGCGATTAAATATAAATCAATATAAAAATTTGCATATTAAATGTGTGTATGTCTGTGTGTGTGCTCGTTTATTCAATGGTAGCCACTTCTATATGGAATAAATATTATGTGTATAAAAGTGTTCGTGTTTATTATGTGCCCATACGATATACATCAATACAACTTAAGCGCACTGCAACGATACACCCAGTGCCATAAATCTGACTCCAAGTTTATCCTTTAGGCTAGAAGCACTTGCAGCAACATCCACATGAACAATGCTTGGAAAATAATAAAAATCAAGAAGATTTTAAGACAAATTCAAATTAAAATTTTAAATTGTAAAATTATGCTGATTAAGGAAGAAGAGTTGATACAGTATTGCCAATTAAATACTTTGATAATTATTATGATTGCATATCTTATATTCATACTTAATTTTCTAGCTCGATACCCAATTTATAATCGAGAAGTGTGAGCAAATTTCCTATTCTAAAATACATAGGATATTTTGAAATCATGTAGAAATCTCATCTATAAGAAGGCTTTCACTTTGAGCCGCAAACTTAATCGTCTTAAGTTTCCATTCATGATTCGTTCTTAAATATTAAAATCTCCCAAAAATGTAATAAGAATCCCCTCTCACTTCCCGTACCGTTATGTTTTCTTTATCGCTCGTTGTCTTTGTTTCCTAATGCTTTTATATGACTATAATCGTTTGGGGCGTGAGGTTTTATTAGACGAAAGCCGCACACATATGCAAATGCCATAAAACAGCAACAACATGTTTTGGCAATTGAAATATTGTGGAGATTAGCTTGTGCTCATGACGACGTCAACGTCGACGATCCTGAGTTCCCAAGTTGGCTTTACAATGAATGCTGCAGGATTGGGGCTCGACACTTTGCCGTTGACACTGTCATCGAGCATGTCAAAACAAACAGCATTATATGCAAAGTTTCATATACCTCACACACACACACACACACACATATATATATATATATATATACACCCTTACGCATAGGCAGGCATATTTTTAATGCGTTTATGCTAATCGCGTGGGTTTTAATGCCACGGCCAGCGTGTTAAATATGCCACAACTGGCCGGCATGAGAGAGACAGAGAAAGTGTGTGGCATGGGCTAACATCGTCGGCTGTCAACACATTTCGCTGATTGCCATGTGCTGTCTTCGGTACGTTGCTAGACAACCGAATTTGCATAAATTGCGTTTAAAGCAACCGTTCCGAAGGCGACACCACAGATGCCATGCACCACCACCCTAATTCCATAGGTTGGGTGGTGCCGCTGGGTTGGGTGGTGCGCGAGTCTCATCATCTCCAAAACTAAGCGTCATTGTGCTGTAGTGCGTAAGTCTGAATTCTGTGCTCTGGGTTCAGCTCAGCTCAGGGCCTCAGCAGAGTCCTCTTATTGCCCACGGGTTCGGCTAGGTTGCTGTAGAGAGGAGTTTTTGCAATTACAGTGCTTCAGGTGATTATGTGGCTGTGGCAGCCTCAAGTGGGCAGGCAGCCGGGCCGAGCACAATGTTGTAAAATTATGCATCGATGAAATTGAATGACGCTGCTGAATTTGACATGAAGTTTAAATTACTTTGACAAGCACACGCACACACACACACACACACACACACACACGCATACACATGCATTTTACTCACATGGCCCAACCGCAGACAACAAGCGTATAATCAAGTGGCAACAACTGGCAGCAAGGGTCAGAGCAAAATTTGCAATCACCAAACGACACACAACACTTAAGGCCAACATGCGATTGTGAATTTTTGCTGAGTTGGGAATGAGGGCAGATACTGGACCTGGTCAGTCAGGCGGCTAAATTTCAAAATTTGGCCAAAAATTTCATTTGTGCCTTTTTCCGTGCCCAACAAACCGAACATTAGGCACGCAAAATTCTCAATTGAATTGGCCCTGATAATGACAAGTTCATGCATTATGCGCTGTGTCCCCAGTGCGCGCCACAAATTTTGAGCGACCGGACAGCAGCGCGCTGCATCCACTCGAAAACTTGACAATCTCGTTTGCCGGCCGCAAATATGCGATTGCCTTGTTCCCCAGCAAATGAATGGCAAAAGCACCCGTGCCAGCTTCAGCTCAGTTCGGGCCATGTCCCAGTCCGGAGGCGCCATTTTCTGCACTGTTCTTTTCTTTTTTTTGGTGTTTTCTTCTTTTTTTTTTAGAGAGACGGGGCATGGGTAGAATTGGACAGTGGGCGCTCGTTGCCTGGCCGCTTTTCAACGCTGCAGTGCAAAATTTTCCAAAAATGTACCAGAAACAGGAAAAAAAAAATGGTGTACGTCAAACATCGAGCCAGTGTCTGTGCATGTGGCAAGTGGGAATGGATGTATGTAGGCTTGGAGCAGGAGGCATGCGGCATGTGGCAAGTGGCAAGTGGCATGTGTGTCTGCAGGCATAGAGCAGCCGGCCAGAATGCCTGTGCCTGCCAAACCTGCCTCGCTGACTTATGCATTCATCCATTCGTGCCGTGTGTGTGGTTCGCTTTTAATAAATTCATAAATATTTATATATGCAAAATTTTCGGTTGCCTCAAAATGCTGGCAGCCAACTGCCAAGTCCCGGTCTGGCCCGGCCCAAAGCTGCCAATCTATTCAATTTTTGGGGGCCGAGCACCCGAGCACCAAACAGCGCTGTGTCATGTGGACAAGTGAGTATAACTGGGTAATGGGAGCTGGCATCGAATAGCTCGGCTTTCGTGTACATGTAGTGAGAAAATGGCGATAGATTGATGCGGCATGTCACAAAACCGCAGCAGCAGCAACAGCTACAGCATCAGCGGCAGCAACAAGAGCAACTACAGCTACAGCAAAGACAGAGTCAGCAGCCGTGGCAAGTGCAATTTCCATATTTTGTGGCGCACTACTGAATTATAAGTAAAGTTCTACACTGACAGAGTGAAAGTACAAGTTGTGTTGAGTGAAAATGCAAATAGCTGCGAGTTGAAACGTTTCGAAATTTAGGACCGTTGTCCAATGTTCTGCTGAGCTGAGATGCTGAGATGCCGAGTTGCTGATTTGAGTTGCTTTCAATCAACGTTAAGCACAAATCAAATTCACATCAAATAATCAGCATACACAAAGAGCAAACATGTTAGTAGCGCGTCTGCTGTATGCCGCATCCCACATGCCACATCATTCAGCCTTCTTCCTTCATCCTTCATCCATCATCTTACAACAACAACTTACCCTTGTATCAAAATTCAGAATTCGCCAGCTCAAATTCACACTCGCCGAGATACATCAGGCATACATCATGGCGCACACATGCTTGAAAAGCTGGCTACGATATTTCCATTCAATTGTGCGCCTCTGACTGCAACTGTCACATCAAAGGATCATGGAGGGGGGAAGGGGTGTTGGTCTTGTAATGGGGATGGAGGCAGGGCGGTAAATCACAACATGCGGTGCAAACGCATTCTGTGTGTCTGTGCTGGAACACTCCTATTTTAATCTTGTTTTTGAATACTCGTTAACTTGGCTTTTGTTATTCTTATTTTCATGCTTATTTGCATACGAACGCTGCCCGCGCACCACTTCCTCTTCATTCTGCCACTTCCATCACAAGCACTCCACTCGACTGTCAACATCACAGCCCCCTCCACCCCCCTTTCACGATAGAGTCGTCTGCGAAAATGATTTAAAATCAATTTATTCTTTTCTGTCCTTCTTATGTAAATCATTTTCCGACGACTACACAGACCACTGCAAGTGAGAAAGCGGCAAAAGTTTAATCTAAATAAATCAACTTGATGCGTATCTAAAAATAAGTGAATGAGCGAATGAATACTTGTGGATTTTATTTACAAATTCGCAAGCAAATTTTCACATCACAGAGGAGAGCAGGAGCGGGAAATAGTGTTTTCTCTTTTTTTCTATTTTTTTCCACTTACTTTAAGCAAAAAAAATATCGTTAAGTGCAATTTGCTTTCAGTACTTAGGCAAGCATTTTCATTTAATTTTTTTTTCCTTTTTGCCCTAGTTATTGTTCCACTGAGAGCATTAAGAACTATTAACAAGCATATCCCAGTGACACAGAATATATATGACAAACTCAGTATACAATATTTATATCACAACAAAGTAGCAAATTATAATATGCATAAGTCAATTAAAAAGCCTTTGAATATTTATACTCATAACATAAAAAAAAAACACATTTTGTAAATTGAGTAGTCGAGTGGACTTGCCAACTAAATACCCTATATGCTCTTTTGTAAAGGCTCCTCTATAACAAAAATATTGACTACAAATACTCTAACGATTTTAGTGCATATTATTATAAAATATTTAAGAAGCTGTTGTTATACAAATTTGTTAAAAGTACAGGGTAAATAGTTCGGAAGGAGACCCTCAAAATGGTAACTCATGGCAAGTCATGGCAAATCATCATGAAATTTGCATACATAAAATTTGCACAGATAAAAACTAATATTATTCTGTGTGGCAAATATATGAAAAACTTCAAATTTCATAATTATCTTATTAAAATTAAATGTCCAATTTGATGAACGTAATTTACAACTTGTGTAAATTGCGAATTGTCGTCTCTTCCGCGTTGGGAACGGGTTGCTGACTTTTAGATATGTATTTCGATTAATTATACATACATTTATTATAGCAAATTTAAATAAATTAAAGTAAATACAGTTTTAAAGTGAAACAATACGATTGTATAAGACTTCTGAAGTTTTTTAGTTTTAAAATTGTTAACTTCTGTAGCTCCTTTTTTTTCAATAAGTTTATGGCAAAGTTTTTTCAATCAAGTTTCTAAGACAAAACATTTTCTTTATGAAAGCCACGAAAACTTTGCATGACATTAATTAAAAATAACACGATGTCAAAGGTACTTTTTATCCTCTAGTTACAATATCAAGCTAATTAAAAGTTTTGGTCAAAGAAAAATATTTTACAAAGTGCGGTGCTTATTAGTCAGTCGTCTGTGATATGATTCTTAAAAAAATTGAGACCCCTGTTTGGCAGGGAGAAACTTGGAAAAGTAAGTATTCTAAAAATAATAAATAGAAGAAATCTAAACGGAATGGAAAATATTGTCAAGTGGCTTTAAGAACACGACGAGTAAACACATGGAAATTGTATGGAGTAAATATCAGAGAGAAAACGGTGCAGAGAATCTGGTTGGACCAAAATCTTAGGGACTGAGTTGCATAAAGTACGAGACAAAAATGATATAAAAATAGCTGCAAGCCACCAAATGTGTGTGTGTGTGTGTGTGTGCGTGTGTGTGTGAGTGTGTCAGTATAGGGGTTCATCGTAGTGCTCTTACCCCATAATATGCTGTTAAGTTGCCCCAAGTGGTTGACGCAGACAGCGACTCGTTGATGGCAGCAAACTGCATCATTTTCAAATGAAATAAATCAAAGCACACAAACAAACAAACAAACAAACAAATAAACAGACCGACAAATGAAGGGAGATGAAGCAACGTTGGGGAAATGACAGAACCCAATTGAACTGAACGTTAATAGGAAAAGATACAATACACACACATTTGTATTTTCAGGGTCAGTCCTTCGCGGAATTGTTGATTGTCTAATTTCGATGGAAGGGCGACAGAGTGGGGAGTCGAAGGGGGTTTGTTCCTGTGAACGCCGACAGTTGTGTGAACATCCCTTGCAATACATACGAGTATATATGTACATATATATTCAGCCTTATAAACAACATTGGCCACAATTATTTTAAGCCGTATTTACATTTTACGTTTCAAATTTAATGTTTCACATTTTATGGAACTCATCAACAGCGGCAGCGTAATGAAGACAAAAGCATCGACGCTCGTTGACACTTAAAACTTCACATGTCGCATTATGCAAAGCACCTGAAATGCTGCAACTTTTTGACCCTTTTTTATGGAGGCAACCCCCGCATAATGATAATAATGATGACGATGATGATGATGATGATGATGACGATAATGATAATAATAAGGGTAATAATATTAATAACGCCTTTATTCCACAACAAAAGGCAGACACGGCGTCAGCGGTTTAATTTAATTAAACAACATGAATCCGTTGTTGTATGTGGCCACCTTTTGGCCCCAAAGCTTACTTTAATAAGCCGAGCCACGTCAAGTGAGCTCCTCTCGTCTTCACATATACACCGGGGGCCAAAATGCGAGGGATTTACAACTTTTTATAATAATTTTCAATTAAAAAACGCACTTCAGATTCTTTCTCTTCTCTCTCTCTCTCTCTCTCTCTCTGTCGCTCTTTCTGGCAAGTTGACGAGTGTACATTTTTGTTGTTATTGTTGTTCTCTGCATATATTTTTGTGTATGTTTTTGGACTGACAAATAAGATTTGCATGTCACTCGTACACACACACACACACACACACGCTGACATATACATACACACACATGTGTACGCACGCTTGAGCTTGGTGTTTCTGTCGTATTAACGGTACTCTGCACACACGTGTCTAAAAGGATTTAAGTCATTTCTGTACGCTCCGCACGAATGCGTCCTCCGCCATCAGCGTTGCTCTGGCTGCAAATATTTGATTAGCCAGCAAAAGTTTTGCAGCTTTTTAATTTTAGCATATAATAAAAAAATAAAGTTGAGCAGTAGAAACCAGTTTAATCTACGTTGACAAAGTACCCATTAAGAATTAATATAATTGTTTTTATACATTCTATCACCCCCTCCGCAAGTATATACAATTTCTGATCTGTCTGGCAGGTCGTGACAACTCCTGAGCCCAGACAGAATCTTGCATCTTGCGAGTGCGCTTCAAAGTTTCATCAACCGCATTTTGAAGCTGTAGAAACCGCAGTTGAAGTTGAGACCGCCGAACTGCAACAAACTGTAGTCAACTGAGATTTTGCATGCGAAAATCGTTGCGAGCATAAAATGTAAGTGGGTGTGGCAAGTTGGTGGTGCCTTAGCGACGCACGACGCATCATTTCATATTTTTATTTTCACTGTCTTTTTTCGCAGCAACTGCTACAAAGTTGATGCAGCTTCTGCGTGTAACTTTTTAATCAAATTATGTGCAAATTTTCTTTAGCAGTAATTTTAAGTAAAATTTTACACGAAATAAATGCAAGAACGAGCAGCTGCGACATAGATAGAGAGAGAGTGAGACGGAGAGAGAGAGAGAGAGAGAGAGAGAGAGCGCGAGCGAGCCTGGCTTTCATTTTGTTCCTCATCATCATCATCATCATCATCATCATCAACTTGATGTCTACTTTGCACTGCGTGTATTTCATTTTCATGCCTTACTCTCAACCCATGCATACATATATATATATATAGACGACTAGCTACGTATGTATGCCTCTCACTCAGTCTCATCCCACTATCTCTGTCTATCTGCCTGTCGCGTTGGCATTGCATAATTTTTAATTGAATTTTAAAGTTTTTCGGCAAGCCAAAGAAATTTTTGTTTTCATACGCTTGCCAAAACTTTGGCTTGAATTTAATTAGAAAATGATTTTGACTGCGGCTTTATAGCTTTTACTCAGAGTCCGAGAGTTTTCGCGGTCTGGCAACGAAATTAATAAAGTAAATTACAATTTCAGAGTGCCAATAAGTATAAATAAAATTGAGTGTGAGTCGCGTTTCAGTTGGTTAACAAGTGCCCTGTGCATATGAGTAAATTCTGCATATACATTACATTAGTAGCGATGTTTATTTCATTTGGACGCGCACAGCGGGCAGCCATTTTATAGTGGACATGGATCCGGATTCGGTTTGAGCTGGTATCGGGAATGAATACGGAGCTGGAGTTTGCAGTGCGTGTGCATTTTGGTTATTGTCTGCCCTTTGTAATTTGTAGCAGACACATTAATCAAAAAATTGTTACTACCCGTGGCGCTGCACACAGGACGAGGACGAGAACGCGTCCAACGATGGTGGTGTTGGTGGTACACTTGTTAGTCAGCAGCTGGCATTGGCAATGACATTGTTGAGGTTCCCATTTGGATGTGGTGGAGGTAATTGAAATGTCACCGGAAACGTTGCGGGCCGTGCACTGTTTCTGGTCCTGCACGGACCGACACTGAAACCACCGTCACAACCACCGACACCACGACCATCCTGAGAACTACGTCATGGCTGTGACTGCGACTGATGCTGGCTAGGACTTGTGGACTTGTGGACTTGTGGACTTGTGTCCATTTGATACGCTCGATCGCTGACAGCGATGTTTTGTGGCTACTAATGTGTCTCCTCTGATGGTCAATTACGAGTATTTGCGCAATTTTGTAATTAAAATTGCAAATGTGCCCCATTAAAAGGAACGTGCTCCGATTTGTTTTGAGGGCAACTAATTAACAACAATTGCATCTTTATGGTTCATTTCCAATTTAAAGCTAAGACCAACTACACATATACCTATGGTCATATAAATAGCATACGAGTAAAAAACATTCACTTTGAATTCATATTTCCCAGAAACTTTCTCCACTGGTTTCTAACAGTTAAAGGCAAAGGTGAGCATTGTAGGAGAGATGAGAAGGCAGATAGAACATCTTGAGAACATTTTTTTTTGTGAAATATATATGCACAATTTGTTGAATATTTCGTGCTGTTTTTATGACCATGACTGTATATAAAGCAATGCTTAATGTATAGACAAGTTTGGATCAGCAGCCAGACGGCAGCTTGCACTGACAGGCAGCGTCAGCTTTGGTGCTTTTACCTTCAATTTTATGAACTTTTTCGTACCCGTAACTTTTTCATTACATTTCGACTTGTAGAATTGTCTGGATACTGTTGTTGTTGTTATTATTTGGCTGCAATTGCCAAGCTTGTTGCTGTTGTTATTGTTGTTGTTGTTTATGAGCTAATTACATAAGCTCGTTATTAGGCGAATTACTTGTTTCTTCATTTGCAGCTGGCTGCTGCTGCTGCTGCTGCTGCTTGTGTCGCTGCTACTGGTGCTGCTTCTATTGCTGGTGCTGGTGGCTCAGCGGCAGCAAATAAGAAAACTTTTTTAATTATAACCTCATTTAGATTTGACGTTAGCTCCGTCGCGTGTCTGGCGTGTCTTTCCCTCAGTTCCACTAATTCTTGCTCACTCGCACTTGCACTCGGACTCGGACTCCCATTCGCATTCCTTTTTACATTTCCTTTCCCTTTCCATCAGCCAACTTCCATGGCTTATGCCATTTATGCTTTCTGCTTCTTATCTTTACAATCTAATCAGTGCATGTTTAATTTGATTTTCAGTACTGTGACAAACAATTGATGTACATTTTCACAGCCTCAAGTACTGCCCGCTGAATCAGTGCTCAGTTTTTGCCTTCAGGTGGCTCTTAGCTGATGGGACTGCCAATCAACGTTCTGGCCAAGTTTCCTGACACCTCGCAACAGTAATAAAACGTCGACAAACTTATCGCACTGCCTTTTTAAATATATTCTGAATACAAGAGTCTTTTCTTTGCACCAGTCACTATGAATATACATTTAAAATCTGAAGTTGAGACCAACAAACTAAGCACAAAACTTGAACCAACAAGTCAGAAATGTTCTTACTTATACATGAATGGTACATATGGATATTCATCTATTATCATAAACAAAAAGAAGGAAAATCTCCTATTTATTTTTATGAAATTACTCAACACTTCAGGGTAACTCCTAGTCGAGCTTAATTGGATAATTCCCGATACGCATTGGGCACTTAAGGTAAAATAATGAACAAAATTTGCATTTCACTAACTAAGTTGATTAAAATGAAATATTTTTATTTTATGGCCAGCACTAAAAAACTCTGTAAATATTATTGAAAATACATTGAAGCAGAGCAACTACAACCGGATTTATAAATGCTGCTCCATCAAATGTAAATTTTTTTAGCATTTTCTACTGCGATGAAGCGTAAAAATACCAGATTCTATTTTTTTGATATTGCCACACAACAAAAATGTATACATATATATATGGAAAATTTAGTTTATGCAGCATTTGCATATATACATATACTTATGTATGTATGAGCAAGTGTCTTTGTGCGCAGTTTCCACCCAGACGCAAGGCAAATACGTAGCAAATGCTCGCCTTGTTAGTTGTTGACTGCAATTTCCTTGGCAAGTCTGTGTGTGTGTGTGTGTGTGTGTGGGTGTGTGTGCTGAACAAATATTTGGTTTACGTCAAATTGACACGCATGAGTTAATCAAAAGATGATTTGTTATTTCTTGCAAATGCATCCGCATCCGCATCCACATCCGCATCCATATCCGCACTTTGCAACGTTCTCCAGTGAAGCAGCAGGCAAATCAGAAACAGCCGCAAATTTATATTTAAGCATCAACTCAAGAGCACTCCGAGCACTCGGAGCACTTTGGCGCTTATTTCACGCGCTCTCATTAATAAGCACAAACATTTCCCATAAATTTACAAGTCTGCACAACACTAATATACGCACACACACACACGCACACACGCACACACACAATCAGTCCAGTACTTACATTTAGTTAAATATATTCGCACATCTTGGAATGGTGGGTGGACGGTGGTGGAGGGAAGGCTGACCAAGAGGCATCCTCCGGCCAAGCTAAACAAGATAAATGAGAAATGTGAAAATGAAACATCACCTTTGCCTTTAAGACGACGCCCACGCACAGAGACCCCAGAAACAGATAGAAGTGCTGCCACATACTGTGGCTGTTGGCGGGGCCAGGACTTGACTATTTTTTATATAGTTCGTCGTTTGCTGCCCCGACTGCCCCGACTGCCCCTGATGCTGTTGAAACAAGCTAAGCTCGTGCTTTCTCTTTGTCTCTCTCTCTCTCTGTATCTCTTCTTCTGCAGTTGCTATCTGTCTCGCTCTTTTGCATTGGCTTGCTTGAGAGCTGAGCAGCAGATAACATTTTAATATGGTAGGAAAAGCACTTGTTAGTCAGCCGCAAGTTGTTAGCCGGGTCCGGCGCTTGAGCATATAGTTGGGCCAGAGCGTTGGGCAAGGGATGTGGACTGCGGACAGTGGGCTACTTCTCCGCTCTGGCCATTAGGTTAATGTGCACTTCAAACGAAATTAAGATGAATTGATTAAAATTACAAAAGTGTTTGGGTTGCTCGGTGTTGCCGTTTGCAAAGTTCAAGCACAAGATTAAGTGCTTTCATTTGCCTGCGCTTGAGAAATGATGCAGCCGAGGACGGAAGTTGCTAAATAGTGGTCCTTGTTGTAGTCGTCTGCGTATTCCTTGGATAATATTGAGAGCCAAAAACTTTTCGACTATAAATGCAGGTGTAATGAATGTGCCTGCATTTATTAATGCTTCAAACTTTGCAAATTAATTGGCATTTAATTTATTTTGCGGCTAAACACACACACAAGCTGTACAAGGTACCTAGTCGGAGTCATATTATCAAATTATACAACCGGAACAGATATGGATTTAATGAATTAGCCAAGCTGCAGGCAGATTAGTGCTGAATTTAATTGCAAGTTAGCTGCCTGCTGCACGAAATTGCAATTAAGATAATTATCCAGCAAAAACAAAAATGTAGCTCGCCCAGTTTTTCGGCACGGATTATATGTGTGCCAGTGTTTTTATGCCATTTTACAACCTGCTTTGCATAAAATTCCAATGAATTGCAATGGCAAAAGCGCAGCTAAACAATTGCCACTGATAAAGCCCGCCCTCTCAACCAGCATCTGCACAGGTGCCTCCTGCACAGCTGGCTGTTGCAATAACACAATCAAAGCAAAATGCGATCAATATGACCGAGGCCAGAGCAACGAGTCCAGTATCCAGAGTAAAGAGTCGTTTGCAAGCGTAAGCGTAAAATTTTGTGTTATTCTTACGGATTTTCTACTTTGTTGGCTACGCAAGCAGCGACTCGTGCAACACTCAAGCACCTACTTTCCACTATGACAATTGTGTTGTGCTTTCATTTGCTTAGTGCAAACTTGTCGCCTCTGTTGGATTTGTGTCGCCTTCGCCTGCTGCTGACCATGGGGGGAGGAAACAGATGCAGTTCAGCGCAACTTTCTTTCTGAATACTTGTTGTAGTCTGTCGACCTCGTCGTCGTCGTCGTCGTCTGCAGTTTGCTTCAATTATTCAAAAATGTCAAATGAAATTTGACGTGGAACTCAAGTGGCTGAGAATTGTTTTAGGTTGTTAGGTTTTCGCTTTTGCACTTTTTCGCTTTTTATGTAACTTTTAAAAAACGTGCGAAAATCAATTTATATATTTTACCTAGCGAAAAGCCCACAAAAATGAATAGTTTTTATTGTCTCACTAATTCAATCTTTCACCGAATCGTTTACGTTGTCTTTCTTGTCTCTCGCGACATTCTGAAACGTGGCACTGACATTGTTGCACTGCACAAAAACCATTACCTTGCTCTCAATATTATCTTAAGCCACTTGGGCTTCAAAACTGAAATTGCATACGAACACACGCATATACATTTATGTCGCCTAATCTTATGCAGGAGGCAATGCTTCTAAAGTGTCGTATGATTTGCTTGCCACTAAATTATACAAGTCCAACTGGCAGTTCTCGGATTTTACGAAATTTATGTCTTCTCCAATTGTTTCTGTTGTTGCTGCTGTTTGTTGGGCAGGGCTTTTGCAATTTGGTTTAACATTTTTGCTAATTCCAGATGCATTCGTCGGCTGATAGTGTTGGGGCTGTCCCGGCCAGAGTCCAGAGTCGTGAGAGCTGCGAGTCAAGAGCTGAGAGTTGCAAACAATCGGAAAAAATTACTGGTTGCCAGGGCCGGACTAGGCACGAACTGTGCCATCGAATCGCTGGGGCATAAGCAAATGGCAAATGAAGCTACAATTACTGGGCAAAGTCAGTGTGGCAAATGGACACACAAACACAAAAGGAAGTAATTTGCAATTAAATTACGACGAAATGGGCAATAGAAAAGAAATTAATTGTCCACGAAATGCAATTATGCTCCGGTTGCAGCAGAAGTTAGAACCATCGAAAAACGAACGAATCATGTCGGATGCAAGAGAAACCGAGGGAGGCATAGAAATGGGATTTTAAATTGGAGACTTGCAGCTGCTGAAGTGGCTAAAAGGGCGAGCGGGCTGTAACGCAGACAGTTAGCCATTTGTTGACAGTCAGTTGCCAGTTGGCAGCTGAGTAATGAAATTGCATACTAAGAAGTTGTCAAAATTATTAGTTTTCAAATTATAAATGGCAACTTTTGTAATCCACGTATCAGAGTACACAGACACTGTAGCTTAAAGTTCAAAAATATTAAATTGCTTGCTGGTGGCCAAGTGGGTGGGGCCGACTTGTATGTTGGGTTGTGGGGGGTGGGGGTGGTAATGGTGGTGTGGGTTGTAAACCCTAATAAATTACGAATACTCTTTTTATTGAACTTAATTTCCTTTTGTAAACCACAATTTTTGGGTCTGACCAAGTAAGCCGTTGGCAAAGAGATATATGGGCCCCAGTCAAAGATTACATTTAGTGGCCTCGCACACACATTACACACACACACACACACTAACACACATAAACATAGCCACACACACATATATGTGTGAAGCTACTGCATTTTGCTGGCGCTTTCAAAGTAAAAAGATATTCCACAGATTTTTGCTTGCATGCGAAGCTGCTGAAGGCCGCAACAAAGTTGCCTGCTGCTTGCCTCAAGTAAGCCACAAGCGAAATGCAATGCCTTTCATGTTGAACTAATGTCCTTCACCGTATTCTCTGCCCCTTGCCACCTAGCTAAGCTTGTCTTAATGCAAAGCAAGCAAATGATCAGCCACAGAATTTTTTAGTTTACTCGGAGAATCCGAAAAACGAACATTGCGTTCCGAATGGGCTGCAATATGGTTCACAAGGCTCTGAGAGCTGTGGGCTTCATGGGCATCAAATGCGTTTGCATTACGGTCAAATGTTTGCGGCTTGACTGCCAGCAAAACACAAACAGACTCAAACACACTCAAACACACTCTCACACTCACACACTCACACACACACACATAGTGTAGAGAGAGGGCCTTGTTGTTTGCGCCTTTATGGCAGCCAAACTTTGACCACATTTTACTAACAAAAATATTACAACAATGTTGTCGTCGGCTCGCCGCCTTCTGTTCGTGTTGGCAACCACATTTTGTAGCGCTAGTAATTTTGTTGGCCAGCAAAAAGGATGCAATTAATTTTGCAAGGGACAACTTCATCTGACAGCAATAATGTATTACGTATTCTCGAGCAATGCATACATTTCCCGTTCGACTAGGCCACATCGCTCAAGGCTGTGAAAGTAACTGAAACGGAAATTGGTAAAGGATTACGGCCAAAGATTAAAATGTGCTAATGCTGTTGATGCTGCTACTGCTGCTGTTTGCGGCTGCTGCTGCTGATAGTCTCAACAGCGAACAGTCGACAACATCGCTCCTCCTGCCTATTCCTGGGCACTTTACGCTGCTGTTCAATGTCGCCGTCGTCCAGCAAACTTTTTACTTTACAGCCACATAAAATACATACCAAATAAAACCGAAAGCAACAACAACACCAAAGACTGTTGGGTGCGTGCAGAGCACAAAAAAAAACAACAACAAATGTATATAAAAAAAAAATGTGAAAAGTTTTTAATTTATATTTAAACTTTTTCAAAGTGCTGAAATAGGGGCGTTATCTGCTGCCACTGCTGCTGCTGCTACTGCTGATGTTGTGGTGAATGCTTCGAATGCAAAATAGTTTCCGACAACACCAAGGGCTTTTTCTGGCCGTGTTTGCATGTGGCTTGTTGTTAATAGCATACAAAAAAGGCTAACAAGCACACGCAATATACAGAAGATCAACATAAACCCCAGTTCATTAAGGCAATTCCAACTAAAAACTCCCTCGAAACAAGTTGAAACAGAAACGAACTAAATCATTAAAAATTTGTCACAATTCACTCAGACTACGTCTCGACACAAAGTATTCGTCAATTTTTTTGACATTTAATGTGCAACGTGTACATTTATATAAATCAACACATTTTGCAAGCGCATTTAAAAGCGCAATCAATTTCAGTATTTAAAAATGCGGTATATCAATATCAACGGCAATGTAATTTACGCTTAATTTGTAGCCATTACCACAAAAATGCATTAAGTGTGTGTGTGTGTGTGTGTGTGTGTGGGTGTGTTTGAACGCCTTTAAATGTGCTGCAATTATTTGCAATTCAATTTTAATTGAGTGCTGAAATATTTGCGGCAATTCGCGTTGCAATAAAATATAAAGCAAGCATCAATTATATATTTATTGAAAATCTCCGCAAGGCTCATAAAACAATTTACAACTAATACCTATGAATAGCATATATGTTTGTAACATTTTATAAATGTTGTAAATTTTTAATTGTTATTAAATTGCATTGACCGACTGATAGCATATATGCCAGTAGAACTATTTTAGTATGTTTGACATGCAAATGATAAACAGCAAGAATTGAATGAATTTAACATTTTGCAAATATTTATACACATATAAAATAGAACTTGAAAAAGTGACTGTCGAGTTTTAATTAGCTCCATTTTTTAATTTTCAATTTATTAATACATTGAACTTTAAGCTTTTAGGTATTTAATATATTAAATTTCAATTCTGAAATGTCGTTTCTTAATTAAAAAGTTTTTAAGAACTGAAGCAGACAAATTTTTAAAAAATATTCAAAAATCGATTCGTTGGGCAGAGTAAACTGTCAGCTCATGGATTGTGTAGCTTATCCTTTTGTGGGGCAGGCACACACACACACAAGTGCATAGCATGCAGCCTTATGCCAAGTTACATGATAAACAGTATCTGCAGCTGGCCTTTTTGGAGGATGCATACGAATGCATTCCATCATATTTGCATCGTGTATCTCTGCTGCAGCTTCCTATGCTCCCCTGCCACAGGGAGAGAGACGCCACTTAAGCACAAATGTTTGCAACGATCAGAGAACATGCGTGCGTGTGTATATGTATGTGTGTGTGTGTGTGTGTGTGTGTGTGTCTGCATGCGTGCAACGGTTTTTGCAAAACTGCCAAAATTCTTGCACAAATGCATTTGTAATAATTTAGCTGGCCAGCCGCCATTTGCAGCCTGTGCTGCATCTGGCCCCAAACATTGTTTGTAACAGCCTGCACATGTTTCCCCCCTGGGTATGTGTGGTGTGTGTGTGTGTGTGTTAATAAATTGAGTTGGCCCGTCTATGGGCAAATAGTGCAACACACAGCATTAGAGATGCATTTCAAATGCGAAACGCTGCCAGCTCTGAGCCTGTCGATTTCATTTCAAATGCGCCTTTGGGCCATAAAATTTGACACAAACACGAGGCACACATAAACACACACATAGAGAGAGAGGCACACACATGCGTTGCATATGCTCATTTGCAGCCGATATTAAATTGTGTTTTTAGGCACAAAACTAAGGAACCTGGGATCGAAGGCATTTTAATGAACTGACGCTTGGGCAGGCAAATGGAACTGCCCTTTGTGCATTTATTTGTTTGCATTGCCACTGATTGTATTTGCATTTGTTTCTGTGTGTTTCTCCCTCTCTCTCTCCCTCTCTCTCACTCTCTTTCTCTCTCTCTGTGTGTGTGTGTGTCCACAATTGGAAAGCGTTCGATTTCGTGTAATGAAATTTTCTAATCAAAGCGTTTTGTTTATTTGCACGTCTGTTGCGTTCAAGGCTTGGGTTGGCTTGTTGACCGCCGGCCACACCCACACACACACAAGCAAACAAATACTCACAGACATGCATAAATGTTTTTATGTTTGCATTGGGTCAAAGGTTGTCAGTTGTGCAAATAGTAATTAGTTGTAATTAGGTTTTACATTGCATCGACTGCTGGCATGTATAAACAATTAAATGCGCACATTGTTTGCTCGAAGGCGATCAGCCACAAATGTCAAATTTCATAAGTGAAAATTTCAAAACTGCGCGTTTGAAGTGCAATTAAATTTAGCCAATTTGTATCCACGCAGCGTTAACACACACACAGAGACGACACAAAATAAAAAATGGAACAATAAGCCATAATTTATTTTTGTCTATATACATATACATAATTAACTCTATTCCCACAAGCGTGGCTAAAGTCTTTGAAAACTCATTTGAATATGAAATTCTGAAATTCATATTCAAATTCAAATTTTCGCAGCTCTCTCGCTCTACCCACTTTTCCAGTCCGCTCGCCCCGCTCACATCGCTGCAGAGTTCAATGAGGTGTTAAACCATAATTTGCACAAAAACCAACCCGCAATCCCTCCACATCCCTCCCCTTTCCCACAATCCGCACGCCCCACCCAACCCTTAACAAGACGGGCACATTTGCATTTTACGCGTTTTGCCGCTTTAATTTTGCCAGAGTTTTCTACACATTTTCTTTTTAGCTGATTATACCCTGTGCTTATAAAAGATTGACGACAAGGTTTGAGGAATAAGTATCGCCATTTATAATGTGTTTTAAATAGTTCCGCTACCTTTAAGTACAGCTACTAATAATTCTGCTACAAGCGTATTAGTAATACATCTACTACTACTACAAGTTATATAATAGTATTTGGGATACTACTCTCTTAATAATACTAACACTACTACTATTATACCTCTTATTTCAAATATAACTTACACTGCTATTGCTGCTTCTTCAAAAGTAGCTTGTACTAATATTGCTACTATTACTACAAACTTCTAATAATACTTCTAATTTGAATGCAATCACTTCTCTTATTACTACTACTACTACTATGTGTGTATAACTGTTTTTACCTATAATAGAACTACATCTACTACTAATGCCACTACTACTATTAACATTTGTAATACTTGTATTACTACTAATAACACTTCTCCTATATCGACACACAATTTTCCGGCCGACGAAGATAAGACAAACTTGACAATGCAGAATGTGCACATGCCTTAGGTTGAATGTGGTGCACAGGGTATTTGGTTAGTCAAGCACTCTCAACTCAGGAATTTTTGCTTGACTTTTTAGCAATTTTTTCAGCTTTTTTCAGCTCAGTTTGCTACATTTTGGCAAGCGTAAAGGGCGCTCTATTGTTTGTGCGCTCAGCCACAGCAGCGATTCGAAAGTGTTTGGCCACAATTACGCAATGGAGTCGAGCAGCAAGGGCAACGGATAGGATGTGCTGGGTATGGGAATAGGAGTGGAGGTGGAGGTGGGAGGTACACAGTAACTGGGCGTGAGATGCATGCGCTGCTATCAAATTTAATCGCCATGAAATTTGTGGGCCATAAAATGGGTGGCGCGTAACGTAACACTAAATTTTATTAGCTTCAATTTAACAATTTGTGGCCAAGGCGCGGGGTAAAATGGTGCGGTGACGGGGGCCTCCTTGACTTTATTATTAATATTTAAACAGGCGCCTGGCGGCCGGCGGACAACATTAGAATTATGCGAGCGGCGACTTCATTTCACCTGCTGCAGTTAATAAGCGCTGCCCAAAAGCCTGAAACAGAAACCATTTTAATTTTTCACTTGGATGAGTGCAGAATTAAGACATTAAATGAATGCGCGTCCCCTATCTTTGAGCAGCCAAATTGAGCTGGCCAAAACTAGAGAATGAGCGCGTGAGCACAGCTGGCGCCCGCACTGGGTACAAACAACATTGTCTGGCTGGGAAGCCGGGATGCTGGGATGCTGACGAACAACTGATTTTAATAACAGTCATCTGCCGCTGTGCATAACGATGCGTAACGTGAATGCGAGCGCGAAAGCGACTTCTCCCTGGCCACGTTATGACTTTGATTCATCAGCAGGCAGCCAGCCAGCCAGCCAGCGAGGCACGCAAGCAGCAAAGACAAGGAACTGGAAGCAGTAAGCTGAGAGCTGGGAGCTGGGAGCAGGGAGCAACCGACACTGTCCGTGTCGGCATTTGCATACAAATGGGCGTTGCCATAAGTTCACTGGCATGGCCACAATTTGCTTATAAAACGTGCATATTCTAATTGCCAGCAATTTGAGGTGCCGTCTGTGCCGTCAGCGCTGTGCTTGCCGTTCTGAGTGACAAAAGAGCAAAAGTTTATGGGGCTAATACAGGCATTAGGTAAGCTCTGGTAATCTGTCCCTCAACGCGAAGCGGTTAAGACAAAAACCGACTTAAAGTCAAAGCAATTGTCGGCGAAAAAATTCCCTCAAGTATTTTACTTTCTTTTTTTTTTTTGCGATTGCTTTGCTCTATGCTCACATGATGGTCTCCTCTCTGCCGGAGCAGCAAGTCCTGCAAGTCGCCTCCCGTTCCCCAGGCAGCGTCAGTAATAAAACTTTATTGAATTGTATTGATTTTAAAATTATTACCGCTGAGGCGGAAGTAATGCCATGTAGCTGTATGCGTATGTGTTTGTAACTGTGTGTGTGGGGGAGAGATGTGGCAGCTTAGCTTATGTGTGTGTGAGTGTGTGCGCGTGTGGAGTGTGCGCTGACTGAACGGCTGCTGGAATTTACCCAAACAACAACATTTTCATTATTGTGTGCAACTGTGTGCAAAAAAAAAAAAGAACAAAAGGCATTGCGTCTTATTGTCGGCGTATTTGCAAGCAGCGTCGTACGCGTATGCCAAAAAAAAGGGGTTGCAAAGGGAAGGCAGCAGCAGAAGGAGCAGAGCAGTGCCGAGCTAAGGCCAAGGACCGGAGCAGAGCCACAGAGTATCAGACTGTTCAACGCTGCCTGCACTTAAAGGCGCTTCGAGTGGTTAACTTTCCTTTTCGTCGGCGCCACAAAGTAGGCAATGCTTTTTTGAAAACCATACACAAAACCAAAATAATTCGAAAAATTCATACTTAAGTTCTTACTTGGCTTTGAGAGAAGTGTTGTACAAATTTGATTATTTGCAGGTTAATTGTTGGAATGCTTAAGTTTGGCCTCAATATTTTAAAAATTGGTTTACAAGCCATTTATAATGATCGATAATAAATATAATGTCATCTAACAAACTAATAATTTTAAGTTGCCTTCGTATATCGGAGGTATTCGAGGTTTTTTACCTGACTTTAAGTAAGATGTATAAGAAAAGTACGAATTTTGTGTTTGTTTGGTGATTTTTTTTTTATCATTTAATTTTTAATTGAAATTTGAGCATACACAAAAAAGTGAAATAACACACTTGGACAATATTTGTTTTCTGTGTACAAAGCACAGATGCCAGTTGCGCTTTAATATGAACATTCAATAGCAAGCCAACGTTCATTGTAATTTTCTCAGCTATTCGAGCGTTTTGCTCAAAAAGTGTTTGCTGTGGCACGTGTACAAGAACAGCAACAGCAACAACAATAACAGCAATGGCAGCGATTATCTGAGTACCTAAACAATACACGTATGCAGACACGTGTATGCACATAATCACGACTAAGCACGCAGTTAATCGAGTGTAAAAATGCTCTTGGCTGCGCCTGGAATGCCATGCACTTAAAGCTGCGTCTCTCACAGCAATTGAATAATTTTAAATGCTCAGCACAATAAGCAATGGGAATTTTATTAAGTATTAACTGGCAATCGAATATATATACTTCGATATGTATACAAACATTTTTAGGTATATGCAAATATTTATACCCGCAGAACTGGCGCAAAGTGCATAAATGTTGTGCATTAGAGGGTTAGGCCACATGAACTTGCAGCAACACCAACAACGTGTATGCAAATTGCGAAAGCAGTTAACTTTGTTGGCTATGCCCCCAAGCCGCGCAGGCTGCCAGGCAGTGCGAGTGGCGCTAGGTAAGCCGCAGGATATGTTTGCCATCGCCACTATATGCTGCAGTTGCACTTGCTGTTCCTTGTCCAGCTCATGACTGTCTGCCAATTCATTTCTATTCATGTTATGCAATTCAATTGTTCCCTCCCCCCTCGCACGACTATGTTTTAACTTCCTTCTAACTGTCCCCGTCTCCCTCTCTCTCTCTCTCTCTCTCTCTGTCGCTTTTTCCGCACATGCATATGCACAAGTCCGTACATGGATTGAGTTAGTTTCCCACTCTTTTTTTTTTTTTGCAACCTGCTTTCACATTTGCGTCTACTACTGACCAAAACCAAAAGCATATCCAGCTGCGACATTGTTTTGTTGTTGCTGCCTCGTCTGCTACTGCTGCTTGCGTCGTGCATGGACAGCACTTGCGGTTGAGTTGATCTGACCGCTTGTCCGGCAAGCCATAATTATGCAATTTCTTGTCAACATGCTGCTGGATGCACTTGCCGGAAATGCATAAAGTGCTTGTACTGTGCGGCTTGAAACATTTTAACTTCTTGAAATTTGTCAGAGACACTTATTGGCAATTATGCAGAGGTTTTAGCATCCGTTCAATGTGCATTTTGAGTACAATTTGTTTTCCCGTACAAGCACACACACACACCGGCCAGTTCCTATAAATTATTCATGGCTCCATTGTTGGCCCCTCACCTCCTCTCCGCCCATCACAGTCAAATGCCTAATTCTTGTATGCTTAGCCAAGGAATCGAGCGAAACTGTGTCTCATTTAAGGCACACTCCACAAACAATGCAACATTGTAGCACAAACAACCATACAAAAGAACATTGCATATAAAAATGACAATACAAACACGCAAACACACACACACACCCACACCCACCCACACACACACGCCGAGTACATCAAGAGGCATGTTAAGCCAGTGCGGCAAGTGTCTTATCCACTTCCGGCTGCTGTTTATGATGCCAATGGCACTGATTATCAACTGCACACAATGAGCAAGAAGGCATCACAAACGAGAAGTTATTGCAAGCAGCTAGCATTGCTGATATGGCAAATGACGCTGGTAATGCCAGAGTATAAGATGTCAGGCAAGCAGCCTGCGAACAGGCAAACAATCCACCGTGATGTCATCTCCGTATCAGAATGTGTCCCTGTCATGACAACAGATTATGATTGAGTTTTGCTACTCCATTCCGTCGCAGTTCCATTTCGTTACTGCTGGCTGCTGGATGGTGTCATTTGTTTGGCTGCACTGTCATGTCTTAGTGAGATGATGACGACGACGACGACGACGACCAGGACGACATGCAAAGTTATGGCAACCGAAACGCGTGAAGCCATAACACGCATCATTATTAGGCGAAAATTATTATTATCGCACACTTCGCGCACTTTACAGCCAGAGATCCTCAACCCCTAGCCCCATCCACCCACCCTGCTGCCACTTAAGTTTCGACGCGATAACGACATTTGCTTGGGCGAATCTCATCAGCTGGATTTATGGCACGCATAATTTTTATTGTGTTTGAACTGCAGCCGTCACAAAATTGGCAACGAGACAGCAGCGAGGTGCCAATGCCAATAATGTGGCATACATTGCCACATACACCGAAAGGAATAGTGGTGCTCATAGGTAAGTTCATTTTCATTTTTTCACACTTGATAAAATGAGGGAGTTTGGGATAATTCATGCCCAAAATGAATTACAAAGTGCGAAGCTTCTTAAGCTATTTTTCATTGAATAAGAAAGCCGAGATTAATAACTTAAATCATATAAGAAACAAGTAGATCGACAGGGAATTGAACCTATTATTTTTCTCAATGTACTTAGCTGATATGGCACATGCCAACGCATTGCCGAGAAGTTAATTTCTTGCGATTTTTTTTTTCTTTTTTGCAGTATAAGAATGTGTGTGAGCCAAGCACTTTTATTAACCATAAAATTCTTGTTATTTTATGTGGCAAAAAACGATGCAAATTTGCATGTGCTTCAAGCGAAAGTGCTGTGGCTTTTATGGCATCATAAATACGTATGTATGTTTGAATGGATTAAAGTCGCAAAATGGCACATTAAATTTTTGGCCAGCTGACTAAAAACCTTTTAGGTGCTCAAAACGATATGCTAGTCGTGTATTGCAAGAGTAATTAACAGAAACACTGGAAGGCACACATGCTAATACATAAGAACGATGTACACACATACATACGAGTATGTTAATGTACATGCAACATATACAGATGTATGAGTCGTAGTAGCGCCTTGGGCAACTGCATTTGCAATTAAGCAGCTTACTATGACCATCAAACCATCACTGACACCTTCTAAGGCATATTATAAAGATGTGAGTGTGAGTGTGTGTGAGTGTGTGTGCGTGTGACAGGCAGCTGACAGAATAATTTCAGCCCTCTGGCAAATGACGTGTCAGGGTACTGTGTTAAGGATGAGGATGAGAGACAAGGGCCATTGTAATCAGAGGCAAAAGACGTTCTCCGAAATAGTATGTAAGTGGCGAGCAGGCTGCCAATGTGGCAGCTAATTATATTTATTATAAAATTGGACAGTTCCGGCGGCGTGACGGCCACTCAATAGGTGACAGCCAATTCCAAAGATGACGCAGCAGTGATGGGCACCAAGCGATACAGAAATTAAGCAAAATGCAAGGCGTTAAGCACAATTTTCATGGCAACTAATAAGTTAACAGCGGCATAATGGCCTGTTTCCTGCATGAATTGCCAATTATGGATATACCCACAGATCTGTGGCACGCCGCCCAACGTCAAGTGCCAAGTTGCAACGTCACGGCTGCCGATACAACAACAGCAACAACAACAGCAACAACAGCAACAACGGCAACTTCAATAATATTAAGCGCTAGCAACTGCCCCTCAATCCTTGCGTTTTTGCTTGCGTGCGGCATTGTGATTGATGATGTGTCTGATTGGAATCATCAAACAAAACAAGTGGCAATTGCTATATCAGCGCCACAATAAAGCTACTATGCACTAGCTCTAGGCACAATTGACCTACACCGATTTAATACTCGCACATTCTCGTGCCAGAACCATTGACCAGAAAGGCATTGCCATATTGGTTTTGTCAATTCGAAATTGCGAACAAACGCGAATTATATGGTGGCATTTTAAGTGTGGATTAACACTTAACTCGCAGGCGAGTGACGTTTATAATGTCGGATTCAAATGCTTATTGAAAAATGACAAATAAATTGCTGGTTTTGCCTATTTACAATTTCTAATTTGCCTTTTCATTTGGATCGGAAGCAAAATGCTTAATTAATAACTGAATAATTTAAAAACACTCCCCAGCATTTTTTTATTTTATTTTTTCTGTTTTGCAATACTATGAATACACCATAAAACCATTAAACGGGCTAAACTGGCCGCAGTGCTAATTATACTGCTTATCTGTTGCCGCTGGTGTTGCCAGAGAACTTGTAAACATTGTTGTTGTTTGCTGTTGTTGTTTGGCAAGCCACCCCCAGCACTCTGGTGTTGATTATTAATTACATGGCTTTAAATTAATTACAACGCTTAAAATATTAACAACGCCGCCAGCGAATTCCCTTAAACCGAGTGTCCATGCCTATGCGTGTAGTGGGTAAGACTCGATTAACTAATCGATTTGAAGTCTGTCTGTCTGTTTTAAACGAGAAGCGCGAATTAATTAGAATAGACAGACGATAAATAAGATAGCGTAAATATTTAGAGAACGAATCTAAATGTAATAATAATTTATAATGAACAATTTCAGCAATGAGAATGTTCGCAGAAAACAGCCAAATCATACCAATGATTTTAAGTCGGGATATGCTTTCATCGCAGGTCCTTCTTGGCACACAAAATGTAGCCATTTACGCCAGCAAAAGGGAGCTTTTCACAGACTGTTGGATGAATTGTTTGTTAGTTTGTGTGTGACCATTAATCAACACAGCACACAAGGAAACACAACCACAGAAGCATACACACACACACACATACCAACTGACGCTAAATACCCCTGTCTCGCACACACACCCCCACAGTCAGAGAGACACACACAATGAAACTCTTTAAATTGGCAAATTGCTGTGTGATTTACCAGCAAATAATAAACATGTTTAGCGAATAAATTCATCAAAAGTTGCTTTTCATATGGACGAAAGCACTAACGAGTCGACCAGGATTCAATGCTAGCTTCAGCTACCCAAAGTTCTTTACTTGTATGAACAACCCACACAAACACACACATACATACACACACAGCTGGTTCGTTGGTTGACTGCGTGTACAGTAAGAGCAAACAAAAATGGCAGCGCTCACAGGTGACACAGGTTGTAAATGGGCAGGTGGATTTGGGGCTTGAACTGATGATGCATTAAGCATTGGACATGTGGCCATAGGCATGGGGAATAGACACAAATACAACAAATATAACTAATGACAAGCACGCAATGCAATGAGTTTTGAATGGTTGTGTAGTAAAATGCTCTTTCAACTGAAAAACGAAACCAAGCCAAATGTCATTTAGCCAGCTATAATCAGAAACGATTCATGCCAGTCATATCCAAGGCAAAGAACTGACATGGAATACTTGCCGATCGCTTGAATGGACATTTTAAGCTAAGAAATCATCTAAGTCAATTGAGCATAGTCAGTAGCTGAATCTGTGCCTATAAATATTGTATTTTGAGTCTAGTCAGTCTAATAAAAGCTATTATAACTCAATTAAATCTGTTTCATACATTGACTTCATTAGGTTTACCTCAGACAATCAATTGCAAATTTGCGATTCTAGTTCTGATCTAGTTATAAAGTCTATTTTTAAATGAACTTAATTAAAACAGTTTTGAGATATTAAGAAAACATTCATTAGATGTACCTTAGACGACCCAAATTCAAAACATATTTTTCATTTTTGCAGGATATTTTCGGACAGTCTTGATGAATTTCCATTTGCATGCAATTCTAAACTGAACATGTACTATGATTAAGTACATAGGCCTGCTAACAATTTGGCCAGAGGTGAATTTTTTGTATGTATTTCATGCATGTGGTTGCTGTGGTTGTTGTTGTTGCTGTTTTTGCGTTGTGTTGTTGGTAGCCTGCCGATTGAGCGCTTAATTTGTTAAGCTACAAAAGTAGAAACTCAAACAAATCAGAATATCTGGCCAGAAGTCAAGGTGTGTTTGCTTTTGGCCCCTGTATGTATTAGTGAGTGAGTGAGTGAGTGAGTGAGCGAGTGTATGTGTGTGTGGGTGGGTGTGTGGCAGGGTACGGAGTTCTGTGTGCGGATTTTGTGGCTGCTCAACGGCTGCCGCTGTCTATCAGGAGCCACAGATTTGATCAAACACACGCATACATAAACGGAAAGAGAGAGACATATCCCAAGTTTGTGTGTGTGTGTGTGTCTGTGTGTAAATTTGTGTGATTGTGAGTGTGGCTGACAGCCGAGCACGTTGATTGTTTGTTCGTTACGTTTTACTCATTTCGATCCCTTTTTTTTGTGTTTTTTGTTGGTCGGTGTGATGTGCAAAATGCGACTGGTTTGCCTTTTTTCGGGCTGCTCTATTTTTGGCTTTTGATGTACAGGAAGCTCATCATCAAAGGCTACAGCATAGCCCAACAGGCGATGTGATAATTGTGTGTCTGTGTGTGAGTGAGTGCCACATCTACCCAACCAACAGTTGTACTTTCTTTATTTCATTTTTTCTCCATTTGGTTTTTTTTGTTGTTCTTTACTTTTTTATTTTTTTTTTCGGTTACCTGTATGTCGCTTTTTGTGTGCATTTCTTGTTGTTGTTGCTGTTGTCATTGACGTTGCCATTTTTTTTTTTTTTTTGCCTTTTAGCTGTGTGATTTGGTGCCCTTTTATGTGCTGCTTGGTGCTTGTCGCTTGTCGCTTGCCGCTCGTTGTTTGCCCCTGACAAATATTGACCCGCATTGATTGTCGTTTTTCCGCTTGTAAATTGTGTTTGGGGACGCTCTGCAGTCTTTAGTTTCACGCTCCTGGCTTATGCGCAAAGTTTTCACTTTCGTGTACACGTAATTGGCTGTCGGGTTTTTTCTCCTTTTTTAAGAGGGGACTGGGGGCAGGGGAGCGTACATTAGGGGCGTTTAACAATTGCAGTTATAACCAGCATACACACATATATGTATATGTATATAAACTAAGAGTAAAACTCCAAGACAATGCCACACAAAATTGAATTGTTTTTATGTATATTTCATAAATGGTTTTTTTTTCTTTTGGCATGATCGTTAAAATGGATTTTATTATTTCCGCTGCCGGCGTTATTAATGTTGTTGTTCTGCTTTTGACTTCACTTCCGTCGCATATACACACACACACACATATACATATATAAAACACATATACGCACACATTGCCACAATTTATATTTTTCAATTAAGCAGCAAAAGTTTTACGCTTTGTTTCGTGCAACTGTAATAAATTTCGACTACGCCCAACTCTCCCCCAGAGCAGCCCAGCCACCCTGCAATGTTTCACTTCATTTGGCCGCATATGTACCGGCAGCATCGTGAACTCTCTTTTTGTAGTTGTTGTTATTGTTGTTATTGTAGTGTACATATCGCGTTATGGTTTAATTTTGGAGCACGCGTGTAATTGATAGCCACCCATGGCTTAATTGATAATTTCGTAGTTTCAACACACACCCAAACACCCACCCACAACCCGCTCACAAACTGTACAATTTCAACACATTTCGAAGCCCTACAATCAACGAGCCAAACTCTTTCGCTTAATTGCCCGTCTGGCCATATTTATTTTATATATAAAATATCAAATTTTCACAATCATAACCGCCAGTAAAATCCAACCGAATCAAATTCCACATTTAGCCACACAAAGCGAACTGTAATTATTCAAAATGAAATTATTAAATATTTTTAATAAAAATCAACTTCAAATGTTAATCAAATATTGTATCTGTAGGCTAAGCCAAAGAGCATTTATTGCATCGAATGTTAAGATGAAATACGAGTAAAAATCGTTTTTCTAAATTTAAATGTAATATTGATCTAGATGTCAAACCCTTTTCAAATTCGATTAAGTCTTGACCCGTCTTAAAATGAGACCAAAATACAACAAAACTCAGATTAATAATTTGCCATGGCACTCAGCTTAAATGTTTAAGATGCACGTTAATTTCTAATAATGTATTGCCTTCTATTCATCATACGACCGGTAAGCCAAATAAATCAAATGAATATTTTATGTGCTCAACATTTTACAATTGGCGAATGCTTGCGTCATCGCATACTAAGGAAAATTAATTCCACTGCTCAGCTTCAAAGTTCGACTGGCAACCCATTCACCAACCCCAACCCCCCCATCCCGTTAAAAGCGCCCCATTGTCAGCATGCAATAGCTATTGCCCCTCATGTATTATACGAAAGGACTGATTCGGGCTAAAGGACTCGCTTATCGCAACTTTCTTGTTGTTCTCGTTGTTGTTGTGCAATCATCAAACGGTTTAGCTGCAAAACTAATTGCATTACATCAATTTTTCTGTTAAAAGTCAATAACCAATCAAACACACACACACACACATACACACAGACACACACATTTATATATACAACGCGCCAGACGCAAAGCCGTTCGGTATTTCCAAACGTGCAGTTAAATGCACACAGACACGCACAGAGATACACACACATACGAAGAGAGTCAGCAGAGTCAGCTAGCGGTCAATTTAATAGCAGAGGGAGAAGGACAGAGGCAAAGACAGAGACAGAGATTGCTGTGAAAGCAATGGCAATAATGACAGGAGTAATCACATTAGCCCCACATAAACTTTAGCGTTGCATGCTCTGATCTAAGGGTTGTCAAGTGGTCTTAATTGAATGAAATTCAATAAAAAGAACTTGCCAGAAACTTTCATACAAGTCCATAAAATAAGCCTACAAATTAACTCAAGTTTTAATCCTCTACAGCATAAGTAATCAAAATTCAATCAGCAATTTTCCACAACTTTTAAATAAGTAAATAGTTCAGTTTGTGCGTTTTTGCTTGGTCAAATGCTGCTAATCGATGATCAACTTAAGCCTGATGCAGTCATAGTCCAATTACAAAAATTCTTTAAATTCACAGATCAATAACAATTAAAGTTTGTCCGATTATGCACTTATAGAAATCTATTTATTTTAAGCCACATTTAAAATAATATTTAATTTACGTTATGGATGTTTTTAAAATTATATTTGCTTATTCAATTTGATTGATTAAATGTATAAATAGGTTCAATGTATATACACTTATATATGGATATATATTATATATAACAAACGACAACCCTGTAAATGATTTGGCCTCTGACAGCAAGC
Organism: Drosophila basisetae; assembly: GCA_035041595.1. Classification (NCBI taxonomy): domain Eukaryota; kingdom Metazoa; phylum Arthropoda; class Insecta; order Diptera; family Drosophilidae; genus Drosophila; species Drosophila basisetae. The sequence goes on from JAWNLB010000144.1 coordinate 6,960,672, forward strand.
GGAATGCACTTTCAACTACCCGCCTTCCACCTCTACCCCTGGACTTAGTTCCCGTCCCCGTATGTACTTGGATGACGTGTTCATGCAGCCACTGTCAACGTGGTGCGTTTCAATTTTGCAGCCACATGACCCACACCAGAAGGAGTCGAAGGTTGAGCTGCAGATGATAGGGGTGAGGGAAGGGGAAATGGTGGTGGCGCCAAATGTTGACGGGTCGCGACGACTCGTTGACCAGTTCCGAACGAACGTTAAATCGTTAATTGATTACAGCCAACATTGAATGTTGTTGTTGATTTTTTTGTTTGCTCTGACCCCGCATTGTTTGACTGGATTACACACAACCAACAGCTCGCAGCCAGCAGCCAGCAGCCAGCACCCGGGGCATCCTTTTATGGATGCGACAAGCATCGGCGACGACAGAGTATAAAAATCCATTTCTGTTTTTACAATGCTTGGTGGCCAGCTCTAATGAGCGTACGAGTACGAACAGAAGATAGAAGATATCTCTCTATATATATACCGTAGAGATGGATATGGAACTGAAGGCCATGCACATCAAAATGGACAGCGAACAAGGCAGCCATTTTAAAACTAATTGCTAAGCAAAGGGCAATGCGAGCCACAACAGAACCCAGATCACGTACGCATCAACAACAAACGCACCACCGCAAATGCAGACAATCTGGCCAAAATAAAGTAAAGTATAACCTAACAGGCAAAAGAAGTTTGCTGCGGAGCAAACAAGCCAATGCCAGAGCCAAAGCCAAAGGCTATGAGACCAAAAACAAAACCAAACTCTCAACGCTTATCCATTAAAACCAGTGAGCGGGTTAGCCCAGTCAAACTGTGTGTGGTGTGTGCCTCAAATAGAATATGAAGTGGATGCTGCTGGCTGTGTAACTGATATTACAGTTAAAGCGGTAACAAGTTTACACCACCCAGAAAAACGACGCATCATGCCCCGCGACCACTCAAAAATGTTCACAACAAAAGCCAAAAAGGGCTACCAGCTGAACTGAGTTTTGGCCAAAGCCAGAACCAAATACGATACAGTATAACGAATCCGGCTTACCCTGCAGGTGGTCAAAAAATATTTAAAAAAAAAAACTAAAATCCGAAGAACAATTTTGAAGAATATAATTTAATAAATATTTAAGAAAATACTAACAAAAACATAAATAAATGGTATATGTCAATTTTTACTTAAATCACTTTTGCTTTAAAGTCTTTCTCCTTCTTTCTCTTGCATTCTTATTTTTATTCTTATATATCGACTAATTATAATTACAAAGTCCAACACAAGTCGAGTATATCCTTGGCCAGATCATGAGCAACAGTATTGCCAATTCCTGACAAGCATTTAAAGCAGCAATTATTTACTTGATGCCAAATGACAACAACAGCAACAACAACAGGAGCAGAAGCAGCTGACGCATGAGTTAGACTCACAAAACTGAAGAAAACCAGCTCGTACCAGCTGCATAGCAGAGGATGAGCTTGTGGAGCTGCTAGGAACGAAACAGATTCAATTTGATTATTTTACAAAAAGGCCAGAGGAGAGATGCCACATTGAAGGCAAATGAAGGCCGCACTTTGGCTTAATTAATTCACAGTATGAGCTCGCAACGTGGCACCATCCAGAGCGTAGCAAAGTAGTTGCTACGAGTACACAAAACACGGCAACAACTCAAGGTTAGATCATAGGCAACATTGTGTAACACACTAATTGAAGTACCTGTCTCTGTCTGTGTGTGTGTGTGTGTGAGTTGGCTTTAGAACACATGTAGAGCAAGTTTCTAACAAATCGAATGACTCTTGGCTGAGGCTGTCTGCTTGTCTACCTATCCTATCCGTATACTCAGTCGCATTCGCATCCGCATCCCACCCACCTAAAGTAGGCGCCTGCTTGTGCGCCGCGCTTGTTATTTTAATTTCCGCCTAAAAGTATGCAACAAATTGAAAGGATTACACAAAGTTTATGCAATGCAGCAGTCAGCGAGCGTGGCGGCAACTTAAAACGACAAGACAAATGCGACAATTTAAGCGCGTTTTGGCCCGTTGGCGATGCTGCCGCTGCTTCTGTCACTGCCGCTGCCACTGCCTCTAGAGCTGACTTTAGCCATGTCCCTGTTGCTGTTGCTATTGCTATAGCTATTGCTGTCTCCCTGGCACGATACAACAAACTCGCACAAATTGTTGGTGTTACAACGAAAGCGGCGAACACCACCAACTAAAAAAAAACACAAGAGAAGATCGTTACAATCGTAGTTTAACGACTGCTGAATACTCTGCTAATAATTTAAATCTGAAGGTGTTACACATTCATTTAGCATTTAGCTTGTCCTCTTCTGATATTGATGAGGTTAAAAAGAAAGCAGTAAGCTAATAATACTTCAGAATCTTTTTCCAAGAAACTGAAGTTGAAAATATGCCGATTTAAACACTAAGCGATATTTATTTATTATAATCTATTCTCAGAATATACTACCGAATATACAATTGATTGCCATTTAGCGAACAGTGTATACAAACAAGTGCACAACACATAGCATAAAATTAATGTCAGGCAAAATGGAGAAACAGCAACAGCCAACAGTAGCAGCCAGCAGCTGGCAGCCAGCAGCTGGCAGCAGGCAGGCAGTTTTTGGCCATCAATGCCAGCTACAGCTGCCGACTGCCAACTGCCGCTCTAGAACTCTAACCCGAACCCGAACCAGAACCATCTTCAACTCCAGCTGCGAGTGCACTTCGCGCCCTAACTATATTAGATGCGTTGTGCAGAAGCGTCAGCCAAAAAAGTGCGACAAAATGATGTGGGTTGACGTTGCTGGTTTGTTTGTGGGCGGGTGTAGTTATTGTTGCAGTTGCAACTTTAGTTGCACATTCAGCAGCAACAGCAGTGCCAGCAATTTGCTTCTGGGAAATGAACGGCAAACGGCTTGCTACTACTCGGCATTATGTATACGCATTTTGTGGCAAGTCAGCTTGCAACTAAACCATATATGGCAACTGTCACTATGCTGCAATAAAAGAAATTCGCTGGCATTCTGTGGCAACTCGATGGTTGCCACGCTGTCAACTTAATTGGTAGGTTATAGGTCAAAATCAATGCTAAGCTCTAGCATACACACACACACACACACCCACACAAAACGAATGAATACAATCAGAAATGTGAATTTGCAAATTCTCATTTAGTCAAAGATAGCACAGATGTGTTACCATCGAGGGTTTTACCTACTTGCAAATTGCATCAACTGGCAGGTGGCAGGTGGCAAGCAGGCAAGGGGCAGCTTTCTCTGATCCCCTGTGCCGGTGGCAGTGACGCATAAACCGCTCTAATGAGTGCATATTGTGCAGCCAGCAAATGAGGCATTGTTGTTGCTCTTGGGCCCTTTTGGCAAAGCCCCTCCTTTGGCAAAGCCCCTCCTACACATGCACTGCGCAAAATTAGTGAGAAATCGATTCAACAGCCTCAACAGAAATTCAAAATCTGTTCGACATTTTTGAGCACATCGCACGTCGAAATTAAAGCCGAAGCAATAATGCAAAAGGAGTGTGAAGAACCCTTTTTGGAATTATTGTGCCGCAGTTGAACCCGGGACGACGGTCGCAACTTCTGCATTTACGGTTTGAAAAGCACTTAAGCTGTACTTTTCATGCTGTGTGTTTTTCTCTATTTTTTATATTTATTTTTGGGGTAAGCATCTTAACTTTTGAGAGTTGTCCATTCCTGCCTGGTTATTTAATGAGTCATGCGCCTCTGGGTTATTTCATAAATACTTAATTAAAACTTGCTGCCAGGGGTAACTATAGAGCCTCATTTTGCCTTACGGACCCCAACTTATCAACTCAAACACGATTTGTATGAATTCATCCACGTCGATGTTCTTCTGGCTCAGCTTGCTCAGCGGCTGTTGCATTTCCTGCGAATGCTGCAAGAGACAGAGACTTGGTATTTAAATTATAAGGCTTAAAATTAAAGTCGAACTACTTTAAATCAAAACAGCATATAGTATATCAATAATTTATCGAAATCCGACTGATATGAAAACATATTCAAATTCACTAAATTGAGCTGAATTTATCTGCAAATCATTCTTATTTATCGAAGTTCGATTTGTGGATACAAAACTTGGCGCTCTTCACCAGAGCCTGCAAACTGTTGCTTTATATATTTACCTACAAAACTTATCATATCTACAGCATGCTCTTAGCCAAGAGCAACCAGAGCAAAGTTCACAAAAACCAAACAACAGAAGCTTTTCCGAATTATATTCTTTAGATTTGTACTTACTCGGGCTGTGTGCACCAGTTCCTTAAACTCCTTGTCTTTCAGAGCCTTGTAGAGTTTGGCAAAGTCGCCCCCCTCACGCACCTTGCGTGCCATCAAACTGTAGACTTGGGCGCGTGGCAGCGTCTGCAGTGCCTCGTGCAGAAATGTGGTCAGATCGCGGCGCAACATCAGATCCACTGGGACCACACGTGACAACTGATAGGCACGCAATCGATTGGGCAGCTTATCAATAACACTGCTCACATCATACCCGGATCCATATTCCGTTACATAGTCAATCAGATCGGCAAAATCGGGTGCTTTGCGCATTTGCTGCCACGTCTTGGCGAAGTCATCGCTGCGCACAAAATCAACGGCCTGGCGAAATCTCGGATCGAAGACATAGTAACGTGCTGCGATATGATTGATGCGGCGACGCGGCACAAGGGCCATAAAATCACGCAAATCAGCGCGAAGATCAGCGGCCACAAGGCAGCAGAAAGTGCTCAAGAGCAACAGTCCAATGAGTACTGAATGATTTGTCATGTCGAGCATTAGACGGTGTCTGTTTTGGCCAAGTCTATGCACAAGACATTTATAAAAGCTGAGGCTAAGCCCAAATGTCTTCAGACAATATTTGCCTTTGTCTGCCAGCGATTTTTTTGGGGGGAGGTGCTAATTGATTGTTTGGCATGATGTGTGCCTATTTAAGCGATTTATTGAACCGTAAACAGTCAATTAGCTGCTGCTGCTTTTACTTTCGAAAGTGGTCGAAAACAAAACAAAACAAACCAAAAAAAAAGAAGCAAAACTATTTGTAAGTGAAGAGCTAGTTGCAACTTCGAGCATAGAACAAAAGACTTCGACTGCATTCTGACCGCACTTGCTAAAAAGGGCGTGTGGTTAGACCAACAAACAACCACAGATGCGTGTGTAAACATCAACAATCAGCTGGCAGGCTAAAACAACAATAAATCAAGTGTAAATTCTTTTGTCTGCTCAACTGACTGTAATTGCTCCCATTTGTGCATTAAAAATCATGATTGATTTCAGCTCCGGCAGTCTCACAATAAGCTTTTCTCTATTAGTCTGTCTCCATGTCTGGGCTTTCTCTCTCTCTCTCTCTCTCTTTCTTTCGCTCTCTCTCTCTCTCAAGTAGGTTTATGTGTGAGCTGAAAATTAGAATTCAATTGTGTGATTTATGCAACTAGCAAATTTACGAGCCACAAGAGAGATTTACATTTTCCAGATTCTGCAAGCAAAAGAAGTACTTTTGTAATTTTAACCCACACACACACACGCACACACACATACATTAAAGTCGCCAAATACACACAGTTCCGATATCCACATCCACACACACAACTACATCCGCATCTACGGCGTCTACGCCTTAGGATGGCGCATCAACACTAATGCTTATCTAAATTTCTGTTAATGAAATCTACTGATAGGTCAAAGCTTTTTGCTTGCATCGTCTGACTTCCGGCATTTGGGTCAAAAAGCGGCAAAACACGTAGAAAACTTGCTACAAAAATAATCAGGAGCGTCTCCTTTCGGGCGCTCCCAAATGGAGCTAATAATTGCCACATATTTAAGTAGCAAATAATATTCTCAATTTGACTCATTTTGAGTTTCTAAAGTGGACTAGAAATATATCAATATATCAATATATACTTAAATGATTACAAATTCTTACTCAGATACTTTAAACACAAGTTACAAATGACATATAATTTCTATACGTTAAATAATTGTGTAATCAAGTTAAAATATTTGAATTAAATAAACTCAGAGGGCTTGGAAAAATTTCTCAATGCTGAAACGCTCCTGGTTAAACGTATTAGTCGCCTGAAAAGGGTTGACGTGTAGTAAGCGGCTTCTAAGCATGCACACAGACAAACACACACACGCACACACACTTCAGACACATACACACATATTTGCCACAATACAAAAGCCAGAACAAATAAGCCATAAATTTGCATGCCAACAACAATTGGCAATTTTCCGTAGGTTAAAGCATAAACCGGCAAGCAAAACCGACTAACAAACAAACACAAACAAACGAACAGGCAAAGCAGCAGCACGACAAAAAGGTGAGCCAAGCCGCACAACCGCCCAAAAATACCAAACCCAACTCGGCCCCACCATTCATCCCCCCACCTTGAAACAGTCGTCGTAAGTTTAAAGTGAGCATTGTGCGGCGGCGTTCACTGAAAACGGAAATAAAAATGAAAGCATTGCGTGGGCAAGGAGGCCGTTATCGTTGCACAGGTACGTACGGCATTGCGTATACGTAACGAATGTGGATATACACAATGAAGGTGTGTGTGTGTGTGTGAGAGTGTGTGCCGCAACACAAATGAAGCTGAATTGTTGCGGTTGCTAAGCAGTGCGTGTGTGCGTGTGCCTCGTATCTGTGCGTAATAAGCTCAACATTGGTTCAAATTTTCTTCTTTTTATACCCTTGCAAAGGGTATTATTATATTTGTGGTCAAGTTAACAAGTTGGCCAAGATATGCGCATCAAGATATATTGCCAGGGACATATCAGCATTTAGCCAATGGACAAGTGACTGCAGAGGGTATTTAAACTTCGGCTTGCCTCAGTTAGTTTTTCGTCCTTTCTTCTGTTACTCTCGCTGGCAGTTGGGCAGTTGTCGACTGTCCGCTGTGTAAATGTCCTTTGAAGTTTGTTTATGATTTTCGGATGTTCTGCTCGTAGTCATGGGCTCGCACCCTTGTTGTAGTTGTTGCTGCTGTTGTTCACATTGTTCCCACCCCTCCTTTCACATACACACACACAGAAAAAAGCGGCAATCGCATAAGCCGCGCTTAGATTTTGTTGTGCGTATTAGTGAGATTTATGCATTTAGGAAATTAAACATCCTGCATAGCGACTGACTCCCACGTTACGTGTGTATGCATGTGTGTATGTATGTGTGTGAGTGTATGTATGGGCGTGGATAAGGTGTGCAGTGTACATGTATTTATATACAGTATGTGTATACAACTCTCGACGCTGTCATTAATTTTAAATCATGCGTAAAATCGCGTAATGTCGCCAACACAGCCGCCAGCATCCTTTGGGGCCCCACAAGCAACCAGACTCGCCCCTCTTTTACGTGTATATATATATTATACATATATATATATATTTTGTACAAAATTATTTCACTGTTTTTTTTTTGCCACTCCAGTGTGTCTGCATTACATGCTGTTGCCTGTGTGTGTTTGTTTTTATTTTTTATTTGACTCTGCCACCGCGGCGGCTGCTTGGCGGAAATGCGTTCGACCACATCAATCACGCGACATTGACAAATGTGCATATTTTTGTTGAAATTATATGGGCACAAGCACAGACGCACGTACATACACACACATATATATGTATATATATATATATACATATATATATAGCAGAAGTGTTGGCCACTGCCAACCGACCAAGTGGCTGTGCAAATTATTGGCTACAATAGTGCTTCAAATTGGGCAATTTATTGCTTTATTGCTTTTACGTGTTTCGTCTGCGGCTTCGTTGCAATTTTTATATTATTATTATTCTTTTTTGCAGTCTCCACACTTTTGCACCAGCACTTCCTCATTATGTCTGCATAGCCACACACTTCACGTTGTTTATTTGTATAATTGCAAATTTAATCATTAGCATGAAACAAAAATGTGCTCTGAGTCAAGTTGTCGCCTCAATCATATTATAAATATATTTTTTAATATATTTTTCATACCACATCGTTAAAGAATTTTCTTTTCCTCAAATCATTATTTGTTTTCTATAAATATTTAACGTTTATTTCTAGCGAACCCAAATTAGTTTTTGCATTTTGTATAAATAATAAACGAAGGGTTTCGTGTTCACTTACCGCAAATTTAATAAACTTTTTAGATAACACATTTGAAGCCAAGTTCACCAGACTTATACTTCAGCATAGTTTTAAAGCTTCTAAATTGAGAAATTCACTTAGATCAGTTTCTCGACTTCAGCTTCACGTAGTGTACTGTTTTCTTTTTTTTTATATAAATACAGACTTTTTCAACTGAATTCGAATTTTATGTAAATTGAAGTGAAATTATTTTATATCGTAATTATATTTATCCTAGAGTGCTGTCAAAATCACAACAACAAAAGTCAAATACAATGGCCCGATCCTATGCGTGTTCTTATGGCAGATTAATGATGGGAGCAACTCTACGCAACAACAACAAACGCATGCTGTGTCCTGTGCCCTGGATGCATTATTGCCAGGTGCGTGGTAAATGCGAATCCAGCGGCATTGTTATTGGACTGTTTCTCAAGGAGGGCGAGAAGGATCCGCAATTGTCGCCAAATGGCGAAAAGTTCGATGATCGCGTTGGCGGGAAGATCAGCGCACTGGTGAGGGAGACCGGTATGAACGGCAACCTGGGCAGGGGACGAATGTTCAGTAATGTGGACAAGGAGTACGCATCAATTGTCGTTGTCGGCTTGGGTCGCGAAGGCGTTGGCTACGATGCCGAAGAGGTGCTCGATGTGGGCATGGAAAATGCACGCACCGCTGCCGCTGTTGGCGCCCGGGCTCTGCAATATCAGGGAGTCCAAACCGTATATGTGGACAGTATGGAATATCCGGAGCAGGCAGCCGAGGGTGCCTCAATGGCCGTGTGGCGCTATAATGTGAACATGCGAAAGCATCGCCGCCTTGCTATACCCAAGTTGGAACTGTACGGCTCAACGGATGTCGACGCATGGACGCGCGGACTCTTCAAAGCCGAGTCGCAGAACTTGGCAAGACGTCTCTCCGATACACCGGCGAATCAGATGACCCCGTCGATATTCGCGCAGGCAGCGATCGACGCTCTGTGCCCCTGCGGCGTCAGTGTCGAGGTGCGCACCATGGATTGGATCGAGGAGCAGGCACTCAACTCATTTCTGATGGTCGCCAAGGGCTCCTGTGAGCCGCCCCTCATACTGGAGATAAGCTATCGTGGCACCTCACCCGATGACCGACCCTTACAGCTGATGGGCAATGGGCTGACCTTCAACAGTGGTGGTCTCTGCTTGAAGCTTAAGAACAGCCTGCACTTGCAACGAGCAGCACTGACGGGTGCTGCCTGTTGTGTGGCAGCAATTCGCGCTGCGGCTGCTCTATCACTGCCCATTAATGTCTCCGCCCTATTGCCACTGTGCGAAAGTATGCCCTCGGGCATGGCAGCCAAGCCGGGTGATGTGATAACCCTGCTGAATGGGAAGACACTGTGCATCAAGGATACCTCGAATGCAGGCACCGTAATGTTGGCCGATCCGCTCATTTACGCGCAGACAACGCAGAAGCCACGACTTCTAGTCGATGTCGGTGCGCATAACACGGGCGTGCAGTTTGGACTGGGTTCCTCCTCGACTGGACTGTGGACGAACAACAGTGATCTGTGGAAGCAATTTAGAAAGGCCGGCTCTTTAACGGGCGATCGAGTGTGGCGCATGCCCCTTTGGCAGCACTTTAAGGACCTGATCCAACCGAATAAGACGTACGATATGTGCAATAAGGGACGAGGGCCAGCCTCCTCTTGCCTAGCGGCTGCATTGCTCCATTCTAGTGTGGCCTGCGTCGATTGGGTGCACCTGGATACGAGGGGCACGGGAATGTTAGGCAAAGTCGGTGTGCCACCCTATCTGCTAAGGGATTCCATGACGGGACGACCGACTCGCACCCTGATACAGTTTATGTACCAGATGGCATGCAAATAGTATTTGACAATAGCAAAGACGAAGACACAGTTGAATCTAGTGTCCGATGTAGTTGAGACGAGTTGGGCAACATTTTGTCCGATTCGCCATTTTAAAATTGTAAGTGTCCACTGTGATGCTGTTTGCAATTATATAGTTTTACCGATCTCTAAGTAAATTATAGCATATGTGAAAGCATTGTAAATCAGACACAGGACAAACGAAACAATGTGTATCATAGCATTTATATAAATCTAAATATGTAAAACGGAAAATAGTTTTAAAAACTGTTGTATGAAATGTTGATTTGAGCAAACGGCTTCATTGAAATTTTATTGAAGGACAAAGAAACAAATAAAATCGTTCCAAAATAGCGGCGATAACTTTTAAACATGCCTAGTTAAAGAAAATAGAATTGTGGCTTTTTCCAAATCCAGCTACGAATTGGGCTTTCAGCCATTTCTCAGTAGAAATACTTTGACTAATTGTTCGGCTCACACCCGCAAACCATATTCTTCCTCAAGCGCTATGCGAGTTGCCTACAAAAATTGTGTGTTCTGTGGGCTTGTGTGGGAATCTGGGTATCGAACCATGGTCATAGCTGAGTCGACAGCCTCGAGTCACTTTGACTGGCACTCGTTTGACATGTTTTATTTATGCGTACAAGTTGCGCATAAGTAATGAGCCCACCGAGGCCGAGAAGGGATCGGACTTCTTCTCCCTCTGTCTTTTAGCCAAACCTGAGCCGCAAGTCGTGCGCATGGAAATTAACCGCAGATGCGCCTAAAAGCATACAGCTGTGTCCTGTGTGTGTGCTGTTTCCTGGGTCCTGGGTCCTGTGTCCTTCGTCTTATTGCCTCGGAATGCCAAATTGTGCTGCTTGGTTCTGGTCCTGATATATATAATTGTAGATTTTAAATGAATTGTGCCAACGTGTTTTCATTACGTTTACATTTGAGTTTACGTAACTGTGAATAGATTTCATTTCGTTTTATTTCGCTCGATTCCAGCGCGTTTTTTATTGCCAACGTCAAGGATGGGGGCAGGGTTCTGGACTTGTTTGTTGCTTAATTGGAAGGAAATTAAAAAATAAACAAGCTACGTTGAAAGTAAATACTACACGTTTGCGATTACCTGAGACTGGACTCCGGACCCATGAACCAGGACCTGAACTCCTCACTGAACACCACTAGCATGTTGGCCAGGCCCAAGGGCAGTTTGGAATTTAATTTTCATTTCGCTGGCTTCGCGTTAATTTCATCTTCGTCTTTGGGTGGTTTTTTTTTTTTATTTTATTTTATTTTATTTTATTTTTTATGGCAAGCACTTTGGCCCCTTAACTGTGCAAATAGATTTCAGAGCTCTTGTTGATATTTGTTTTGGACTTTTAGCTTGGTTTTGCAGTTAAAAACTTTCAATTGTTGTAACACAATGTTTGCCCTGAATTAATTAAAAGTCATTGACGCTTATCAATTGACAGTTGAGATAAGCGGCTAATTGCAGTGCCCAGACCTATATCGTTCTATTGCCACTGTTTACTAACCTCAAGTGTTACAATCTACCAACAACTGGCACAATTCAATCAATGAATGGCGAAAAATGCTATATTGACACAAAATAATTGCTATATATATGTTGGTCTACAAATCTAGTCATAGTGTTGTTGCAGGGACAGAGGCAGAAACCCTGTTTATTATTCCCAACTACCCCAACATATATTCGTAGTCGCCTGTCTGTCTATTATATCAATTTTCCCAATTTCAGTTTTTGTTTTACTTTTCCATCTTGTCAGCTATGAAATTCATATTTTTTTGGTATTATTGTATATTAAGTTATTTATGAAAAAATACAAAAGAGGATTTAATATAGTGAAGGCAGTCAGCACTGTCATGCACTTGCCCGTTAATCATTCAAGACGTCATTGAGCTGTGTAAATAAAATGTTCTATTCAAATTTTGGCCTGGTCACATGGAAATTGTCACTGATTCTACATGGCTGCGATTCAGGCACGTGATACCTTGGCTCTAGTTGCTCTAGGTGCACCCAGAAACTAATCGTAGTAGTAACTGAATCGTAATGTTGCTGCTGTTGGTGCTGTTTCTGGCATAACTAATAAGACACTTATTATGCTGTGGGGGTCTGGTAACGTTATTGCAGAGTTTAACGATATCACGTACATACGTTAACTAACGCTAACTACGTCGTTAAGTGTGTTGCGGTGGGTTGCGGCGACTGCCTTTCGCCTTTCGCTTAGTTTCCGACGACCGAGCAGGGACAACGCCAACGCAGCAGCCTGGCCTAATCAGGGTAGCCAGCCAGCGAGACAGTGGGGCAACGGGGCGGCCAGAAGTGGCACTGTGCTAGTGAAAGAGGCACCATGCTGCGCGGACAACGTGTAAGCAATGGGCCGCCAGTGGCGCCTGTCGAGGTACTCAGCTCAAATTTACATTTTGCTGGCGACCAACAACTACAGAGAAAGAAAAAACTATATTTTGTATTATAATTAAATAAACATTCGCAAAATTCTAGACGAGAAATCGTAAGGACTCTTTTGGGATGAGTTTGGGCCGATTGTTGTGATAATAAAGCAGTTACTTCAAATCGAAAAATTCACTATAAAAAAAATCTGTCGCGAACTTGATTATTCAAATTTAGATATTTAGTTATTCAAACAAGACAAGTTTTCAGATAAATTCTATTGTCTTCTTTATACAAAGATGATTCAAGTTCTTAAAAATATTCTCTTCAAATTTCAATATAATTTCAATATAAATAAGTGAGTTTCACTAGAGGACTTAAGTTTTAAAAGCCTCTATTTTAAAAGCAAAATTCTTTTGCTCTGTTTCATATATGCTGAATCGGTAAATCTAACATCAAGATTGAGACTTAGTCCTATTTAATATAATCTCAATCGGCTGTAATTCCTTGGCAGTTGTAGTTGTTTTTCAAGATGTCCTTTTCTGCGAGTGTACAAAATACAAAAGGTAGAAACACGCTCAGGATGTGGCCGTATGTGCTCCATGTGCTATTGTTGTTTTAATAACCACGATCACGTCGCATTAAAAGCATACACAAGCACACAAAGCGCAGAAAATAAAAGCCAAATAATGCTGTGAGGCTTAGTTAAACGCTGCTAATTAGGCTTTTCTGCACATAACTTAGGCACAGAAGTAGGCTATTAAAAACTGAGCTCAAATATTTGCGCAGCCATAAAAAACCGTTAATCAGGCAAGAAGCAACAGCAAACGTGGCACGCAACAACATAGCTGGCAAAATTATGCGAGCTATGCCAAGCCAACCAACAACTTGCCACAAAATGAGCCACTAAAACCATGTAAGTACTAACAGCAGGTAAAATAAGCTAATAACCAGCTGATTTGTAGATGATATACAGAAAATGGCATTTGTGAAATGCCATCGCATTTAATTATGCCTGGCCAGCTGCCAAAACGGAAATGCCACAACAATTTGCCAGGATTTGCCAGCCAAAAAATCTATTTCAATTGAAAATTGCCAAAGACAAGTCGACTGGCGACACAGTCCAGGCGACAGCACAACTTGTCTACTTGTCTGCTTGTCTGCTTGTCTGATTGTCTGCGATATGTAGAGAAAACAATAAACATAATGGTCATAATTTATATTTTTGTGACAATATGCGCAGAGCGTGCAACAAGAAACAGCGGGCAATTGTCAGCAGAGAGTGCAACACAGAAGCCATAAAACTATAAGCCAAACTCTGGGCAAACAATTGTTGGCATTGAGTCCAGCGGAGTTTGAGTTGAAGTTGCAATCGCTCTGTTTACTGCCAAAATGAGTGGGTCTCTGAAATTGAATATTGGCTGGCATTACGATAACGATATGCTTTAAACAATTTTTGGGAGCTGCTCATGAATAATCCTTTTCAGCCTAATCACAAAACAGGCTGTGTTTCGCTTCTTCGCAATATGCAAATGTTGCAAAACGAAAAGTGTCCCCAGAAGCCTCCTGGTTTCTTGTCACCTATAAAATCGATTAGGCTCAAATGGAAATTTCGGTAGAGAAAGTCGCTTTTATCATCAGAAAGGTTTTGCAAATTGAATTTATATGGGCTGTTAAAAGCGGCAAAAGTTTGCTCAGCATAAAAATGTCAATTACAAATAGTAATAAAACTAAGCCAGATTTTAGCGACATTTTGAAACAATGTTGAATGCTGGGCCTTTGTTGCAATGCCCTGAATGGGTTTACGGCTTAAAGCTTATAACAAACTATCAAACTTGAATTAAAAGCAAACACACACAGAGAGAGAGGGACGCAGAGGTGTGGGAAGTGTGCTTTGTATAATTATGCAAATGCGTTTGATTGTGAAAATTGTGCGCCAGCAACGCCAACAAGTAGGCAACACTTTCAAATGCGCCACTTTGAATGCCCGAAAAACAACACATTTGCATAATTATGCAATCTACTAGGCCAAATACCGCACCCTCACCTAACACACACACAGCAAAGTACAATTTTTGGCTAATTCACCGCAAAGTTTCGGCCACTCGAGCCAAAGTTTCGATATTTCGTTTAGGCTTTTGCACCAAAATTTATTGCACAGTGCTCGAGCTTTATAACAAAATTTGCATATGTAGCACATAGCATATAGCACCACCTCGGTTACTCCTTCGCACCACTCAAAACAAAAAACTCTTCCCCTCAACATTCAACAGAAAATGAAATAATGAAACGCTTCTGACAGCAACTTGAACGTGAAACTCCACTCAAATATTCAGTCACGTCTCTTGAGTAGACTCAGTAGTTTGGCGATCTCCTTCTTCATGGTAATGGCTCGTTGGGCGAGCAACTTGACCAACATGGTATGCTTTTCAATCTGAGCGCTCAGATCCTCCGATTGTAGGTTCTGCTTGGCCAACTTTCGGGCCGACCCCAGTGCCATTTGGGCCTGGTGCAATGCCTGGCTTACTTTGTGCTCGGCGGCTGTGTAAACGGATTCGATGCCCTCGCTGGGCTCTTCACCCCGCGCCTTCTCGATGATCATTTTGGCCTCTGTAAGCAAGGTGGCAGCACCGGTTGCCATTTCGAAAACGACTTTAGCCAACTGTTCGGTATTTAACTTGTCCAAATTCACATCTTGTAAATCGGTGCCATCTTTTTTGCTCGTATTTAAAACGTTAGACTTGATAAACTTTGTGTTGGGCGCATCCGGAAAAATGTTCGATTCACCTTGATTGAAATCATCTTTTGAAGAGTTAATTGTATCATTTGTATTTCCCATCTTAGGCGTGAATTTGTCAAGCATTGCTATTTCAGTTCGATTTGCGTATAATGGCTGACCTTTCAGTTCAACGAGGTTGCCAATCGTTCCTTTCGGTTCACAGTCGGGCGCATCTTTTGTTGGCTTATCAGCAGTGAAACGACGTCGACATGGATCTTCATCTCGTTGTGGCTCCTCGCATGTTTCCTCACAGTCCGGAACGATCTCTTCGCATATGTCCGCACATCGTGAATCGGACTGTTCTTCTGCTTCCGGACAGACTTGTTCATCCTCTTCTTCTGGGCATTTTGTCTTGCGGCTGCAATCGTCTTTCTCCTCCTCTTCGCATTCTGTTTTACATTCCCTTTCATCAGGCTCCTCGCAATCCAGTTTGTGTTCAATATCCAAGCCGACGTGATGAGGCTTTACATCCGCCTCTACGGTATCCTCGCCTCGAATTATCGTCTTGTTGCATATGTTTGACAGGCTCTCCCGCCGAAGAAAGCTATCCTCCTCCTTGTCGTCCGGCTTGCGGAGATCTTCATGTTTCTCCTTTTGTCCAGATGCGTTCTGTAATCTTGCGGCATTTGCCGACTCTGCGACTTGTTTTCTCTTTTCGCCGAGTTTCTCCCAGATGACCTTAAATAGGGTGATAACTTTAGCAGTCAAATCTTTCGCTAACTGGACACCCTTTGCTGCCAATTGAGCAGCTGCCTCTACCGCCTGGCTTTCAGTGTCTGATTTTAGATTTGCTTTTGCATCCTTCTTGGGGGAAATAGCTTTCTTTTCATTCAAATCCTTTGTCTTGACGTCCTTTGGGGCATCCTTTGGGCCTTCCTTTGCTGTAGGGCCATCAGTTGGTGAATCTCCAGGAGGTGGTGCTTTTGGAGGCGGCTTTTTAGATTCTGGCTGGCCATTTTTTGACTTTGGCTTTGGAGCCACCACCTCCTCTTTATGCACCACTTCCTGTGATGGTCCCGGCTTCTGTTCCTCGGGTGTGTGCGGCCAAAAGGTGGGCTTGTTTATGAAATCTGGCGCCTCATCGGGATGTGCTATGCAAAACTCCTCCATTGTCATTTCCGTGTACGGTCGCAGGCTTTTCAATTGGTCCATTTTGGCCTGCAGTTTCTTGATCCGCTCATTGGATTCGTCCTTGAACTTTTTGATATCCTTGACAACCTCATTCGACTGCTCAGTTACTTCGCCGAAATATTTGGAGTGATCAATCAGATTATGCCGATTGGCGAACATGCTGTCCAGTTTGTCGTATTTATGCTCAAATTCCTCAACCCAACCCACCATATCTGTTCGCACGTTCTCCTTATAAAACTGCCAATCGATGCGAGGCAGATCCGGAGGATACTTCCGTAGACGGCTTATGGAAGGACATATTGAATTGTGCATTGCAGTAGCTGTTCAAGGAAAAAGCACTTACATTTTGTATTCTTCATTTTTATTGGCAAACACCCTAAACTGTTTGTGCTGATTGGGAGGCACTCGATTATATAGGTCAGTTAGCCTGACCTTATTGCAGACCGTGGACTTGCTGCCTTTAGTAAAGCAGTTCATAAAATTTTCCCACATTCTCTAAGAAAGATACTAATATTTTAAGAAAATTGTATAAAATAATGAGCGTGTGTGTGTTTTAATGTGACTAGTGAGTGAATATTGTGAATATTGAGTATGCGTATAAATTGTTAGTCAGCTAAATCAAGGGTAAGTTGACCCTCCCCTCTTGTTCGTTTACGAAATACACATACGGAGCCATTAAACATACAGTTTTGAGCACTTCCAATCCAACGAGCTGAGAGGGGAAGTCATAAAATCCAAGCATTTACGAGCTTGGCTGCCTAAAAATTGCATATTCATGCATTTTCAATTAAATCAAAGTCAGGCGCAAGAGCAACAGCAACAAAACAGCAGCTGGAGCATGAGCAGCTTCGAGCTAAGCAGTTGACAAACTGACAATAAAATCGAAAATTAATTCCATGTCACAGACAACTTCAGACTTCAGAGACGCCAAAACTTAAATGTAATTGCATAAGCAGTATGCGGGGAAAAGGGTAATAACGTGGTGTTCGTAATCGAACGAAATGAAAGTCATAGAATACTCGTACACCCTGAAGGCGCACAATGTGTACAGCAGTTGCTGACTGAAATGGGAGCAACATCAACACCACCAGCAGCATCATCATCCACAATGCCATCGATGCCAATGCCATACGGTCGTCTAGAATGCTCCAAAGTGACAATCGCAATTTATAACGCATCGAAAATGGGCTAATGCCAATTCCCCAGGTAATTTTCGTTGGGGTATCGTTGCAAGAGGTTAGCGGGGGCAGGGGTGCAACAACATCAGCATCACCATCAGTATCAAGCAACCCTTGAAAGCCACCCAAAAGACAACGTCCTTTTGCCAGTTCAGTTTTCGCATTTTTAGAAACGGAACGCAAAGGCAATGAAACAGGACGCGAAAGAGAGAGTGGGAGAGAAGGAGGGAGAAAGAGAGAGAATGAGAAAGAGAGAGAGCGACGCCTGCGCAACGCATAAATACACAAACCCTTACGTCAGCTGTCAGTTTGACAGTTGCCAAATACCTCCACCCACCCCCGAGCAGCACCGTCTGCTCGCAGAAAACAGCTGCACTGTGCTCTCTCCCACTCTCGCTCTCTCTGGCAGGACGAAACGCTGCGGAATGGAACGGCAATGGAACGTGAAATGAGAGAGCGCATTGACTTCTCCGTCTGTCAAATGAAATTGAGTGCGGTTGTGAAATTTTCGTGTATATTGTATTTAAGCTAATAACCAAATAAAACATAACAAATTCACTAAAAGTTTAACAAATTGATGTTGCTGCATGCGTAAACTATGAAATTGTGTCGCTAAAAGTGTTTAAAGTGCTTAAATCGGTGGTCGTTTGAACTGGGCCCAGGACCAAGTTCCCAGAGAGACGCTCCGCGCGCTCTGCGCGTCTCTTTGTGGATTTTCTATTTGTGTATCATATAAATAAGTGTTTACATTTTTTTTCTGCACTGCCCAAAACATTACTGAAATAAGCGCTAATTTGAGCGATTTATTAGACTGAATTGTTACCGATTACATAATTCATACACGTCGAGTAAGTCGCATATTGTCATTAAGTTGATTTTCAGTTTAAATCAGAGCAGCTCCTGTGTAAATATTGCCTGTATGTGTGTTGATGTTTGTGTGTGTCTATGTGTGTGTGTGTGTGTGTGTGTATGCCTACACGGACGCATGTGTGTGTGTGTGTTTGCCTTTATTATTGTACACACTGTAACTGTATTTGTGTGCATTGCTATAGATGAAAACGTGAATGTCCTAAAAATAATAAATCCTAAAATAATACGATTTCCGCAAAGCTGACTATAATGAATTGTATGCAAATGTCAAACAGAAAACATGTTAATAAAATTGTATTTTGGATTTATTAAGACTTAAGACAAGATTTACTTTTTGCTAAATATTAAACTATTAATTTGTAGATTTTGATGATTTGAGTTAGATATTACAATGTGAAAATTTCGAAGCCTACTTAATTATCACTCATTTCGACTCGGAAACATATTTCTAAATTTAAATGCAGAATTAATCTTGGATGATTTTAAGGGTTCTTGGCACTTGTATACAATTCCTTGTTCAGTTTACACACCGACAAATCGCACAATTAAATAAATAACTTGTGATTTAGTGCCCTGCCAAGCTTTCCGCATTCCGTATTCAAGCAGACTTTTATTAAGCTGAGAGGCATTCATCCAAATTTGCTTGATATACGAGTACAAGTGTAAAATTTACGTAGAAACTTAATGAAACGCATTAAAATTCCAAGAACCTAAATGAAATGAAATTGTACAAATAAACTAATTGCCTTCAAGGATACTTTATAACTTTGGTCAGTTGGAGCAACAACAACAGCAACAATCACAGCAAAAAACAGCACTTCGAGTTTGAGCAACTGCCACTAAAACGTCAGCAGCTGGTTTGTTGTTATTGTTGTTGTGCATTTTGTTTTGTCTGTTTTTTGCTTTTTTTTTTATTTTATTTTATTTTGCTGCGAGCGTTTGGCGTCGACTGCGGAATAAATACAATTTGCGGCAAGCGGATAATGTGCAAAAATAAATTTTCACAGCGGCTGATGGCTTAGAATTTTAATGTAATTTATTTTGTGGAAACAACACAAACAGCGCACAGAGCGCACCAGCAGCAAATAAAGTATGACCAACATAAAAATTTATGCGGAAAAATTGAAAATATATACGCCAAAGAACACTCGGGACCAAAATCGCCGCATAGGCACAGCAAAAACCTCCTACTGGGCGTGTTCTTTACATATATATATATATATATATATATATATATATATTTATATATATACATGCAATACGTATGTATAGCCCTATGTAGATTTGCAGAGGGTTCGCTTCGTTAAGCCTTTCACGCTCGTCCAAAAACTTTAAAGTACGCAATTTAAATGAACATTCTGATGGAGACCCTCGAGCGTGTAATGCAACGCCAGCAGACTAACCAAGTAGTAACACACACTCTCACACACACACACACACACCCAGCAAGGTTGCCGCCAACTATTTATGAGGCAATGGATGCGGGGCATGCGGCATGCGGCATGTGGCGCTTTCTTCTTAGCCCTCGCCTGGCTGCCAAGTGATTTTATGCTAATATTATGGGTCATTGGGATTTGCGCACAGCAAAGTGCTTGTTAAACATTTCATTAGACTTAGTGTA
This sequence comes from Drosophila basisetae, assembly GCA_035041595.1. Taxonomy (NCBI): domain Eukaryota; kingdom Metazoa; phylum Arthropoda; class Insecta; order Diptera; family Drosophilidae; genus Drosophila; species Drosophila basisetae. Next base: position 6,980,669 of record JAWNLB010000144.1, read on the forward strand.
AATACCCGCGGTTAACAGGCGCTCGTAAAACTTGCCACACACACACACACAACCATACACACACACACACGTGGTTTTAGACCAACACAAAAGAGAGTTTAACATTCGATATTAGCGAAAGTTTCGAGCTGCTTACGAGTAGTTTGTGAAAATGAAAGTGGCTTTTATGTGCGGATTAGTATGATAGCATATGGAATACCCTTACCCCTAGCCCCACCCCTACCCTTGCCCAATACATCCAACTCAAATTCAATCAATATTCGCCAGTTTGCAGTACATACATGAAATACATGTAATTACGCAGCAGATGCTGCTGCGGGGCTATAAAGTGCAAAATAGCGCAAAATGAAATTTCCAAAATGTGTACTATTTATCAAAATTCCGAGCCTGACCCACGCAACCAGATGGAAATGGCAATGGCGAGCTGTGGCCCCAGTTCATTACTTTCGCTACAATACACCGGAAAACATTTTAGTCATATAAAAACAAGCAAAACTTGTTTGCAGGAATATTGCTGAGCGCTTTTTGTTTGTCTTGCCAAAAAAAACACCTGCCTAAAATTTCAATAAACTTATTCAGGCATTACATTTGTAACGTACACAAATCCCCTTCAATTTGTTTGAAAAGTGAAATTTGTTTGAGTGTAAATGCGATACATATTCGGTACAGTTCAGTGAGTGGGATAATGCCAAATCATGTCAGTCGCACATGTGGCCACATTACGTATATTAAAATCGTGCCTGCTGACGCTGACACAGTCAAAATGCGTTTTTGATCAACTGCCACGTCACCAAAAAAAAAAAAAAAAAAACCAAAAGCGAAAAGCGAAAAGCGAAAAAACCTAAACTGAAACCGGATAAGTGAAAACCAGGCAAAAATGGCAAACTGGCTTCAAGCCAAAGCATGCAGCTAGAGCTGAACAAGTAATTCAAGTTGTAGATACGCAGATAGATATTGAAAACTTGACAAATGATTTGCGTTCTAGCTGGAAATTCGGATTTCGACAAAACGCGCATGAATAATGCGCAAAATGGATGGCGGCACTTTTAAAGCGTTGCGTTATATTTACGTTGCGGCCTCCGGTCCCTTCGGTGGCTGAGTGTCTGCAATAATTGGAAAATTTTCATTTGTCCTTTTGCCCTTGCGGATGACATAAGGCCAAGCAGACGAATCGCATTCGCACTCGCATTCACATTCGCATTCGCATTCTGACGCTGACTCTGACTCTGACTCTGACTCGGAGATCGGGGCAACAAACGAGCTGTAGGCGCATTTGCCATCTGTCACTCTGGCACTCGTGATGAATGTGTTTGACGTGTAGCCCAGCGCGCCCACGAGCATTGCTAACGGTGTTGTTGCCAGTTGCTCGCTTGTCGGTTGTCCGTTGCTCCTTGTCCGCCTGCCCGCGTGGCCGCCTGCCTGCCCGCCTGCCTGCCTGCCTGTTGCCAGCTGCTGCTGGTTGCCAGCCTCAGTTGCCTACACGCAGAAAAAAGTGCTTTCCTTTCCACCTTCGAATATCGCTTTGGGAACCACAAATACTTTTTGATTTTTTCAAATGTTTTCTTGGTTTAAAATACACAAATTCTTTAGAAATTATTTACGGCATTTATTCATAATAAATAGTTTAAATGTTTTCAGATATTTTCTTAGTTTGTGAAACAAAAATTCTTTAGAAATTAATGTTTGCATTTATTAAGAATATATTCTAAATATTTCAGTAAGAAAATCTTTTGAAATTGATCTCTGCATTTATTCATAATAAATGCTGAAAATGTCCATTTTCAATTATTTCTTAATTCATGTATTAATTTTAACATTTATTTCATTATCATTTATCAAAATTTAAGAGATAAAAAACACTATCTAAAAAGAATTAAGCCTGCCAGCAGTCACCAACTTTAAGGCATATATTTGTTCGAGTGCAGCCAGGTCCATTCCCATTCCAATCCAATGCCTCATGATGAAACGCACCGCAGCGCCGCATGACGTTGCATACTTTGCGGCCCGCACGGCTACTGTGAATGATGTGGCTGCCTGGCCGGGACTGATTTTGTGCACGACAGACAAAACTACGACGCCGTCGATATAGTCGACGTTGAAAATATTATTAATGGTTTGACTTCATTTACCACGGGTCAAATTGTCCCAACAAATGCCGATTATTTTTTAGCTAATATCAACGGGTGTCTGATTGCTTTCTTTAACAATGCACTCTCTTCATTTTCATTTGCAGCCCAAGCACACAACAAGAGATAGTGACACTATTGGCATATACAAAGGTGTATTGTATATAGATATAAACCTGTATTAAACGACCACCCAGATATACACATTAAAGGAAAGCAAACAGTGGCAGGACTCCTGCATCAGCAGCAGCAACAGCAGCAACAGCAGCAGCAGCAATGCAAACAACTCGGACTCGAACACGCCGACAAGTGCAACAGCAACAAAAGAAGCAGCAGCAACAGCAGCAGCAACAGCAGCATATGCCACACATGTGGCAGCAACGTCAATGGCTGCTGCTCGCCAGCGTGCTCATGTTGACACTGTTCACTCGCACTATTCAAGGGATTACCGAGGAGCTGTCACCAGGTAAGTGTTGCCAAGTGTGATTACAAAAACAAATGCGACCAAGTAGTACTCGGCAAGTCACAACACACATTACATTCCATGCAACCCACAATAGATGCCCACCACTCACCTGCCTCGTGGCAGATTGGCCAACCGTTGCAAAAAAGAACCAACTCTAAACAACAACAAACAATATACAATAAGCAACTCCCATTGTGTGCACTACTTTAATACTGTTATCGAAATGGCTCACAAAATAATATTCAATTTCTTTGTTAAATATATATATATATATATATATATATATATATATATAGAAATAAATGGCAGGCAATCTAGAATCTTCGCTTAGAATCGGGCAAGGGTTATTCAACAAAAGCTTTTGCTGTTTCTTCAGATTGTTTTCATTCAAAGGCAGAATATGGTAATCTTTGCTCAGCCATAAACAATTTCATCAAGAATTGATACTGCAATTAAATTCACCATCAAGTGCATTTTGAATATTTAAAATATTTATATTTGAACTGTCACAACACAATCGACTTTGTAAAAGTGTGATTTGTGAGTTGATTGATGAGCCATTTGCGTATAATTATGAGTAAAACGGTTCACAGCTTCATTTTCCTTATAATACACATAGGACTTCATTCCGTATGCATTAAATTGGTTTCATTAAAGTCTACGATTAATTATACAAGTAGATGGTTAAGTGAACCAGCATTCGCATAGCAAACTGTGCACACTTACTGAAATCGAGCTCTAATTACTTATATTCTGTTTCGACAATGTGGTTGATAATTGAATATTTGAAATGCATTGATACGTAACTATGAAATTGTTTAACAATTGAGTGTTGTTGTATTAGCCAACAATAGTCTTAAAGACACTTATATTCCAGTTGCTTCATCATCGCCACTCGAGGTTTGCCACTTGAAAATCGATTAAGTATGTATTTCATCCAGTTGCATCCATCTATCGCATGGGCAGACAGGGAATTGTACTCACAATTCGATGTCTGTTCAGTCAGTATTGTAATAAGCAAAGAGCTCTGGCACAGTTGCTACTATCTATCTATCAATAATGTATATGCTTACGATATGGCAAACTTCAATCAGGTGAATGTTGCTCGAATTGGCAGTCGTACAATAAATAAACTATGTCGCAAACAACGGACTCTCCGGAGCCCAACTAAAACATAAGTACATCAATATTAATTATGCAAATGATTGCTCGAGACTCACTCGGCTCGCTCAGCCCAGTTCCCCAGTATAGTATTTAGACGCAGACGAGGCAGTCGAGGCAGTCGAGTCGCTGGCATTCGGGTAGCTTAAGCTCATTATAAGTGCATTAGCCAAAAGTGTCAGTCTGGCTTACTGGTTGCGTGCCTTAGCCCAACCGACTCCATTAAAATGCCACAGAGCCGAAGAAGACCATTTCGAAAATTTTCAATTTTCCTGCCCAGCTGGCACAGTGGGAGCCCTAAAAAAATAATAAAAAAAAACATAATAAAAAAATGCGAAAGCGAAAGCAAATTATGATGAATGCGCCACGCTTTGACCCAAATAAATTTGTCAATTTATCATTTGGCCCAAAAACGAGAGATGCCGCTGCCCGGATTTATGGCACTCGGTTCGCACAACAAGCAACAATTGGCGGCTTGTGGGTGGGTGGTGATGTTGGATGGTTGTCTCAGATTGCTGAAGAGCCACTCAAAAATGCTGCCGTCTTATGATAATTTAAGCTACCCCCAGCATACATATATACATAGTATACTTCTTTGTGTCGTTTCTGTTTCTGTTGCTTTGAGCCGGGTTCTTGCCACGAAACTTCTAGACAACAACAGCAAAAGTATCTTTTGGGTCGGATAAGTGTCGGCTTATGCACTTATTAAACAATAATAATTGCAAATCATTTTACTTGACTTGTGTGCTGCTGTTGCTGATGCCACTTGAGTGTCGAGTTTTTGAGTGTGTGTGTGAGTATGTGTGTGGTTTGATTTTGATTTGAATTAGACAACTTGTCTGGGGCAGGCTAATCAAATAAACGCTCACATGCATAACTTTGTTAAGGGGTTGAGTGGCTTCATATGTGTTACATGGTTTTGTACATTTCTAAATTGTTTGCTGAAGGCTGCCAACTGCAAGTGAAAATAATTCACTTGCCTCAAGTTTTCTAATTGAACAATGAAAATTCGTTAAAGTTTTACACACACACACACACACACACACACTCACGAACAAAATAATCTTTTACGATACAAAAAAGAAAGGAAACTTAAAGTTTTGAGTTTTCCATTTTGTGGCGAACAATTAAGTTTGAAAATGGTTGGAAAACACTTAACTCACTTGACAGCACTTTTGCGCCGAGCATCATGGTGGGGCATTAATATTACTTGCCGTCATTGTGGAATTTATATTAATGATCTATGCTGTACGGTATTAAAAAATGAGCAGAGAGCCGAGCGGGAGTCAGGCTCAACAAATGACAGGACACTCGGATATGCTTGAGATGATTAACTTTAAAGGCGAAACCGAAATGAGGATGAATGGCATTAAGCGATTTTTTTATTTTATTTATTTTCATTATTTGCCTTAACAGCGCTTCACAGACAATGCCACAGATAAGCACTCCACAAAACAGCGAGGTGTGTGGCAGTGGGGCCATTCAGAAGGGTCACCCTCTAAGACTTATTATTATTATTAATGAGCAGAGCATAAAAAAAAAAAACAAAATAATGCTGAGAGCAGAAATTAAGAGCCAAAAAAGGTGCGCATAAAATGCGTACGCGGCACCTTTACAGCTAGAAATTATAAATGTCGAATAATGAGGGAAATAATCATGGGGCAGCAGTACAAATTATATATATATACGAGTATATCTATATATATATATAAATGTGTGTGTTTTGGCTTGGTAATGGCGAAAATAATAAAAGGGAATTATTAATATGACAAAAGACAAATGACTGATGCTGGCAAACAGTAATACAAACCAAAGGATGCTCTCCACACACACACACACACACCCAAGTACATCTATACCCACACCCACAGACACACCCAACCACACACACAGATTGGACTAACCACAGACAGGAAGCGCTACAAAGACAAACGGCTGGGCCATGGCCTGTGACAGGGTTGAGGGATGGTTGGCTGTCCTTTGACTTTACTGTCCTGTGGCGAATTGAAAATGTGGTTTAGCTCCACTTCTATACATATAGACGTATATGTATATATGAATAGATATATATATATATACACATATATATATGTATATAGTGTGCGTTTTGGTTGGGCAAATGTTGCGACTGCTGGTCCCTTTTTCTGTGACTGGCAAAAGGTCAGAGGCAGAAAATACATTATGTGCTAATGCAAAGTCCATGTTAATAAATGTTTATTGAAATAATGATGATTAATATTTTGCATTTTGACATTTTGGCTTCTTAACCGGAACTCAACAATAGTCGCAATGTTGAACCTTCTCTCAAATTCTTCCGGCTTTCGTTTTATACTTGTTTTTGTATTTGTTTTTCTTTTTTGGTAAGATGCGCTCTTTTGTTTGCAATTTTCGCTACTCAAGTTGATTTATTGTTTACTGTATTGTGTTGCCTCTGACACTGCCCCCTGCCCCCTCCCTTTTCCCTCTCTTTTCCTGTGCACTTACATTGTGACAACAATTTATAGCTAAAATTCTTGTCAAGCACACACACGCAACACACACACACACACACACACACACCTGCCACACGTGCCTTTGCTCACATGCCCGATTTGCAGCTATTTCATGTTTTATTTAGTGCATTTTCTTGCCTCACTGAAATTGCCTCCCTTTGGGGCACTCCAATCGCCCGGCTTCCAGCATTCTGGCCAATAATTCCTAAGTTGTGTGCGCTGCATTGGCATTTTTTCGATTATTGGTTTTCTTTCATTTGATTGCACATTTACACAATTTTTTGCACCTTTTCGGCATTGCTTGCACCACAAATTTTACACGCTTTCCCATTTTTTCCATCTCACTCTCTCTCTCTCTCTCTCTCTCTCTTTCGCTCCCATTGCAAGTAGATGGGATTTAAGTTGTGTTTGTTTTTCGTTTTTTTCGCTTAACTTTCTTCTTTTTTTTTTTTTGGTTTTCTGTGAGCGACATTTTTTGGCTCGATTTTTTGGTGCTTTTCCTTGGGTTGCTGACGCTGTCAAGTGTTTTGTCGCTTGTCAACGATTTTTCACAACTTCCGTAGCCGAAATGGTTGCCAAATAGTTTGCGTGTGTGTTTGCCAATTGCAATTTTGGATATTTATTGCAAAATGCACTGACTGTAAAAAAATCGCGAATGGAGCAGAAACTTTAGTTGCTGCAGAGATGACGCGGGGCGCCTTTTTTTATTGCTGGCACTGGGAGCCTGCTGCCAGTGCTTAAATTATTTAATTGGACACTTTGTAGTACTGGTCGACAGCCCGCAACAAATTTTGACTCTTTGCTCTCTGGCATAATGCTGCATTTTATTAAATTAGCGACACAGACACAAAGTGCTTTGCATATGAAAAGTGACAGTAAGTGCACAATTTTCCACAATCTTCCCGCACCATGAAAAAATCGGAAAAAGATGAAGTCGCAATCGCATGGATGTTAGTACACCCTTATGCATAGAGAAAAGCCAGGGAACACATTGCACAACAACTGGTCCCTCAGCTCGAACAGGTCCCAGCACCCGACCCCGCCACCGCCCCCGCCCCCGCCCCCGACCAAACCAGCCAAGCCCCATTTCACGTAGTTAAATGTTTTTGGCTCTTTCTGCCGTATGAGCCAAATGAGAGTTGGCTGGCGCAATAAACTTAAAAGCCTTGTCATGTTTACTTAGCATTCGTTTTTCAGAGCGCGCCACATAATTGCGTTAGTAAACGTTTTTTATACCCTGCACCCAAAGAGCTAACAAAAAGTGTGTATTTTCGCTCTGTGAAACTGTGGGCAAGTGAATCTGAAAGAAGAACGATTTTAAAACATTGATTTGACAGACAACGAGTCTAAATTCTATGGCACAAATATACAGATATATTTTACAATTCAAACATAATACTACAGCTTATGCCATTTTTTACTAATGCAGAAAAAGTCAATCAAAACTTATAATTAGCTTTATATCTATCACAAGTATTTAGATAAACTATCTACTTGTAGTGCCAAGAAGCAGACAACATTTATTTATTCTAATGTTAATAGAAGACTAGAAGTGGGATCAGGGTATTTCCGAGTGTTGTTCACCCAATTCTTGAAAGCAGAACAATAATTAAAATCATTTACTTTAGCACATTTGTGTATATATAAATTAGATTTAAAGCAGTCTTAACCAAATAAGCAAGGCTCCATTTCGCTGAGCAGAAAGAAAGAAAATACATTTTTGGCTAATTCTATTAACTACTGCAAATGTTTGTTCTTAATTTATTGAATTAATTTTCCAATTCCTCGGATTATGCAGCAAATACTTCTTATTGTACACAATTAATTGCTACACTTTTTTACCTTAGCCTGCAATTTGTCTGCAATTTATTGCAAATAGTATATAATTTTGTGTGGCAACATAAAATATAACGCTTATTCGAATAGCTGGCAACAGCAACTTTTTGTTCGCATTGCCTGCGGCTCGAATTTCAGGTAGGAAATAAAATAACTTTCGGATTGCCGCCAGCTGTGCACGGATAGGAGCGTCCCGGATCCGGGTGTACTTCAAAGGGGACGCCACGTTTTTCGATTTCAACTTTTGAGCGCTGCCGGTCAAATTGTGGCCCAAATAATTAATTTTTGTAGCTGTCATATTTACGCACAGTCTGTGACGTAATTATAGCCAAGTCCTACAGATGTACCGCTGCCGCAATCAAATTGACTTTAGCATATTGAATATACGTGTTTATTCTAGAAAGCAATTTTAAAGCTAAATTGCTTGGGAGCAAATCGCTAAGAATAGAGAGACGACAGAGCGAAAGGGAGCTGGACACAAAAGCTGATACAAGCTCAAACATGCATTTTGCATAAGGGCGCCCCCAAAAAGTTGCATCCGTGCCCTGGTAACAAATACGCCAAATAAACAAAGAGACAGCCGGATGGACAGATGGAAAAGAGATGGAGTGGGGAGGGGGGCCTAGCAGGGGAGCGGAGCTAGACAGCTCGGCACTAGAGTTTGATGTAAAATGCTAGGCAAGAGCAATAACAATAGACAAACACGCTGGGGAATCAACACCAAGCAAACAGGCAACAGCAGCAGCAGCAACAACAACAACAACAACAACATCAACTACAACAATTGGACAAAGAATGGACATATGCAAAGCGTCTGTTCTAGGCCAAGGCAGCAGGCACAGCGGTGGACGGGTGGGGGGAGGGTGGTAAAAAGGAAAATTAGAGTAGCAATCGTGGCATTCGTTGCATACTCAAAAACCAGGCAAATGAGCCCAGGCTTGAGATGGACTAGGGGAATATGGGGCTGGCATCAGTTGAAGATACTCACACACACACACTACACACACACAGACACTCGCTTTCGAGCACACTCTCACACAGTCAGTGTTGGTTAGCACGTCAATTGCAGAGGCATGTGAAGGATATGTGCTCCCAAGTGGCAGCTGCATGACGTAACGAGTCCAAACTGAAGCGAATCTAGTCAATGGCAAAAAACAAAAAGGCTTATTTTCCAAATATATGTATAATGCATACATATCCATCCTATATATGCACTGAGAGAAGAAATCAAGTATTTGAAAATGCGAATACTTCAACTAAAATGGAAAACGATACGAGTCAAGAAAAGACAGAAGCATAAAATCAAAATTCAAGTTGATCTTTTAATAGTAAAACTAAATTCTTGAGCAATTGCAATTAAACTATAAATTAAAATAAAATAATTAGGCAAATTCTAAGAAAAGCGCATCCTATTATTATATAATACATTTAATTTGATAAAAACAATTAGTTTTCATTATATAAGCTTAACAAACAGATATCAAATATATTCCATTCACCAAAAAGCAAAGCAAATCATGACCCAAACTACTACTGATCAACTGACTTATTGCATATAATACATATATATCTATATATAAATAAAACTAGCAGATTTCTCAAGTAGTTCGTCGGTTCCCAAATCTTTTGCACGGTGCTTACACAGATTTCCTTTCTGTTGCATGGATAACATGCTTTGGTGGTTGGACTCCAAGTAGCAAAAGTTCTGTTGAGCACAATTATTTGTAGATATATGTACATATATATATATATGTGTGTGTGTGTGTGTGTGTGGATGCATAGAAGCGCATAATGGACAACTAAAACAAGTGCACTGTGAGCTCGAGTAGCCAATGGCTATAATACAACATCCCCAAGTGATGTTTGCATGTGCGACCAAAGTTTCCGTGTGCTTTTCTTTACCGGGGGGTAGGTGGATAGGGGCTAAGAGAGTGGGTGGTTGGTACGGTGGCAGAGTGTTCTGCTGGTCAACTGTACATTGACGGTAGTTAAAGCAAAATTGAAAATGTCAAATGTTTTACACACTCGACGCCTTATTGCTTATTTGCACTTGAGACGAGTATACTACCTACCTCTCTCTCTCTCTTTATATATATATATATATATAGATATATACATAGATATCCCTTTTGCTCTTTGTGATTCTGTTTGTGTTTTTGTGGCTTTGTCCTGACGCTTGCAGGTGAAATCAGCAAGCGCGCAGACAGGTTTTCTACTCGAAGAACACGAATCGCAGCCAACTAAAAGCACATTAATTTAACAATCGTCACCAGTGCTTTCATACAGAATATCCTTTCAACTGTGGTATATATTACAGTGCAGCTTTAGCTTGCTTTGCTTAGTTAATACTATAAACAAAATTATTTTAACAAAACCCCTTTTCACATCATTAATCGTTTCTTTTGATTGAATAATAAAATGAATAAAAAGATATTGCAGTAATTGCTGAGATTTGTAGTCCTTCTTATTGTGGGAAATTTGTTTGTGGTACTTAGAAACATCAGAAGCAAATGAGATATTCTTGAAGTAGTTGTAGTACTAAATAAGCAAATTTGAACATTAACTACAAATATTTACCAGAAGTTAGCGAAAAACATATTAATAAATAAACACATCCTCAATCTCAATATGCTGTCATATTTACAGCGCACACAGAAAGAGTATATATATGTTTATATATATATATATATATATATATATAGATATAGATAGAGCGATTCGCAGTTTCCAACCATTGTAATGCGCTTAAAATTTGAATAATGAATTGCTGCGGCAGCTGCAACTTAGTAAGCCTACTTACTTAATGGCAACAAAAGCACAGTCTATTGTTTGTGCTGCATAATCAGACAGACGGACGGACGGACAGACAGGCAGACGGAGAGACGGAGACACAGACAGATCGACTGACGGCAACAATAGCAGCGACAAATACTCCATTGGCTTGGAGTCTGTGCAATTAATAATGCAATGTCGGCGTTTACAATACCCAGAAAGGAAACTCTGTTGAATTCTAAGTTATCTGAAAAATTTTCACTTTTTTTTTTGCTAATGACGCATTGCTTTTCATTCGTATTATTGCCTTGTCTACTTCTCGGCTTCTTTTCACCCGAACAAAAGAAACTTACCCTCAAAGAGAAACTTCTTTGGTTGCAAAAGCAAAAAGGAGAACAACAAATTTCAATAAAACATATTTCTATCATTTGAGAGCTTTTCAAATATGCTGAAAAATACGTTTTAATTGCCGGTTAGACTTCATAGTTCAAGTTTGAAATTTGTGAAGTTTGTATATATAAATGAAATAGAGCACAAATCTGACATAATGAAAATGAAGTAGTAAGCAGGAGGAACGCCAAACAAGCTGCTCCTTTGTCCGGTGCGCCAGCTCCTCAATCAATTATGGCCAAATGCATGTGTGTGAGTGTTCCTGTGTGTGTGTGTGTGTTTTGTTTGTTATTTGCATAAATGCAAAGTCGACATGTTTGAAGAGGGCCAACTGCAACAGGAACTGTTGTAGTGCAACGGAAACGGAAATGCAAATGGCTTACAAGAGCGGAAATCTATTTCAATAAACTTGCGACATTGATAAATTAATAATCAGACATTTTGTGGCAACTCCATTTTGCACGCTAGCACTAGGCTGCAATTGCATTCAACAAACATCTCAACAAGTCTGTGCAACATTTTGCCACACTGACTTTTTCCTGTCATTGTCGTTTTGGGTTTGAAATTCAATTAATATCCAATGCCACAAGACATGGGCATATGGGGCAACAATTGCAAAGCGTACCTGCGAATAGGACGAGCACTCACACACACACACACACGCACACGCACAACACGATCAAACGAGTAATTTGAATACCAAAATGTCAGAACCAAAAATTGAAGCCAAAAACTCCCCATAGAACCCAATTGGATGCTATATGGTAGATGATTGTGACGTTGCCTTTGCCTTTGTTATGTCAGTTTGACATTCGGAATTAAAATTCTGCCAGATGATTTATGCATCAGATGTCTGTGTTTAGATGCAGAGCTACACACTATCTCCATATCTCTAGGTGCAACTAACCATCTACCTCTGCTGGGCCTCTATCTGCATTTTTGAAATCTGTTAATTGTTTTGCTGTTTGCTGCAATTGTGGCCATGTGAGAATCCAAACATAAACACGTCTGAAGTCCACTAGACCCGATAAAAAGCAGCTCTGTTTGGTTGCTGTTGCCACTTTTGCTGACGTTGCAATTATCCTGGCTTCTTCACCCGACTCCCAGCCTGCTGTCAAACTGCCAACTAATTTTCAGGCAGGCCGCCGTCAAGCACAGTTTTTGGCCCAAACTGCTAGCTTGTTAGCGTGTGGTTTGGCTTTGGCTTTTCTCAACCTCATACTGCGTTCAACTTCGGCTTCTGCTTCTGCTGCTGCTGCTGCGTCTGATTCTGATTCAGCTTCAGCTTTTGGACGTCGCCTTTGAAGCTGTGGCTGCGGCTGCGGCCGGGGTAGGGGCTGAGGCTGGAGCTGAGGCTTTTGCGCTTAAGTGACAAGCCGGAGATGGGTTGGGTGCATGCAACAAACACAGCACGAATTAACACACACACGCACACAGTTCGAGTGGCAAACGGCGCCTTGCTGCGGTAAATGTTGTCATCTTTGCTGCACTTTCAGCTTTTTGATATTATTCAGTTAAGCGTTGAAATTTTCTAATTTTTGCCACACGTACTTAAGTGCCCTTGCTACTGCTAGTTAATACTTGCCACTGCCACTGACAGCCAAACAAACCCCTTCAAAGCTTTGCTGAATAACAACAACAAAATAAAAATAGCTTTAAGATTTCGTTTGTAGATTAAATTAAAGCATTTTAATCAAACTGTTTAAGCAGCAACAAAAGTAACAATTTAAATTATTACAATTTATTATTATTCAATAAAAAAAAACATAGAAACTTAAAATTACTAAATTTGTTCAATGTATATTTTTGTTCCACATCTTATTCAAATCTCCCATCGATTATTTCGCTTCTTAGTTAATGTTGTGGAATATTTGTGGTCTCTTGGAATGTAATGCTTTAATTCATTCTCAATCATCTCTCATCGGAATATTTCTTCACTGCATTTTCCACAACAATTATTAGTTACATTCCAAGATAAAATTCTTGCAGTTGCAAGTTGAAAAGCAAATTGTTATTTTAAAGCGATCGCTGGATATTTGTTTGTTTGCTGAGTGAATGGCGAGTTTGGAGGCCTTCTTTGTCCAACTAACATTTATCAGCCGGCAGCTGGCAAAGTTTTTGCCAACACTTCTTCTGGTCTGTTGACTCTTTTCAATCTTTTTTCAATGCAACGCGTAGCACTTTTTTTGTTGCTGCTGGTTTTTTGTTTTTTTTTTTTTTGTATTTGCTGGCGACGCATTTGAAATGCAACGAATTTTACACCGTCTGCTGAATTTGCATTGAGTGACACAATATAAATCCGAAAGTAGTTGAACCACGTCGCCCAAATGCTTTTTTAATTATGCACCAAACACAACAACAAATGCAGCAACTTTTGTTCTAGCACGGCACGAGTTAGACTTGCCAGTCGGCGCCTAACTCAAGACTCATTGCCAGCCATCTCTTTCTGTTTTTCACACATTCTCCGTCTCTGTCTCCTGTGTGTATTTTGTACTTGCCTCTTTGTACGACGAATTCAAGATTGTGCTCAGCTCAGACGGCAGCTAGACAAGATTTGCCATCTGACTTTTGTTGTTGCCAGACTGCCAGATTGCCAGACTATTGTTGCTGCTGCTGTTGTTGTTATTGTTGCTTATGTTGCTCTTGTGGTGGCACTGACAGACGCCGGCACCAAGAGGACGACTCTGTGGCATGGAACTTGACATTGCTGCATAGGCCGCCCAGTGTCTGAGTGAGTGCTTCAACGCTAAATGTCATGTTGGCTGACATTAATCCTTGTCGCGTGCATGCACTGTCTGTCACACACACACACACACACTTAACACACACTCACACACACTCACACACACTCACACACACAATCTGGTTTTACATTTTTAAACTGATACTTTAAGGCGCAAAGAAATGTGGTTTTCGGCTCGCAAAATATAAATGTAAATCGAATAGTTATGCAAAATTCATTGTTTGCCATTGAGCAAAAACTATGTCGAAATAAAAACTGGCACAACAACTTCTGGCGGTAAACAGTTGCTTAATGAATTTTTAACTGTAACCAAATACCGTTGCAAAGCAACTAAATAAACAAATGCATTTGTTTATCTTTCCTTATTTTTTATTGTGCCTTATTCAAATCGAATTGCGCGCTAGAATAAATAAACTTGGCTAGTTTGTGTTGATTCCGCAAAGCGAATTAAGCACGTTCAAAGAACTCTTGATTTCTGCTATTATTCGGAATCATTTTGTTATTGTTACAATGCTTAAATGTTTGTGTATAATATACACATTTGAGCCTCGGATTATTTCCAGTTTTGTAACAACATTTGACAGGAAACCCGAATAGTAAAAGTGCGTCAAGTTCAGCTAAAGATTTTATCCAAGGATTAAACTATTCAGTATTGACAAGGAGAGTTTAAAGACCTAGGAAATAACTGTCAAATATCTGAACACAGGCCGGAAAAGAATCAAACAATATTGCAGAATTAATTTGACTTACTTTCAATAAATAAATATCTTTACAATAAAAGAGTAATCAATAAAAAGGTTGCCTCTTTCTAAAAACAGTGTTTTTCTTTTCTTAATCCCAAGTAACAATATTTAAAATTGCCAATTATTTAAAATATTCAGAGTCGTTTTAGTTTTTGAGCTTTTAATAAATATATTTCATGAAAATATAGAAAAAAGCCTTGCCAATTTTAATACATTTTTTAACGCACAAAATCAAGGACATTTTACTAGTTTTCTGGGCGACTTTCTAAATTGCAATGCCAATTTTTGTTGCAGCTATTTGTAAAATTGGCAAATTGGCTGTGTGCTTAAGTTAAAATAAGCAGTCATTACATTGGCTGACTTTGGGGCATGCCACGCCGATCTGTGTCCACTCAACCTGCCTATTTGCATGTGGAGGAGGTTTTTAACGAGCTTCGACAAGCATTTTTTTTAAGTTTATGCAGCGCTAGTTTGTTTGTTTGGGCGCAAGTCGCACGCACAGCGAAATGCTTGCGGCACATGTGGCATGCAATTAGGCTAAAAATAAGTGTATAGCCCGGCATCGATGTATTGTTGTGAGCCGAAAGTTGTCATTATGCAAAATATGTTGCATTATTTATTGCATAAATACAGGCGCTGACATTGCATGTTCGCCTGGCACAAAGTTTGTGGCACACACACACACACAGGCAGTGAAGTAAACAAACAAGCTGAAAACCGCAAAGCCAACAACAACGACAACAGCAACAGCAACGTGCAACACAATGGCCGCCGCACTTAAAATTAATTGAACTTGAAATAAGTGCCGCTCCACAGTTTGTTTGTAGCTCATGAGAAATTCTGTGGCCAAGCCAAAAGGCAAAAACTTTGGCAACACCAACACACACACACACAGAGTGAGAGAGTAAAGCTTTCATTAGTTTTTTGAAGTCGGGGCAAGTTTAATGCTGTCGCATGTCCTGTGTTCTGTGTGTGTCCTGAGTGTTCTGCCCAGCCGTTTATTTCTACTGCTGCTGCTGCTGCTGCTGATGCTGCCTTCTTCCAGTTTGCTGGTCAAGTTGCAAAAGGCAAACTTAATATTTAGTGCCATTTGCTTGCTCTGACAGTTTGCCGAAGTCAAATTGTTGTTGTTGCTGCTGCTGCTGCTCCTGCTGTGGTCTCTTCTTTTGCTTCCACTTTTTTTTGCTTCCTTTTAAGCAGCAGCAGCAGAAGTTGCGAGCGAGTAGAGTGCATTGAAATCTTGGCAAGTAAGTTGAGTAAGCCAACTTGCCACAACAACAACAATAGGCTGGCAGCGAACAACAAGGACACAACACGACAAATGGTTTTTATCGCTTTTTTGATGTAGTTGCTGTTGTTGCTGCTGTTGTTGCTGCTCTATTCTTGTGCTATTTTTGTGCAACTTTTTATACATAATGCATAAAAGTTGCCACGCCGCTGACAGTTTGAGTGACCACAGCGCACAATAATAACACACAACAACTAAGAAAACAAGAAGCAACAACAATGTTGGTCAAGCAACATCAGTTGAAACTTTTCGATGTTTTTATTTGGCATCATCAAAATGCGATTTGAGCAGCTTAAGTTATTAAACCTTCATGTAAATTATGCAACAGAAAACTAAAACAACAACAACCACAACAAAACAGGGGTGTGTGTGTGTGTGTGTGTGTGTGTGTGTGTGTGCTTGTCATTTGTCTATTGTTTGTCAAAAAGTAGTACGTGTCAAAGCGACAGCCAAATTAAGCTGTCATTAAGGACTTAATTAAAGTCCTTTGTTGAAAGTTGACATTGTGCAAAGAAAACGTTTGCTGCTGCTGCGAAAAATACAAATGACAACAACAACAACAACAACTGCTGCTGCTGCTGCTGCTGCACTTGCGGATAGAGCGAGAAAGAGCGAGAGGGGAAAACATGTAAAGCAAAAAGGGATATGACATCAAAGCAGCTAACCGAATATGAGTGCGGATGTGTGTGTGTGTGTGTGTGTGTGTGTGTGTGTGTGTGTGCTGAGCATGTGTCAAAATTTTCAACAGTATCATGGCATATTGTGTGTGAGTGCGAGGGGGACGGCAAGAGTGCGGGCATAATGAGGCAAGGCGATGCTGCGAAAACTCATTAGCAGGCAAACAGACAATCGGGCAGACAGACAACGAAAGACGCAGACAGAGGCAGTGCGAAAGAGTGAGACAGATGGTATTAAATAACACACGCAGCAGAAAACGCTTGCCAAAAATGAATACATAAGCGACTTGCCTTTTAATTAAATACATATATAAATGTATATACATATATATATATATATACACATATATGCATATAAACTCATAAAAAAAAATAACACTAAAATGGAAATCGCCCTGAAAACTGCATAAAATGTTCTGCTTTTGTTTTTAAATAATTACCAAACGTTCGCTGAAGCATTTCGTAAAATTGGTAAAATTGTTTTTTCTATTTTTTTTTTTTGTTTTTAATATATTTCTACATAAAAAATAAGAATGATCATAATTTGTCTACAAGTATTTGTCAGACTGTCTAAATTTGTCCACAAGCTATTTAACAAAACTTTAACTGATTTTTGCATCATTATACGAAAACCATTATTAATAATAGAAAATATCTCTAAAAAGCAGAAATTTAGTTTTCTTGCTTTTGTTTTTATTTCAAATCTGTTCATTAAATTAATTAAAAATACATTATTTGCTTTTATATATCAGTCTATGTATGTAATAATAGAAAACATTTCCATTTGCATTTGCAGTGGTTGCTGCAGTTGACAAGGCGGCAAACAGTTAACAAGCGGCACTCTCTTACGTTGTAGCGCCACAAGGCGGTATTCAATTGCAGCAACTGTGACTGCCAAACTGTTTTTAATTGCCGCCCAAAGGTATGCACAGAGAAACAGCAGCAAAAGCTGCCTCGAAATGCCAGTATTGCCAGCACACCAGACAAAGCCACCTGCATTTCCGCATCCGTCCCTGCATGTGTGTGTGTGTGTTTGTGTGTGGGATTACAGGGGAAACAAACGTTTCGCTTTCAGTGTGTGTATCTGTCTGCTTAACAAAATGACTTTTATTTTGAGAGCTCCATTCAAAATTGTTGTCGTCGTCGTCGGCAGCAGTCGCCGGCAGCATTTAAAATAATCACATTTTGAGCATCGAGCATTAAGCACACACACGCATAGAGACACAGACATGCAAATAACAGCACTTTAAAATAGCTGCACACAGAGAAAGCGAGAGGGAGATAGCGAAAGCATTCCCAAAAATTGAAACTGTGAATGGCAATGAGATAGCCAAACAGACTGCAATTTTTGCATACTTCTCCAACGTTTTGCAACACATTTGTTTAGGCCAATGTGTTCTCATCACTCTCCCTCGCTCTCTCTGTCTGTCTCTCCCTCTCCCTATCCTCCTTCCAACACACTCCATCCAACAATCAAAAGTTGCAGTGCTGCCATTTGTTCTGCATTCTGCCACCCACTCCATTTTTGGAGATTCTTTGCAAGGTGTCCACTCAAAATTCCAACGGACCACCCTGTCTGAGAATTATGCGGAGCACAGCCTCAATTTTGGTTGCTTCTGCGCCACAATCCAAATACCAGAAAACTTTGCGACTAATACCAACAACCATTCGTTTGCGGTCTTAAATTATGATATTGGAACTTCTATTCTACAATTTCATTTAACTTTTCATTCTACTTAAACCGAATTAACCAATTTATCGAAATAGGCATATCATTTTGCTTTTGTCAGCTAGCCGCCAGTATTTTCTAGTATATTATCTTGACTATCCAGCAAGTGTTCATCTTGGCTACACATTATTCTTTGCCTTAGTCAGTTCGGTCACACCGCGAGCGACGCAACTAGTGATCTTGTGAAGCTTGCGCGTTCATCTTTTGTTTGGTTTTCATTATTGGGTTTATTTTTGTGTGTGAAAACCGATCTGCTATTCATCAATTGTAATACATTCGCGCAAATAATAAATATTTATATTGCATACCATACTTGCACACTACACACATTGTTCAACATTTTCCAGTTTTTTTATTTAGATTTTCAGTGTGTATGCATCTTGACCTATGTATGTATGTGTTCACACACAGGCTTACGTATGTTAATGTGTGTGTGCATTTCTTGCCTTCGCTGCAAGTAAATCTGGGTTGCCAGACTCAACTACTTTTCAAAACATATTGAAATGAAATAGATTAGTTCATATTGACAATATGAGTAGCTAAATAACTTCATATGTGTACCTAAATAATAATAATAAATGAATAGAACAGTTTTTTGACACGAGGAACTGAAAATTATAAACAAAGATAATTAAACGCTGTGCGCCGACGCTGTGGCAACCTTACTCAGTCAGCTTCAGCTTGTTTACATATTATACCGCTCGCACGCACGCACGCACCTACCGCTCTCGCCTCTCGCTCACACCTGTGCGATGGCTTAGCGGAAATGTGAAAGAATTTGTCGGCCAGCTCTTTGTTGTTGTATTTGTTGCGTGGGCTCGCAGCTGAAGAAAAAACTAGTTTGTCGCCTCTTTTGTTTGTAATAGTGTGTACCTACTATTTTTATATTATTGTTGTCATTAATTTTGGAGTGTAAATGCTTCGAAAATTGAATGCAGACCAACGCGCCAAACTGTAGAATTGCAAAACTGTAAATGTGTGTGAGTGTGTATATGCATTTATCATTAACCAATTTTACCAACGCAGAGCAAGGAGGAAATTTATTTAAAATCCATTTGCTGCTGCAAAATCAATTTTGTGGAAATTGCATTGCAAGTGTAAAAATATTGAGTGACCATTAAAAATAATACAACTTAAATGTGTTAACAGTTATTTAAAAGGAATTTTTTTATTTTGTATATCTGACAAGTAAATTGCCAGCGGTTGCCAGTTGGATCAACAAACACAGTCGACAACATTTTCCCACAGCTATCTCCCTCCCTGTTTCTCTCCTGTGTGTGCAATTAAAAAACACGCAATAATCCAATTGAGGTTTGGGCAGGCCAGTGTGCCCACACCCATAAAGGAAAAAAGAAAAACAACAAATAAAACGAGAGAATGCAATTGCTGCAATTGATTCCTTCGTTGCTTGCACTCCTGCTGCTCTGCTGCGGAGCACAACAAATTGCTGGCGACTACGAAAACACATGGAATTTCTACTATGAGCAACCATGTTGCGCCGGCAACGAGCAATCGAACTATCCGAGGCACAAAAGAGGTAAACTTATCAGAGACCTTAACGACTGCAATTAACACGCACTTCGATAACCGCATATCGATCAAATTAATTACAAAAATATTTAAATGCTATTTATGCGGCAGCAATTTTCGATTAATCACACTTTTTTTTTTGCTAATTCTTAATTGTTTATTTATGAGTGCATCGCGTGAGAGCATTTTTAAAATAGCATAAATAATATTTTTAATATGTACTCGGGGTATTGATATTATTTTTCAATTTACATGCAAACGCAAAAGAATACAAACCAAAAAAAGATACAATGTGTAATATAAATAAAATAATATGCAATTGTAATTTATTTTACCCAATACTGTTTTTGTTATTTATCTTATTCGTGGCGATATTAATTCAGCACGTTTTTGTCATTAAAAAAAAAAAAACGTTTTTGTATTGGCTCCGACTACTTTTTAATATGTTATTTGTTAACTTTTTTCTTCACCTTTTTGTTATTGTTGTTGTTATTTATATCATTTTTACAGCAGCGCATAATCTGCATATTAATATCCGAGCCCATTGTTATTCATCTGCATGTCTATGAAACAAATATACACACATTTATCAGTATCATACAAATAGCCAAGTTAATACTATAACTAGCAGCAATTATTTATAGTTTATGCGTGCCTGTGAACAAAGCGTAAGGGATAAAGGATAATAGAGTAGAGCAATAATAACTGAATCCGCTAAAAGTTCAAAGACCCATAAAACAAACTTTGCCCAAATACCATTTTTGGTTGTACATTCTATAATTTCAAATGAACAAAGAAATGAAAAAATCAAAACGATTGTAAAACCGGTTAAATTGTGATTCGCTACCAGACAACATTATGTAGTCATTTACATTTAGCCAAAGTACCGAAAACGGCTGGGAAGCCGTTGTCTATTTGTCTAGCTTGCCCATCAAGCCAGTTTCCGACCAGGTTGAAACAAAAAAACCATTCATTAATCATGCTATCGGCCTAATTGTATATTTTTAATAAAGCCGTGGCCATCGATTTAATAACCTTTCCAAAATAAATTAGCAAACGTATTTTTTAAAATATTTTTTTTAATAACTCTCTTCGATTTACTAACATCTATCATCGTCTTTCTATTAAAATAAACAAATTAAAAAGCAGTTTATTAAAATGTTGCGTTCGGCATAAAATTAAAAAAGAAGAATTAAATTATCTTTCTGTCAGCTGTTTGTTTCTTTTTGCGACATCGACACAAAATTCTCCTGGTGAATTCCCAAAATTCTCCAACATTCCCTACGAATATTGAATACATCTTCACATTCTGTTAAAATTCGAGAGTGAACGAAAAGTTTAAAAGTGAAATCAGGCTATTATTGATATGTACGAGTATTCCACATTTTGCACTCCATTCTATAAATATGTATGCGTAAATGGTTGTACGTGCAACGTTTTCCATAGATTTTCCACATTGTCACATATTTAAATCCCAAGTAAATATTTTCTGCTTTGTATCTTTGTATCTGTCGTTTTTTGTATAGCCTTTTAAATTTCTTTGGCATTTTCTTGCCAACATTTTTGCTGTAAGACGCATATGGAGAGTGACAGAATAGCAGTGGAGAGTGTCCTGTGGCAGCTTCATGTTGCATGTACATGTCCAGTAAACATGTTCTAATAGTTCACGTTCAAGAGATGCTGCCCAATGGGGTTAAATGGTTTGCCTGTATGTGTGTATGGGGCATGCAACACACAGTTACTTTGGCAGCATCAGCTATAACCGTTGCATAAAAGTTCACGTGCCGAGCTGTAGCGAAAACAACAAAAATAACTGAGTTGCACTTGTTGTTGCAGTTGCAATTGTTGCTGTTGTTGGTGCTGCTTGACGCATATTGTAGTTAACTCGCCGGCTAAGCACTTGTAGCAGGAACGTGAGGCGATTAGAGAAAACGCTGCAAGTTGTTTGCGCATACTTTGAGCATAAAATGCATTGAGGTGTCCTCCTCCTGGAATAGTGTCCTATGTCTGTGTGTGTGTCTGTGTATCTGTGTGTCAGTGTATCTGTGTGCCCTGTGTGTGTTGAGCCATTTCAAAAATGCAGCAGCTGCTTTTAGTCAATGTGTGTGTGTGTTTATGTTTTGAGCCATAAATTAAACGCAAAGCCACAAAAAGCTAAAAACTATACAAAATAAAATGAGAACTATAAATTTTAATGGACGTATAAAGTTGCTTGGTTGGCTTTTATTTGCGGCCTGCCTGCCTGCCTGCCTGCCTGCCACATGCAATGAAAAATTGTTATTTTTATTTATTTAACGAAATTAATTGCATTTCAAGTTTGATCCACAATTTATGCCCAGCTGCAACACACTGGCATTGCACCCAAAAGGTTGTCTCCCCAACTGATGCTCATTTACCCACAAAGTGTTCATGTTATGCCTCGCTGCACTCTTGCCCCTTCCCCATCATTGTGCCTCACAAATTTCGTCAGTTCATTTGTTGACTCAGTGCCGCAGTGGCAAATGATTCGTGTCTTTATTTTTAAAAATTCCACGCCTCAAACAGAGAATGAGAGAGTGAGATAGAGATAGAGATAGAAAGAGGTAAAGAGAGAGAGAGAGAGAGAGAGAGAGAGAGTTGTCCCTTGTCTTGTTTTGCCTTTTGGTCTTTTTCTTATTATTCTGTTCTGTGTTTTTGCTGCTCTGCCACGCCCCGCTGTGCTGCTCATTACTGATAGAAAGACTTCATTAGGTAGTCGGTATGTATATTATATATATGCAATAGAGCGTACGCGTAGCAGCCACATCGGGGCACTGAAACATGTTTTCATTTCCTAAAATTGCAAAATTTGTGTGTAAAGAAAATAAATGATGTATGAGAAAGTAAATTCAGTTGCTTTAGATTTTTGTAAATTATATTTATTTTAGTAATATTTATTTTATTTATGATTATATATATGGTTTATTTATATTAGATTAAATTCCTTTTGTTAATAATATTTATTCCATTCATATATTCTTTTGTATGTATTTAGTTCATGTGCAATTATTTATGATTGCAGCTTTTTAGCTCAAATTTTGTATCGTTTCTAGTTTTGCCATGCAAGTTGCAGTTTATCTGAAACTTGTTGGTTTTTTACCCTATTTTCAATCAAAAACGTTAACTAAAATGTAGCTTTATTTTATTTTTTTATTTGGGAGCTTAACTTAAAGTATGCTGCTGTTTAATCAACAATTAAATGTCTGCTCTTCCAAGCTACATTAAAAATTTAATATTAAATTCCAAGCTGAACACAGCCACGCAGTTTGAGATGCACTGCACTGCCGCATGCGAGCAATTCAAACTGTAGCTGGAATGCTTGACCCATTAAACGGTTTTTGTGATAAGTTGAAACAGCGTAGGCGTTATCCAAACACTGACCACGCACAAAACTCACATAACAAACAGCAACAGCAATCTGAGTGTGTTTCTGTGTGTGTTTCTGTGTGTGTGTGTAAAGTTGGTGTGTGTTTTTGTGTTGATGCTCACGCGCAATTAAAAGTCAGTGACACGTTTTCATTTAAGTGCTTAAGCATTTGTGTATGTCTATGTCGATGTGTGTGTGTGGCTGGGTCGACTTTTATGAGAGTCACATGTTACACAGGGCACATAATGAAAGTTCCTTGCCGCAAATTGAGTAACGAAGTGTGCAGGCGTTGCCACTCGCCTTGTTTTAGTTGCTCCTGTTGCCTTTGCCATTCTTGTTCTTGTTATACCCTATAGCCATCTGAAATTGCCATAAAAGGGTAGCACAAAGTTGTGCAAATTGTTGATCTGTAGAGCAGAAAATATCCATCTGAATTTTAGAAAATCCCCATACGGCGGCAAGTCTAACTCAACTTATTATGCAGAAAGCATATTTCTAAAAAGAATGCTTTATCTTTTGAAAATGATTACTAAAAAACAAGACAAACTCTAAAATAATTTAGATTTAAGTAAATATCGTTTAGAGGACGGTGTTTTTATGGACCCTAAAATAAAATAATTATAATATAAGGTATATAACTATATATACTATCTATATAACAGGGTATTTAACTTCTACAATTTTAAAGGTTTAACTTTTTAAATACTTTCTTCTCCTTTAGATTAAAGTGTTTTTTTTTGTTTGTATTAAGCAATTTTCTTATCTGGCTACAGGGTATCACCAAGCCTGGCACTCTCATCTAGCACACTTTCACTTCTTGTTGTTGTTTGTTTGTTGTGGCTGACAAGCTGGTAGAGCTGCGAGAACGCGTTTGTTGCCAACTGGCGTTAATGCAATGTCAAAAGCTGTTAGCTCAAAAGCTGAGAATGCAGGGCAGAAAAGCTGCTGCCAGAGTAGCCATGGCGAAGGGTCTCTGTGTGTGTGTGTCTGCGTGTGTGATTCCTGCATGAATCCTGTGTCCCAGTTTCTCTTTGATCAGCCTCTTTGCTGTATTGTGGACGGCCCAAAGTGTGTTAACGCCAAAGTTTGCAGCAGCGCTCACCAAATTGAGTTTCAGTCCAAACACCTGACACGAAAATTAATAATGTTAGTTCGCCAAGTGTGGCAGGAGAACAAAGCCAGGACAAAGGACATCATTAAAAACTAGGTTTTTCTCGTTTATATTTTTTTTAAGTAAGTATTCTGTCGGAAGTTTTACGCGCCAGCAAAATCACGTTTCTTTGCACCAACAACAACTTTGAAGTTGAATTTATGAGCGAAATAACTTGGTTGAAACTAGCGCTTACCGAACTCTTTCTACTTGCCACACATTTCCTTCCGCCCCAACTTCCGTCCTGCAACTGCAGTTCATTGTCAGTGCGAATACCCTGCATCTCAACTGCATATTTCAGCTACAATATGCATTATTCTATAATTTAAAAATGTTTTTTTTTTTATTTGACTTTCAGCCTTGAAATATTTCTAAAGAGTAAATTCTTCAATTTATCATTCATTTCATATACGAGTATATATGTTTATTAATATATAATTAGAGGGTATTTAGGCGTCGTTGTGCTTGCTTGCATTTTTTTCCTATTCTTGTTCTCTGTTCATATTTACAAATCATTAAGCTGCAAAGTTTGCACAATGAGAGAAAGAATTCTTGCCAAAGTTGTATAAAACATTTGATTGATAAACTCAACCCGAGTCGAGTCGACTTGGAGCAAATTCCGTTTGCGGCTGATTAAAGCAGCTGATGCAGGAAGTTAAATAAATGGTTCTTATCAGTGAGCGCAGTGAGGGTGAAAACTATTAAATGTATTACACTTAATTAGAGTAGCAGCAAAAGCGAGGAACAATCGTCAAACAACAATCGACATTTAACATTAAACTGGGCAAATGGAATTATGTAATGCAAAATGCAATCAGTGGCATATTAATCCAACATTACCATAACAACGAGGGCATAAAGAGCAGCGGGTTCACTTATATTCTATGTCGTTAGCAAAACTCAATTATTAAAACTAAATCACAAATACAATTTGTGCACGAGTCGAGTCGAGTCGAGGAGTGGCGGGACAAACAAGTCACTTAATGTCAATTTGCATTTGTAATTTTGACAGGATAGTATCGAAAGAGTTAGATACACACACACACATGTATATATATATATATATATATATATACATATATCTATACACATACATATATTTATATATCTAAGACCAGTTGACTGTGGATGCATTAGTTTTTGGTCACTTTAATTGAATTTCATTACGGGCATAATTGATTTAGACAGTGCGTGTAGAAATTTGCCAGAAACTTGCTATTTGCTGTTATGCATTGTTAATCAAGTGCGTTGCAAGTGTGTGTGTGTGTGTGTGTGTGTGTACTTACATTATGCACTTAATTATGCAAGAGACTCACATTTAGCATGCACACTATTTAAGTATCACAATGAGTGGCTCTCGCTTACTCAAATTCCACAACTGCTTTGTATCTCTCTGTCTGGCTCTGTGCCACTTAAGTGCTCATTTTGTAGCGTCATTTTGCCTTGCCACTTGTCGGTGAATGCATGCGAAATTAAGCGGCACCGCAAAATGTTTATGTTCCCGCTGACTCCGAAGGTAACCCAATAGCTAAGCTGCTGCTGCTGCTGCAACAAAACACACAAAAAAAGAAAAGAAAAAACTTCAAATGGCTTGTCCTCGTTTATGACGCTCCAAATGGACACACACATTTTGGCCAGTCCAAGGCTCTATTAACAACAACTACAAAAAACCACACACATATGTGCACCATCTCTCTCACTCTCTCTTTCTCTCTCTCTCACTCTCTCCCTCTCTCTCTCTCTATCTGGCTGCAGCAGGCTCATCAAATGAAGTTGCCAAAGCTCGCAAAACACCAAAAATGAAACTGTTGCCACATTTGTTGAGTTTTTGTTGCAGTCTGCTGCTGTTGCAGTGCTTTGGCCAGCAGCAGCAAAGCGCATAAGTGCCAAGCCAGCCCAGTCTGCTTTCAGCTGCTCGTTTTTGTTGCTGCTTTTTATGAGTACGGTTTTTGCATTTGCTATTTGGCAACAAAATGAACTCAACTGCTGCTGCTGCTGCTACTGCTGCTGCTGCTGCCCGAACATAAAATGTACTAAATAGAGTTGAAAATGTTTCGCACAGTCTGCCAGCAAAATGCAGTAAATGACTGCAGGCGGCTGCTTTAACATCTCTGTATTTTCAATATTGATGCCCCATTTGAGGTTCAGTCAACAGCACACAAAACTCCAAAAGTCTGCAGTTTATGCGTATCCATTTTGTTAACAATGCAAGCCAAAATCAACTTGATACTTTACTGTTATTGACAACAACTTGATACTTTATTGTGATGTTAAAGAACTCAACTTAAAACGATTAATACTCAAACTTAGCTAGAGAAAGTGAGTTAGTTAATAAAACTATAATTTCTTGTTTTGTATTCTACTCACTTATAGTCAAAATCACAAATATTAATATCATTATTATTAATTAGATACGTTTTCAACTAGTTTAAGTTCTGAATTTTATTTATTGTAAATAACATTTAAACTTGGTTAACGTATAAATAAAAATTGAGTTAGAAATATAAAAAAAAGAATACACATTTCTGGTTTCATTTACATTATTTATTATTTCACAAAAAGCCAATTTTTTTTCGTTATAAAGAATAGCAAAATTCTCAAATTTATTTATTGCCTAACTTAAAATTGAGTTGGAAATGTTCTTTAAATGAAACTAAAATTTCTTTATTCGTTGACATTTTTAATTCAAGTTACTCTCTTAAAGTAGAGTTTCACCATATCAAGAAAAGGATTAAAAGAACTGCAAATATTTTAAAATCAAGGTCGCATTTGCCATTTAATTTTAAGCGTATTTTTTTTCTGTGTGAAACAGATGAGCCGAGTCGCTGCTGAGGCTGATGCGTTTTAATTATTTTTACATACAATTTCTCGGCAAATGAAATGGCAACCACTTGAAAGCGGTCTTGCAACCGGCAAGCGGCAAGTTGCTCCACTGGGGCTGCCGCAGGCCACGAATCAGCGCACAAGTGTGGATAACAACACGCCTAGACATCAGACGTCTAGACAGTTTTCGAGTGCTTTATGCTGACGTAGTGCACACACAACAAACACACAATACACACAACAAACACACACAACACACACACACCGAAAGAGTTGCCGACAAGCTGAAGCCATTGCTCATAATTAGCCAGCAAAATAATGGGAAATTTACATAGCATGCGTAGTCAAGAGAATTTAGAGACTGCATGTGGAAATGCCTATGAAATGGCTGTGTTTTCAACATCATTCAAATTCATCATAAGACATCGGCAAATGATAAATGACAAGCAGTCAACTTGATTCTAAAAAGACATTAATTAATGCTGAAATTGTGAGAAAACTAATTCAAATTCACATTTATTTCATTTAAATTTAGAATGCGATATCTACAAATCAAAAGAATTTCTTTACTTCCAGAAGTTTGTCTTAGGCAGAAAGACTTATTCTCGATATATATATATATATATACATAAGATTTTTAAAGGCATAGGAAATAATTTAAAAATATATATTTTTTGTAGCTTTAGGATTGAAGTTCATATTTTGAATTAATTAATCTTGATTTATTTAAGGCACATACTGTAAAATATGCCTGAAAAGAAGTGTTCGGTTAAAGCTCAACAGTTAATCTTAAAGTCAAACAATCTTAACCGCCGAACACTGCTTTTATGTGTAATCCTTGTATTTTAATTGCTCACACTTTCGAAAACACACAAAGAAATGAATTCACAATTTTATAAACTGTTTTAAATGCCGTCATCAAACTTGTAAGTGCACCTTTTTGAGTTTGTGAACGCTGCTTGTGGCATCTATGGGACCCTTTGGATCCTTTGGAAACCCTTTGGAGCGTTGGCAATGCAAACATTTCAAAGGAAAACTGTCCTGTCACCAAAGACTTGCCACTGCCAGCTGCTTGTGGCCCTTGTGCCCGGTTGTGACAAGTCTGTGTGGCATGTTGGCCTGCGGTGCACAAGACAAATTTTGCAATATGTTCACTGCATTTGAGTCGCATTATTCATTTTTTTTTGTGTATTTGATTTGATAATAACGTTTTTCCAAATAACATTTCCCTCATCACAGGCGAGGGCGAGTTGAAGAAATTGATTTGACTGCCAGGACGCAGAGTCGTAAAGACGAAAGGACATAAGGACGAAAAGACTTACGCATATTTATGAAGCGCATAAAAATTATTGACATATATGGAGTCATAAATACCCAAGCATGTATATGTGTGTGTGTGTGTGTGTGTGTGTATTGCTACTCGCATAAGCACTGTATGGCCATAATAAAAAAAATATATATATATCTGTATAAATCCCCCGACCGAAAATCTAAAGCAATTGCTTTGCCAAAAAAAGAAAAAAACGAGTGAGTAAAAATGTTTGGCTGTCATAAAATTGTGCGCGCGCTTTGAAAGCCAGCTCGTAAATGCAATTTGATTTTGATTGGACTTGGATTAAAAGCAAATAAAGCAGACGAATCTCTCCCCCATCTCTCTCTCCCTCCCCCTCTCCATCCGCGAGTAAAACACATTTACGACTGCTTTTTGGCTTAATGTTTGCCAGTTGCTCAGCTCAAACAAATTTTGCAGCTTCTTCCCACACACAATTGTCGCATGCGACACCTGCCCCAAAGTTTATAGCTGCAACACTTGTATGCATCACAGCGCTGACACTTGCTCTTCAAAGTTTCGGGCTCTTCCGGCGTTGTTTCAAAAAACAATATGCCTACGATTAGCTTCCGTTCAATTTGCAATTTATTATCGTTCGGGCAAAACCAAAAAAAGTAGCAGAAGAAGAAGAGAAGCCACTCAGTTGATTTCCGCAGAAGGCAGTCGTAACAATTTATGCTGTCGCCGGCGCTCAGCATGTGAATAAACATAACATTCACAGACTATCCTATCTGCTGCCTATCGCTTCCGCAGACCCAGCCAGCCAACCAACCAACACTTACAACATTTATGGCCCATATGTATAATATTTTTATAGACTTCGTTCGGAATGCGTGTCTTCTTAATGCCGTGCTAGACAATTGTAGACTGGAAATGGAAATGGGTAAATGGCACTAGCAGCAAATATGTGTTGTGGATATTACCATTGTAAATACGAGTATGCCGCAGATCGTTTAGCAGTCCGAGAAGCTGTTTTTCCCTCGATAAGCCCACATAAAGTATTTCAGTTTTTGCGCACATAAATTCAACTACAAATCGTATCGGCTATTGTTACATTATTGAGACAGCCAATTAATAAATATATGCACATATTTTTGTCATATGTTTATGGGCTTGTTTTTGTACAAAGGCGCCACAAAGTAGGCAATGGTTGCCTGCAAGCTATATAAACGCAAACATTAAACAGGATTTCGAAAGAAAAATACGTTTCGATTTCGAATACTTAGCTAGAGTATGGTCATATTAATATATTAGCCAAACTGGAATGGAGTTCATGATTTACTTCGCCTGCAAATTTAATCGGCTTACTTCAAAATTAGGTACGTTGCATAGGACTCCTATGGCTCAGTTTGTTTCTCACTTGATTCGCTAGTTTAAGCGTTCTAAATAAATATAATTTTCAGCTTAAGTCATTGAGTTGTTATTTCAATCGAGGACTAAAGTCTAAAGTTGTAGACTTAAAGAACGCCCAAAAAAAGCTCAGTAACAACGTGAAAAAGTGGCCAACAACTAACTAAAAGAAAAAAAAGAAGAGCGGCAAAAGTTCGACAGCGAACGACAAACAAAATGCGAGTACACATCCGAAGGGGTTTGGGTTCGGGATCGTTTGGGGGGGGATAAGGAGTACGGGTACAATAACAATTCAAGCGTATACAAGTCGACTTCCGGTTTGGCAAGGACATTTACCCGAATTGTGAGCAATATATGCAAAAGCACACACACAGACACATATATATTGTATATATATATATATATATGTGTGTGTGTGTATAGATATGCATATGTATTTTGTAGTTGCTGTTGTTGTTGTTGTTGCAATTGTTTCCCGTTGGCAAACAAAAGACGCAGATTTTTTTTTTTGCCTTTATTGACACTGCTACTTTTTGGGAAAGCTGAAAAAGCTTCAGTGTTTGCATTTATCCAAAATGTACTTTAAATCGGAAATCAAAAATAGCTGTACTTGTGTGGCATGAGTGTGGCGGGCGGAGATGTACAAGAAAACATGGATGACATAGAAACGGGTAGTATTTGCATTTTCCATTGTTGTGTACGAGCCAGTCATACATACATATATCTATTGATACGTATATATATATATATATATATATATAAATACAAGAATGTATTTTTATATTCTCCTTGATACGCTTTTGCATTGCTAAGCTGACTCGTTGTTTATTTTGATTTGACTTCTCTTTGAGCCTTTAAGGTCAAACTTAGCTGAAGACTCAATATAGAAATCATTAACATATGGGAATAATTATATATTTCTTTGTCAGCATATACGCCCAATAATTACATGTTTTCAGGCCGACACTGTTTAAATGACAAATGTTAAAAGCAGCGGACAATTTGTTTCTTGTTGACATATGCAGAGAAACCCATGAATATGAATATGAGCGTCTCCATAATGACATAATTGTAAGAACTGTCCGCAAATTAATTGGGCGGCATATCGATAGCGCTGTTGAGAGTTTACTGCCTGACAGCCACATTAAATAACAATGCGTGTGTATGTGTTGGTATGTGTGTGTGGGTATGTGAGTATGTGAGTATGTGTGGCCAGAACGTCAGGCACTCTAAGCAAATATTAATTAGTTTAATTAAGCAAATGCGTGCTCAGCGTTTTGCGCCTTAATCTCACACTTTCACACACACACACGCACACACACACTCATGGAAAAGTGCAAACAACGCACAGACAGCGTGTCGTCAATGAAATTAACATAATAAGTGTGCACACACACACACACACACACACACACATCCGACATATAATTAATCAGGCTTGTTCCAAATTCCAATGCTGCTCATAATTTACACAGTGTGGCAAAACACTGGCAACCCAAAAGAATAATAGAGAAATGCGTTAGAAGTGCTGTCTTAGGCATGCCAAAGTTTATATAGACCTCATCGTAGACCGAACTCAAATTGTCGACATCTAAATTTGGAAAGTCGATCGATTATTCTTGAGAAAGCTATATGAAATAGTTGTCGAATGCTGAAAGTTTTTTTTATGCTAACTTTAGGAGCATATTATGAAGCATCACAGATGAGATTGGTTAGGATTGCTTGTCGACCGATTGTTCCTATGTCAGCTATATGGTATAGTAATTTGATAATATCTACAGCCTATAGAAAGACACAAATAAATGTCAAGTTTCAGATATCGCTATATCGACAATATATATATATATATATATATATATATTCAGCGTATACGGTCGGAGAAATCCTCCTGAATGCTTTACAAAGTTAAGAACAAAATTATAATGTAGAAAATGCAATAATAATTCCAAAGATAAAAACCATTCGAGCGAGTTTCAGTTTCCATAGCATACTTTTGTGCATTGGTTTTAATGCAATTTTCACGTGTGAACTGTTTGCAAAGATTTGAACAATTTTCAATGCTTAACTTAAGAAGTTCATCAGAAAGTTTGTTCAATTGAAATAAGATATAAAGCTCCACTCGCAACGCAGCGGAGATCTTTGCGCTTAATACGCACAACTCAGTGCATTTTCCCTGTGTGCGTCTGTGTTTGGAGTATTTGTGTTGGCCAAAGTGAAAAGTAAATAAACAACATTTAAAGCTTGCACTTTGGCTACATTTGATGACGCCGGCGCTGGTTTGATAGTGTCTGAGACCGTGTCCGTGTCCGTGTCCGTGTCCTTTGCGAAGAGAGAAATGTCAAAATGTCATTTGATTGAAACAGGATATCTAACTTACAGGCGCCGGCTGAGTGTCCCTCGTTTGTCTCTCTCTCTCTCTCTCTCTCTCTCTGTATGTGTGTGTGTGGTCAGCCTGTGGCTGTGTCCTAGCACATATCGTCCCAGTGTCCACCCAATGTGTGTCCTGCCCCCATGCAGACTATTTTGGAGTTTGTGTTTTGTGTTTGCGTTTTGTCAATGTCGCTGCATAAACTTTGTTGACAGGCTCTCATTTGTGCCGGACTTCAACTTGGACTCGGCGACGCTTTCGACTCGTATTCCTATTTGGGTTTCGGTTTGAGTTTGGGTTTGGGTTTGGTGCTGCCTGCCACTCACTTAAGAAAAAATTTGTTGTCTAAATATTGAAATTGGACTAAACAATGCTAACAATATTTGCTTATTTTTCGTCCACTTGCAGATCATGTGCGGGAATTCACATGCGGCAAACTCTACTATCGCACTTTCCATTTGAATGAGGAGCGCGATTCGCTCTATGTGGGCGCCATGTAAGTAGTCGAATAATCCACCAAATGACACGCAACTAACACGCTTCACACATATATCATTTGCAGGGATCGGGTGTTCCGTTTGAATTTGCAAAATATATCCTCATCGTATTGTGATGTAAGTATTTACTATTACTGCGTATTAATTTGTAATCAAACTGACAAAAGACTGCAACTATAGCAACTACGGTGAACAACAATAACAATAAGTATTCCTGCATAATCCGAACATTTGCTTTAAGGCTAAGCTCCCACGAGTTTCGTTTGGCGAGTGCTTCTTGTTATTATTATTCCCCCTTGGCAACAAATCGTGGCAAGCAGAGAGCACAGAGAGCACATAAAACGTGTAGCAGGCTTTTAGGCAAACAAGCTGTATATGTGCCACAGTGCGGCACTATTTTAAAAATTCATTACGCGTCTCCCGCGCAACATATGCTATGCGCGTGTGTGTGTGTGTGTGTGTATGTGTGTAGTTGCCAAATGTCCGCCACTGGCTTAAGCCTGTCCTTTTAGCTATATTTTTTTTTATCGTCGGACGTTGTCAACACTCGGGCAACAAAACAAAATACAACACAGGGATAAAGGACCAGGGTAAGCCACCTTTTAGGCGCGCATCAAATGCGAGCCACAAATCTTCGATTCCCCGATGTAAACGAGTGAAAAAAATATATATATCAGTGTTTTAGTTACCCCAACCCCAGCCGTGCCACATCCGGCACATCCTTTGGCAACGTCTCCCTGGCCTATACTACAACAAAGCCGGAACAAAAAGGTCCAAAAACATATTTAATATTCGCTCAGGGGGACTGCATTATGGCCATTTCGTTTTTGCCCTGCACACAGGGCCACATTCCACGTTCCGTGGTAATTTGCCGAGAGTACCGCATAATTTATGTACACTGCGCGAAAATCATTAAGCATTATAAACAACTTACATTTAGTTGCAGAACAAAACTCGTTAAAAATAAATGAAGCTAGTTAGTGGATAAGTAGGCATAAAATACCATGATTTTTAGATTAATGCTGACTAAACACTTTGCGAATTAAAGTGTAGTTTTAGAAAATTGGATCAGCTTTAACGAAATTATGGCAGTGGAAAATATTGTATGGTTTCTAAGAGGATTTTTCTGGTAAGAATTTAAATGTGGATTTCAGAATTGTTCGTTCAAATTTAAATGCACTTTTAATCTAGATGCTTAATCATAACCACAAAAAAATATTACTTTTGAAAATTGGTTTAGTTTTGATAAAGTTATGGCAAATGGAAAATAAGACTAGAGTAAAGTAAAATAACAATCGGAAAACAAGTATTTATCATAATATTAGTTGAAACTATAGCCGATTTGCATATTTGGCGCAGTGTATTTTGCCAGCAAGCACAGAGGTGTGAATCTGTATGTGTGTGTGTGTGTGTGTGTGTGTGAATGCCAAACCTGTGAATTATCAAAATTCGTGAATGTCGATAACACGAACGCGAATCCATCTATTCATACCAAGTGAGTGTATATTAGGGTTGTGTGTGTGTGTGTGTGTGTGTGTGTGTTGCTTGTGGGAGGCTGTTTATGAATTTATGTCATACAAAAGCTTGTTTTATGAGTGAAACGTTGTGTGGCAGGTTCGTCCTGCACCTGCAGCAGCTGAAACCTGGCCGCAAACGTATCGTAAAACCGAAAGATGCCACGTTTTGTTGCCATTTCGAGACATTCAACCACCCAGCACCACCCATTTATTCAGTCAGCTTTTGCCCAACCGGCATACGTCAATATATTTTATGTGTTATTTCACACACAGTGCTGCGAGCAAAACTGCGTTCGCCGTGGGCATCATTTGCAAGCGCCTACGAGCCACGAGGCCGTGTGGCAAGGTGGCAAGGTGCTGCTTTTGGCTGCTTTATGCGGCAAATGCAAATTTTACTAAATAATACATGAATTTGGTTTTATGTAGACGCGTAGTGTGCTCTCCACCACTCTCTACGGTGGTGCTGTGTGGTGCGTGCGCGCATTTCGCTTGAAAATATTTCGTATATGCTCGTTACATTACGTGATTTATAAATCAATTTGCTTGAAAGCATGCCACACGAAGCTTTGCCCAAGTTCTGGCAGGACTTCTTTTTGCTGCCACCACCCACTAGGCAACCAACCCCACCCCACCCCAACCCCGCCTAACAAGCAACAACTTCTAGTTGTAGTTTATGCGTGGCACCAAAAAAATGTTACCACAAAAAAAATTGAAAGGAGAAAAAATCCGAAAACCATTTTCACCCAAGAAGCTGGCTGCAGCCATAAGCAGCCTCCTTCAGCATTGAGACTGCATACAAAATGTATAAATATTCAATTTTAAGTAGCGACTTGTGCTCAATTGCAATTTGTGGTCTGCATTCAATTGAATTTTGAATTAATAGACGAGTAGCTAAAAGAAATACAGAATAAAACTAAGTATCTTTGAGCAATAGCAGCTGTGGATAATTTGTAAGCTTCCCCCAGCTTTTCTGGAATAGAATTTGCTTAAATTAATTATGTTTTCAAACTTAATTGCAGCATTAATCTAGAGTCTAAAGCATAACCAAAAATATACTTCTTTTGAAAATCGAATCAGTTTTGGCAAATTTTCATATAGAACTTTTTTTAAATTTATATATTGATGTCTTTGTTTTTCAGCGAGATGTTATCAATTTGGAACCCACACGCGACGATGTTGTGAGCTGTGTGTCAAAGGGCAAAAGTCAGGTAAGTCAATAACTCCTAAGCCTGCTAATCAGACACAGACATACTCGTACATATATAAATATAGGAGTGAAAACAATTTCAATCAACGATTGCATTTGTATGGACGACATTCTATTTATGCCAAGTGCAAGGCAACCTCATAAATCGGGTGCATTTGTGGCATGCTGTTCCGCATTTGATTGATTTTTATATCATGTATATCGAGGTGGCATTCTCCTGATTACAACTTCACATGCATATGTACTCCATTCAGCGAGCAGCTGTAGCAACAGCAACAGCAACAGCAGCAGCAGCGTCTGGGACTGAATCCATTTTCTGGTTTTGAAGAACGCACGCGAAATGCTCCAATTTCAAAACCGCAACCGACTCCGATAAAGTTTCCAGCGCTGCGCTTTGTAAATGGAACGTTGCCTGTTATTGTAACTCGTTTATAATGTGACAGCAAATCCTTTCATTTGAAATCTTTTTCAATTTATTTGTGCCTTTTCAATTTGTAGCGAGTTTTTCGTGCGCCACACAGTTTCAGTTGCATGCCACAGACCGCCAAAGCTAGCTGACATATACACACATGTGTATACATGTATATGTATATATATATCTATAACAGATTCTGGCTGCCTTATATCTATATGTCAATTGTAGTGTTTTTTGGTCCGCATTTGTGCTGCAGCTGTGTATGTGTGTGGCTTGCTTAAGTCATCATAATGCTGCCAGGGATTTTCCAATGTTGCATTGTTGCACAATTGATTTAGCGACAGTGGCTGCACTGACGCGTGCTATTACAAATTGTTCCATTTCTTTTTGATTTATTTTTTTCTATGTGTGTAGTAGTTTATAGCATACTTAGTAGCAAATTTGGTGCAACGCCATCCAAATGCGATATTATCTTCATACATTTGGCGGCATATCAGAACCCATAATATATATTATTGATGGAAATAAGCAAAGAATTGGTTAGCTGTTATTTTATAGTATCTTTTTATGTACTGTTGTCTCTTCGCTTATAATAATACCTTTATTCTTGCATCTTTTACAGGTCTTTGATTGCAAGAATCATGTGCGTGTCATACAATCGATGCAGCAAGGCGATAGGCTCTACGTTTGTGGCACCAATGCTCACAATCCCAAGGATTACGTCATCTATGTAAGTACTCATAAAAGCCAGCCTTTCTGGCCTCCGTTCTGTGTGTCTGCTCAAGGACAAGTTCTGAGGACAAGCAATGATAACACGCAACTATTTTTGAAAAGATTTTTTTTTTGTATTGTATGTTGTGTGCTGCTGTTGCTGCTGCTGACTTTAGATCGTAATCCTGGAAGAGGCAAAGAAAACGCATCTAGCCGCTTTTCAAATGTGGCCTCAATAGCGTCTTCGTTTTCGACGACTTCTATGCGCTAGTTTTCATCTGCTTGGCATATACATATATGAAACTTGTACAAGTTTTGTAGCGCACAAGTCATGAAAATAGTCATTAGTGTGCAGCTGTAGCCAAGGCATACAAATCTCAGGTGCACAATTGAACCTTTGCCCTCGCCCCCCTCTCTCTCTCTCTCTCTCTCTCCCCTCAGTGTGAGTCTCTTTGGAAATACAACTTGGTTTGTATTAGGTGAAGCGCACGGCTGAGCAGTAAAGCATGCATTTTGATTTTGTGCCCGCAGAAACTTCAACTTCACATATCAACAAAAACAAAGCCAAAACAAAAACCAAAAAAAAAATGGCTACAAACAACAAAGAAGACTAAAAACAATATTTGAGAGCAACGATTGGCAAGTTTTTGCACCTTTGTGTTCAGCATTTTCAGCAGCGGCAATCAGCCCAACAATTAGTAAAAAGTTTTTAGGTCTTACGTTCAACGTGCCTGGACTAATATTTCATATGAATTCTTGACACACATTTCATAATTAAATGCTAGAATCTGATCTGCTATTACCAATTTAAAATAAAGTAATTGAACTTAATTAAATATAAGAAATGCCAAACTAAACTTTTATTTATTATTTATTTCTCATTTGATTTACCAGTCGAATTTGACGCACTTGCCACGCTCGGAGTATGTGATCGGTGTTGGTTTGGGTATTGCAAAGTGTCCCTACGATCCTTTGGACAATTCAACTGCCATTTACGTGGAGGACGGTAATCCCGGCGGATTGCCTGGTCTGGTAAGCAGCTAAAGTATATACATAACACACATATATATATGTGTGTGTGTGTGTGAACCGAATCAGGAAAAAAACAGAAGAAAAACAAGCCAAGCAAAGCACTTCAATCAAGTTTATCGCACTCAATGCTTTGTATCTTTACCCACAGTACTCGGGCACCAATGCGGAATTCACAAAGGCGGATACTGTGATCTTTCGAACGGATTTATATAATACGTCGGCAAAGCGCTTGGAATACAAATTCAAGCGCACGCTCAAATATGATTCCAAGTGGTTGGACAGTAAGTAAAAAAAAAACAGAGCCAGCGTGCTGCTTCGCTTCTGGCTCTAGATAAAAATTGAAAAAAAAAAAATAGGAAAGGATTTAGAAATGATTTCGCGCATGAGTTTGTATTGTTTGTTTGTGTGTTTCGGCACGCACAGACTACCAGAGAGCTGGGAGCTAAGCGGCTTATGGTACATCCAATTATGTAGATCGTTACTCACTCAGCGGCGGACATCAATCTCACACAAACACTTTTCTTTTCTTCTTTTTTTTGCACATTTTCTTAATTTACAGAACCCAATTTCGTTGGCTCCTTTGACATTGGCGAGTACGTGTATTTCTTTTTCCGCGAAACGGCCGTGGAGTACATTAACTGTGGCAAGGCTGTCTATTCGCGCATCGCCCGCGTCTGCAAGAAGGATGTGGGTGGCAAGAATTTGTTGGCGCACAATTGGGCCACATATCTGAAGGCACGGCTCAATTGCAGCATATCGGGCGAGTTTCCTTTCTACTTCAATGAGATCCAATCGGTTTATCAGCTGCCCAATGACAAGACTCGTTTCTATGCCACATTCACGACCAGCACCAATGGCCTGATTGGATCAGCCGTATGCAGTTTCCACATTAACGAGGTCCAGGCTGCCTTCAATGGTGAGTACCGAGTACATATGTAGGTGTGTATGCACGTATGTGTGTACATACGCGTATATAGATCTTAACTGTTGTGTGTCAAATGGATGTGATGAACGAGACGTTATCGTGGCCACAATGTTGCCAACTGTCAACTCGCAACAGACGTGCAATTTTCTCTTTTGTTTTGTTTCATTTTTTTCTTCTTTTTTTTTCTGTCCCCCAACCAAATTGTGCTCAATCCCTCAAGTGCTTTGGGTGGAAATAGAAGTTGGAATAGAAAATAGCAAATAGAAAATGGAAAATGCAACTTATCGGCAAATTTTATTTGCAAACTGAAAACTGCATTGCTCGGTTTTAGCCGTCAGCTGCTGCTGGCCAAAGGGCCCAGTATGATTGTCCCTCTCTCCCTCTCTCTCTCTCTCTCTCTCTCTCTCTCTCTCTCTGTCTCCACGGACTTGGGGACAGTAATAGTTCAGCGATAAATCCAATAGGTAGCACAGATCCAATACTAGTAACGACAGCATAGCACAGCAAAGTATTCAGAGTGTGTGTTGAGTGATTTGTAATTTCAGCGCTTCACTCGCCTTTGCCGTGGAGCAACATAAATCGTATTAGAAAATCCATTTGAATGGATTATTGCCACACACACACGCTGACACACACACACACACACGTACGTTGAGACGCTTAACAGCTGACACGTTGGGGGACTCTGATTTAAAACTTCATTGCAACATGAAGTGCACCTGAAATAAATACATAGATATAGCATATACTCGTACATAGTAGCTTCCTGTTAGTGAATAACTCTTAACCATAATCCTTTTTGCCATTTTTTTCACATTTTACCACGTATTTTTTGTTTGCTTGATTTTGTTTTTGGTTTTTGCTCACTTGCAGGCAAATTTAAGGAGCAATCCTCTTCAAACTCCGCCTGGCTGCCGGTGCTCAACTCCCGTGTGCCCGATCCGCGACCCGGCACATGTGTCAACGATACCTCAAATCTGCCAGATACCGTCCTGAATTTCATACGCTCGCATCCACTTATGGACAAAGCCGTAAATCACGAACACAACAATCCGGTCTATTATAAAAGGGATTTGGTGTTCACAAAGCTCGTTGTTGACAAGTAAGTTTTATTTCTACTTGTTATCTCTCTGCCTTTCTCTCTGAATTGCTTTCATGCACATATAAACACATAAATATACATACACATGCATACAAGTACACCCTTATATACGATATGTATATGTGTGTCATTTATAGATACATACACTCAGATTTCAAGTACAAACAGTGTCCAGTCAGTCGAGTGTGTGTTTTCGAATGCTTTTTGTTCGATTTTTATAATATATTTGCATTTTTCGATTTGTTTCTTTTTGTGGTTTTGTCTGCGTGGTCTGCTGAAAGTGCCAATCCATGTACGTAAATTTATTATTTGATTATTTGAGTGCTTTAAGTAACACAAGAATAAAGTGCTTGTTGCCAAATTGTACACAATATCAATTTTAAATTTCGGCTCATGGCCAGGTAGATTAAAAATAATCCCCCCCTCTTTGGTTCGTGCAACTGAAAAACCCTCCTGCAATTTTCGTATGCACATAAATAATGTATATTTGCTCACTTTCTCTCTGTTTCTCTGGCCTAAATCTCTCTGTTTCTCTGGCCTAAAACTTTTTAATTCCGTCTTTTTGTTGCATTCGTAATCGTTTTAAGAGCAGCAGTTTTATATTTCTCAAGTAATTACTGAAAATATTTTAAATTGTAACCATAAATATTGCGCTTAATATTATGAATATCAGCTTTAAAACAAATGGCAATCAAGCTTTGTAATTAATTAAATATTACATTCTCTTCATCATATATTTATTAATAAATTCTTAACCATTTTCTTTGCTGTTTCCTAATTAAAAGTCAGACCAAACCTTTTTAAAAGCAATTTTTTGCAAGTTTTGTAAAAATGTTAATTAAATTGCTCTTGCATATTATAAATAGATAAGCATTATGCAAATAAAAAATCCACTTAAAAAATATGAACATTAAAATGTAATATTTTATTCGCAAAAGCGAGCAACGAGTTTTTACATATTTGCATTAATTGCCCTGCGACTGCGTCTGAAAATGGCGAAATCATGTGAGGAATTTTAATACCTTCATTTACAACATGCTGCAATAACAACAACAGCAACAACAATATGCTCAGCTGTTGCAAGGTGTGTAGTTAAAATAAAAAATACATAAAACACGGACATAATGCATACAAATGCGACTATTTAATTCGATAATATTCTGTCCGTTTATCATATTAAATAGGCATTTAATTTCGATGACTGCAATTGCAAGAAAAGGGTGGCAATAAGCCATTGATAGACATTTACATATGCATAATACATGTTTAAATCTCAGCATATGCCCTGCAAAATGCTACTTTTAAAGTCAACGAATGGGTTTTGTATTTTGTGCTTATCTTTTGGCAGAATCAAAATCGACATATTGAACCAGGAGTACACAGTTTATTACGTGGGCACCAATCTGGGTCGCATCTACAAAATCGTGCAGTATTATCGCAATGGCGAATCGCTGTCAAAGTTGCTGGACATATTTGAGGTGGCGACCAACGAGGCCATTCAGGTGATGGAAATCAGTCAGACACGTAAGTCCCTCTATGTGGGCACCGATCATCGCATCAAGCAAATCGATTTGGCCATGTGCAATCGACGTTATGACAATTGCTTCCGTTGTGTCCGTGATCCCTACTGCGGCTGGGACAAGGAGTCAAACACGTGCCGGCCATACGAATCGGAACTTTTGCAGGTAAGTGTGCCAAATTCAGGCACATTTAACGATATGCAAGCAAAATACACAAATAAACACTGAACACAACACAACACACCAGGATGTGGCCAATGAGACGAGCGACATATGCGATTCCAGTGTGCTGAAGAAGAAAATCGTCGTCACATACGGCCAGAGTGTCCATCTGGGCTGCTTTGTCAAGATACCGGAGGTGCTGAAGAACGAACAGGTCACCTGGTACCATCACTCCAAGGACAGGGGACGGTGAGTCACAGCTCGACATGAAATCATAAAGTAATTAACAATATGCACTTATATTCGAAACACCGCCAGCTATGAGATCAAATACAATCCAACCAAATACATTGAGACGACGGAACGCGGACTTGTTGTGGTGTCGGTGAATGAGGCCGATGGGGGACGCTACGATTGCCACCTGGGTGGTTCGCTGTTGTGCAGCTACAACATAACCGTCGATGCACATAGGTAAGTTAGCCCAACAAAAAAAAAAAGCGAAAAGGAAAAGGAAAGGGGAAAAAAATTTGGTTACCCCTCAATTGACTGTTAATTACGAATGGTTTTCTCCGTCCACTTTCGATGTAGATGCACGCCACCAAACAAAAGCAATGACTATCAGAAAATCTATTCAGATTGGTGTCACGAATTCGAGAAATATAAAACCGCCATGAAGTCCTGGGAAAAGAAGCAAGCGGTAAGTTATTATCCTGATTGAAATTATCACCCGCAGGCGGCGCTAATGAGCGCAACACACACACCCACCCAAAGTGTCTGAGAGAGAGAAAGGGAAACTCTTGGGGGCAGACATATGCCATAATAAATGATTTGCCTGGCAATTATTTTAATAGCCTGCTGGCTAACTGACACCACAACGGTCAAATCACAAACAGTGTAAAGTAGTTAAGCTGTCATTATCCAAACACTGGCACCAGCGGCTACCAGGTAGCCTCAGTCTGTCAGTCTGTCAGTCTGCCAACCTGTCGGCCAATGTGGCTTAGAGCGATTCAGCAGCGGTCTCAACATGGTCGCGTCTCAATATGGTTCGATATATGTGCCCAGGTGGCTAGGTGCGACCTCAATGCCTGATAATTGCCTATATGGTAATGATGGGTGGTATGATAGTTGTGTGTGTCAGGCATTCGTTGTCATGTGCCCGGAACAAGCAATTAAAATGCAATCATACAACTAATTGTCAGTCATTCTGTCTGTCATATGCTCAAAACATAATATGTTTATAATGCTCATCGCAGCTGGTTGCCACACACGCATTTAATACAACATTTGTCAATTACAATTCTACGTTTCTTTCAGCAATGCTCGACACGCCAGAATTTCAGCAGCAATCAGCACCCAAATGATATTTTCCGCAAGAATAATGTTTGATACGATGACGATAGCTTCATAGTCACCATGCCAACCATCCATGTCCATTGAACGTTTCTACTAATTCGTGAATGAAGTTCCCAACATCAACATACCGCATACTGCATCAAATC
This sequence comes from Drosophila basisetae, assembly GCA_035041595.1. Taxonomy (NCBI): domain Eukaryota; kingdom Metazoa; phylum Arthropoda; class Insecta; order Diptera; family Drosophilidae; genus Drosophila; species Drosophila basisetae. Next base: position 7,023,615 of record JAWNLB010000144.1, read on the forward strand.
GAATCATCGAATCAGAGCTGCACAGAAAAAAATTCAATAGATCGTCTATCTTCGACTTAAGATGCCGCATAGATCAATCAATCAATCAATCATTCATCCATTGGCGCTAAACTGATAAATTTAAGCAATTGCATCAAGAGCATAATCGAATCCTAGAAAACTGCATTTATACGAATATCAACGTACATATGTATAGTGACCCACTTCCAGTACAGTGCATTTATTCCACTCTACTCCAATAATCGTGACAACTAATAAGGTTTATTAAACACACAACAATTTGTCTACACAATAATATAAATACAGACCATTCAACAAATAGCTAGCCACAAACAATTAAAAACAAAAAAAACTGCCGCTCGCATCGCAAACAATATAAATATAACAAGAAGAAAAAGAAAAAGAGAAAAAAATCACTTCATATCGTTAATACATTTAAATCTAATAATAATAATTAAATTTTTAAGCATACTTACTGCAACTTAAAGTGACGCAATGTTTCAACATGTTAATATGTAATTCTATCAAATACAACTATAAAAGAAAAACAAACAAAAGTATTAAAAGTAAATACATAAATACATAAGCAAAGGCAAACACACATTTCATGCATTTTATTGGATAATAAAATCAAATATAATAATAATATCGAATTGCATTAAATAAAACTATAAACTATAAACTCTAAAGCGTATATTAACCTACATGTAATTGGAGAAGCAATGTGATGTTAAGTTTTGATAAATTTATTAATTGCCTATTTAAACGATATTCACACAAAACAATTAACCATATACTTAAAAAGCTAATCACACACAGAATGAATAGAAACCTGTATGTGTTAGCAGCCGCATTGAATACGCACACATTCATAAATGCATCTAAGTATAAATATTGATGAGCATTAAAACATTAGATCTGCTATTTAACTAACTAAGCAATACACACGTATGAAAATCAGAAAGCAGAGAAACCCTTAAGCTGAATTATACATAATAATAAAATAATAAATATAGCAAACAATTTACATCAAATCGGTCCATAGTTGATATACGACATATAATATAAATAATAAACAAATATAAAATTCATAAATTCGTCAATTTCGTGTTAATCATTAGTTTGACTCTTTGAAAATCTTCTTATCTGGTTGATACTCGTATGTAAAATTGTTTGGTTGTGTTTTTACGAATTTTGATTTGAATGTGTATCCATTTACTTGCCGAGACATACAAAATGAGCAAAATATGAATTTTTAGCATACTTCTCTATCTGTACTTAAGTTAAATCGAAAACATTTTAGTTTCTAAGCGTTTAGTTGTAAAATAAAAATTAAATTTTAATACAAAATTATCTATAAAGTAAAAGCGTTGTGTTTTCTTTCGATTACTTTTCAGCGGTATTTAAGAAGGATTAAGACAATAATCATCATTTTTGATTACATTTCAAAATACTCTGGGACTCAAGGAGATGATGAGTATATTTGGTTATAAGCTACTTGAAAAATGACAATGACATTATTCATCTGTTTTTATAATACTTTCACAAATAGAACAGAGTATAGCGCAGTCGATGCTTCTTGTCTGCCTATCTACAAAAATCACCCCTAAAGTGTGCATAGTCATGGCTAACTACCCTGATTTGCGACTTCGCAACACTTACACAGCAAAAATCAACAGTAGAATTATAAAAGCATAAGCGAAGGAGCGAAAAAGTTAAGTCGCAAATAACAATCACAAAAGAATTAGAAAAGTTGGGAAAAGAAAAATTAAATCAGTCCGTAAAAAAGAAATGAAATGCAGAAGAAATATAATTTTACACGCAATGCTGAAAATGCTTCAAATAATTTGCTACAGGAAATTTCACGCCACCATAAGCTTGAAACAAACCCCGAAAAAAAATCTATACATATTTTAATATGTCCTTAACATGCTTTAGCATTTGGGTCAAGAGCACTCTTTTTGCTCTGCCGCTTGGTCTTAACCCACTTTCGTCTATATCAAATTAAAGGAATTTGAGCTTTTGATTAAAATTTTAGAATTGATTTTACATATATACAACAAAAAAAGGTATCTGTATTAATAAAGCGCTTAACCTAGCGCCTTGGCCAGAGCTAATTAAAGCCAACAGCATAATTTGGCTTGCACAAAGGTCGCGTTGGGGAGAAAAACTCAAAGAAAGGAGAATATATATTTGGTGAGATATTCCCACTTTGGCCTTTTGCGCGGCAGGCTGGCTAAATTGCTACGAAAATGTTCGTGTCTTTGTTCTTTAAAATTATCGCGCAGCAAATAAATTTTACTGGAATCTGCGCCTGTCATTGTCCTTGTTGCTGTTGCGTCCCTGCCAGTCGTTGTAATTGTTTTAGCATCCTTTTGGCACCGGCAGGGTGCCGGCATGGCACAGTGTCTGCCAGGCAATGCCTGTCTGCCTGAGCATATTACCAAAATGGTTGTCAACACTTTGGCGCAAAAGCTTTTAGAATTCATTTGGCCACCATCCACTCTGGACCCGGTTAATGGTGCTCGCGGCCATTTTTCCACGCTTTGTGTAATTTGGTGCTCATTATTTTATTGCGTCCATCGTTTCAGCCATCGCACGTTGAATATCCAAATTGCAAATTTTAGGAGCCCCAAAGCAGTTAATCTTTTTGTGTTTTTTTTTTATTTTCTTTATATATATATATATATATTTTTTTTGTGTGTTATTTCGATTATACGGAAAATACCATTAAGAAACAATTTAAAGTTTATCGCACGCCATTTGACTGGCTATTTTGTGGCACTCAATGACAAAAACGGAAATAATTTTCATGTTCATTACAGGGATTTATAATTATTTACTTATTATTTTTGATGCGGTTAGTTCGAACTATTGATTGAACAAAATCGTCATTAGATCAGTGAGGTTACAGTGATGGTTGCAGTTCAAACAGGTGATGATACTGCCCTTATTAAAAAGTATGCTTATTTTATCTCGATTCCCCTGGGATATTTACAAGTGTTTAGGTCCTTAAAAGTAATGCTTTTTAGGCGTTTATTATTTGCAGAAGTTATTATTGTGACTTAATATATACACATCTTAGATACGGTAGCAAAATAGTTCTAAGAGGTCTAAGAAGAAATCGCAGAGCAAACAGTTTATATAAAGGATATGCGAAGAGTTTTGCTTTCGGCCAATTATCACTAGATTTAGAAACCCATTGACCTATCAAACTGACATATCTTAACCAAACTGTAATCATTTTGACACAAGGAGATTAAGATCATTTGGACGCCACTCTGCATGGGTGGCTTACTTAACTATTTTCCTTCTTTTTTTTCTTTTTTTTTGTCTGCTCTCGCATCAGGTACGATTAATTCGACAGCCACAGGATTGTTGGTTGGTTAGTTGGTTGGCTGCTAAACCATGACTAGCAACTGATGCGCAACAGACCGTAAGCGTTTGCCTGCCCCACATGTAGTACACTGAAATTTACTTAATGGGAACACACACGCTCACTTCCTACTTATACCGAATCAGCCTTAAGGCACACACACACACACACACGCTCAGAGTTGTCTGTGTCATATTGCGCATACGCAACGTGTCGTCTGTGTGTTGTATATGGCATGTGCAATGTTGTTGTTATTGCTGTTGGCTTGTACTCTTCGACTGCTGCCGTGCAGACAATTAAAATCTGGCAGCATTTTACTTGTAAGCCGCTTAATAGGATTGCGAACTCCTTTCGAACAGCTGCAGCACCAAATGCCCGACCCGAAAATGTGTTCATGCGTGAGCAACACACACACACACACAGACGTATATGTACCAAGAGGGGTCACAGGCCAGGGGTCAGATGGGGGAAGGGGGTTAAAGTCGGTGCTGTATGCGAGCGTGTGAACTGAAGCTAGACAAAGTGCATTGCCAAAAGTTGGCGCAAGCCTGGTTAAGTTATGGCTAATGCTTTGCTCTAATGCCTGGCCTAAATGAGCAAATTAAAGCACGACTTGAAGAGCTGACTATATGGACACTTAGAACACATATATGGGCATTATTGCTGGCAAACGTTAAACTAGAATGCTTTTACTTAAAACCAATTAAATGTTCTACAAGCAAAAATGTCTTTCAAAAAATCAAAGTTAGATAATTTAATTTGAATATGAATTGCATGACATGAAGACAGTCTGGCTGTAATATGTGTGTGTGTATTATATATATTATATTTATATATATATACTTGAAACATGATGCAAAAGCCTGTGCAAATACAAGCACAGATTGCGCTTGGGTAAAACGTTTGAAATAAGCTTATCGGCGACCACATTGCATAATTCCAGGCGAGTGAGCAAAGACAAATGTTAATTCAAAATGAAATACTTTGAACTATTCAACTTGCGCAAATATTTTATCATCCAACAAGGAGACATTTATGATTGTCCCACACATTGCCAAAACTGTCGGGCCAAAAGCTAAACCACAAGTATTCTGGCCAAAGCCTGGCCTTCAAGCTGTCTCTCAGTTGTCCCTTTTGCCTCTGTTTGCATTTGCACTGTGTGTCCTTATATGTGTGTGTGTGTGTGTGTGTGTGTGCTGTAGAGCTGTAGGGCATTCATTTGCTGCTGTTGCTCCATACCCATCTCCGTTTCCGGGATGCTTTGGTGTCTGTCTTGGTCGTTTCAGTGTTATCAAGCGAGCAGGTCAAGCGCAAAGGTGAGAAATAACAAAATTTCAAAATTTGGTTTCGGGGCATTTCAGCTGCTGCACTGTTGGATTATTGGGTTAATTTGCACACCTCACTCCATACCCCAAACTATCTATCTATGCCACCCACAAGGCAAATACGTTGTAGCAAACACTGCAGTTACACATTCGAATTTCCATTTGAACTCTTATGCTTGTGGCAGTTGCCAGTTGCAAGTTTGCCCAGTTTTGCCATTTGACTGTCGTATATTCAAATTCAAACATTATGCCCAAGATAAGTTCACACTTTGCAGAACTTAAATTGAATTCCACTGGCAGTTTACAAATCGTAATTATTTGGGCATGTGCAGGAAGATAAGCATAATTAAAACAACAGATTTATATGAATACAAAACGACGTTGGCAAAATTTTAATTGCGAATTGTCAACAATATATTTGTTCTCGCTCAATGGCATTTAATCGAAAAATGTTAAAGTGTTATGTCAATCAAATTGAAGAGATTCGATAGCTGGCAACAATGTATTTCAATACTTCATCAATACTCGATGAAGCATATCTAAGGGAAAACAATTAATTGCGCTTGGCCGAATCGATGTGCATCTGTAAAATGTATCTTTAGCACACACATATTAAAAATTAAAATTAATATTCGCAGTAATAATGTGAATAAAAAACCGGACACGACTGCTTTGACACTCAACTAAAGCAGGAAGCTCTTCACTAATCAGTTTTTGATGTGTCATCATTGCATTTATTTTAGCTGTACTCGTATGCTTTTTATGCACTGAACCCATTCAAAATGGGTCTAAAGGTCATGGTTCAGGATTGTCAGCCAGGGTATCAGCTAGTCGAGCTCTCTCTCCCTCTCTCTCTCTCTCTCTGTCTCTTTCTCTCTCTCGACAAGAGCATGGAGAGATACATGTTTCATTTATACATATTTCTTGTTTGAGCTTCTCATTTGCGCTTAAAGCGCATTTTTTCACACCAAAAAATTAAGCCCAATTATCCTTGATTCACTGGCTTGGAAAATTAATTATGTGCACCTATTGTCATTGTTGCTATTGTTGTTGTTCTTCTTGTGACTGTGCACTTGGTCAACCGATTCCGGCACATTCCGGCGACAAATTAAAATTCATACGATATGAAATATATATATAGATATATATGTATATAAATATGTATATTTTCAGCTTTTATTGTTTTGTTGTTGTTGAAACTGCTGTGCAGTCTATAATTAAGTGCCAGTCCCGTTTTTAATTTTGGCTAAGCGGCTTAAAGCACACACAACGGATAAAAAGTGGCGCAGCTGCTGGCTCATAAGTAGCTTGTACTTATTTATGGCTAGCAGGTATTTATTAACCGCAACCATGTTGCCAGGCAATTTATATTTAAATACATATTAAGTAATTATTTATTTAGAGCTATCTGTCCTGGGCTACGAGCTAATCTAGCAAAATTGAATATCCAACTAGTGGCCATTTTTCAATGCCACATTTATGCAAGCGTTGCTTTATCTGTCACAGGAATACCGATTTCTATTTTGATTTGCCGGAGAGATTTCATTTTAAAGTTACTTGCCTTACTGAGCAAATGTGTTAGCTTCTGAAAATAGAAAATATTCGTTTCAAATTTATCTGTTTGTTCTTTTTTTTATATATATATATACACGTTAAATTTGTTGTAAAACTAAATCTAAATTTTCGTGAATTATTTTCTTATTTTTGGATATTGAAATTTAGTGAAAATGCCTTTTCTTCGAGAAATCCGCGTGTTGAAATCGGCTAAACGTCTGCTCAGAGCTCAGCAGCTTTATCGCACATTTTCCACCAGGTGCGATGATCCAAAAGGCGTCGTCGTTGGCGTCTACCAGAAGGATGGCGACAAGCCGATCAAATCATCGGATGGTGCCCAATTGCTGGACGATGAACTTGGCGGCAGCCTAATGAGTCTGATCCGTGATCGTGGCATGGACGGACGACCCGGCAAGGGACTGCTGTTCGACGGTCTCGATGGTGAATTCTCGACAGTGGCCGTTGTTGGGATGGGTCCAGCGGACGCCGGCTACAACGAGCTCGAGGAGCTGGATGAGGGCATGGAGAATATACGTGTCGCAGCCGGAACCGGAGCACGTGCGTTACAGGTGCAGGGCATGGTCGAGGTGCATGTCGATGGCATGGACTATCCAGAGCAGGCGGCCGAAGGTGCCGCATTGGCCCTATGGCGCTACAATATAAACAAGCTAAAGAAGAACCGGCTTATCACACCCAAGCTGCAGATGTATGGCAAGGGCGACAACGATGCCTGGGTGCGTGGCTTGTTCAAGGCGGAATCACAGAATCTGGCACGTCGCCTGTCCGACACTCCGGCCAATCAGATGACTCCCTCGATATTTGCACAGGCCACAGTCGATGCACTGTGTCCCTGCGGCGTCTCTGTGGAAGTGCGCTCCATGGACTGGATCGAGGATATGAGTCTCAACTCATTCCTGATGATAGCCAAGGGCTCCTGTGAGCCACCCCTATTGCTGGAGTGCACCTATTGCGGCACATCACCGGAGGATAAGTCTGTGCTGCTCCTGGGCCAAGGATTGACATTCCACAGCGGCGGTCTCTGCCTAAAGCCAAAGTCGGGCATGCACAAGTATCGTGGCGCCATGTCCGGTGCCGCACTCTGTGTGGGCGTACTCCGTGCCGCAGCTGCCCTATCCCTGCCCATGAACATAACGGCTGTGCTGCCGCTCTGCGAGCACATGCCATCCGGCATGGCTGTGAAGTGTGGAGATGTGGTGACGCTGCTCAATGGCGTTACGTTGGGCATTCAGGATGTGGGCAAGGCACCGGTGGTTATGATGGCCGATCCGCTGCTCTATGCGCAGGCGAACTTCAAGCCCAAAATGGTTGTCAGCATTGGCAGTGTGGCCAAGGGTATCAGCTATGGACTTGGCGGCAGTGCGACGGGTCTGTGGAGCAACTCCACGTATTTGGCCAAGCAGTTCCGTAAGGCGGGCAGCATTACCGGTGATCGGATCTGGCGCATGCCACTGTTCCGCTACTTCAAGCAGATCGTCAAAAAGAATACCACCTATGACATGTCCAACAGTGGACGCGGACCGGCCTCATCGTGCCTGGCTGCAGCCATTCTGCACACGCTAGTGCCCTGCCTGGATTTGGTGCATCTCGACATTCGTGGCACCGGAATGCTTACGCGTGTCAATCCGTTGCCCTACCTGCTGCGCGAATCCATGACGGGTCGTCCCACACGCACGGTCATCCAGACCTTGTTCCAGTTGGCCTGTTCACAGTCTTAAAAGAGTTTGTCCATGCTGAACGCGTGACGAGTATGTGTTTGCTTGCTTGGCTCCACAAGTATTATATTTGTATAAATCACAAGACTGTCAAAAATCCGTAAAAGTATAAAAAATAAAATGCGATCTGTGAAAATTATTGTGGAGTGTGCGATTTATTATTATTTTCAAATTTGTGTTTTTCCAGCGCCGCTGGTCTGGCTGTCAATTTCGATTTGCGCAGCCGAAGATGAAGTAGAAGATGTGTGCAGGTGTTGATTGAGGCGCAAATCGAATTTACGGCCCTAAACGGCTCAGCTTTTCTTAGACGATGTCTGCGACGCGCGCAAATGTATGCTATGCAAATTGTGTGTGTTGGGTGTGCGTGTGTGTGTGTGTGCGTCCAAGTGTGATTGGCAAGAGAGCACAGCTTGACAGCTCTATTTCTATTTCTGATTTGAAGTTGCAGCCATATAAATGTTGTCTGATTAGCGTGTGGCAGCAATTGATTTTCACATTTGATTGAGTGTCTTAAGCTGTGCCTGATCACACACACACACACAGAGACAGCTGTGTGTGTGAATGTGTGTTTTTGTTTGACTGGTAGCTTACCTCGACATTTTCAGCTCACCATGTTGGCAAAGCTGTCAATGCCATCCAGTCAATCACTTTTGAAATGTTTTATCAACGATTGATCTTTGATGTTAGCTGGTCTTATTATTTACCATAAATTGTATTGCAGTTCGAATTGGAATTGAAATCGGAGAATGAAATAAGCTTTAAGTCAAACGTTCGAATCAAAGGTTGTTTATTAGAGCGACTTGATTGCATTTATGAGATTCGCTCAGAGGTGTGTTTGTTTGTACGGCTCCACTATGCAGCCGTGCACATAACATTAGGGCTAATCGCAGTCAGAGCCGGAGTGGGAATGGTAGTCGGAGGCACACAATCACCAAAAAGGCCAAATGCCTGGCTCAATATTTAATTTGCCCAAATACAAACAGAGGCATGATTGTGTTGCAGTTGCATGTACTATTTGCTAATGCAGATTTGGGTGCACCGTGTTCGACTGCGAAGCAACTGGCAATTGCCAAAAGGTTTACAAAGCCAAACGGAGCAGTTGGAGCGCGATGCTAAATACGTTGTCCTTGCCACCAAAATGTTGTATGCCATGTGCCATGTGTGTGTGTGTGTGTGTGTGTGTGAGGCTGTAGCTGGTAGCATTTGTGCACAATCAAATTTAATCTCGCTTTCAAATGTCAAATCAGCAACGGCTTGATTACACATTGAATGGGCCCTGCTGCATAAGAAGCTCCTACGGCTGCCCTGAACCACACAAGCAAAAACAAACTGATGGTTTTATTTATTTAATGACTTGGCTCCTGCTCACCTTGGACAAATCTGGCTTACAAATTCATTTGCTACATTGATTAATTAATGCTAATTTACGAAAATTCCATTTGGCCATTAGACGTACACTGGCTGCTTGGCTGCTGCTGCTGCTGCTGCTGCTGTTGTGGCTGCTGCCTCCGTTATCCTGGCGTACTGTGTATTTAATTTAGTGCTTTGCCAAAACCACAGACAACAGACAACAGACACCAGACGACACATGTATCCAGTTATGTAGTTGAGCAATGCAAACAGTGCCATCTATGCCACAAATTTATGTCGAGCTCAAATGCGTCTAGATAACTGCTGCTAGATAACTCAATTTGAGAGCTATTGACCACTAAACCAATCAAGATTAAATGTTGCAAGCAGAAACAATTTTAATTTCAATATGTTTAATGTCAAGCATTTCCCAAAAAGCTCACTTTGTGGTCATTAGCATTTACAAGCAAGCCTAAATGATGTTTATTATTATAAACACATTTAATGTTGAGCATTGAACACACATTGAGTTACTCAACATATATATATATATAATAATATATTATTCTAAGCATGTTTAGTATTAGTATTTATTCCTGTACTTATATAAATTTAATAGCTTCATAGTGTTATCGAGAGTTATCTTTTAGCTAAGGAAAACTTATGCAAGTATAACCATTAAGCATTTAATATCATTTATACAGATACTTATTGTGAATGAGTTCGAGCGACTGTGTAAGAATTTTATTGGCCATTTGGTGTGCATAAGGATATCAATGAAGGCAAATTAAAAAACATGCTCCTTGCGAGCAACTCACAATTGGCTAAAATCGCAAACGGCAATTGGTTCAAGGCGCATAAACGGCTGCTTGAGCTGCTTGGGCTGGTTGGGCTGCTTGGGCTGCTGCTCCTGTTACGGGTTGGCCGCTGAGAGAAATGTACGGATTTTATTGCTTATTTGTTAAATGACTTGAAAAAGTTAATCAAGCGTGATTTTGATACGCCCCAGAGATAACGAATTATTGTAGCTATAAGTGTGAGTATGTTGCTTAACTTGGCTCGTTTTGTTTTGTTTGTATTTGTATTCGCCGTGCATTGTTTCCACTGTTTACCTCTTGGCCATCGCAGTTGTGTGATACTTATTTGCTAACAAAAATTTCAATTTTCTTTGGTTTTTTTTATGAAACATGCTGCGCGTATCTGGGCACACTTGGTCCCATAAAAGTAACAGTAAAGCACCAACATATAGCAAATCGTCGACGACACCTGTCGACGCCATTTTATGAATTAATAAAGGAAGCCATGGCCAGGACACCCAAATCTTCTAGATGTATGTATGTGTGTGTGTGGGGTAACTCGATGCGGGGGAGGTTGAGGCCAATCTTAAAAGCAGCAACAAGGCGTCTGATTGTGCGTTGAGCTTATTAAACGCATTTTTACAGCACGCTTAACAAGAATTTTCACTTTATATGCAAACATGTGAAACACTATAAACAAAGGACGCCAATTTGCAAGAAAACACACACAACACACCCACAACCATATAAAGTCACATGCGCCAGTGCGAAAAATTTCCTTTCTATTAAATTTTACAGTAAACTGAATTTACATCCACGAAGCAACACCAACATAAACAATAACAACAACAACAACAACAGCGCGTTATTAAACAGCATGAAAATTGCCAAAGCACTGAAATTGAAAGGGAAGCAAGGAAGCACCCAGTTTGCTCCAGAGCTGTTTTCTGGTCTCTCATATTGCCAATGCCAGAGACTCTGTGTTTCAAACAAAATGGCACAAAATGGCGACACCTGCTGTTGCAAATTAGAAAAATAAGATGTTTCATAAAAAATGAAATGTCAGAGGCGGAACGCACAACAACAACAGCAACAGCAACAACAGCACCAGCAACAACATGTACAACAGGTGAAGCTGGCAGCGGTTGGGGTTGAAGGCAGGGCGACAGTGGAGTGGCATGAGTACGGCAGCAGCAGAGGGCTCTGCCGCATTAGCAAACAAACTCGAATCCAAAATATAAATATGAAACCCAGGCTGTCGACAGGGCTTCATTTTTGCTTGCTTTAATGCGTTGCCCTCAAATTTTTAGTTGTTGCTCAAAATTGAACTACTTCTGCAGAACGTAACGCAAACAGGCCAAATCAATTGAATAAAACTCAGCAGACCACCAAAATAGTAAAAACATTTCAAATGAAATTGACAAACAATCGATTTGTAAAATAAAATGAAATTGGATATTCAACATTAATTTGCTTTTTTCAACAAGCTAATTTTACATCGCATATATCAACAAAAAAAAATTGCTTTTATATTACTAGTTGAATTTTAATTGTTTTTACTTTAGATGGCATTTATTGCCACCCAAATAAACAAATGTTTGAGTGTCAGGTGTCAGCTGGTGTCATTGACTGCAACATTGGAATACAAATCATGCTGAGCGCAGTCAAGAACTGTGCTTGACCCCTGAACCTGAAGTCAGAGCAATGCTGCCTTATCAAGAATTGTGCTTACAGCGATTGGGCACAAAAGTCATTTAAAGTTAGCCAGGTTTGTGTTACCGCTATTCACGTTCGTTGCCTCATTGCAGCAGCCACTGACAAGAAGAACTCGGAAGTTGCAGGAACAGCAGCAGCAGGAACAGCAGCAGCAGCAGCAGCAGCAACGGCAAACAAACAGAGCAAAGGAAACAAATCTAATAAAATCAGCAGATGATGGTCATTAGACCGAAAAGTAATTTCATTTATTCGCAAACTCGATTTGTTGCTTTGTAGACCGAAGAGCGCACGAGTGCGTCTTTCTCTCTCTCTCTCTCTCTCTCTCTCTCTCTTTCGCTCTCTCTGTCTCGCTCTGTCTTTGTCGACTTCGCTCTCTGTCCAAGTAGTAATCGGGAATTGGAAACGGGAGTCGCTGACGACCAAGGTCCCTGGGTCAGGGCAATGCCAAAGACACTGGGCAGAGGGCAAACTGGCAGCTGGAACGGGAGCGGGAACGGGAACGGGAACGGGAACGGGAACTGGAACTGAAACTGGCAAATCAAAGCAGCGAAGCGTTCAACCAACGGTCGCGCATAAAAACAAACAACGGCTGCAACAAAAGAAACCCGAACCAGACAAAGTGAAAAATCGCAAGGGAAACATCAATGCTCACACACGCACATACACACACACACACACACACACACACTCACACACACACACACACAGGTTGCTTATAGATTCCTTAAGCAAATTGCGAAAGATGCGTCGTTAAAATTTTCGGCACTAAAAACACAGACGGATTAGTGTAGCAGGAAGCGGATCAGAAGTCTGAGAGGCACGCTACGTTTGGGTCATAAAAATCGTTGGCAGCACCTGAAATAATGGCAAAACAATAAAATTGCTGGCAGTGCGCAACGTGAGCTGCTGCTCCTGATGTTGGCCAAAAAGTTGTTAGCTCAAAATTTCAATGGCAACATAAATGGACAAAATGTAAATGAAATGCTTTTAAAATGAAATTTACTGCTCAACTCCAATACTCGATGGGCACCAACTGCTCCATTGTTCTGCCTCGTGGACCAAAAAGATGACCAGGTCGGGTGTGTGTGTGTGTGTGTGTGTGTGTGTTTGGGTGTTGTTGGGTGCATGCCATTTGTAACGGCACTTAAACGGAAATGAAATTAAGCGCAAAATGCGGCAGTTGCCAGTTGCCATTTGCCATTTGCCAGTTGGTAGTTGGCAGTTGGCAGTTGGCAGTTTGCTTTTTATACAGCTGCCCGTGTGTAATTGAAATGTGCGCTTCATCAAATGCTTCCAGGATTCGCATCTGTCAATCTCTACACACACACACACACACACACACACACATTTGTGGTTGCTCATCAACTTTCACTTGGCTCATTCAAAATGCAACATGCACTCAACGTTTGAGGAAGTTCTGCTGTTGGTTTTTCATTTGCTCAAAAAGCAAGCACAACAAAATTACACACATGTTGCCCACAAACACACACACACACACACATTCACACACACTCAGGAGAGTGAATATTATTTATGGTCGTACACATGTTAAGTGAATTTGTCGAATGTGCTTCACTGACTCTTTCAGTGTGCTGTTTTCTCTTTGTCGTTTTTCTGTAAAAGTTCTCAAGTGAAATTTGTCTTGGGTGCTTTCTAACTGCAACTTTTAGCATTTTATATTGCGTTTCACATGATTTGATTAGCAAGTTCTCATTTGATTTACAAGTGCTGCCCCATAAACTGATGATCATTTAATGGGCCGTAGGCAGCAGAGACAGTTATTAAAAGGAGTCCATCAATATGGGGCAGTACATTCATAAATAATTGTCTGCAAATGGGGAAAAAAAAGAAGAATAATTGCATTAAGCACACGAAAGCGTATCGTTAATGGCATAGCTGAAGTCTCTTGCCGATGACCGGCGACCACCCTCAGAAAAATATCACACTTTATGAACAATTCACGCTTGCAAACCAAAGAAAAGTGCAACGCAAAGGAAAAGCTTAGCCGCGCAGCTGGAACGGGAAATGAAGCTGAACAATGCTGAAGATGGAAAAAAACTCTAACAATATCTTTTCTTTGTGGAACAGTTAAGAGTGCAGCAGCATCGGTGTGCTGGCATTGACATCCCAATATACCCTTTACACATATTTCAATGAAGCAAAGACTTGATCATAAATTCAGATATTTTGTATTTAGTTTCCTTGAGAAATAATATTACTAAAATATTACTTGCCTTGAAATTGCAAACTTATAATAATAATTACTCAAGCTGCTTATAATTTAATTAATGCAAAGTAGAAAGGTGAAATATGAGATAATTGTAATATCATCACAAAGCATTCCCGAATCAAATATGCCCCACTCAAACAGCTGCACATCTACTTTGTGCTCCTTGCTCGCTATTCTCTATTCAGTATTCTGTATTCGCTGTTCGCTGTTCGCTGTTGCTATTTTGCCTCGTGGCCCGCACTTCTATTAGGGGCAGCCTTTTGGTGCGCCTCGGTTCTTTTGCGGCGGCTCATTCATCCATTCGTTATGGTCGCGCAGCAACAAAGCGTGAATTACCGCCATTTTGTGCACTTTGAACGCCATGTTGCCGTTTTTATCGTCCTCATCGCTTGCGAGGCATTCAGCAAAGTAATTGGCCGGTGCCAAAGCTAGCCTGCAGCATGCAGCATGCAGCATGCGGCATGCAACCAGCTACCCAGCTGAGTGTAGCGTCTTATTGAAACTGATAATTGATTTATGTACTTACTTATGCTCATTTTTATAATTAATTAATACGCTTAGCAGAAAACGTCGCCTGCTGCAATTTTTCTACTCTGCGCGACGATATTAAAATTTTGTTCTATAAAAGCCATAAATCAAATAGCCACAATTGTGATTTTATGCGATTTTATTTGAAAAGCGTCGAGCACTTGCCGAGCTGATAGACCAGCATCGATGATTTGAAAAGCCACATACACAAATGTGGCTGGCTGAATTCGAATATGCATGTATTTTAAATATTAACTAAATACGCGGTCAGGCAAACAGCACTGAAATGGACAATAAAGAACACGACTAACCAAAGAAACAACAACAGTAGTAGCAACATCAGCTGCAGCAGCAGCAGCTGCAAGTGCTGCAGCAAAAATGTACTCATCAAATTTTCATTATTCATAATTAACAAACCGCAGTCGCAGCCAAGAGCCAGCAAAATGAAACGGCACAAAAAGAAGCGAAACAAAGCCAGAAACGAAACAAAACCACCAAAATCCAATTATTGCGATGCTTTGCGGATGTGATTAAAATACAGCCAGTGTGGCCAGATAAACCAAATATTCATTGTTTTATGCATAATGCGAAAGAATTTTCAAATTTACTTAATTTCTGACAAATGCAAACTTGGAAAATTATTGTGCTGATTGACTTAACAAAAACCAGTCCTGAACTACAAATTACAGTTTATAAAAACTTGATTAAGCATTTTTAAAATTCAAATGAATATTTAATAATATTAATTTACGATTAATGAACATTTTTTAATATGACAAATTGAACAAAAAAAAAACACTACGATTGAATCAATTTAAATATCATTATATTAAAAGTCGTAATATGTATAATAATATTATTTGCCAAAAAGGATCCAATTAATAATATTATTATTCCTGATAAATGATTAAAAAATATAAATATCTCTTTCGCTGGCTCCAGGTCAAGTGTGTTTTAGATTTTATACAAAAATATATTTCGAATCCCAGAGTTTGAAACAACAGAGTTGCTTCAAATCGATAATATTCTGGCTCAAAAGCCAAACGAAAAAATGATGCCAACAGCAACAGAATCCATTGATTAGTGGTGTTAGCTGGCTACAAAATGAATCTGCAATAATTTTGGATTGCGAGCGATTGCCAACTCCGCTGACAGCGAATTGTTGGATGCTGCTGCTCATGAATACAGTTGAAATACAACGTTGAAAATCAGTTGCAAAAATATTTGCGTACACAACTCAGCGGCATAATGCGGTCAGCCGGACCGGATACGGCAAACGACAGTCCGACAAGATGGACACACGGTCGGGGTCAGATGGCCGTTGTTGAACTGTTACAGTTACGGCCGCATTTGTTCGATGCCGACTAACGAATGTGCACATAAACTTCCATTAGCAAGGCTTTCACTCTTCTACGGAAAATCATTTGTGCTTGTCCACTACTACCATATGTATGGCCCAATATATATACATAAACATATACACATACATATATATCTATATATATACATATATGTACATCATCATATCGCGTATGTTATCGTTGTGTTTGTTATTGTTTCTACCCGTGGGGTGTGTATGAAAATTAAAATGGCTGGCAATTGTCATTTCTGTTTTGTTGTTGTTGTTGTTGCTGTTGTTGCTGTTCATTGTGTTGTCAGCGCTGTTTTACTGCGGTCTCGGTTCTTGCTGCAGTTGCTGCTGTTCTTGTGCTTGTTGTTGCTGCCCGTTGCCACACGCAACTAACCGCATTTTGATTGCCATGCATTCGCCCGAATCGTGCTCCACGACAAATTGAATGCATTTTCCGTGCAGGGGATGCCAAAAAAAAGAATGTCGCCAGGCATTGCATGTTTGGCATCCGGATTGCTACTGCCGCTGCTGCAGCTGATGTTGTTGTTGTTGTTGGTGGCACACGCACGCCGTTCCTGGCAGTAGTCTTCAACTTCAAACTCAGCCTTTGGCTTGTGCTCTGGCTGCTAATTCCTGCAGCTTATTCGATTTGTTGCCGCGCTTTGCACTTTTTCATATCACACACAAAAAAAAAACAAAAAAAAACTGCTCAGCACTATTCAGTTCAATTAAAAACAAAGCCAGTAAGCATTTGTGAGGCGTATTGCAATTATGCTCATCAATTTGCAAATTGTCGAAAGACGACGACAAAAAAAAGTAACATTTTGCAAATGAATTACTATGGCTTTTGTGGTTTTTTGTTGTTTGTTGTTTGTGTTGTCTGTACGTGATTTATGGCGTCTGGCCACCAACAAACACTTCCCACACCGATGAACGTTAGCCGGAACGTTGGCCAGCTCATTACACATTACACATTTTTAGGCACTGACTGCACAAAATACCTAAATAATGCCATTTGCATAGGGTGCCCGCTTCTGGTCAAATATTTTGATAGCAGTGGACGTGCTGCGGGCCAGCATTGTGGTTGCACAATCAAAATATGTACATTCATTCGGGTTTGCGGTGCCACTTGCTTTGGCCTCAAAACATGAAAGCGTTTATATAATTTACTGTGCATTTATTTAGTGCTTAGCTGCCAAACCAATACCAATCACTGCCAATTGAAAATCACAATTATTCATGATGTCGCTTGGCTAACTCAATTGATTTCCATACCAAACTTCAATGAAGCGTGACTCGGACGTAATTACATTATTCTATATGCTACATCAAGCATACTTTTTTAGAATATCAAATATCGGATAGAAAATGCCGCTGGACATAGTCTTTTTTCCAGAGTGTAAATATCTTAAGGAGAACCCTGCAGGAAAGTTGATAATGCGAGCATAAAGACCTGAACCTGGCATGTTATTTATATTAATAGGACTAAAAATCACTGAAACAATATTACTTGCTTGAAAAAAAATGTGAGTCGAAGTGTGAAGAATATTCATATATATATATAAACTATTGTTATAAGAGGTTTCTTCAATAAGCGATGTATTTATTTCAGCACATCTTGCTTAAGCTGAATAGGAGAAAAAAAAAGTGTAAAATCTGCTTTGCTTTTTCATGCTTATGCTTTCCCGCTGGGTAGTCGAAGAGGAAAGCCGGGCCACAGTTGTAGGAGAGAACGTCACGATACGTTGAGGCTGGCAGAGAGCGCTGTTAAGTTGATTAGGACCACAGAATATAACATAATTATTCACTTACAATTTACGCCACGACGCCTTAGCTTCAGCTTGTTTACGTATATGGCGTATACGTAATTTTATTTAGATGCCTGTGAGTTTTACCTCTGAAAAGATTGAAGCACACGAACGAAGAGTGAAGAGTGCATTTTGAGTTTAAGGATGACGCATTTGCAAAGTCAATAACAGTCTCAACAAAGTCAACAGACAGACTGCTAATGCCATTAAAAGACCTCAAACCACCCGGAAAATTCGCATAGAGCGAGTGAGATGGCAGTGATAAAGACAAAGAAACAAAAATGGTGAAATGGATGAAACGTTGGCTTGTTAAACCGCAGCTCATTGCTAGCAAAAATAAAACCAACATTGGCCCAGGACTCAGCACAGGCCCATAAATTCCAACATTTGCCAATAAGTTGAAAGGCTAAAGTTTTACATTGGTAACCGAAAAATATGCAAAGCAGTCATAATTTTGCTTTGCAACGAAATATTTTTTGTATAAAATTGTTAGCAAACAAACTTTTTTATGCTTCAACTAATTTC
Source organism: Drosophila basisetae (assembly GCA_035041595.1). Taxonomy (NCBI): domain Eukaryota; kingdom Metazoa; phylum Arthropoda; class Insecta; order Diptera; family Drosophilidae; genus Drosophila; species Drosophila basisetae. The sequence continues at coordinate 7,041,908 of JAWNLB010000144.1, forward strand.
AATCAGCTAACAAAAATGTGGTGTGCCTCGTCTCTAACTCCTCAATCCCAAGCCGTGCCCCCGTGAACCGCCAGCCCAAAACTCACAAAAACACAGGACGCACAACTTTTGTCAATAATGCCGACGCCTTAAACCTAAAAACCCCAAACCAGACCAACAAGACCAACCAGAGTGCCAGTGTCAAGACAAAGGCACAAACACAAAGAGCACACGCCAGAAATGATCCATGCACCTGTCGGGCTGCTCTGGCTACTTTCTGCTACCCCTGGCCAACTGCTCCTGCTCCAGCTCCCAGATCCCAGCTCCTTAGTAGAGTTTATTAAGTTGGATGTCACCTTTTTCGGTGAACTTCTCTTTCAGCACATTGCAGCCCTCGGGCATTTTTTTTTTTTTTTTTTTTGTATTTTTGTATGTTTGCAACTTTGTCTGCTTGTTTTCGTTGTCACTTCATCAGCACGTTGCCTCCGCTCGAGGGTGTCGTCAAATTCTCACAAATATCCCTAAGACAGATGGTAACAAGTATTTCTGAATGCCAACAACTTAGTATATGCGAAATGTGAATGCGAATGTGAAAACGGGATCATTTCAAGTCTTGTGCCACCTTTGCATATTTTGTTTTTTACTGTTTATTTTTTTATTTTGGTCGTTTTGCATAATTGTCAATTGCCATCAATAAAGTGTTTATTAAAAAGTTTTCCCGTCCAAATTCATTGTTCATTTCATGTGTGTTGCCTAGTCCTATTTCAGTGTCTGCCCGTCTGCCAGTCTGCATATGTAAATGTGTTTGTAATGCTCAATCTTTTGAAACTTGTGCCAGTCTCTGCGCTAACTCATTAATTAACTTTGCCGCCATTGTTTGCGAATGCTATTTATTCTTGGCTTATCACTTGGCCCAAAGTGCCCGTTGTGCCAAAAAGAGAAAATGCTTTCCCTGGCTCTGGCCCAATAACGAAAACAATAACAAGTGCGGGGGCCGTTGCTTCGAAATCCCAAAGTTTTAATGAGCTGAGAGTGTGTCTGTCTTACTTACAGGTAAGTAGGCTCACCTTCTAATTAACATTTAACGAAAATTCATTTAACTTTTCACATGCCCATATAACATTGAGAAATGGTGTTCTCATTACTAGATGGCTCATCAACTGCTAAACTTATGTATACACAAATAGATTAGCGCATTGATAAGCAACCTGGATCAATGAGAAAGTATCTAGTATCTAATTTTCCATTCATTAAAGTATTCAGTAATTTATTATATTCACAAATAGTAAGCGCCATCTGTGTGCTCATTTTGGTAGCTTAAGCAAGGAACTTAGCCTTTGCCCAAAAGCGCTTTTATCCACCTTTCTTTGCTTACCCTTAAATTATATATTCTTGCCTTGTGTTTATCAATATTGTCTCAGACTGAGTCGAAAATAGTGCACCTCAAATAGTAATAAAGTAAAAAAAAATTCAAGTCATTCTGAAAAATAAATAGCTTTAATTACTACGACAAAATTTGGTACTAAAAAATGGCAATCATTGTACTTAAAAGCTTTGCCATAGCTTTTACAAGTCCCAAAGCTTTGAAAAAAGAACCCTGCGGAAAACCTTCGGTACCAAAACTTTAAGCAGCAGTACTTTTAGCACGGCAATTAATGGGACTTTTATCGGACAGGCATGTACAACACTTCGAGCGTTGCATAAAGTTAATTTTCCCATACAATTAATAATTTAGTGCATAATTATAAAACAGAACATAAGACAACTCTGAAATTATTAATTGGCTACAATACCAAATACACTTTTATAATTAGGCCCAAAAATCGAATGTGCAAACAAGGTGGCAACGCCGTCACTACTAAGCATGTGTGTTATGTGCAAGGCCTGACATGTGTTTGTGATTATGTATGTGTGGGTGGGTAAGCGAACCAACGAGCGAATGAAAGAGAGAGGGCGAGTTTTTGCTTGAATTGCTCTCTTGGCACGCATTTGACTTTACTCACAATTGAATTTCAGTGCGTTCTCGAACAGCCTTTCAAAACGTTGTGCTATCAGCCGAAGCGGATGACAGACAACAAAACTAGCTAAAGAGAAGTGAGGAAAACAGAGAAGGAGAACAGCAAGGAAAACAGTGACAAACTAAAAATGTTAGCATACTTTTTCGAGTTGTTGCTTACCGATTAACAGATTTAGTTAAACATTTGCAAGTTGGCAATAAAAAACTAAATAAAACAAGCTTGCAAAAATGTGACCCAATTTGACATGTGTGATTGAGAGAAAGAAAACAACAAAAAAAAAGAAAATAAACACCATAAATGCATTATTTGCATTCTCGTGTTTAAATACAAATATTTTGCGACACATAAGAAATAAAAATAACAATAAAAATGTTTAATTTTCACGTGCTGTGTGCTGTACGTGAATTGCTCAACTTTGTGCATTTGTCGCATTTCAACAATTAAAAAAAAAACATAAATACCCCAACTTTACGTGTGTGTGTGCGTGCGTTTGTGTGTGTGTGCAAGTCGAGCCGAGCAGCACCCCCAAAGTGTCCTTTGCCTGGCTGCTCTTTTAACCAACCAGCTAGCAGCACAGCTGATTGTCAACGGTACTCCGACTGAGAGCCAGCTTGTTTGGTTTAATAGTCACAGAGAGAGAGAGAGAGATACAGAGAGAGCGACGAACACCATCCTGCACTAGCCTGCACCACCCCGCATCAGCCTTAATAGCATATAGTGAGTTTCGTCTGCTGACTAACGTAACGTGTTTCGAGACACGCACGCCACACGACCAAGTACAAAGTACACGTAACATAGCCATAATCAAAGGTAGCCCTCGCCAAAGCCGTCGCCATAGCCATAGCCATACCCATCGCCATAGCCATAGCCCAGGTCAACAGCTTGAAGCTCTCGGATTGGCACGCACGTGTGTCTGCGTGTGTGTTTTAGTGTGCGTGTGTGAGTGTGTGTGTGTGGTAAGTGCATAAATTGTATCATCTCTTGATGGTACTTTGCAAGTTTTACAGGCCAGCGAATGAGCTCAAATGAAATATTTATGCCTTTGGGGTTGCGTATCTCTGAACCACAACTCTCGTCACAGCTTCTCATCAGACACTGCACTTGGCATAATCTATATAAATTCGATTCTAGAACTCAGAAACTTTAAAACGATCTAAAAGACAGATCGTCATTTTGACAATAATGATCTAAGCTCTTATTCTTTATCAACAATACCAAAAATAAAGTCAGTTCTTGAAGTTAGAATTTTTGATTTTAGAAATAATTTAAACACTTGTTCTTAATAATCCCAAAAATATTGTGGTTCATTCAACTTCAACACGTTTAATATACATCTAAGATGAAGATGCTACTAATAAATAAATTCGGATACATTTTTGATTTTGGAAATAACTTAAACCACTGTTCCAACAATATCGTAGTTAATTCATCATCTCAAATCAATACTTACTTACGTCCAGACATCTCCAAAGTAGAAATAAAAGACGCAATTCTTCCACTTTTTAAACATTCCAGGCTAATATCAAATGTGTTCAAAGGCCTGCTGTCTGCTTTAAGCCCGGTTGTCATGTCTTATTGAGTAGATAGCAATTATGGTTACTGGGTAACCATTGTTATACATACGTATACAGTTTGTCGAAGTTCAATTCTCTGAAATTGAAAAATCATATTGCCATTGCATAAACATTCACATTTGTTCATTCATATTTACATTTAATAGCGGCTTGTTTTCAGCATACACCTGTTTCCCCATAAATGCTTTTGTACACAGGCACTCAAATAGATTGAGGGGATCTGCTTTCATGCTCAATACGAATGTGCGCCAGTGTGTGGGTGTGTGTGTGTGTGCGTGTGTGTGAGCGTAGTGAAAGTGGTGTGCCCATACGGCAACCTCATTCATATCAACCAACACCTCTTAGCCATACACCACTGTGCAAACATGCGAGCATGGACACATGCACATGCATACACACACACACACATACACATGTGTATATTTATGTATTTATGTCGGCACTTGTGCTGATGTTGCTCTTGTTATTGATGTTGTTATTGTTGTTGTTGTATTATTCATTCAGCCCAACCAGCTGCAGCCACACTCCAAGCAGAGCACTTAAAGTGCTGTGCTGTGCGTCGTACGCCTTCATTTGTAATACTTTTAACATTTTCCGGTCGCATATTTATATTTCGTTTTAATTGCAAACATATGCACATATTTATGAATACATATCGATATATTTCTAAAAATACACATTCATCATTTTCAACATTTATTATATTTGTTTGCCCAGATTGTGTCAAGTTTTGATTGAAACCTTAAAGCACATACAGATTACATAATCTATATAACACACCCGACATGCATATATATATATATATGTAACAGAACATAACAACTGACAATAGACAGATAAAACATGCAACTTATCGCATGGCATGCAGGATATCATGTACTTAAGCACACACACAACACACACACACTCTATGTGATGTGCTTGTGTGTCTTGTTAACTGGGTCGAGCCGTAAATTGCAAAGTCGACATTCGCAACGAATTAATATCTCAGCCAATCTGCTGCCAATGCACAGGATTAGTTTGAAAATTCAATAATTGCAAATGGCAAAGGATTTGACGACAATCAGATTTATTGTAACTGTTGCCATGACAATCAAAAAGCAAATAATAACTGCCAGGTGTGAAAGTCTTAACTGTATCTGACCCACCTGTGAGATGCCCTGTACCACTTAAATATCCATTATTATAATAATAATTGTAATGGGTGCTAAATCCATTTCTTTGTCTATTTTTGTCTGTTACACGCATTTGTACAAGTTCATTGTACTCTTTTACATACGTCATGTGTACGGGGTATACAAATACCCTTTTACTTACTTACTTGCCATAATCATATTTTGTGTGCTAGTCCCGAAAGTAAGCATTTTGATAATGTTTGCTTGACTTGCAGGCAACTTTGGTAAACAACAAAATATGAAGCTCTCGGACACAATGGCGACGCCGATTGAGGAGAAACTCGATCAAAATTTAAAGGTACGCCAAAAAGCACTTCAAGACTTATTTCACTGAACATTAATCATCCCTTTCGCCTCACTCCCAACTCAAATAAACCCAAAAAATACAACTACGCAACAGGTGCGCTCGGGCATGGTTCATGTCAGCGATGGCAAATGTAGACCAGAACCACTCCGACTTAGCCTAACAATGGAATTGTTGACCTTGCAAAAGTTGGAAATTGTTACGCCAACAAGCTCCCAGCTAAATGGACCACCAATGGAATCCAAGGTATGCTAATAAACTGCGTTGTATGCGTTAATTAAGATGAAGAACTTGAATACCCGAGCCAAAAACACTTGCCTATTTCAGGAGCGTATGGTGCAAATAACGAGACAGAAACAGGGCGGATTGGGTCTGAGCATTAAGGGTGGCGCAGAACACAAATTGCCCATATTAATATCGCGCATCTACAAGGATCAGGCGGCCGACATCACAGGTCAACTGTTTGTGGGGGATGCGATTATAAAAGTGAACGGTGAATATATAACCGCTTGCCCCCACGACGATGCTGTCAACATTCTGCGCAATGCCGGCGACATTGTTGTGCTCACTGTGAAGCACTATCGCGCCGCAACACCGTTCCTGCAAAAGCAATGTGAGCAGCGCCCCACAAATGACAACATGACAGACACAAAATTCACATCAAACAAGACAAGACAAGACACGACACGACATGACTTACCAATTTTATTAGAGCCAATCACTCACTCGTTGTTTTGGTTCCACTTTTAGTAACAAAAGATACTCCTGACTCGGACAACGATATCACCTGTGCCGAGCTCAAGGCAGATGAAGGATACAAGTCCTCGGTTAATAGCGGCACCATAAGTCGCAGCTGCAGTCGCCCAATGTCAATTTGCTCGGAGCCAGAGAAACGCTGGGCCGACGTTGTGGCAGGTATATATACACATATATATATATATCTAATCTCAAGTGTCGCAGCTTAGTTATTTTTGACATTTGCAGTGCCGCTAATGATGGCCTACGTTACACGCTACATTTACGGCACGGACAAGTTGCGTCCGAATGCATTCGAGGTGCGTGGCTTGAATGGCCTCAGCACCGGGGTCATACACTGTGATGAGCTGGCGATACTCAGTCAGTGGCTCAAACTGATAACCGATAATGTTGTGGGTCTCACACATCTGCAGGTTGGCATCCGCCTAATATAATATTAACCAACTTGACAGCTGCGTAAGACCACGTTGAATATGTATTAATTGCGTTGCTTATCTTTTTCTAACAGATGAAACTGTACAATCGCAATTTCGCTGTGGGCGAACGCATCGAGTATATGGGCTGGGTGAACGAGGGTGTCATCAACAACAACATATCCTGGCAGAGCTATAAGCCCAGATTTCTGCTACTCAAAGGCACCGAAGTAATGCTCTTTGAAACGCCACCCGTAAGTTGCAAATGAAACTGTGAACGATTTTCTAAAGTAAAAAAGCATTAGTCATTTCGTAGAAGTATTTCTCAAACTCTTTACTTTTTACAAAACATTCTTAGCTTGCGGTTGTTCCTCAAAGGCTTACATCAAATTTGAGACTTACAGCATTATATATCAAAGAATATTAAATTGACACCCCTATTTTGTGGCACGTATGTAATTGGATATAAAAGAATTTGCAGCAGTGTCTGTGTGTTCATTTTGCCCGAAGTTGTTCAAAGCAACTGCAGTTGCTATGCTGCGCTAATTTTATGTGTCAAGATTTAACCCCACACGAGTTAGATACGACCCACAACCAACCCCAGCACACACTCACACACACACACACACACACACCAATGCATACACACTCACAAACACATGTGCAAAACTATAAAAATTGTACTTTTTGCTCTAATGAGCAGTATTTGCATAGCAAGTGGAACTTGGCTACAATGTTGGCCAACGGGCTTATGAGTTGATGCTGCATAGATGCACTGCACCACTCCACTCCACTTCACCTCTCCTCTTAACCCACCTGTCAGTGAATAGTTGATGAAATGGTCGTTGATGTACTTGAAAATTGGATGTGTTTTTGTTAATCTTATTTAAAGTCCGACTCGTTTGCCAATTGTGCAAATCGTTAATCTCATTGCAGCTAAATGTGGCTGGCATTAGCAAGGCCTTGGTGGTCTATAAGGTATACCAGACCATGTTTCGCATTGTGAAGGAATCGGAGACGGTGGACAGTCGACAGCATTGCTTCTTGTTGCAGAGTTCTGGACACGAGCCTCGATATTTGAGCGTGGAGACCCGACAGGAGTTGCTGCGCATTGAGAACAGTTGGAATGCGGCCATAGTAACCAGTGTTATTAAATTGGGCGTAAGTATGCCACACACACACACACACACACACACATTAATACACACACACACATACAAATGCATAGTCTTTGTATCTGTGTGAATTGCTTTCCGAATTTCGCATGTTTGTTTGTAATTAGTCGCACGACTGGTCGCAATGCAAACGACGAGTATCGTGATTGCCAATTGCTTGTTAATTTATAAGCATATACAGCCCACTCCCTCAGGCAGCCTTGAATCGAAAGGTCATGGCTGCTGACCTAACTATGAAATCGATATGCCCCGATTGAAGTATTCTACATTTTTGGCTTGCAGACAAATATAAGAATTTGCAACAAGTTGTTTTCACACCTTGACTTCGACTTGTTGTATTTATGATATATCTAAATATTCGACAAAGTGCATTGACTTTTTAGTTAAAAACTGGATCCTACGCAAACACAATTTGCAATAATTATTGTCTCTTAAATATTTCCACAAGAATCAATTACCGAATCCCTAGGTAGATAATGATAAAGCAGCCACATAGATATATATCAATGTCTACGCATCTGCCCAAGTTTGAAAGGTTTTTAAACTGACCACATGGGTCATAACAAATTGAGCACCAAAGAAGACCTTTCACTAAACTCTTATCACCAATCAAATCGCATATTATTTTGAGAAATTCGCATTAAACACAAACTCTCAAACAAAGTTTTGGTATCCGTTCTGAGACACTGCCCAAAAGTGTGTAACTTTTGTTTACACACACACATATACAAGTTGTATATAGTAGATATATTGTATATATATGTATATATACATACACTTTTATATGTATACACAGTGCTGGTGAGCTGTTTAAAAGTCACAGCCAAGCCAATGACCGACATAAATGGCGCACAGAATGGAATTTTGCCCATGCCACGAATCGATTCGAATTTGGTGTGCAATTTGGAACATTTAGTCGAGCATACACAGACACAAAGAGATTATTGAACTTTTGTGTCAGCTATAGTAGTAGCTGGTAGATGTTGCAGTTGAGTCAGCTATTAGAGATATCGCGTATACGTAATAAATATTAAAAGTCGATTTCAATCAATGTTGTCTGCCCCTCAGATGTGTCTAGTGCTAATAAATAAGTTCAGTTACACATGCAACCTAAGTTGATAAACATCTATCTGTATTTATAACTATCTAACTGACAACATAGCGCAAGACCTTTGCCGTTTCGCATCAAGGCAAGAGTGGCGGACTGACACTTGATTGGCAGGCGGGTTTCTCACTGACAGAGGGAGCCGATGCCACAATGGTATGGCAGTATAAGTTCTCACAGCTGCGCGGTTCCAGCGACGATGGCAAATCCAAGTTGAAACTACACTTTCAGGACAGCGAGACGCGGGCCATCGAGACAAAGGCAAGTTGTAGTTATATTTTTAGAAAATGTACTTACACTCAACCCTATTCAAAGTTAATTTTAAATGAACTGAACGAATATATGTATATACATATATACATATATAGATATTAATCATGCGCATCTCTTTCATGTCGTCATCACATCAAATAGGAATTGGAATGCCAAGTCCTGCAGAGTTTACTTTTTTGCATGCATGCGTTTCTCACCGCCAAGGTTGCTTCCGTGGATCCAGCATTCTTGAGTTCAATACAGCAGACCTAAGCTTGGCTAGCGAACGCATACTGAGAATCAAAAATTTTATAGGCTAAGTGAACTAATAGTTGTATTTCAAAAATACGCAACAATTACATGAGTAATTTACAAGCTGTAATAATTAAGCAAGTTACAGATACAACATTATTACATTATATAAGTACAATGCGAATGTATGTAAGTAAATGGAATTAGTTAAATTTGAATAGCTTAAAATACGGAGTTAGATTTGATATACTTATATACTACTTATTAAATGTATACATCAACTTGCATACACACATAAATAACATTATTTGCATACACATATATATATATACATATATATGAAATGTCGAACGAAACTGAATGATAAACTTAAAGTGAAATCTCTTGGTGCAACACATGTAAATTTAAGCGTGCTCTAGGCTTCTTTTCCTATATAATCAGATCAAGTTGTCGATACAATTGAGCGTACTATCTACATATATACATATATATGTATTTAGCAATTAGACAATTACACTTGGATACGTATGTATTTATTTTATCAAAAACTTAGGCATTATGCAATTACTAATCACTAAACGAAAGCTACTACGTCATCTGACATCGAGTAAATTCGAAATGGGCAAAAGCCCATTATAATTGTCAACTACAACATTATAAATGAATGTAAACGATGTGCATTATAGTGAAAATTTAATTTTCAATTTTAATGAAGATGCTATTGTTAAATCTAGGTATTTATTCGAATGAATGTTGCGCTTTTTAAATTCAATTACTTTATTTATTTACTATCTAAGCATGTCAGACAAACAAGTTTCAGTTTCAATATATTCGCTATTTAAACACCAAAATTTTATCATTCTCAACAACAAAAAAAAACAAACAGCCACCGAAATTTGCATTCATATTTTTATTAGATTTTACATAAGGATCGTGTCAGCTTTCAGACTATATTGTAAATACATATACTCGTACATGTAAGCATATGTCATGCGTCAATTCAAATGTGTCTTTCCATTGAGCGATCACACCAACATACAACAAACAACACACAACAAACATAACATAACATTTTGCTCATATACATTAGGCATTTCTAATGGAACAAATGGTTGATTTATTGTACGTATATGTATACAGAAATCAGTTAAACATATAGCATCAGCTTAATAATATATTAAAATGTACTCAAATATGTATGTATATTCAACGTCGTTCTTGTAATTCTTGTGAGTTGCAAGGACGCACGCAGGCCAGAAACTGTTAACGCAACTCATCAACGCAATCATATCAAATATATCAATTATCAAACCCACGTAATCACTTGTAGATGTACACGCATATATGTACATATATGTATTTGAACCAAAAAACAAAGCTAAATGTAACACAATATTACACGAGATTAACAGAAATAATTCATGTGACTACTATTTGTAAAACAGGATACACCAGCAACAAAAATCTTCGGTCTGCCGAAGACTTAATACCATTGCAGATCATTCACACTTTTCCAATGATCGAGAGTGTTAACAATTATATCTCTCATTTAACTATGGATTATAGTTGTTTATGTTCATTTATATCAACTATCTTTTTGATTTGTCCGACTCTCTTTCCGAATGTCAAAGTCGATCTCAAGGATTAAATGAGCTTCAAATAAAATTGTATAAGCGAAACTTAAACATTGATTAAGTGGCACATAACAATGTAATTATGTAATGTATTCGAACTAGGCATTTATGGCTAGTCCCTGGTCCGTCCTCTGCTGATATTCCCAAATGATAACACACAAAAATGTCCGTAAAATAGTCTAACTTTCTTATCGCAATTCTGCACAGGTATTTAGGTAAAACACACACACTAATTATACATACATTCATACAGGCAAAATAGAGTATTTATGTAGAATGCAAATTTACAAATACAAAACCAGCGATTAAACCTTGCACCACAAACGAACAATGTATAAGCGCTATCTGAACGATCAGATATAATAATAAACTACATACATATTTACAAAATAACTGTACTACTGTATACCAAGTTACATCAGTATATATATATATATATATATCTATATATATACATATACGTAAGCATAAATATCTAACAGAACACATTCAGACACTTAACTGCTGCTTTAATAAGCGTCAACAAATTGAAAAGGCCATTGAATTCACAGGGATTGGCACTCAATCGAAGTAGCTGTGGACTCCAAGGAGCTTTAAAATTGATTCGAATAATGAAATTTGTGTATTTATTTACCACTTCAAGGCACCTAAACAGACCAAAATACGTAAAATGCACTACAAATAATACATAATAAACAATTAATCCAAAAAACTAACCAAAGCAAACTATTTTTTAAAAGCATACGCAACGAAATAATATAACCATCTTCGGAATGCCGACGATTACATGCTCTTGCAGAAATTTCACAGATGTTCGATAAACTCCAATCTTGAAATTCTTTATAATTGGAAAAAAAAAGAAAAAGATTCCTCTGCAAGGGTATAAAAACACAACCCATACGAATACCAAAACAAATAAACAAATCTGTGTATACCATATACATAAATCCATAGGATCATACATATATAGCGCGCATATTATTGCTGTCTAACTGAATAATCGAAAAGTGCATTGCTGGATACGCAGATGATGAGTTTACAGCTGTTTAATATCTATCTCAGAAATGTATTGTTCATTTTCAATGTAACGCACAGCAGCAATGAAATACATCAGAATCAGATACATTTGCATTTACATACATCAACATACGATAAGCTTTAAATATGTACACATTTAACTACATCTTATGTAGCACATATATTTCTGTTAAAAAAAAAAACAAAAAAAAAACAGCATTTCCACCCATTACCAATTACTTTATATACTTAGCATTTATAATTGATTTGCAGTTTTTATATTCCAAATATATTATATATATATTTATATATGTATTCGTTTGAGATAAAGTTAGGCAAAAACAAATACAAAATAATAACAATAAAAATAATGCCCTTAAATATGCAAACTGATCAAATTGTCGTCATTATTGGTGAAAAGTGGAATGGAAAAATCTACTAAAGATATTATATTAGTTAATCACATAATACATATATATATCATTAGTTAAAAAATGAATAATACACTGAAAGGACTACATTTGAGCAATTTTTATGTTAATCATTGATTGACACAGTTTGATTATAAATTGTTTTCCTTAGGACACCTTAGGACACATTCAAATTCACTTCGTTAATTAAGGTACTCAAATTTTAAGTTTACCAAAAATGTTGTTTTGGAATATTCCCATCTTCCCGCCCAAGTAAAAACACATTTTTCTTGTAATACCAACTTAAAATACAATCGTTTAATCAAATATAAAACAACTGAATAAAATATTTATTTTGTTTTTGTTTTCTTCTGATGTTTTGATATTTGTTCATCGCATTGCACTTTTACATGGCTGAGTAAAAATGCATTGAAACTCACTACTTAAACGACAAGTTGTTCAATTCAATAATAATAATAATAATAATAATAACGTTGAAGCAAAGTTGATGGCTGACAACTTTGCTTTAGTTTATATATTTTGTAACGGTAACACTTAAAATTTAGATGGCAAAAAGTATACAAATTGAAAATGATTCACAGATAGAATATTGAAGAGTTTAAATATTGGCTGCTTTAAACCCTCCATTGTTTTTTGGGACTACAACATATAGATGTAAAATTATTAAAATTCTATAGCAGTGTCAAAATCTTTTTATGGCTGTATAAAAAAGATTTCGATTGCCCCGAGTTCGGCAAGGGTTTTATTTTTGTATAGTTTCGATAATACTGCAAAATGGTAACACTGGTAACACTGGCTATTGATTGCTTAACCTTATATACATAACACATTCCGGTTAAAGCTTCTGCTAAACAGATATTCTAGATACGCACTATATAATAAAGCTATGTAAGTATGTACATATACAAGCTCCCATATCCATTTAACGGTCTTGAGAGTTAATCGTACCTTAAATTCCCTGTTGCATATGCGCACACAAATTACGATTTTCGTTTTGGTTTTTGGTTTTGAAAGTTGGCCTACCAATTTGAGATACCAATTACCAATTACCACCTACGAATTACAAATATTTTACTTAAATATTTCTGTATTATCTACACAGCGTTTGGTAAATATACAAACATACTTGTCTGTATGTGTATCATAGTATATATGTATGTATGTATGTATGTATGTATTTATGTAAGTAGATTGTGTTATTATTATTAGTATCATTAATATTTGTATTACTGTAAATGCATTGCATTGCGAAACTACTGGCTAGTCTTAACTGTAGACTTATGGTTTTGAGCTACAACATGATTTTTCTTTAGTGTCGAAACCTAAGTAAGTACGTTGTATGCGAAATTTGCATTAGTTTCCTAAGGGCCCTTGATGCCTTAGAGCTAAGCTAAAAGTGTTTTTCATTTTTATTTTAACATAAATCAATTCTATCTGCAGGCCAAACTACCAAAAAGCACACATTCAATTTAAAGTTGATGTTAAAGTTTTGCTAAACTTCTCAATACTATACGTAATATATTTGAAAACGGGCCATCGGTCGAACTCAGACATCGGTTGCATCGGTTGCCTCGGCGTCAGCCAGGCGGACGAGGGTCACCGTCACCTCGGTAGCGACTCCGTTGACAGCCAACTGCTGGTCCCGCCACGGAGTCGTCAGTGTTCGTATACGCTGCCTAAAGCTGCCGGGTGTAACAATTAGCTTGTACGTAGCCAGTCCCGGTATCATAATGATCGAGGAGCCAGCTATGCACCAGCCCAATGCGTTCGCCCAATTGGGATACACGTAATCGCCATACGTTAACGGTTCATAGCCCAGCAGTCCGTAAACCGTGATGAAGAGCAGAAATAGGGGCGCCACAAAGCGCCAGCAGACCACCCAATAGTGACCCGGTGGAAAGCCAATCATGTCGCGTATATCGTCACTAAAACGCTTGGTGCCATATATCCAGGACACAGCTATCGCCTCGAAGAACACCGCCACCAGTATGGAGTAGCCGGCAGCATAGCGATCCAGCAGATGAAAGAAATAGAAGCCACCTTGGGTGCAGCTGGCCAGGCCAACGACAAAGTACAGCGAGAAGAGTCCGGCCACAAAGAGTTCGCGGTTCCTTTTGATCTTGGGGAACTCATCGCTTAAGGCCGTGATTATCGCCTCCGAGCCGCCAAACTGTTAAGATAATAAAATGAGTTAAATTATAATATTGCAGGTATATAATCTATTGTTCATTTGGAACTGGAAGTTTTTTTAAGAAACAAAATTTTAAAAGGAGAGGTTTTTTAACTCAGACACACAAAATGTTTACCGAGCTGTCCAATCCGAGAGTGAGCAGCATCATGAAGAAGATTAGCGCCCAGAAAATGCTGCCCGGCATGGTGGCAATGGCCGCTGGATAGACAACAAACACTAGACCTGGTCCCTCGGTGGCCACATCCTCGATCCTGACGCCGGAAGTGTGCGCCATGTAGCCCAGCACGGAGAATATCACAAAGCCCGCCACAAAACTCGTTGCAGAGTTTATAAAACTTGTAAGCAGGGCATCTCTGTAATATGCACAGTTAATGAATAAGCCATAAAAATCAGAAAAGTTCTTAAAGAATTCAAATTCAAGTTGGAAAACATCTATTGTTAAAAATAATTTCTGTCTCTTTTCTTCAATAACTCTATATATATATATATATATATATATATATATTAATTCAACTTACTTGTAGACATTGTTGTGATATTTGTTGTACGAGGCATAGGCGAGCAACACACCAAATCCGGGACCCAATGAAAAGAATACCTGTGTGGCGGCATCGACCCACACTTCCGCCTTGTAGATGGCATCGAAGTTTGGACTCAAGTAATATTGTATACCCATCGCAGAGCCTGGCAAGGTGATGCCGCGTATCAGCAGAATAAGCAGCACAGCATAGGGAAAGAGTGCCGTGAACCAAACCACTTTGCCCGATGTGCTGATACCCTTCCACAACGAGAAGTAGCAAATCAGATAAACCATCAGCAGGCAAAGCGCCATATCCCAGCGTATGTGGCCCAGGTCATGAATGCCCTCGCTATGATTTAGCTCAAGTATATAGCGACTGGGAATAGAAAATATACATTTAAATGTAATACATGTGCATACACTCAGAGAAAATTGCAGTCAAGTATTCAATTGCATATAAATCACATTTACAATATTACATTTAATAGAAATCTATACAAAATATTGTTTTTAATTTTCAACTCTGGCTTTAATATTGCATATTTTCTCTTTTTCTCTTGTGGCACTTACTTAAAGTATTCGGATGCCGCCGATTGGAATCTCTCCACGGGCACAACTGGTGCGATGCTGGCAAATGTTAGATTCGTATAGGATTCATTGGCAAAGAGGAGACTCTGATTGTTGAACGCATAGAAATCGCTCAGATTGCCAACAACAGGACGTGTATTCTGGCCCTCAAACTGTGAGTGATAACAATTGTTAACAATAAGATTAATGTTTAGTCGAGAGCTGCCTCAATTAGCATTTACCGGCTTGCAGTTGGGCGTATTCCAGGCATTGTTGCACGACGTCCAGGGCAGCACATTGGTAAAGGAAGCGAAGAAGAAACGCAGTGACCACGCAATAATCACGTTGTAGTAAAAGTCCACATAGAAAGCGATAAGCACCACCGCATATCCTATGCCTAAAATTTCAATTCCTTGCATGACGTATAACATTCACAGCTAGACCATTTTCTGTACTTACCCTTAAAAAGCGGTACCAATCGACCCCAGCATGTAATTGCACCCTTACGATTGTGCTGTCCCAGGGCCAGTTCCATATAGAACAGAGGTATCCCGCCCACAACCAACATAATGCAGTAGGGTACAAGAAAAGCGCCTGCAAAAAGATATATTTGCCGGTTTTGTGATTCAGACTTGTGATTTGTACAGTTCACAAACAGCTTATTTATTTGCCGATGATTGCTTTATCAGCTATACGATTTGGCCGACTTCCTTGCAAAAGCTGCTTACGCTTGCTCTTAAAATTGTTCCTCTTAGTAACAGTCTTAATTCTAATAATACTCCAGTCATTTTGCAATTGCTGATCCTTGGAATAGGTGCCAATAAGCGCTGCTTTGCCTACTAAAAGCAATTTACCTGCTACTAACTAATGAGTGGCCAGTGTCGTTATGATTAAAGCGCAATCAAACTTTGTAATATTTAAAAACACCCGAAGCACTATAAATATTATGAAAAAACAATGTGTGCTGGGTGCTTCTAAGCGATTGGCTGTGTGAGTGTGTGTGTGTGTGTGTGTGATTGACCCGTGTCAGTGTCTGTTTTTGTCGGTCTATGGCTTGCACATAGATACCGGCACACACACACACACAGATACACACAAAATCAAATTGTTTCACAAGTGCCACTCTAAGGACATTTTAAAAACATTAACAGCATCGCATCCCGGGCTGGCAATGGGACAAGCATACATACATAAGGACATAGGGACATAAAGACACAAGCAGACACAGGGACACAGGGACATGGAGAGAAGCCATGGACCGCTCTGCTCCGGTTCAGGCTCGGCTGTCTCATGCAGTCGCCGACGTCGGTTAGCTTCCTTCTCCTTTGTTCTCTGCTCTGCTCCCTGCTCCGGCAATTGCTAAAGTGCCATCGATACTTTGTTGAGTGACAGCGGGGCGTTTTATGATTTGATTATGTCTATTAGCAGGCAAAGTGGGCGACAAAGTCGTTGACAACTACGACGACGACTACAGTGACAACGGCCATTATGCATACTAGTACACACACACACACACACACACACACACATACACTCATACATAAATTGGTAAAAAAAAAAAATAAAACATACAACAAAAAGTCAGAAAAAAAGGCTCTTGAACACTGTGCTGTCAATGATGTTGTAAAATGTAAAACAAAAAACGTCCAATGATAATACCAGACGAGATAAGGTTCTTAAAATCAAATGCAGCTCTGCTGCTGAAGCTGTAATTTCCGTTGATTTGCCCCAACTCATTTCCGGTTTGTCACTCTCTATTTATAGCACAAAGTGCTATGGCATATTATTATTTCAAAGCGCATATTTATCAAGCCAATTAAACAGCTGGCATATTTAAGAATTGTCCAATCTCAAGTAAGCCTTAAAATCTTTTTCATTGCCTAATAATACACTAATGATAATTGCCAAGTGGATTTCAAACGAAAAGAGTACGTTTTACGAAAATAAATGTGTTACTTAAAACCATTTTAAACCATTTTAATTTTGTTATCTTTATACTTGAAACACACAATATGCTTAAATTGCTACTATAATATTAGATTTATATTAAATATACAATATGAACACTGCATTTGCAAGCAAAAAAAAAGGCTTAATTTATGAGTTATACATTCAGATAACATTATCTACAATTTATGTCAAGCTATTGCAACTAAAGTCGAGGAATTTCATTTATTCAGTAGCTGGGAATAAGCAGAAAAAAAGGGAGAGAGACGGAAAGTAAATGCCCACTAAGCTGGGGGGGGTGGGCATTAAAAGCTAATAATCGCAACCTGTGGTAACTGTCACAACGTTGACTCTAACGGTAAAGTTAAGCCTGGCAACGCCAGTAGCCAGCCGCACAAAATGATATAAAATGAAAACTAAGCTGTCACTGATTGAGTGCAATGAAGCGTATGAAATAACAATTTATATTTTAAGACCGCAGAGAAGAAAAAAGTTGTGGCAAAGGCCAGCACGACAACAACAACGACAAAATAGTCATAAAACTATAAAGGAAAAGGCAACCAGCACACACGCACACAACCACACACACACACACACACACACACATCCTGATTTACGAATGAAAATTCATATCAACGCCTAAGTGCCGCCGTCAAAAAACGTGTGCCGCACATGAATTTCAACACAATGCTTATAAGGATACACATACATACATACAGACATATACAGAAATATATCTTGATTCTGATGTGCATAGCCCAATAACAATAAAAGCCTAGAAAGCGTTTCTTTCACCCTCCGCCCCTTGCGGAGTGATGCTTACTCACTCGCTGTCAGATTGCGGCAAAGGAGGTAAAGGAGGCCAAATGCGATTATGACTGCCAGATTTAGTTGTCATACAAAAGCACTTAACTTTGAAATTGTTTTGAATGATGGCGTTGCCAACAAAGATCACAAGTCCTAAGCATATGTATCAACTTATACATATATATGTGTCTGTGTGTGTGAAGTCGCACGTCTGGACTCTGGGTAATTTCGTATAGGAAGTACGCACTTAGAGCCGCAAGATTTCTGCCCCACCTCACTCACTGCCCAGTTAATGGCAGCACTTCGCACGCATTTTAGCCAGCACTTGTCAAAGTGTTAACAAGGCCAAGTCACTTGTTATGCGGCGACTTGTGTGAGTTTCTTGGGCGCTCAATGATGTGTAAAGCTTTATAAATGCCACAAGAATTCTTGTGGCATTGTGTCTCTAATTGGCGCGCGGCATTCCCCTGCCCACAACCCAATCAGCAACAGATAAAGAAAAGAACATTTTTTGTTTTCTAGTTAGTTACTTACCACCGCCATTTTTGTAGCACAAATAGGGAAATCTCCAGACGTTTGCTAAATCGACGGCGAATCCAATAACCGATAATAAAAAATCCACCTTGCCGCTCCATGTTTCGCGCTGATCGTTAATGCTGCTATTATCGTTGGTGTCGTGTGGTGTGGACGTCTTTGCTATTTGTCCTGTAGGTGACATCGCCGTTGCGACGATGCCCGTGTCCTTGGCCAAAACGTCGTCGTTTTAGTTGCCAACACGCCAATCAAGTCTACAATATCATATATATATATATATATATATATATGTGTATATTATATGGATGATTTTACTTATTAATTGCAATTTTGCATGCATTAAGCTCCTTCAGTTCAAACAGTTCAACATATTGCATGTTTGTGGCATACGACAATTTTGATGAGCTGCTTGAGGGCTTAAGCCGACACTTGATGCCCAATTGAGAGATTAACGTGTGGGTGTGTGTGTGTGTGTGTTTGTTGGTGTATTGGTGTGTCACTGAAATGTCCATAACACTTGAATTCTGTTTGGCCACGACATGCTCTCTAGCCCTTCGAGTGTTTGTCCGTGTATTACGTATACGACGTGTGGTGACAAACACTTGACAATTACAGTACAAAAACCATACGTTGTGGTTTGCCCATCGACAAAATCTGAAGTTCCTTTCATTTATTGTTACACAGCAAATAAATATACACATGAATACACACATATATATTGTTTCTTTGTTTCTCTCGTATGCGGGTAACATAATTAATTGCTCCACTTTAAAATGTTTCTCGCATTAGCTTAATTTAACCCGAGAAATGTGCTCAATTAAAATCGCAGTGCTCAAGCAATGCTCAAGATTCAATTAAATAATTAAACTGCATGAAGCTCAGTGAAGATCTCAGTGCAAACTAAATTGCCTTTCCATGTGCTACTTGATTTACATACATTTCAAGACTTTGTCTCATTTAAAAAAAATTTCTCTATACTGTTAAGAAAAAACTATTTCTTGTCGGTTGATTAAATGTTTGGTTTTTATATTATAGCATTATTCATGGACTGAACTACAACTAATAATCATTATAGATTCAAAGCACCTTGTCTTGAATATACAAGCTATATTTTCATATATTACAAATGATCTTAAGTATCTTGTCTGGTGACTTCTATTTATAATTGAAACATGTCTTTCGCTGGAGCCAACACCAGTTTTTTTTACATATAAAATGATCAAATAAGACAAGTCATATATATGCAAATCCAACTAAATATTTATCTGCAGCGCCATTAAATTGCACAAATTGTAATATTCTTATTAATTTATAGAATGTGAAAAAAATGGTATGCAATAAGCAGTGTCATTAGAATAATAAATGGATGCTGAAAAGTGTGTACACTTACAAAAATTCACGTGTCGCAAATAATCCAAACTATTATATTATTTGTATAAAATACCATGGAAAAACTTAGTATATTTTCAGCTGCGTCTTTTTCTTAATATAATAAACTTCTGCCAACTTAATTATTATTTTCTTTGAGTGCCACTTTTTTAAGCTTTGTAAAAATAGGTTTTTTTGAGAACCAATTGGATTTTTTGTGTATAACTAATCACTCTATAGATTGATACATACCTGCTATATTCCAATAATCTAAATCACAAACTTTTGCCAATCCATTTTAAGGAATTCTCAAATTCACAAATAAATTATGCCAAAAATGTGGATTAACAGCTCTCTCTCTCTCTCTCTCTCTCTCTTTCTCGCACACACACTCTCTATAAGCGCCAACAGCCCAAAACTTGTGTCACTTTAATTATGACTTGCACAAGCCATACATACTTTCACTTGCCTTAGAATAGTTGGCCAAATGTCTCAATATTAACTAAAGATTTGGGCAACACCAAAAAATTCAGTTGTTGCGCTAACGGTAACATTCAAACGTATGCAAGCAATTTCTTTATGCCAGTCACTTTTATAGCCAGCGACAAGTGGTTGACTGCACCTGCACCCTCCCAACAGACACACACACACACACAATCCTCTGTGAGTGTGCAAGTGTGTGTGTGTGTCAAACGCAGCAACTGCTGAAGTTTAACGTCGCATGCGCCAAGGAAACGTCGTCCAAACGGAAGTGACCAATTACAGTTGCCTTTGTGCGTATGTACGCATGTCTATGTATGTATGTGTGAACGTTTGTATATGTTCACTTTATATACTCATGCATATGTATGTGTGTCACAGTAAGCTTTTCTACATTATGTTAAGCAACGAGCTTGTGCCTGCTAGCAGCTGAGCTTTTTTGTACTTTGTACAGCGCTCTGTTAACCACCTCTTGCATTTTATTACCATGTTAAACTAAATTCAATGAATGGAAATAAATAGATAAGCACACAAAATAAACAATATAAAATGCAGTCGCAATTAACAAAATGCTCATCTCATACAATTTAAATGCTGAATAAAAGTTGACTTTACAACTGAAAGCAAACACAAATATTTTGGTCAACGTGTAACACTTTCAGGTACATTTGATTATATCAAAAGTTTGGCAAGATCATTTTATATACATCAACGAAAGTAAGGCGGCAAGAGAACTATTTATGCCACACTCTCTCTCTCACTCTCTCTCTCTCTCTCCCTCTCTCTTTCTCTGAATATTCTCAAAAAGCTCTTGAATATGTTGCGAAAACTTGAAAATATATATTTCGAAACTGCACACAGACAAATGAAAACAGCGTAAACAAAATGTCTTATTTTAAACATCTTCAATACAATTTTCCTGGCCAGCGACAAAAATCGCGAGAGTCGAGAGCAGTTGCCAACGGGTTTTCATCGAATACGGCCACGAGGCAGCATGCAGTGCTAAGAAAAAAAAATATTTAAACGCATTGTGACCAGTGCAACGCATCTCAAAAAAGAAAATTAAAGAAAATTCGGAGAGTGACAGAATATCGATGTGCTCGCCGATCCTATAATAACAGCAGCAATAACTGTAGTTAACCCGCTATAAATAACAGTTAGTGGAATAATCAAATGCACACTTGTATCTTGTGTGAAATATTATATATTTTCGAGTCGGTTTATGTTTTTATATAAGAGGCAACGAGCATTATTTTTAATTTCGCTGTTGATAATATGCAAATGTGTAGGCAAAAGAATAGAAAAGAATTGAGAATTTGTACGAAAACCGAAAAAAAAATAAACCTAGGCAAAAACACAATCTGAACTAAACAAACTAAATAAAATATTTGCAAGCTTTACAAATTCTACAACATTGTGTGTGTGAGCGTGTGTGTGTGTAGAAGTGTATGTGTATGCGTGCAGACAGCTAGACGGCTCAATTAAATATTTGTTTGACAACAAGAACAAGAAGAACTATAGCGAACAGGAGCTAAACTAATTATATACTACACCGAAATGCGAAATAACATTGAACTTAAGCCGATTGGCACTTAATGCAATCGCAATTGGTATTTTTGGATACGACGAACAATGTGTTTTGCGGTGCATCTCAACACAGAGTTTATAAATTCAATTAATTGGCGTATTTGGCGACCATTTTCCAGGAAGTGAACAATAACAATGAAAACACATTTGCGCCAGCGTGTGAAATGAAATATGTGAGACCAAAGTTGCCGAGATATTTACATAAATTTAGCATTTTTTTTTAAACAGATGCAGATGTAGATGCAGATGCAGACGCGTGAATAAAGATACAAAAAACACATGTAAAATAGGCCGACAAAGATACACATACACATATACATACACACACACATATACATACATATACACACACCATAAACATGTATTTATGTACAGATTGCCTTTGTGCAGCCCGCTATAAATATTTACAACGCTGCTGCTGTTGCCGCTTATACGGACAACCAAAATACACATTTCAACGATTTGCGATTAATACAGAATTATATTTATCTAGTGCATAAGTCGTGCATATGATTTTAGCTATGCAATGATTTAAACAAGAACTGATGTGAATTAACTTAACCGAATCACAGACACTCCACGAACATTCTCAATAATAATAATAATAATAATAGCAAATTATTCAACACATGTAAAACGCAACTCAACGGCAATTAAACCTTTGAAAAATGTCGAAAAAACCGCGAGGGCATATACACAAAATTCGAGAATTCGAATTGGAAAAGGTAACCAACTAACTAACTCAATTCCTAAAATTATTCAAAAAATTGCACGTAGTTAATGATAAATGAATAATCGACACCCTGCAAACATTTTTATGGTTGCAGCTGGAAAATCATAAAATTCGAGACAAAGGCAACAATTGCTGTTTTGTCGAATTTCACATTTGATTATTATTACATATGTGTATTTATTATGCAGAGTTGTTCATACATATATTTCACGCCTTTGCCAGAATGAACTTCCTTATGTATTTTGCGGTTCTTAGAAACAGAGCACTGGGGTAGATTTCTATCTAGAAAAGATGAACTGTAAGCAGGCGAAACGATTCATCAACATGATTTTATCGGCCAAAAAAAAAAAAAAAATCACTTTTGCTTCTTCATCTTATTTTAATGGGATCATACAGGCCCTTTTCGAATACCCTCTGTCTGAGTAGAACACCATCCCATACGAAATCGACCCAATTAAAAAAAAAATAATTAATTCATTGGTCACGCGTGTTCCGACTCACATTTTCCAAATATTTATGTCTATTATTTTGTTGAAAAATTGGTAAGAATGTTTCTGTGTCAGAACAATGATTCTTCAATACAAAGAACTCGTGTTGAGAAAATCAACAATAAATCTAAATTATAGAAACAAAAATAATTTCACGAATTTTTACAGTCATGATTATTTTCGATGTAAAGACATGACTTGATTATATAGTTGTACACATTTTATATATAATTGAATTCAATAAATATCTAGGGTATTTGCACTTCGGGCAGGCAATTATTTTAAGTTATTTTCAGTTGGCATAAGTCCAAAAATCTCTTCGCTAAGCTAATAGTTAACGCTAACGTAAAGAAAAAAACAAAAACTTATTTTATTGGGCAGCAGTCAGGGGCTGGGCATTATGTCAAAAATAGAGTAACATTTAATAAGCTTAACCATATTTAATATTTATGTACACATGTAGATGAGGTAGGTGTTTATAAAACAAATCCAAAATAATAAATATTGTTCAACAAAACAGATTCAACTTGTGGATGAGTTTGACATCATTCAAATTGTCGGTGAAGGATGGTTTGGCAAAATATTGCTGGTTGAGCATCGGGGATCTCAAACAGAAATGGTACTGAAGGCGGTTCCTAAACCATACGTGACTCTGCGCGATTTCTATCGCGAATTTCATTATGGACTCCACTTGGGTGTGCATCGGCATATTGTTACCACATATGATGTGGCCTTTGAGACGGCTGGTTTCTATGTATTCACACAGGAATACGCACCACTGGGTATGTGTACAATGTTTACTGATTTAGCCATAAAATATATTTATCATTACGTTGATTTTAGGGGATCTTACATCAAATGTGACTGAAACTGGGGTGGGCGAAGTTTACAGCAAGCGTATAGCTAAACAATTGGCATCCGCCATAGATTACATGCATTCAAAGTAAGTACCATGAACAGATCTTAAGTGGGGAAAGAAATTAAAAAGATACACAGCGATATTGGGCATTATTGTAGAAGAAACTGATATAACCTAAACAAGACACAATTACTCAGATCACTGGATTAAGCATCAATCTCTGCGAGCCCTGATTGAAACTTTAAAAATCGCAAAAGATACCTTTACTAAATGATAAGAATAAAGTCTTTCTCACTCTCTGCTTGACTGATTATATCTTTATATTTTTATATTTTACGCAACTATTCAGATCAGTGAAATAATCATGAAAGTCTGCAAGCCTTACTTCAAATTTGTATATTCTTAAATAAACAAAAATTAAATTTCTCGCTTCTGTTCTCTCTGTTTTTATTTGTAGAATTATATGTTTATAATTTGTATATCTTATGCCCCATTAACACGATTTTTATTACAGAGACATTGTGCATCGGGACATTAAACTGGATAATGTGCTCATATATCGTTCGGATTTTCAACGCGTCAAACTTTGTGATTTCGGGGAATCATTTCAAACTGGTACAACAGTGGAACGTCGCAATGAATGGTTGCCTTACAGTCCGCCCGAAGTATTAGAAGTGAAGCCAGAAGGCACCTACAAGTGAGAAACTCAATCAATTTCAAACATACAAATATAAATTCAATGGAATGTTTTTAAAGAGCCGATCCCAGTCACGATGTCTGGCAGTTTGGCATTGTTATATTCGTCTGTCTGACTGGCTGCCTGCCCTGGCAAAAGGCATCCTCCGAGGATCCACGCTATGTGCGCTATATGGTCTGGCAAGGCAGCATAATGATGATGCCCCTCCGACGAACACCCAAACTATTTAAGGTAAACCCTTCGTTGTAAATAAAGTAAGACATATATTTGTATTGATATATACATATTTATATAGCTGCTCACATCGCGCGCTCAGCGTATGTTTAAGCGGTTTCTGGAGCCACGCAGCGGGAGCAGGCCAAAGAGTTTGGGTGACTTAACCAGATTTATGGATGATCGCTGGCTGGCCAAAACGGCGGAGAAAGAAATGGCCGAATATGAGACAGACGAACTGTGCCCCTCAATGTATTCCTTTCACAGCAGCCCCGACGAGAAGAATCGCCTGCTGTACACATTGGCGGATTGTGGCATCGAAACCAATGTCGATCGCCAGCTGAAAAAGAATCGCATAAAAGACTGGATAGAGTCGTCCATAATTACGGAGGAGGATGAAGTAAGCAACTTGAATGTTGAACCCATCATACCAATGTGTGACTATAAATAACCTTGACTTTTTTAGGAGGAGAATGAAGAAACCAATTCGGCATCGCCGTCTTCATCGATATCACGCGAGCCGGTGCCGGGACACATCTCCTCCATTCGACAGCCACCGAAACCACAGCCGGATAAGCCCAAAGAGATAAAGGGCACATTGAAGGACGCGACACAGAAGCACTTTGATCCCCGAACGGGTGCACTGCAGCAGGGGCCCAGCGAAATGGGCATGGCCCTGCATTCGGCGCGATCAACGACTATCGCCTCCACATCGACGCTGAACAATGCCGATAGTATGCTGACCTTGGGCTCCCGCCAAGATATGTTGGCGAGCAATTTGACCATTTATAATTCAATGGAAATGGAGCTGAATCGCTTAGGTAAGGATCAGATGTCACTTCTGCAAGTCGGTGGCTTTATAAATCAGTCACAGAGCAGCAGCAGCCTACTAACCGCACTCGATGTGCCGCCGCCACCGATGCACGTCGTCCACTCTTCCACCAACTCCATCGCACCTGCCAAGAACTCGATTGCCGTCGGCACTCGCGGTCCCACCAAGAGCATCCTGCAACGCTCCAAATCCGATTCACTACAGTCGGCCATGTACAACAGCATGCCGACCATTGACAACGCCCACTCCTCCTATACAGCCGCTTTTAACACCAACAATAATGTTAATCGTAATCAAAATCAGGGCCTGCAACCATTGCAGACCAGCTATGCGATAAATGGCAGCGCCTTCTTTAAAAGTGGTAACAATAATCAAATTGGTAACCGAACTAATCCACCCAACAAAACTGTGACTTTTACGGGCTTAACTAATGCCTTTCAATCGCTTGCTCAACTCCCAATGCTGGCTAACAATTTTGTCCCGGCACCGACCTCACCGATCGTGCCAGCTGTTAACTATTTTAATCGCTCACACAATGATTCTCAAGTCAAAGACAGCGCTTACGGATCGACGGACGTGAACGAGACGACGATGAACCATCTACTGCCCCCGCCACAACATGGCAGCGCCACAACGCCCAGACAGATGGTTTACAATGGCACTCGGGAATCAGCACATCAAACAAATATGAAAGATACGGCCTACGACCGGACGGTGGTAACCAATAGCAACAATGCGCGAAAGCGAAGATAGCTCTATCCATATCCGCAATAAACTACATAATATACAATTTGCAAGTTCCAATAAATATTAAACGTAAAATTTGTTAACATTTTTTCTGCTGGTGGTTATACTTAATTGAAAAAGGCAACTTTACGTTCTTAAAAAATTACGTTTCCTTTATTACGCGCGTAAAAATCCAAAAACAAGCAGCAGACATCGAGTCCGGTTGCGTCTACTTGAGGGGAATAAAACGTGAGCTGTGTGTGGCACCGATACCGGGACGACCGTGCTTAACGGGCTTGTAGGTCAACGCAAATTCACCCAAATAGTGACCGATCATCTCGGGCTTGACCTCAACCTGGCAAATGTGGTAAAAGAGAACACACGTTAGTAATTACAATTCAATATTAATAATGTACCATTTATGTGGCTCACCTGGCCAAAGTCCTTGCCATTGTAAACGCCAATGATGGAGCCGGTCATCTCGGGCACAATGATCATGTTCCTCAGATGGGTCTTCACAATTTCGGGCTTCTCATTTGGCGGTGCCTCCTTCTTGGCCTTGCGCAGCTTCTTGATCAGTGCCATCGGCTTGCGCTTCAGTCCGCGCGAGAAACGCCTGCGGGCGCGGCTGTGCATCAGCTCCACCAACTGGTTGCTGCAGTCACCAAAAAAATTAGGTTAGTTTTTTTTGAGGGGAGGCGCCGAAGTGGATTTTACTCACTTGGGCATATCCAACAGCTGGTCCAAGTCGACACCTCGATAGGTGAACTTCTTGAAGGTACGCTTCTTCTTAAGAGTTTCATCAACTTGCTGTTTGTGTCAGCCACAATATAAAAAAAACAAAACAAAATTCATATAAGCTAAAATTGTCGCCACTTCTATTTATGTGATATAGCCCACAAAACTCTAAAATAACATTGGCATGCATGTGCATTATATAATATAGGCCAAATATGATATACTGTAGCCGTTCTGCACACGGATGCTCAATATTTTTTTAGATTTTTGCACAAAAATTACATCGGCCATCTTGACGTTTGCAGTCTGAGGAACGGAAAGAAACACAAAACGAAGCGTTGCCACCAGACTCAAAAAATGGTATTGCCACCCTGTACAACTATTGGTTAAATATTTGGTCACACTGATAAAAACTAGAGATGCTCTTGACTTTTTGGAACTAGTTGTGAGTGCTAGCGACAGCTCAACCGTATTTTGTAAGTTTTGTGGTGCAGAGCATTGCGCTGTAATAAGGAATATATATTTAATTAGTTAAGTCACTTTCAGTGTCAAGAAAATCGCTGTGTTTACAAAGTAGCCAAAGTCTAGCCATGTAAAGTTCCAAGAACTGGACAGTGTTGAGAACAGCCGCTGTTATTGCACTTGGCACAGCTCTTGCAAATCATTGATGTTTCTTTAATCATCCATTAATTGCTTAGCGATAAATATATACTATATACTTGTAAAGTAAACACAAAATTAATTGCTAAATCAACATATTATTCGATTAACGTGAGTCGTGCCACTCGCCTCTGTTCACGCGCACATCACCAGTACGAACAGCTGTTAAGCGACGGCCGTGCAGAAACCCAAACAATGCTGACGTTACCAAAAAGATGTTTTAAAAGACACAAAATTTACACAAATGTGAATGACGTAAAAACACAATTGCCACCCTTCCAATAGTATTCAACGCGCTTTCAAACAGTATTCGCCGGCAAATGTGAGCCACAAGCCACAAAAACCCACTGCTTTATGTTTCTTCGACTATTTGCTTTATTTTCTTGTGTTTCTGTATTTTCTCTTTGCTTGCGCAAGTGGCGTCTTTTGCATTTGATTTTTTTGTGATAAAAACAAGTACGTCTGCAAGTGAATTGCCATTAAGATATTTCTTTTTTTATTTCTTTTTGTTTTATACATATTTATTTTTTGCTCACGGACTTAACAACTTGGTTTAGCTCATCCAAAAACAAAAAATATTCCAAGCCAGCCACAGGTGAAAGCGAGAGTTTTTTTTTGGTTGCAGCCATGATGTTCTCGCATTCGGGCCACGTTATGACTCTGGCCAATAGCATAATTGGCGTTGGAATTCTGGCCATGCCCTTCTGCTTTCAGAAGTGCGGCATTATTTTGTCCATATTGCTGCTGATACTCAGCAATTGGATAACGCGTGTCTGTTGCCATTATCTGATAAAAACATCGTTGCTGACACGTCGTAAAAGCTTCGAAATGCTTGGCCTGCATGCATTTGGCGCCTCCGGCAAACTGTTGGCTGAACTTTGCATCATTGGCTATCTAATTGGAACGTGCATAACGTATTTTGTTGTCGTCGGCGACTTGGGGCCACAGATCGTGGCTAAACTGTTCAATGTGGACATTGCGGAGAATCAACATCTACGAACCGTGGTCATGTGTGCCGTCACCGTCTGCTGCATTGTGCCGCTGGGCATGCTACGGAATGTGGACAGTCTGTCTGCAGTTTGCACCGCCTCCATTGGGTTCTATGTTTGCCTCATGCTGAAGATTGTGCTCGAGTCTGAGTCGCATATTGTGGCCAACGATTGGACAGAGAAGGTTGTCTACTGGGAACCAGCGGGAGTTCTCCAATGCTTACCCATCTTCAGCATGGCATTGTCCTGTCAAATGTATGTTCTCTTTAAAATAGTATTTTTATATCTGTATCTTTAATATGCAACTCTTTACTTGCAGGCAACTCTTTGAGGTCTTTGAGAGCATCAACAATCAAAGTCTGGACAGACTGAATGGCATTGTGCGCAATGCGACCTGGATATGTACACTGGTCTACATAGCTGTTGGTTTCTTTGGCTACGTCGCCTTCTGTACGCGCAGCTTTTCCGGTATGACTACAATCACAACTCAACAACCTACGTAAACATTATTAAATGTTTTCTTTGATTTTAGGTAATATTTTAATTAACTTGTCGCAATCGTTTGGCAGTGATATCATTAAAATTGGTTTTGTGCTATCGGTGGCATTCAGCTTTCCTCTGGTCATATTCCCCTGCCGAGCAAGCATCAACTCCTTGTTGTACAGAAAGGTATGCATTACAATTACCTTTTCAAGTTATGAAATCATGATTGATGTGCTTTTCGAATTGCAGCATGGACACACAGAGACCAGCAGCTATATACCCGAGCAGCGATTCCGTTTAATTACGCTCTTCATCGTGTTCTTTTCGCTGTGCGTGGCGCTTGTGATTCCATCGGTTGAGCTGATTATTGGCCTGGTGGGCTCCACAATTGGCGTGGCGATTTGCATCATGTTTCCAGCATCGAGTTTTCGCCAGATCATCCAAAAGGAATCCATGGAACGAAAGCTGGCACAATTTGTGTTTATCAGTGGCTTCTTTCTGATGATTCTTGGCACGTATGCCAATTTAAATGCGATAGATGCCCAGAGTTCGGGTCCACAATTTGATGGGGGAGTGCAAGTTGTCACACCTCTATTGCCCAATGATACACCACTATTTGATGCACTTCACAACGAAATGAAGCCTGGGCTTCTAAAACATATAAAGAAAACCCCTAGCGTTGAGGAAGTTAAAGAAATATTAGAGAAACTGGAAGTTGGCAAGCGGGAACCGAACGCGGGTAGTAATAATATTGTCGAGAAGCCAAGTATTTTAAGTGCTTCGGCGGATAATCCACCGATGCCGCCGCTGCCCGTTGATGAATCCCATGGCGTGGAACTGAAAAACGATTCACCTCTGGACAACTCGGAGAGCTTGCCGAAACCGGAAGCTAACGTTGCAGAAGAAGTGAAAGAAGTTAAAGAAATGCCAGCTGGAAAGAAAAACTTGACCAGAGTAGAAAATTCTGCAGTGGCAGCAAAAGCAGCAGTCGAGCTGCCTGCCAAGACGCTGGAAGAGTCTGAGAAATTAGAAGGAGGAGCACAGCAAACAATTGATGGGGCTGCCATTAAAAAAGAAGAGGAAATTACGGCTGAGGAGCAAAAGGATAAACCAAGTGGTGTTGAGCTGCGTGAACAGGAAAAGGAGCTCAAGGAGAAAATGCAGAGGCTGGAACGCACCGTAGACAAACTAAACGAGGAGTTGGCCAAACAAAAGCCACAAAATCCCGCTACTATGAAACTCTTGGAGCGCAGCGTCGATAAGCTGACCCATCAATTGGAAAATCATAATCCTGTCATTCCAAAACATTTAGCTGTTGATGAACTAGCCGATGCACTGAATCAGGTTAAGGAAACCAATCGTCTAGATGAGCAGCAACAATTGCAAAAGTCGGAGCAGCTGCAGCCACAACCACAACCAGCCAAGGATGCTGTTAAAGAACGCAAGCCAGTCTCACTGATGGAGATGCTGACAGAAAATGCGCATGCACGAGAGGAGCAGGAAGCCCACGCTGGCGTCTTTGAGCCACTTTCCTACAAGACGGGCGAGCTGTTCAATAATGCATCAAAGGCGGGGGCACCAGTGTTGGCCCAAAGACTTCCACTGCCTCTCGCATTGATTGCCAATTCCACACAGAAAAAGCCAAACAGAACCTTAACCGAAGAACTGGCAAATAACAAATCAAGCAGCGTCGACAATATTGAGGCGATAAGACGCGAATTGTTGCAAATAAAAGAGCAGCAAGTCACGTCTGAGTCGACCGTGTTGCGGCTCAAACGCGACACAAATGTCGACAGCAAAGAGAACTGTCTTCCGAAGCCCCAGCTGAATGAGGTGAAAACCAGTGCGCTCGTCGGTCTCAGCCTCCAAGCTGAAAAAATGGGACGTGAATTGAAATCCATCAAGGATGAGGATTACGAGACGACGACCACGATGACGACTCCAACGACGACGACACCACCCACCACAGTACTTGATAAAAGCTAACAATTGCACTGATCCGAACTGAACTGAACTACAAGCACTGCGTTAACCCAAAAATATGATATATAATTTCATAGAATGAGTATTTCTAACTAGCTCGAGCGTAAGATTGTTCACGGGGCCCAAGAAGCTTTATGTATATATACCCTATATAACTTATGTAAATTGTATTTATTAATAAAATTGTATTTATTAAGTGTCAGGCAGGAGACACCCAAATATGCTAAGCAATAAACCATAAGTTAACAATAGAAAATTGAGCTTCAGTAAACTAATCTGTGCCAAGTCCATTGCATGCGAGTATGTAGTATAAATTGTAATGATCCGATCTGGTCTAAGCTTCATCTAAGTAGGCTGGCAGGCTTTAGAAATTGTTTATCAGCTGCTATAATTATTTCATCAAAATTGCTCAGTTTTTATATTTTGAAACATGTCAATAGTATTGAATGTTGTACAAGAGATTGTTTTGCACAGCATATACGAGTTGACCTGCTCAGCAGCACTTCAACTATTCAACAGATACAAAATCGTGAGTTGAACCCATATAAAAGAGGTGAATTTGTAAATAACAATGCATAAATATATTTCAAAGTTGGACCGAAAATCAACGAATAACTATGCCGATCAGAATGAAAACGGCGAAATGCAAAACAAGACAATCGATATTCCAGTACCAAATCCGTCCGAAGTGCCAAGAAATTGTTTAGAGTTGGAGGCAGTGACCAGTGCCAAAGATGTAGGAGCAGGCAGCGTGATCTCACAACTGGATGAGGCTTACATGAGTACCAGATCAGGGCCAGAGTTTGCCGAAGATGTCCATGAACTGGAATCCCGTTGCGTGATCACGCAATCTTGCAAAAGTAATGGACCCATTTGTCCGCCAATGACGTCCTGCATGCGGGTGACCAGAAACAGCTACTTCTCGTAGGGTATTAAAGACACAAAGCCGGTGTCGTAGAATAAAAGGACTTTAATTGAGAGTACGGATGAACCATAACAATTATGTAACAAATTGAACAACTATATAACTTCATGGCTATGCACATCAAATGTATCACTAAAGTTCACATCCTAGAATGAAGTGTGTAATTCGATTAATATTTTTGTTAAATTTCGATTAATAGGATCTCCGATCAGCCAAAAGTTTGATTAATAATTGATGAAACATTAAACATCGGCGCCAAGCGCATGCAAATCGTTCAACACCTCGAGGAGTGTGGCAATGCTCCAGGCCTGAGTGCGGCAGGAATCGTTGCAATAGCTGCCATTGTCGTTGGTCAGCTCGGGCAGGCCACGCCAATGGGATGTCTGCATCTCACGGAGATGGGCACGCAGTATGACCCACGTCTCCTCAATGGTCTCGTCCAGAAAGCCGCACTTCTTGGCAAAGATGAGACGGGCGCGCAAATAATAGCCAATGGGCCAGACCCATTCGGGTCCCTGATGATAGTTGGCACCATGAGCCACGGTGCAATCACCCGAGTCATTGGAATTATCATAGTTGGCCCTGTAATTCCAATCATCCGGATCCAATGTTTTCATGCCCAGCGGTCCCAGCAGATACTTCTTAGCCTGCTCGAGTGCAGCCCAGGCGAACAGCGGGTTGCATAGATCAGGTGCCACTGTCAGCGCAATGGGGAAATTGCAACGCAACTGGAAATCTGTCCAGTCCTGTGTGGCGCCCACACTGTCCTTGTAGATGCTCTTCTTGTTGGCTACCTTGGTGCTATCCGTTTCCTTAACGAAGAAGTGCGCATCAAAGTTACTCTGTATGCGATCGGCCCAACCTTTGTAGGTCCACTTGGTCACCTCACCAGACGGACCCTTGCGCTGCACACCACTGTATGGGATTAGCTTTTGCTCACTGATGGCCTGCAAGAAACGCAATACGGCATATTGTAGACCAATCAGCTCGACGGCGGAACCATCACGGGGCGTGCTGGGACGACCACGATTGCCGGCCTTCTCGGAGGAGCCCATTTTGTCCATCCAGGTGCCGCAGTTGGCGCTGTTGCCGCCAAAGACGAAACCCGTCTCCGGATGCACACCAATATGATTGTTAAAACCCTGATCCGTCATGTGTGCATCGATTTCGTGGCCAGCATTGCGTTCGCGATATTGCAGACCCTGGAAATGGACCTGGAGTGCCTCCTGCATCACATCGTGCAGCAGCTGATCAAATTCGCCCGGTGCATGCGGCTCCGAATCGTCATAGGGGAAGATACGCGACACCTTATCCTTGAGTATATCGCTGCCCTTGGGCGCAGCCTGCACGTATTGGGCGATGCTGTGCAACCACCACCAGACAGCATCGCGGCAGTTAAAGCGCGGCTTGGTGCCATTGTCCAACAAATTTGGGATCAGGCCATGACGCATCGCCGATGCGAACCCAATAATGATATAGCGTGCCTCATTGAATCGGCCAGTGAGCAGCATCAAGCCACGCAAAGCGATGAACGTGTCTCGTCCCCAGCAGCGCATGTATCCTACAAAGACATGCAGACAAACAATCAGTATAAATATTTATTAATAATGTCCACTGGATACCTGTGGAAAAGTGCGGCAAGCCGGCAGATAAGGTGACGCACTGCTTGGGCGGCGTTGGTGGGCTGAGCGCCAAACTGAATCCAGGCAGATTGGCCGAGCGGCAGGCGGCGAGGAACTGCAGCGTTGCCAGCGCCAGTGATTGAGTAAAATGATGGCCATCGCGTATGAAACTAAACGATAAACAAATAGCTATAATATCTGTATACGAGTATATATACATATAAGTATACTCACCTGGGCATCAATTGGTTGACCTGGTTGACGAGTACATTATGCACACCGCTGACAATGGCATCAAAATAACAGGGTATGAGATAGCGTGGCACATTCTTCAGTGGCTCAAAGGTTGCCTTCATCCACACCGAAAGCGGCTTCAAGTCATCAAAATTGTTGAGACGATCGGCAATGTAATCTGGTTAAAAGAACATCCATAATATATATCCAGTATAGCTTCAAAGTTGTAAGCAAAACTCACCCATCATCCAGTTGCCGTCACGCAAATTGTTGCACAGCGGATGACCCAAATCATCGCGTGGCGATATTTCCGTCAGCAGCGAGACGAAGCCCTGCAAGCCACAATAGACAAGTGGTCCAAAGTTGGGAATATCATAGGCGGAGCCGCCCAGGCCCATGTCACGCTCCTCCTGATCGCCGCTGAAGAGCGCACGGCTCAACGCGTTCAAATCCAATTTGGTGACAATCGCTTGGAGATCCTCACACTGTGATCCGGACTCTGAGCGCAGAGCATTTGTCACCAGCTGCAGGCGATCGAAACTCTTGCGGGCAATGGGATACATGGAGACGCGTATGGCGACCACTGTGCCCGGTCGCAGATTGGCAAAGTTGAGCTGCGTATTGTTGCCATCCTGATAGAGACTCGTCTCGAACACCTGCGACTTGCTGAGCGGTATATGCTCCTGCAGCTGCAGCTGGAACTGTTTGAAACCATTCAGCACATTTGCATCCTTCTTAAACGGTGCCGGAGAATCGAATGGCTTGTCGCTCTTCATCGTCAAATTGGCCTCCAATATGATCTCGTCCAGAATGCCCTCGAAACGCAACGGATGCACATTGGTCGCGCCCGCATTGGGATGTGGATAGCTGAAGGCGGTGTGTGCCACCAAGATGACCGACTGATGTGTGGTGGGCGAATGGCGAGTCACTGCCACCACATTGGGATCCATTTGATCCACATACACCTGGGTGAAACCCTCCTCTGCCAGTTGGCCGTGCAGTATATTCAAGGCGCGCTTCGCGGCGACGATGCCCGTCTTAAAGTCGACAGCCTTTCCCCACTCCTGATACGGACGCTCCTCGTCCACCACATGAATCTGTGAAATAAATATATATATTTATATATATATCTATAATAAACAGGAATTTGGATAGCAGTTGGGACTCACATGATGCGGCACGAGTTCATCATAGCCGCGATTGCTGCCCGTGGCACAACAGGCCATGGCCACCAGAGCCGATGAGGGCAAGAGATCGTAGACGGTGCGTTTCTCCACCGCCGATGGATTATCGTGGGTTAAATCCATGAAGAGAGCATGCGCCACACTGGAGGCAACATCGCGATTGGGATTCGCATAGAAGCCACCAACGGGTGCGCCACCATACCGATAAACGAGACGACCCTGCTCATGGGAATCCCAGGCGGAGAGCGCCTCGCGTATCAGTGACGTGATGCCCAGCCGATTGACGAACACATTGTCGGTGGCATCGGAATTGGTGAATAGCTCAGCGACAACATAAAGCTCCGGATTGATTTTGCGTGCCGCATCCAGCAGATACTCGGCCACATGCAGCGGAGTCGAATGGCAGTTGTCCAGGCGAACGCCATCGAAAATGCGAGCCGTTGTCTCCACATACTCGGTCATGTGACGCCACAAATACGGACTATCCTCCGGTCGCTTGCCAAAGCGCAACTTCACGCTGTCGCCCCAAGCGATGAGTTCGCGCTTCAGGTAAACATTTGCGCGCGTCGGTTGCTGATCGGCAAAGTCCAGCAGGGGATCGCTGGAGCCCATCACCCAGCCATTGTGAGCCATAAGGAATTCGCCCACCTTGCCGTACATGTCCTGCTCGATCTCCTTGAGCGTCTTGCCCTCCGTGCCAGTGTGGGTAAAGTATGTCATGAAGACGGCATACTTTATGGAGATCTCTTTCACATGGGGTCCATCGTGCTGGACACGCTCGTAGCGCACACCAGCCAGACAATTATCGATGGCATAGCTGAGATAGCCCTGAATCTCGGCACGAACACGCTCGTTCAGCCAGTCGAGATGGTGACGCAGTGTCTCCGCACACTTGCGGAAGCGGGCCTCCTCATCGAAACAGTCGCCATGGAAAGCATTAAAGATATCCAATGCCAGCTCAAAATCAATTGTGCTACCCAGGCGTCGATATTCCGGATCCTGTATCAGTTGGATCTCCTGGAAGCGCTCATGCTTCGTCACATTCTTGGGCGGCTCACGGGTGCGCACCTGAGTCATGAACTCGTTCACATACCCCATCACATCGCACTGATACAGTTCGTGTATATTGACCTCGGATAGGTAAGCGTTATGCAAATGGTACTTTAAGGCTTCCAAATGGCATTCCTGATCGATGATTACGGGCACGCCCAAATGCTCCAGCTTACCGGCTGCAATATCAGCGCCGCATCGCGCCAGTGCCGCATCTAACAAGAATGCGGGACGCAAATAGGGGCATGTGGCACACGAATAAGTTGCATCCGGATGCTTGAGCAGCCACTCCGACTCGTTGGCAGTGTGATTGAGCACAATGTCGCAAATGGACGCAACCTGGCAAAACGTACACAAAAAGGGATTAAAATTCAAAAGAACTTGCGAATAATTAGCCACACTTACGCCCCATTCCTGGCGGCACTTTTTAATCATTTTCTCCACATCGTCGAAGGTTACTTTATCGCCCTTCTTGGCGGCAAAATGGGAATTGACACTGAGCTGATCACGCAGCGAATAACCAGAACGAGAGCCACCCAGCTCCTGGATGGGCGTAAAGTGGATGACATTGTAGCCAGACTCCTTGGCCACGCGCAACTTGGCCTCCCACGTGTTCAGTGGTCCCAGCAGCTTGGTCATCACCGTTTGACAGCGCACCGAATTCAAAGGTATTGCCTTCTGTGCACCCACGGGACCCACATTCAGCGTCGGCTCCACCTGCACATATAGTGCACCATCTGGTGGAGCATCTGCTTTGCGTTCACTGCAAACGCAATAGGAATTTGGCAAAGTGAGGTGAACTTCCAAAGCGACCACTGTTTATGCAATTCATATTTTTATTTAACTCAACTCACCGATCGGCAAATGTGAAGTAGAAACGGAAAGTGCCCGAAATCTTCAGCAGCAACTCGCTGTAGATGTCTGTATCCACAACATGGACTTCGGAACGCTTTTCGCTGGTGATCTGCTTGCCATCCTTTGACTGCCAGTCGAGAATTCGATATTCGGTGCGCACAAATTTCTTGCCCTCGGCGGGGTAGTTGGTGAGCAATATGATTTTACGGCCCAGCAACGAGACATCCGGATGGACGTTCAACTTGGAGCCATGTTTCAAGCGGTACAAAACATGCTCAGCATTTACGCCCTCCTCAATGGGTACGCTGTGCGATTCGATGTCCTTGCTCATTGTCAATGCCTGCAGGGAGTAGTAAGCGATACTATTTATATATATATATACATATTAATATATATATGGTTGTATATGCAATGAGTACATAGATTACCACACAGATATGACTGCCAATTCGATTCGATTGGATTCAACTCAATTCGCTCTCAATGTCACCCCAATAAAAAAAATGAGAATACAATTCAAAATATGTTCAGCTTCAGTCGCAATCATTGAGATTTGTTAAGCCGCAGACAAGCTATTTCATTAATTAAAATTGATGGTTAGTGTGTATTTGTGGCAAGTAAACAAATACGATCATTATTAACAGAATCTATTTTTAATTATACCAAAAAACATTTAAGGCATATATCTATATATTTATGTGTACTACAATGCTTTTTTTATAAACTTCAAATTGCGTTATTTAGAAAATGCTTTTAAAAACTACTGATTATACCAGGATAATTTCTAATAATATCTTTCTGTTATCTTTGGCTAATTTAACCACTGTACCTATTTGATGAAAGGTAGGGATT
The DNA here is from genome assembly GCA_035041595.1 of Drosophila basisetae. NCBI lineage: Eukaryota > Metazoa > Arthropoda > Insecta > Diptera > Drosophilidae > Drosophila > Drosophila basisetae. The sequence continues at coordinate 7,080,117 of JAWNLB010000144.1, forward strand.
TTTCATCGCCTTTTATTTAATGATTTTAATGAGGCAGGCGCCAATCTATTTTTAGTGAAGATAGGTTTAGCGATTACAACAGTACAGATTACAAGAGGCAGACACAGAGACAACCAACCGCAGGCAATGCAGTTACAAAACCAACACCACAGCAAAAGTATATTATAGAATTACAAAAATATAGAAAATAGAAGCGATAGCTATATACTCGTATATACTCGTATATATATAGATAGAACACGAGGAGCACACGGCACAGACTGAAGCTTGTCGCCAGGTTTTTATTAAGCCTGTGCAATGCTTTTCCAGCACAAACAAATAAATATGCAAATACATGTGTACATATATATGTATGTATGTATGTATGTACATATTTACTACATAATTACAATCAGCGATTGTGATCATCATACCTCACTGTGGTGTTTTCGTAAAGATTCGCTGCTGCGATCGCGGTTGCTGGTGCTGCTGCTGCTGCTGCTTTGGTTGCTGCTGCCTTTGCTCCTGTTGCTGCTGCAGTTGCTGCTGCTGATCTGGCTGCCTGCATTCCCCATAACTGCTGTGGCACTAAGCTCATTCGCACTAATCTTGACTGGCGCCGACTCAGTTGGCACAGCTGTTGCTGCTGCTTCTTCTTCGTCAGCATTCGCTTGCTTATCAACAGAAGCTTGCACTTGTTGCATTTGCATCTGCATCTGCATCTGCGTCCCGCCATTCAGCGCACCGATGAGCCAGCGAAAGAGCTGATAACCCATCAAGATGTTAAGCAGCGCATTGAAATTGCGCCTAGTGCTTATAAGCAGCCACTTGATACCCTCCGATAGCATTATTATTATTATTATTATTACTATTATGTGTAATAATTATTAACGTGCTTTCTTTTTCTCTGTTTTCGTGTGAGTTTTGGTGCCGGCTGCTGTGCTAAAGCTACTGAAATCTGCGCTTAAACAAAAGCCACTTGCACGCGTTAATTAAGCATTTTAAAAATAATCAAAATAACGAAGTATGTATGTAATATGTGTCTGTATTCATACATACATATGTACATCAAGTCATGCATAAGCTTTGAAACGGAATGAATTTAAGATTGCCTTGACAACTTTATTAAAGCTTTTTTCAAACGGTACATGCTACCGTTAAAGTTCATTGAGCCATATCGATTTGAAACCTCATTACTGATATCGGTAAAACCACAAACAAAACATTAAACAATAAGTGTGCTATGACAATTTGAGAATTTTGTGAAATTAATTCCTATTTACTAAGCTAACTTAACCCTTGTTCAATATACACATTTTCCTAAATCCTTAAAACCAGGAAAGCTGATAACTGGGCGGAAAAGCTTTCATCTTTTTGTACCGGTTCAAATTTATATACATACACATAATATGTGAAGATATGTACATGTCTGTATAACAAAATTGCATTATTCTGCATATATTTGCATTTGTTTAGTCGTTTGTAAAAAGTTTTAAGTCAACACTTTTGGCAAATAGTTTAAAAGTAAAATGAAATTAAATTGCGTCCATTGACCTACATTCATCTGCATCATATTGTATTTACGTGTGAATAACCCTGATCGAAAATTATAGCTTGCATAAATGAAAGAGGCCCATTAATGATCACGTAGGTATTAATCACAAGATATATATATATATTCGATGTAAACACTTAGATAATAATTGTTTGTGGCACTGAACTAGAGTTAAGTCTTAAATGTATTCCCATTTGATTTAATTTAATTATTTGGCAATATTTTCAACAATAATTTAATAAATAATGCACTAACTATTTTATTAGAATTTTTTTCACCAATAACTATGATCTGCAACTCAATAAAACGTTACCAGCGTATAAATTCCTCGATTCGTTTTTTATTGAGCTCAAGGTGACCTTTCAAGTTTTCGTGCGCGCACCAGCTGTTTCGGCTCGAGAATGTCGCACCCTCCACTGCTGCTGGTAAACAAAAATCAGCTGTGCCTCCGCATAAGTGATTTCTGCTCCCGTTGTATTGCCGTTCATTGATGTACACGTGCAATTCGTCTGTGTGCCAGTCTCGGTGTGTTTGGCTGCTAGACTGTCGTAGGCGTACAGATGATAAAAGCAGAGGGCATGAATGAATATAATGTTTACGCCAGCAATTATTATTACTTTATATATCCAATTAGCACAGTGTTCGTGGGAAATGCACAATTGACAATTTTGTGCGTATTTTCATAGGCAGGGCTTTAGAATATAACTAGTTTTAATTATATTGCTGCACTGCGGTAATACAAAATTAATTAAAGCATTTTTGGAATCAAACAAAGCAAAACTGGACCCAGAGAGACTAACATATGCCTATCGATAACGATAGGTGACAAGCTATCGAATCTAGCTTTTACGTACGTAAGCATTACGCTACGTATACGCTTGCGTTATAGCATTTGAAAATAATTCCGTTAAAACCAGTTGGAAGTTAAATTAAGAAAAAACTTTTTAAATTGTTTGTAAAGCTTTTTATTACTTTTAATTGTCTTAATCGTCATATGCATACTTTAATGTATACCAGTGCGCATATTAAATTTATTACATAGTAGTAGTGTACACACTAGAACAATATCTATATCAACGTATTACAACGGTTAACAGGGACACACACATACGAGTTTCTTGAAACTAATCAGCCTAATTGTGACTTAAGTTAACTGGCACTTAAGTAAAAAGCACATATTGAATCTTAGATTTGTAATTCTAGTTGTAGCTGCAAATTGCCGCAGCTGCATTTCTTATCATTTGCGCACCGTAAACACCAACGGTGCCGACTCATCCTCCTGCTGCTCGAGCAGCGTTGTTCTAATCGCATGAATTGTCTGATGATGCTGCGCCTCAACATCATCGTATTCAATGGACGAGGAGCGCAGCAGTTGAAATTGTGGCGTTGAATCATTTTTCGTAATGATCAGCGATGCGGGCCGGGGACCTGATAGACGGAATAGAATTGTGCTGTTAACGGTGAAATAAATTTGAAATATAGTTTTGAACTTACCTGATGGTGGCTTGGTTGTAAGGCGACCCTTGCTGGTGCTAGCTTGGGCAGCAGTTAATTCCATTTGACGCTCTGATACGTAATCCACATTTGATGCTAGCTTAGCACTATTGTTATTGTTATTATTGTTGTTTATCAGATTAGCCAGGTTGCTGCCGCTGGGCGTTGGTTTGATCGATACTCGCTTCTCGGATTTGACGCTGCCTTGTTGTTTCAATATCGAGTCGCGACGTTGTTGTATCGGTGAACCCGAGCTGTGCAACGCTGGCGTAAATAGGGGTCCAGCACTGGACAAATCGAGGTCTAAAAATTACATTGACGAACGGGCGAAAAACAACATTAGATATTTACACAGTACAAAAAAAAAGAAAAAGGGGAAAACACAAAAATAAAAAAACACATAATTAGCAGCCAGTTGCTTTTGGTTTTTTACAGGCAGATTTGACATTTTTGTTTTAATCATATTTCGACGACTTGATGGCAGTGAGAATTCCTTTTCTACAATACTTTAAATACAACTTACTTATAAGTGCCAACACCTTTGTTAATTATTTTGTTATTTATAAACTAATCAATATAAAGTGCAAATTTGTATCATGCAACAACAAAACAAATACTAAAATTATACCACTTTTTACCCATCCAAAAAAGCAGTAAGGCGGTAATAAAATGTATTCTAATTAATATGTTATATATTACAAACTACAATTAAAATGCAATTATAAAAAGGTTGTTCGCATGATATTTATTAGATATTTTCTTATAAAAGTTATTAGCTCGGTCCTGGGAGCAGCCATATGTTAAATTGTTAGTCGTTCTTGGAATCATGGTTTAGATGGCAACTTAAAACTAATTTTAAATAATCGTGCAGTCAGTTTAATTTAATACAAAATAGATATCCTTAAGAGTCACGTTTTGGATATCTATGATCTTTTTGCTAATCATTTACATATAACAACTAAAGCAATAAACAAAAATGCAACGTTAATAGCAATGTTTAAATCAAATTTGTAAAGCGTCTAAGCTTTTGAAACCAGCACCAGCAGCATTAAAGTAGTTGCTCAAAATGACACATTTCCACATTAGGTTAGTAAATGGTTTTAAAACTTAAAATATGTACTTAGTACTATTGCAGACCTGATGTTATAACATTAATCAATACTTTTATTATTTATGCTATTTTATATTAATACTTTTTAAAGATATTATACACACTGGCCATGCAGATATTATATTATATCTATAATTCTATTTTCCGGCTTTACAGGTGTTCGTTGGTTAAGTGAAGGAAGCTCATTTTCTTAATACAGATATGTTTGGTAAGTGTATAAATGTAGTATTCATCTAGTAGAGATGATCGGTTTATAATTTGGTATCGTCATAGATTATATCACTGTTGGGCACCACCACCACCGTTGGCAATGTCATAAATGCCGCCATGGGCTCGACCAGGAGCTCATCACCAATGGATGTTGGACGCTTTAAATTATGTTGACTATAATAACTACTACCAGCACCACCATCACACGCATTTATCAATTCTGTGGCACTGCCGCCATTACCCAGACGCATTTGCAGCCCACCTGAGGTGCCACCAGAGGCGCCACCAGAGGCGCCGCCAGAGCCAACGCCAGAGCCAACGCCAGCGCCAAGACTTTGCAACGAATGCGAGCTGGCGCTGCGATTGTATTCAGTATTCAAATATTTAGTACTGCCGCTGGCCATATTGTTGTTGCTGCCACTAGTGTTGTTGTTATTGTTGCTGTTATTGTTGTTGTAGGTGTTACGCAGTAAATTTGTAATTTTAAGCTCATCCGATGGCGAACCGAACTCGGATGACTCACGAATGGGTGCTAATTGCAGCTGTGCGGCAGCAGCTAACATCTCACCTGTGGGCATACCAGATGGACTGGGTCTCTCACTGCTCGCCACATCCTCGAAAGCCTCCTCGTTCAACGTTTGCAATGCGCCACAAATCATTTGCTCCTCCAGCGTAACCTGCCCAGCAGACAAACTCATTACAAATGATATTCAAACTTAATCAAAAGTTATTGATAAACTGGCAATATGAATATACCTGCAGATATTCATAATCATGGATTTTCGACTGTTTTGTTTGGGTAAGCATGATTCAGAGACAAAATTAAACACATTTATGTAGCACGTAATTCATGTCTAATTAGCTAATTGTTATTAATTATTAACTAACCTGTTTCTCCATATGACTGACAGAGTTTCGACGCGAGAGCGAAGGCTGAGCATCTGTTACGTCCCTGATTACGGGCACATTTGGCACCGTCTCTGTAATTGCGGGTTGCGGGCGTATTTTCCGTGGCATTCTCTCAACATCGCGCAACGTTGTGATTAGCAACCGAAACAGCTCCCAATGGCCAAAGCTCAGGCCCAGCACCTGCAAGCCAGTATTGGTTAATAAACTTGAAATTTCATTTGTATACGTGTGGTTTCAATTTACCGCCTTCAAATCCGTCAGCTCGCAATGCTTAAGGACGCGACCGTTGATTGCATTTTCGCGCAGGATTGGCGCCAGTTTCTGGAGCGTTGGCTTCAGATCCTCAATGCGCTCCAGCAGACTGATGACGCCCTCAACGGTGAGATCCGTCAGCCTCGTTTGCAGTACATCATCCTGTTATATATAAATAAAACAGTTATGATACAAAATTATACTCTAAATTGAATGACTTACGCCAAAGGAATCGCTGGGCGATGAAATCAGCGGTGTCTGTGGCTCAATGGTCAGATTACGCGATCGCAGCTCATTGGCAACAAACTCGTTCTGCAGTATTTGATAAGGCGGATAGCCTTGGGGTGAGGGCACATAGGTTGTGGGCGTTGGATGCGATCGGATGTTATGGGATATGCTGGGACGCGTCTGCAGGACAAGAGAACCTTCGTCCTCGATGATTTGCTGATCCTCTGCAAAAGAAATAACCATTTCAAATAGACTGATTAATCAATGATCGCTGTGGTTACCTTTGAGCACCTTGCGCAGATATGGATCGAGATTGATTGTAAATGGCAAGAATATGCGCAAGTCCGCAACGAGTAAATCGGATTTATGCAGTTGCAGAAACGCATCCAGTTTGCGCTCATCCCGATCCAATTCCAGCAATGGAGCTGCCTCACGCAAACATGTCAGTTTTGGACGCACCCTGAAGGAAGTATAAATTAATGATAATTAAAATGAACCTTATTTGATTTAAGTAGTTCGCCTACTTTTCATAGACGCTCTGCAGCGAGATGTTCTCATCGGCATTGGTATCCATAAATTGATCGTGATGCAGGACAATCATGCTGGCGCGCAGTGGCCACTGTTCGGTGAGATTAATCCACGAGCTGAGTCGATACCAGCTAAAATCAATCTGGAATGCTTTCAGCAGCCGCACCGTAATATAGATGACATTCATCAGTCGGCGCATGCTACGCGGATTCACATCGCTGAAGTAGTCATCGGTGAGCACAATGCGAGACAAGTCGACGACGCCCTGCGGATTCTGACCGAGTCGATGCAGATTGGAGCCAATTGAGCTGGCCACGGATTCGGATAGACGCAATTTCTTGCCAGCACCACCGGCACCGCCGGTGCTACCACCAGGACCACCGCGTTGTTGATTGTGTGGGGTGCGCAACTTCTCCTGACTAGACATGATCTCCGAGGCATTGGACAATCTACGCGCCGACACCGAATGGCCCAGTGTGGGCAAATCGTCGCCCTGATAGTCTGTGCCGCTGCGCTTGAACAAGAGCGCCGTCATCTGGGCACGCTGCACCTTACGCAATCCAGAGTTCTGCAGATAAACGGGCAGATGGACCAAATTGCGCAGGAAATCGTGGCCACCAATGCCGCCCTCGGTGAACAGACGTCGACTATTCGCCTCGGCAGCCTTTGCAATCACATGCGGATCCACCGAGATGAGCAGCACAAACGGTCGATTCGGAGCCGAGAGAAGCGTCTGGACAGCATTCAACAGTGTCAAGATGCGCTCCGTATCACAAGAGTCCAGGGCATCGATAACGCCCACCAGGCGACTCTGCTGATTCGTAAAGGCATCCAAACACTTGACCATGTCCGTCAACACGGCCACCTCGGCGCCGAGCATGGTCAACGGTGCATTCTCATTGGAGCGCACGGCTCGCTTCAGTTGTCGCTTGTGCGAGATGAACAGCGATCCACAGATTTTGGCCAGCACATGCAGATGCGTACAGATCAGCGTCAACAGCACCGCAGCAATCACATAGATGGCAACCAGTATCTTCTCCCGCTCAGCTGCCGTTGCATACGTGAAGTAGGCAATTGTGAGAGATATGCCAGCCACCAGGGTGATCAGACCCAGTTCGAAGAGCAGCACAATGGGCAAACAGCACATGCGACGCCAACGCCAGCCCACATCCATTTTCAGGCACTTGGGGCGAAAGGCACGATACAAGCGTGTGGACAGCCAGCCATAATGGGACTCTGCAATATGCAAATGAATGGGTTATACGAGGTATGTTCAAAAAGTATCGCGAATTTTGTGTTTTTTCAGATATTATTTATTTATTCATGAATATCTATTTTGTCCCCTTCAAAGTAATCCCCATGAGATATTATACACTTTTCGCGGCGACCCGTCTCATGCCCAAATCATTGATAAAAATCGAATGGCATGAGCCAATCGATATGTCTAGCTCCTCAGCAACTTCTCTAACGGTGATTCGACGATTGGCCAATACCATTTTCTCCACTCCATTAATTTTTTCGTCTGTTGTTGAAGTGCTCGGGCGTCCGGCACGCTCTTCGTCGTTCACATCTTCTCGGCCTTCTGAGAACATTTTGTACCACCGATAAACGTTGCTTCGGTCCAAGGTAGCTTCTCCGTATGCCACAATCAACATTCGGAATGCATCCGCGCACTTAATTTCGTTTTTCACACAAAATTTGATACAGGTTCTTTGATCCATTTTTTTGAATAGGTAAAAATCGAAGACGATCCAAAACACGTGCAAGCAAAGCAGCTGTCAACAATTAGGTGAACATTCAAAATGGCCGAGCTTGTCGGCATAAGTGAGAGACATGAGTACCAACATAACGCTACAAAAAAATCGAAATTCGATTATACGTAACCCGCGAAAATTCAAAATTCGCGATACTTTTTGAACACACCTCGTAAATAAGCTATGCTTTCTACAAGTTCTATTAATTAAGTAATGTGACTCTGCTACATAGAAATGAATGGGTATCACACAAATAAGGTAATCTCTATAACAAATATAACAGATTTTATATTAGAAAGTTAATTCTTGAACTTCATCAAATAATTTCTAAAACAAATACCAATCATAATCCTCAATGCATCATCAATATGAAGAAGTTTTACTAATCAAATCTTTTTGTGGAATAGCTGCTCATCATGGGGATTCAATTTATAATCTTTAAAATCTTCTTCTCAACATGAACAATAGAAATCATCTAATAACTTCTAAGACAGATACCGACTCATCATCATAATCCTCACCTATTGCATCCAGCAGGGCGGCCAGCATGTGAGCAACGGCGCCATCTCCAGTGGGTGAGGCGCTGCTTGCTTCCGCAAAGTGGAAACGCACGGGTTTGGGCTGCGTGTCTGCCTGTGGTCCGGGCGGATGACAGAAGGCCACCTGCATTATCAGACGCAGTCGTGTGATGCGCTTCTGCAGTCCATGCAACACCGAATAGGCCCAAAACATGTCCATTTGATAGTTGAAATATTTGGTCGCCGCCAGCAGTATATAAGCCAGAGCCAAAAAGAGTACAGCAGCTAATAAGCCCCATAGCACTGACCAGCTGCTCAAACCCACAATCGTTCCGATTAGTAGCGATATATGCAGGCAGACAATGAAGAGGAGACCGCTGGTCTTCGCTGGCGGCTCCGCCCACTGTTTGGCAAAGTTGTTCATCTCCTCGCGCAGTTTGTTGAGCAGAAAACTTTTGCCACTGCCCCACTTGGCGTAGAGACCAACCGTAATCGGTGTGGTCAATGTGGGCTCGCTGAGCACATCGGCTAACGCGGAGGAGTACAGCTCATAGCCGAGCATGCCCTCAGAGTCCTCGTTGGTATTCAGGCGTCGTGCGCCAAACACCTGACCGAGTATCGTCTTCTGGTGCAGGGAGTCAATGTTGTAGGGTGTTTCGCCTGCCTTGTTCGCGCGATAGAGCAGCTGGCTGTGCTTCGGATTACGGAGGAGTGCCTCCACAATCGCCTTGGAGCGGGCACGCATCGCAATATGAAGGCAGGTGTCGCCACGCTTATCGCTCGCCGTCACCTTGGCCTTGCGATCGAGCAGCATGTGCACAATGTCCAGATTGCGATTACGTACGGCACGTAGCAGCGGCGTGTCGCCGTCTTTGGTGGATGACTCCAGGTCGGGATTCGTTGAGAGCAGCACTTTCACAACCGCTGTGTGACCCTTCTCCACCGCCGTATAAATAGCCGTCTTGCGATCCTTGCCCTGTATATCGACATCAGCGTGCTTCTTGAGCAGCGCCTCGACCACAGTCCGATGTCCACCCTTGATGGCATGTATGAGTGGCGTATCGCCACCACGATCCTGTATATTGATGTAAGCGCCGGCGGCAATCAGTGATGCAGCAATATCCTGGAATCCCTCACGACTGGCTATGCTCAGCGCAGTCATGCCATCCTTGTCCAGAGCATTTACATTTGGCTTCTTCTCCAATATGGAACTGACACAATCTGTATGCCCGCCAGTGGCAGCGACCAACAGCGGTGTCCACGAGTACATGCCAGCGGTGTCCACATTGGCGCCGGCCTTGAGCAGCGTGTCCACAATCTCAACGTTGCCACGGCGGCAGGCCCACACCAACGCCGTGGTGCCATATTTATCGCCCACATTCACCTTGGCGCCACTTTGCACCAGCAGCTCAACGACGTCCTTGTACCCGCGACCCGCTGCCCAGAGCAATGCGCCGAGATGATAATTGCCATGCGCATTGCCATCCGCTCCCTTGTCTAGCAGCAAACGCACCAGATCCGTGTGTCCCCGATACGAAGCCCACATCAGAGCTGTCCAGCCGCCCTGCAGGAAAACAAATAAAAATTTCACAATTTTCTAAGAAAAGGCGAGGCAATCTTACCATATCACGATGCTCGACGTCGGCGCCATGGTCCAAGAGCAGTTGCACCACATCCAAGTGTCCGTTGCGTGCGGCACACAGCAATGCCGTCCAATTGTCCAAATCCTCCGCTTGCACATCGGCACCACGAGCCAAAAACTCACGCACAAATGGAGTCAGGCCGCGACCGGCAACCACCATAAGCACCGTTGTGGAGTTCTGATAAAAAAATCAAAGTTTAAAGGTTAAAGTAATATAAAATAAATAGAAATGTGATTTTTCAGAATGTTTATAGGCATTTTTTTAAAAGATAAAGAGAAGAACATCATTTAATGAAGATATAAAATAAAAAGTGGAATGTTTTTTTTAAATTATTTAATTTTTATTTTATTTGTTATTTATTTATTGTTTATTACTTATTTACTATTTATTTATTATTTATTTATAGAAGCGCTACAAGTATGCAACTTAAAAATTATTGCGCAAGTCACAAGAAAGTTGAATAAAAACAGATAGAAATAAAAATAAAATTAAATAGGTTTAAATATAATAAAATTAAAATTAAATGTTTGCACACTTATGTAGTTAATTAAATAACTTTATATATCTTGTGTTTGTTATGTTTTCATTTAACAATTCAGTAGCAATTTTTAGCATAAGAAGTGCGAGTGATCTAGCCGAGACTCAAACCTGTCTGTACCTATACATGTCTTAGATATTAAATTCCAACACATTAAAAATGCATGCTAACTAGGTACATATGTACCAAAGGGCTGCATGGCTGCATTCTAAGTTGAGCGTCTCTATTGAATTGAATAATATATATATTGAATAATAATTTAATACATTGAATATCATTGGATGCGAACAGAGGGAAAGAAAGAATTCAACGACAAAACAATCAGTTTACTCAAAGTACAATGAATGCGGAATTAAATGGCACAGGTGCGGTGTAGTTTCCTGACAAGATGACAATAAATAATATATTTAGACAATATGCCTAAGCACACACGCATAAAAACAATACAAAAAAATGAAAGACATTCATAAAATAGTAAATAAAAACCACCCCTCACTATCACGATGGGAAAACATGATTTTCACACGCATTTTCACGGTTTTTTGAGGTTATTAAAATCTTGAGCTGCCGAAATCTGATCAAAGAGCGCTTTTGTAATATGACAACAAATCCATATGCATATGTTAATAAAATCATTTCTCTGTTATTGACTGACTGACAATATTACACTCAATTTTCTCATATTGATACTAACAATTAGCTGTCGATGCGCGACAACAAACATATTTCAGTACATATTCTTCAACATCAGTTAAAAACGCTCTTCAGATCTATGTGGATCAAGGTGAATCTTATGTCAACTTTAATGAGATAGCTGTCAATCACTTACTTCATCGCGATCATCGATGGTTAGATGACGACTATCGAGTATAGCACGTAGACCGGATATATCATTATTATCAATGTACTGAAGCAGTGCGCGATGTCCGAGCGAACCCATGGAATCTCCGTATCGATTGATATTCTAAATGTAGACAGAAATGAAAGTAAATTCCAGTAATTGTTTCTTGTATGTTTGCAAATAATTAATCAATAGCATGCAGTCCATATTCCGAGATTAGTTCTTGTTCAACTTAATTGGCTTGTGGGGGGCAGAGTGGGAGGGGAGGTGTGTGTCTTTTCATTAGGTTACGTCAATGCAAACATATGTTAATAAATTTTAATCAGCATACCAAAAAGAACTTTCATGTCTGATAAAAAGAACACAACTGAACTACACCTAAGAACTTTTAATTGTGATACGCACATTCAGCAAAGGTAAGCAATAAATATAATTTTTGAGGGCAATAAAATAAAGAGACAACGATTAATATTTGTATAATTTATTACAAAGCGATTAAAAATATATATTGATTTGGCATTGCCAGAGAAATAATGTCATATTGATAAGAAATATCTCGAAGCGAATTTCATTGATAAGCCTGCCTTTCATTGGGATAACTTGGCCTGTCAACACTCAACAGCTTAGACAGCGAACTGTCCAAATTTTAATACCAGTTTCTCGAAAAGTAAAATATTTGATAGTGGCGCCTAATAAATTAAAAAAAAAATAAAAACGTATCCACACCGCACCACACACTTTTAAATTCGTTCTCTTTTGATTTAAATACGTTTGTGAGATTATGCATATTTTATGATAGCGCCAGAAAGATTAGAGAATTTGCCAGGGTTAAATAAGCATCCATCCTCTCACGTTTTGCAGTAGCTTTAAAGACAAATACGTTTTCACTTTTTGTATTAAAATGCTCTAAATCAAACAAACTAACTGTCCCAGTTGACAGTTCTAAAATAAAACCGCTGATTTCATGGGGTTGTCAAGAGCAAAGCACAGAAAATGCCGCAGAAGAGGTCGCATCTTGAGTGTATCAATTCGATTTCGTAGTTTTGTGTGAGGCCGGAAAATAATTATTAACAACGGTTTGTAAACAGTCGTTAACAGCGTTAAGTTTTCCACTAAGTAAGGGTGTTAGTAAAACTGTTAGTAAGTACTTCTGCTTTATCTATCTATTTGTCTATCTATCTATCTATAATGATAGTACACACTTGAGTTAATTGGCGGCGAATACTAAACACTTTGCTTATTATGTTAGTTCTGTTTTTTTTTCAATAAAAGCCAATGTTTATCTGAATGACCTTTAGAGATGATTACATAAATTATTGTGGCAGTTGCATTTTTATCTTTTTCATTTTTGATGTACTTATGGATAATGAGATTAAAACTATTATTTTCATGCTATTTATAAAGCTCAGAATATTTATAAACAATTCACACAAGTGGCTTAAATCTATAAAAAGCATCATTTTAATGCTGCACAGTCTAATATTTAAATACTTTTGGTAGCACAGAACTGTGATTTTTATATCAATTAGTTTATGTTAGCAGCAAATTCCTGGAAATTCCTGTGCCATGGAAAGGCAAATATTTTGTTTTCAAATATTTGCACAGTGTTCGTGGCTTAGGAGACAAACTCTTAGCCAAAAAATGTCACACATAAAAATATTAGATTTTTTCTGACCACTTTGAAGTTTTGAAGTTTAGTTCGGATTCCATATCCAGATGGGTGTTAAAAAATTAAAAAATTATTTGCCTATCGCCAGCGAAAGACATGTTTAACAAATAACTTAAGACTTAATGCAAATGATTACTAACACTTTTCGTTTTTTTCTTGGTTGGTGAGCGCAGATTATTTAAACTTAAACGCGATGCGCTTAGAATCAACTCGTCCAAACTTTTGGATAGTTTCATTTTGTTAACTCGTTTTCTGGGCACTGCAACGCGATCTGCTTTAAGCAGCTGATGATGATAAATATTTGCTAACGAAATGTTTTATTTATTTAAGACAAGATAAAACACATGATTTAAAAAAAGTGCAATGATTGCTGTGGCACCAATAAAAACTAGATGCACGTAATTAAAACTGTCGCTAAACAACGCGTGCCTTTCAATTAACACAAGTTAATTTTTTTAATGCTGTTTATTAATTTGTATCTGAAAGAATGCTTCTGCGCGCCACAAGCGATGGCCTTTGAATGCGCGACGAACGCAGCTCAGAGCGCCGAGCAGCTGAGCAACTGCCATGTGCAAGCTGCTGCTGCTGCTGCTGGTGTTGGTTTGGTCGGTTTTTGGACGACTGCTGGACTGACTGGTCGACTGCTGCTGCTGGGCTATGGTCTCGGGCCTGGTATCGGGTATCGCATGACGCTGTTGCTTATCAACAGACCAAACTGCCGCAACCCGCCTTCCCTCTCACTCACTCACTCTCTCTCACTCTATCACGTCACAAACGGTGCGGATTCAAGCGCGTTCGTAAAAAAAACAACAACAAAAACGACAACAACCAAAATGTAAACTTAAAACTCGAAACGCGGCACTGATTACAACTCCAACTAAGAGGCTCACAGCGAGAGCGACGGGGGAAACAAATTTAACTACAGAGAGTTAAGTAGATACATGGATATATGATTGCTGGATACGTTTTGCGCGGCACTCTATGAAATGCTGTAATTCGATTTTGGAGTGTGTCTGTTCCGCAGCCACACACCACAACAAACTTGTTTGCCAATTTGGCTACATTTAGGCTGCATCAAAAACGTAGTTTTCCTTAGCGTTTAAATAGCCGTCATCAAATATGTTTTTCCTTAGCCGCCGCACACGCTCTTAACTTGAACACGCACCGCCACCGACTGACTGTCTGACTGTGGAAAAAACAAAATAAACAACATACACTGAGACTAAGACCAAGTGACCAATGACCAATGACCAATGCAGTTTAGCTGGAATTCTACTCTTTAAGCCACAAATGCTGCATTTTCTCACACAACTGCGCACATAAAAAGTTTCACTGGCATTGAAAATGGCCAACTGCAGTTAACCGCAAGTTGGCTAACACCCAACCTTTGTTGCATTTGTTAATTGATTAATAAATTTTCGCTCAGTTTTCCGCTGTTGACCATTACTTAATTGAAAGTTACGCTGTCTGTAATTTAGAAGATAAACGCATACCATAAATTCAAATAATTGCCTAACTAAACAAGTCTGCTTACTTATATTCTGCGTGTATTTTTTTATCTTATTTCTCGCAGTGAAATTGGGGATTTTTTTAGCCGCTGTGGTTAAAAAAAAAGCACCTCTTATTTGGGTCAACTGCATTAAAGCGTCCCTTGATTAAAGTTGGCAGCCTGCAAGAGTCAGCTTTCTGGCATGCAAATGTGAAAGCAATATTAATTAATTCTTGATCAGCCAATTGGGTTAAATTTGTATCACTAAGCTTCAATTTCGCACTAACTCTAATAAAAAAAAAGTAACGTAATTATATAAAAGTATAATTTGTATTTTCCTTGTTTACTTTTAGGTAATACATTAATGTCCCTCTACAAATTTCTGATGGACAGTTAGAGATATTGTTCAGACATTTCATAAACGATTACCAAATTTAAAGTTGATTTGATGGTAATTTTTATCAATCGCATGACGCAGTAAAGTATTTGAGTAGTTGACTTTTTTTTGGCAGCACGCAAATAAAACATTAAGTTCCACTGACCATAAAGACGCACGGGATAAAATAGGGCCATTTAGAAACTATTTGTTAATTTATAGAATACTAAAAAGTAATTGTTATTCATAGACAATAAACTTAAAGTTGCAATGCAGAGTAACCCACAAGAACCGCAGGCATGGAAAGAACATTTAGCTTGTCGCATATGAGAGCTGCAGAGAAGATAAAAATAACAACAATCAACAAGCGAGCAAACAACAAAAAGTAGCTTCGCATGTTTTATTTTTAGATGGAAGTACACCAGCAGAGAACCAGGCCAGGACAGGTTACAAGCGCATTGGACAGGCAAGCAAGGACAAGGGTTAGAAGCAAAGCAACCAAACAGCCAAACAACCGAACTGAATATCTGTTAGACAGGTAGTTGTAGTAGTAATGGTAGTGGTAGTGGTAGTGGTAGTGGTAGTGGTAGTGGTAGTATATAAAAATAGATTGGATTGAGTGTGAGTAGTACATGGATGTGGGAGAAGCGACGCAGCGCCAGATTGAAGTGACTGAAACGTCGTGTCGTGTTGGGTGTTGTGCTCGAATCTTGTTGAAGATCATAGCCGCTGGCGCTGGCGCTGATGCTGCCACTGCCACTGCCTGCATCTCCATTTAACTGCTGCAGGCCACAGCGCTCTGGGGTTAGCGAACGTGCTCGCGCTGGCGAAGGCGATAAAGTGCCTGCCACACTGCGACTTCCACTGTTGTCCGTCGTCGGCGTCGTCGTCGTCGCTGTTGGTGCATCGGAGTTATCAAAGTTGATGACCAGGCGAGGCAACAAGGCATGCGGCGCAATCTCATTGAATCTTCGGCTGCGGCTGCTGCTGCCGCCGCTGCGCCTGCACTTCTCATCGACGCATTCGAGCAGCGGCCGATGCAGCGACTGCACATCCGTATCATGTAAGACACGCACCAAGGCGCCAATCGTGCGCTGCTTGCTTGCCACATTGGTCAGTGTTGAGCTGGCTTTAGCTGCTGCTGCTGCTGCTGCTGCTGCCGCATTTGCATTTGCCATCGTCTTCTGTGGGTCAGATGCTGACGTTGATGTCTTTATTGTTGCTATCGCTGTTGTTGGCTTTTTGATTTTAAGCTTGAATAACGCTTTATCATCCGACTGCATGTTGCGTGTGCTCCTCTTCACTCTTGCTGACACAAAGAGTATGCCGTGCGAACGCTTTAGGTTTATCTCGCAAGTCTTGCGTTGTGTTTATGACTCGAACAACAATACTGAGCGCCCCTCCCCCTCTGGCTGTGTGAACAGAGAGAGAGAGAGAGAGAGAGAGAGACAAAGAATGAGGGAAAGAGAGCGAAACAGAGAGCTGCAGCTGCCCTCTTGGTCGAAACTGATTAGTTATTATGGGTTTCAGTTTCATTTTGTGCTTTTCTCTTTGTATACCCTGCATTAAGTTACATTTATTTTGCAGTCGTTTCTCGTTAGAATTAGTTTCTTTGACAGGTTTAATTGACTGAAATTATGGGGACATGTCAAACAAATTGTTAAATGGACAGTTACTCAGTGAGAGTAATATTCATACACAGTACCCATGAATCAAGAAGGAAAAAACTTTTTAACCGCTGATGCTGCATATACACAACATTGTATACGTGAATCAAACAAAAACAATTACTGAGAGCTGATTGGCTGGAGAATAAGAAAATTAATTAAAAAATATGTGTGTGGATAGGGACAAAGATTGCCTTATCTGGGAAGGGGGAAACCAAACAACTGACTCTGATTTTGAGAGAGTCTATTCTTCATAAGAAAAGTTATGGGAATAATAAAGGAAATAATCATAATAATAATAATAATAATAATAATAATAATAATAATAATAATAATAATAATAATAATAATAATAATATTAAAATTAAAAATTGAACTTCCTAACTTTGGATGGGATTACCAAATAGTTCATTCACTCATTTGTTATCTTATAAATAATTATTGCTTTGTACATATATACTTATCTACATTGTACAGAATAATTTATTAAGTACACGTGCTTCACATCTCTTCAATTATGTATACATATAATACATAGGCTTATCGTCAGCAAAAAGTCTTAATCTTTAGACACATACTTTAAGTAACAGTGGAATAAATGCAACAAAAATCACACAACTATTATGTATAATACTACTTAAGTAGTGTTTTTTTTTATGATTATGGCACACACACCTCGGATTCGCCCGGATGCGTTTTTAAACGGGCTTTAAACATTTTGGTCAAACTTTCGCCGCTAAGTTCCGTTTTGAAGGAATTTTACTGAACGTGAAAACTATATTGAAGCTGTTATCTGGTATCGACCGCTTGCCAGAGACGTTCTATAGAAACTGTCGGATTTAGCCCGCTGGCAAGTGCCATATATGTATAAATTGCACAATAGCTAAGCAAAGTTTGCTTTTTGACTTTTAATTAATGGAATAAACATGTGTCTCACAGCTTCACCGATAAGCCCACGGAGATAGGCAGCGGATATTAAACCGAGTGGAGAACAAAATGTGTACTTCCTATTTGTCAATATGCAAACTTTGCCTTTAACCAACAGATTTACGCTACTATTATCATTTTGTATTTATTTCTTTTGATTTTCTATTTTTTTCTATTATTTTCACACTTAGGCGAATATAAAAAGCTCTGAAATATCCACGACGACGCGTTCCAGGCTACGAATCAAATAAAACTGAACAAAAGACTGTGACTTTGAGTGAAACGGCCCGTGGAGGGCATTTGCTCAGAATGCCGACTTTAATTATGACAGGCCTACTTTACTCTACTTTATTACGACTGACAGTGAGTGTCAATAGTAATTTACGGCCTGCTAGGCAGATGCGTCCAAGTTACGTATATAACGTATACGTACGCTGATACACTATTTATGTATCTATAATTTAGATAGTAAATTAGTAGACGTATATTTATTATAAATGCCAAAACCATGACTAAACCCGTATTGCTTTTGAAAATCGATTCACTTTTGACGAAGTTATGGCTGTGGAAATGCATACTTTTGGGCAGTTGAAAAAAAAACTATACTTTCAGGGTTGTCGATCAACAGATTCATTTACTTTATTTACTCACATTTCGCGGGAAGATCAACTGTCACAGTCAACCTGGTTACATAAGCACATTTGCATTGACAGTAAACAGATATGAATGATAATTAATAAATAAGCAGAAGCACATATTTATAATGTGTGTATATCTAAAATTACAGATCGTCGAATTCTAATCAGTATACAACTATATATAGAGACGTGTACACACATGTCTGTATAAACATTTGTTTATTTGGACTGCTGACTGTCTGGCTTCCCACGCGAAAGAAACAACTTTGCTGTTATCAGAAAACCCAACGAGTTCATATTAAAACATATGTTTGGGCTAATCTTTGACAGAAACCCACCTGAATGGAGTTACCGCTGCGGCCAAAGGAGCTGCGAAAAAAGCCAAATGGAAATATGCTTCCATAGCCAGCAGAATCGTGGCGCTCATGGCCGGACCGCGTTGTCGGTGGAGTTGTGGAGTGCGCCGAGAGTGGGGGATTTAGCGGTGACATCTCCGAGTAGGCGCGACCCAATTGATTTAACTTGGGCGTGCGACTCATTTTGCAACGTTTGCTTTAGATTTGCAGTGAAATTTATACACAATTTATACACAACACAACAGTACACAGACAAATGGAAACATTAAGTTTGTAGTACATATACAGATATATAGTTTCCGTTTAGCACAGATTATTCAGTTGAGAGCAATTATTTGCGAGCAAATATTGATTTGCTGCTGATAACCCATTTTAAGCTAATTACGTTTTTACGTTACGTTTGCCACTGCACCGATTCAACGGAATTAAATATTAATTATTATTGTTTTCGTCTTTTTTTTTTTTTGGTTTTTAATTCCGCTTGTAAAACGCTGTGAATTTGTCGAGCACACGCCACGCGCACGGAAGGAAAACTAACCGCAGCCAACCAGCCGTGCTGAGTTTCTGGACAGACAGCGGCAACAGCAACAAATGCAGCTCAAAATACAACATTTGCCTCGGCACTCTGCTCACTTATTTATGCACTCTTATAACGACACATGTGATTTAGATTTTTGCTTGTGTGTTTAATATTTTATAATTATTCGCAAGATAAGGTCGTCTATAGGATGTATGTATAATTAAGACAGAGATTAAGGCCTTTAATGCCGTACTCTCTTGCATATACTCAACGAAGTTTAGACTTATTTACAGGGTATCCGCTACTCGTCACTATTCTTCACTCAGCGTTTCTCTGATAAAATACAACAATTTAGCGCAACATTAACGGCGCTTATATACAAAAACACATATGCAGAAAGCACAAAAAAAAGCACGAGCACACACACACACACACACATATATATATATATATACAGCAACTAAATTACTGCGCCAAAAATGAGCAATGACAATAGTTACTAAAATACGTACATTTGTATTTGGTTATCGTAACAAACAAGTGTTGCTGTTGTCATTTTTGTGCGGCATCAATTCACTCACAGCACCTTTCTCTCTCTCTCTCTCTCTCTCTCTCTCTTTCTCTCTCTCTCTTTCTCTTCATTTCTCTTGTGTATTTGCACTACACTCTCTGGTTTACTGATGTGCCACACTGAGAAAGATCTCGTTGACTGATAAGAAAGCCGGGCAACTGTCTCCCATCGTAAAGCACACAAATAAGGAAAAACAAAGTAAAAAAGTACATTGATATGTACATAGCAACGTATGTATGTTTATTATTTAAACGAATTGTTTGTTTTAACGTAACCTTAACGACAGAAACGCAACTACAACTGAGCGTTCAGAAAGGAAAGAAGGCGTGTCCAATATCTAAACACAATACACTCTTCCAGTGAATGCACAGCCACTGGATAAGGCTTGGTAATAAGAAGACAACAAATATTGTTAGCTAAATCTTTCAAGAAGCTATCAGAAATCTAATTATCTAATATGCTCCATTAATGAAGAAAACGTGTATTCAGGACACAACAAGTTTCAAGGAAAACGAAGCAGATTATGTAGGTCAAGCAGAAAGGATAATTTGCTGTTGCTTGGCTGCGACTTCAAGAATGCCAAGTATAAAAATGCTGCATACTTTATGGCGGCTACAGAAAAAACAACCAATTTGAGTTTGGTATGCGAAGCCCTGACAATATAGAAAAAAATGCGCTTTTTCGATTCGAGTCTAATAAAATGATATGCAACAATATATTTCCGAACCGCATTTTGTCTGGCTTTGTCTGTCATGAAAGCGATGTCAACGTTTCCCAGAATAGCTGACACAGAAACAATGCACGAGCAAACAATCATTTCGCTTTGATGTTCTGTCATTAAGGCGCATTTGTTGAGTGTCTGTTTGTGAGTGCATTCCAAGAAGTATCAAGTAACAAATGCAACTACAATTGTTGACTCATTCCTAGTAATTCAATAGATGGATGCATGGAATAAAACTCACTTGCGTCATGAATGTTCCCTCCGTGCTGTGTGCCACATGGTTTTCTACAAACTGTGATATGGAATAAATTGGCACATTTGCAAACATTTTTGATAAATTACTTGAAAGACTCTTAACTGACACTTGGGCGGACATCAATAATATCTGTGATACTTTCAGAATTTCGTAGCTAACTGCCAAATTTTGTTGGCCAATTGGTGCCAACAGTTAATATAATTTATTAGTCTGGACACTTGTGAACATACAAATTAACATCAATTTGTGGCGCATTAATTGTATTATTACAACTGATCGAAGCAAAAATACCCTTTATATATTTATTATTATTACCCTTTGCTTAACATATGTTAATAATAATAAGCAAGAATTTACTTATCATATTTAAAAGTACATCGGGGAAACCACATTTTAATGCAGACGTGGAAACATTTCCCAACGCTTCTTTTACCAATTATAAACAATAAATAATGTATCTAATAAAGAGCAGATAAAATGTCTATACTCTTCATACAGTTAAATGGTTTATATGTACTTAGAATTAATCGGCTAAATTACAATATAAATTAGCACTCAAAAGTAAATAACAACGTTATATAATGAAGACCAATTTCAGACTAAGGGAAATGTTTGATGACACTTTAAATAAAAGCACAAAACTAATTTTAAATTACAACTTCATCACGCGTATTATAGAAACTATAATATATTGATATCGACAAAATATTGAGAGGTGGCATTAATCACAAAAACACTGCAATCTTTTGGCAAATGCACTGACAACAAGACGCAAGACGCCGTCAGATTGCCATAACAAAATTTATATTCTGAACATATCTAGACAAGAAACTCGCTTATCACCCAATTTCGTTGATAAGCTCGGTGGATGTGTGCCAACCATAACCAGTTGGTAAATAGACAGAATGCCACAGACAGAAACAGTGGAGATTAAGTGCGCTTACTTTCGAGTATGCTCGCATTATGACAAATTCATTTCCATTATGACTGATCACAAAGACAACTGACCCCATCATGGTAGTTATAAGAAGGAAGTGGTTTGATTTTTCAATTCCGCCTATTAAATACTCATTAACTCAGTATTCAGTGACAAGTGGATTGATGATAAAATACTATTCAAATGAAACTACTTTAAATGAATTGTTTACTAAATACTTTTTAAATGAAACTACTTTAACAATACGTAGAAGAATTTTAAATATTTTATACATATAAAAAAAATGCAATACCAAGAAACAACTAAGATACTTTACAATAGCATTACAAGAGATTTACAGATCTCAAAGAACGATTCTAAATTTGCATGAAGTAATTTATTTGTTGATATTAATCAATAATATATGAGATAATAAATAAATAGATACGTATAAATAAGTAAATATTTATTAAATGCACTGGCTGTGCAAAAATTGATCCAATATTTTAATATTCATTATATTTTGCTGTACAAAATAACTACAGACAAGCAAATTGATTGTTCACACACATTATTATTATACGAAATTAGCGCCTCAGCCAAAAATCATGACGACGCATAATTATATATAAGTTAGCGGACAATAGACGACAATGGCATGGGGAATTTATTTCTAAGGATTCGTGATTTTACTAAGCATTAAGTCAAATACCAAATATTAAATTATATATTTTGCGATAGTTTTGTTGATTAACTGCAAAAATAAAAATGTTGAATTAAATAAAATACATACTAATTATCTAATTAGTATGATTGTAAGGTTATATATATATATATATATATATATATATATATATATATATCCAAAGTGAATGACACTCACCAATTGGATTATTCAAGGCTTGTTGTCGTTGTAGAAACGATATACGGAAATACAAAAAGTTGGCGCGAAAAACAAAATACTCTCACCAGGATCAAACACATTGACAACAACAAACGACAGCTGAGCGAGCACAGCTGAGCGTTGGTCTGAATCTGTATCTATGTATACACTGTATATGTGTATATGTATGTGTGCACACGCACGTGTGTTCTTGTTGTTGTATGCGAGTTTTGTATGTGGCGACAATGAAATGTCGATAAAAAGCGATTATTTCTTTCGCTCGCGTTTTCTTTTCCACTATTCTCTTAAACCTAAGCACTTTCGGTAGTACTAGTTAAAATTATATAAGTTATATGTAAAACAAAACAACGGGTTTCATGTATTTTAAATGAACTGTCACGAACACACATTAAACTATATATATAATTATATACATATATTCGCGTACAAATATACAATGTACATATACATTGGAGAGACACCAAGCAGCACTCGCATCACACTGCGCGAAAAGCGATTCGTTCACTTTAATTCACACATATTGCACGGTTTACATAAGTAAATTTTAATACAATTATGAAACTATGCTCTATTATAATGTGTACTATTATTAAATATAAATTACATATATGGCAACCGAAACACAATTCTCGATGTTCGCTGCGGTTTGCTACCCAACAAACAATGGCCAAGGCATTTACGGATTTTCATTCAATCGAGCAGTTGCCGAAGTGTGTGCTTGGCACTGGTCTGATGCCAAACGTTAAAAACGTTGCCAGATTGCCAAATGGCAAAATGTGCATAATTTTGACAAACGCGCCACAGCAAGCAGTCTTGTGATTATCGATATACGATGTGCCAAAACAAAACTTTCTTTTTATTTGTAATATGTGCTAAGAAGGCCAACAGCAACGACTTACATATACATATATAGATATATATATATGTTTATAAAGCTGACTTTTATGCCTCCTACATTCTTAAAGCTCAGTATACAAAACGATTAACATTGATAGCATTTGTGTAATTTTGTTAAAAAGTTGTTCCTTTATTCTAAGACACGATTTTCGACACTTGTCGACAACAGCAACAAGAACGAATTTCGGGGCGAGGAATTTACAATTTAACAGGCTTTGGCTTGCCCTGCTGGCTGGCGACGCGCTCCTTGTAACGCTTCACTGCCTCCTCGCGGGACAAGTTGCCCTTACGAGCATAACGCTGGTTGATCAAGAATTTGACATCCATCTGTGGAACAACAAATAAATTTTTAGTAGCTTTCATTTTGGATTTATCTCAAATTTAGACTTACGCCCAGGCAGGACTCGTGGCGTTTGCGCATTGGACGCTTGATGCCATTGCGATGCGCCTTCTTGTTCTGGTTATGATTTGTGTGATTCTTTGACTTGGCCATTGCGAATTATCAAACTGTTTTTGGAGCGGACGGCAACACAACATGAAAACAGAAAATATTCATTAGAGCACATAATTTATAGCCCATTTTATTCATTAATAATTGCAACAGTTGCCGATGCGGTATTACATTGCAATTTTTTGTAGATTTCTAATTGATATTTATTTCACTGGCGACCTACGTTTTTGACAGCTCAGCGGAAAAGAAGATGAAGAAGCAGCGTCACTATCGATAGTTGCCAACAAGTCGCACTGCCTTATCGATATGTCGACACTAAGCAGCTGATTGTTTTGTTCAAAAATATGTGGCAACCCAATAACCATCACTGAATACTAAAAACCAATTCAATAATACGCAATTCTATTGCCGATTTCGAAAATTCTATAAAGTTAAATTCTTAACAAATACGTATAAATCATTTTATTGTTTGTTGTATAATATATATAACAATAAATTTGCGTAAATTTGGTAAGTGAAGCAGAAGCAGCATTAAACGACATGTTTGTTTGAGCTTGCTATAGTATTTGAATGTGTGTGTGTTTGGAAGCGGGTGGTGGGTGAAAGGCGAAGAGGCAGCTATGAGTCATCATCTAAAACAAGTTATCACGAAAACAGCTTTGTTTTTTTCTCCCTCTCTCTTTCTGTTTTTTTTTTCTGTAATCAGTCTGACGTCATAATTTGAAGGAAAAAAATGAAAATATCTGCTGCTTCCGCTGCTGCGCTTGCCAGCAACACAAACAGTAATAATTCCAACGCCGTAGCGATCATACCGAAAACGGAACCGGAACCAATCCCTGCTGAAGACTCAATGGAATTTCAGACACCCAACACCAGCATAAGTAGCAACAACACCAGCAACTCAACCCCCAACATCAGCAAACGTCCCGCATTCCTGGACCTCAACAAGAAGAACAAACGGGCTGTGGCGCCTTTGCTAATCGATTCACCCGATGTGCCCGGCAAGACACTGAACACACCCGATCTGGAGAAAATCCTGCTGTCGAGCACAATGATGCAAACACCACAGCCGGGCACCGTGTTCCCGTCGAAAGTGGGCGCCATCACCTCCGAGCAGGAGGATTTTGGCAGGGGTTTTGAGGTGGCGCTGCAGAATCTGCACACCAGCAAAAATAGCCAAGCGCTGCTGGGCAGTAATGGCAACAATGCTGCTGCTGTTGTTGCTGCTGCTGCTGCTGCTGCTGCTGCAGCTGTTCCTGCCAGCAATCCGGCTGCAGTGGCAACCACCACAATGACTGCCGTTAATAATGGCATCAGTGGCGGTACCTTTACCTACTCCAGCGGTGGTCAGTTCTTACACATCATCATTAATTATTAATCTTGTTGATGGCTTCATTTTATATTTTACAGATGGTTATCCAGTCATCAAGGATGAGCCGAATAATGTGCTCAGTTCGCCAACGGTTAGTCCCATCGATATGGCCGATCAGGAGAAGATTAAGCTGGAGCGCAAACGTCAACGGAATCGTGTTGCCGCCTCCAAGTGTCGCAAACGCAAACTGGAACGCATCTCAAAGCTTGAGGATCGTGTCAAGTCCCTCAAGGGCGAAAACAGTGATTTGGCGGGCATTGTAAAGGGACTCAAAGATCATGTGGCGCAGTTAAAGCAACAGGTCATAGAGCATGTGGAGGCCGGTTGCAGTGTTCAGTCCATTACCAATGCCGCACTGATGGCGGGCAAATAACATAGGGAGCTCAGCGCTGAGGCGACTGTGCAGCGTTATATGTCCAGTTTAATATCGGACGACAATGACAATGACACAGATGCCGAGGAGGTCACGGAAGATCAGGACAACATCATTGAGGACACTATCGCAACGCCTGTCGATCCGGAAAATGGTGTTGTGCTGCTCTCAGCGGTGGCCATGGAGCAGGAGATATCCTTGGAGCTACTACTTAATGCATCATCGAACACATTCGATCTGGACGCGCTGCCAACAACTGGCAATCATGTCGTTATCGACACAATAGATCATTTAACCGACTGCAGTGAGTCCACGTGCTAATTATATATATATATATATCATTAAGCATCGAGTGCCTTTTTCATCAACACAAACATCAAAACTTTAATTATTCTACCTAAATTAAAATTATACTCCCAACGTGCAATGATTTATTTGCACTTTATTGAATTGCTTTTGAAAAGTGCTTTTTTATTTAGTTCTAGATGTATATACACTATATATATAAATGTATGTATATATATATAAAGATTGTACCCCTATATATGTATTTCTAAGATCAAGTATTACTACGTGTTTTGAATGTAAGCAAAAATCTATTGCTGAAAAATACTTCAATGTTCTGTGGAGCAGTTTTGCAATTTCTCTATTTGAAGTTTTGATATTTATCTACTTCGATTTTTATTACCTAATAATAAATTTCATTTATATTGAAAAAAATAACACTCTTTCATCCAAATAACAAATGTATAATGTATGCTTTAATATTTAAAACCTACACATTTAATTGTAACGCATATTATTGTTTATTCTTAAGAATAGAACAGAATGTTTGTATAATATAAATATACACTTAAAATATTATATATGTATTTATGTAACCTACCCTAATTAAATTCTATTTGAATGTTTATTGTCACCATTTTGCCTTAGGCTATTTTATATTATTGTCACGTTATTTCGACTAAGGCACGCAGTGGAGCACGACACGCTCCTATCTCTAATTCAGATGCACAGTGGGTCGAGTCTATTTTTCTACCAACAAAAGATACAATTTACATAAATATAATAAGAACTATATACCTTTTAAGAAAATATTTAAATTGCTTTTTTCAAAATGTACTCAAAGTTCAAAGCGATAAACTTGTTGGCATAACAAAAGCTACAAAATAATGGAAATTAAAAATGTTTATTACAAATACGCCAACAAAGTAAATAAAAATGTGATGTGAAAAAAACCAAACTAGATGCTGCTACTTTTTAAATATTCATGACATAATTAATAAATCACACCTTGCAAATTATTTTGGTAGTGGAAGTCCGTCGATTAGCAGACTCTTCTCATCGCCCAGCTGGCGGGGACCCTCGCCAATCTTGGTGTGAATTATATATTTGAGCGTATTCCTGGCGTTGATGTGGTAAACAGATGCGGAATTCTCCCCAGAACCATTCTTTACAGCCACAGCTGGCACTGGAATCCCTTTGAGATATTCGACACTCTGCTGAGCATCATTGGGAAATGCCAATTGAATGGCGGCCAAAAGATGAGGCACATGCTCATCGAGGACGTAGAGACAGCCATTGGGACCCGCATCGAATGTGTATGCCGCACGCAGGGAGCCCGCCTCCTCGTTGTACTCGTGCACGAAATTGACAATGGAGTGGGAGACATCGTTCATGTAGACACACGGCGGAAAGGTGTCCAATGCGATTGCGTGCAACTGATTCGATTCCTTCATCGTGATTGTGCCAAATGCATTAAAATCACGCTTCTCAATGGCCACCTTCAGTTCCTTAATGCGTTGTGGCACCACCTGCGTGGCACGATGCTGTATCAAGGCAGAGGTTTCAACGGCACGTTGCATGCCACTTGTGGAGCCAGTTTTTTTGCGTGCATCATTCACAACCAGAATTAGCATGTGCATATTTGGCCAATGCGTGGCAGGCGACAGTTGCACAGCAATCGAGTCACTGCCATCAGCCGATGAACCACGTTGCCATTGCACAAATCCGCCGTATAAACTACGGCAAGCAGAACCCGAGCCCTGCCGTGCAATTGTCGTTAGCTGCTCGTCTAACGGTATATCGTACAGGCGTGCCAGTGTGTACACAAGGCACGCATAGCCAGCTGCACTGGAAGCGAGTCCAGCGGCTGTTGGAAAATTATTGTGCGATGCAATGTGGACTTTCCACGAGAGTGGAAACCTGTGTGCGCCGCCATGCGCCAGAGCGAGACGCTGTACGCCATTCAGGCAGCGCTGCAGGCGGGCATTCGCCTGGAAAGGCTGCTCGTCACCATTGAGCCACATGCGATTCTCCTTGAAGCTCTCCGAAGCGGCTACAGTTGTCTTGGCGCACATCTCGTTGGCGTCCAGCGTCATGCTGATGGAGTCATTGATGGGCAGTATGAGCTCCTCGTTGCGCTTGCCCCAGTATTTGACTAGGGCCATATTCACAGGCGCCACGCACGTTGCGGTAAACATATTTCTCGTCAGCAACAAACTAAACAATGATACATTTAAGTTTGGATATGACTTTCGCTAGCTTTCACTGCAAATTGTGGCAGTCCGCCGATTGATCGATATACCGATAAGACGATCGACAGCAATATACATCGTGTCACTTTCTAGTATTTTATTTGTTGGCATTTTTTGGTGCATTTGTCTGTAAACGATTGTCATTTGAGCATTTGTTCAATTATTAAAATCATATTAAACAAAAAATCTATATAAGCAAAAGAATAAATAAACAAAAATATGCCACTAACTGCAGAGAGCGCTGCTCAGCAAATTCAGGTGGGTATATTAAGCCAAGTGGCTGCTAGTATTGTATAATTACAATTAGAATAATATAAACAAATATTAATTTATTTTAGGATCGCTTAAAGGACATTCAGCAGCACATACACAAAGTGGACAATGAGCGCCGACGTGCGGAGAGCTCAATTGCCAGCCTGGTGCGTGCCCAGCAAAATCAGACAGCGAATTCCAAATTGAAAACTCTGCTCCAATCCAAGATTTTGGAGGCAACCCAAGAGGAAGCCACCATCCGAGCAGCCTTGGCCAAAATTCACGAGATCCGAAATATACGCAACGAACGACGTATACAAGTGTGTAATTAAAAGAATATATACATACGAGGTGTGTTCAAAAAGTATCGCGAATTTTGGATTTTCGCGTGTTACGTATAATCGAATTTCGATTTTTTTGTAGCGTTATGTTGGTACTCATGTCTCTCACTTATGCCGACAAGCTCGGCCATTTTGAATGTTCACTTAATTGTTGACAGCTGCTTTGCTTGCACGTGTTTTGGATCGTCTTCGATTTTTACCTATTCAAAAAAACGTCGTCCTTTCATGGGCCTCTTCAGTTTAGGGAACAAGAAAATGTCACAGGGGGCCAGATCTGGGGAATACGGTGGCTGCGGCATCATTAGTATGTTGTTTTTGGCCAAAAAGTCGCGCACAAGCAACGATGTGTGAGCAGGGGCGTTATCGTGGTGCAAAAGCCAATTTTTGTTCTTCCACAAATCCGGGCGTTTCTGGCGGATTGCTTCGCGCAAATTGCGCATAACTTGCAGGTAATATTCCCTATTGACCGTTCTACCCTGTGGCAAGAACTCATGATGCACCACGCCCCTGCAATCGAAGAAAACTGTCAGCAAAACTTTCACATTCGACCGAACTTGGCACGCTTTTTTCGGTCTTAGGTTCGTGCGGCAGCTTCCATTGAGATGATTGAGCTTTGGTTTCCACGTCGTAACCATAAACCCACGATTCAACATTCGGAATGCATCCGCGCACTTAATTTCGTTTTTCACACAAAATTTGATACAGGTTCTTTGATCCATTTTTTTGAATAGGTAAAAATCGAAGACGATCCAAAACACGTGCAAGCAAAGCAGCTGTCAACAATTAAGTGAACATTCAAAATGGCCGAGCTTGTCGGCATAAGTGAGAGACATGAGTACCAACATAACGCTACAAAAAAATCGAAATTCGATTATACGTAACACGCGAAAATTCAAAATTCGCGATACTTTTTGAACACACCTCGTACGTAACCCGCGAAAATTCAAAATTCGCGATACTTTTTGAACACACCTCGTATATTGCAATTATAAACAAATATGCCATAATTTCTTTGCAGGCTCGCAATGCTGGCAACAAGGAAGCGATTCGTCGTGGAGCTCTCATGAAAATGGTTCAATTGTCTGCCCAAACATTACCCTTATTCGTTGGTAAGCCGGGCGAACGTGCGCCGGCATTGTGTGGCGCTATTCCTGCAGAAAGCAGCTATGTGGCCAAGGTGGGTGACAATGTGGCTGCGCTGGCCAAGGGCTCCGACGAGGAGGAGAACTGGATATTGGCCGAGGTGGTGCAATTTTTGCACAGGCAAAACAAATACGATGTCATCGACATCGATGAGGAGCAAAAGGATCGACATGTGCTGAGCAAGCGCAAAGTGATTCCATTGCCACTGATGCGCGCCAATCCCGAAACGGATGGACATGCGCTGTTTCCCAAGGATACAGTGGGTAAGGATGCTTACAATTGGAGTAGATTACATAAATTAGCTCTTGTTACATTTCCAAATGTCTCCCGTTTTAGTCATGGCTCTCTATCCACAAACGACTTGCTTCTACAAGGCCATCGTGCATCGTCTGCCGCAGATGGCAACGGAGGAATACGAGGTGCTCTTCGAGGATTCATCGTATTTGAATGGCTACGCGGAGCCGTTGCCAGTGGCCCAACGATATGTGATTGCCTACAAGCCCACCAAGAAGGGTGCGGGCAGCGGCAGCGGCAATCTCTCCTCGGCCTAAATTAATTAACAAACACGTTTATAATAACTACGGGTATATAGATATATAATTACATACTTAATTTCTAAATGAAATCTTAGCTAAACTGTTCTTATTCCTAGTCATCATCCTCCTCCTCTTCTTCAGCATCCTCCTCTTCATCATTCTCCTCCATGGGACTTTCTGTTGCCTTGTCCGCCTCCTCCTGCTCCTCCTCCTCCACATTATCCTCAACGTGCAGTTGGAAGCCATCGTCCTTGGTCCAGGAGCATTTCATGGTCAAGCGAAACTTGGCCATTGGTTTACCCAGCAATTTGAGGATCCGCGCCTGTTCAGGTGTCAGAATTTTGCCCTCTTCACATACCGTATAATCACTGTAGATGGTCACCACACCCTTCTCCAGTTTCGTGGGCAGACCCAACGAACGCAAATGCGGCTCCATCGAATGCGCAAATTCCTCCAGCGGACCAGCCGGCAAAGTTACCGTTTCCGTTGCCGCAAAACCACTGCGTGCATATTCGACAGCCCAATAATTCTCGGCCCAGGCAAGCACATCTGCCTTTGAATTTTCTGTGAAGAGCAGACCCACCTGGCCACTCAGACGCTTCGAAAGCTACATATACAAATGATTACCAATTATTACACATTTATATGAATATTTAGAAACATACTTTATGAATTCCTGTTTCGACTTCTTCGGCTTTTGTGCGCCCCAAGCCGATTTGCATTATGCGATTTTTGCCGAAAATGAAACGGGAATTTTGCTTCCATTCTTGGCGTAAATCCTTCAGCAGATTATTGCGCATATTTTGCACCTGGAAAACAAAGATATTGGGATATTTCTCCACGCAGAAGCGAATGTCGTCAATGATGCGCTGCTTCCAAGCGAGACCCTTGCGATCTGTCTTTGTCAGCGAAACTGTAAACGGTAAGGCAGGAAAATTAATAAATTAAACATAAAATACACATTAATACACACCTTTCTTATCACGTTTGGAGCGTGGCATTCTGCTTATTTATATCTTATTCCCAAATCAAATCTTGACCAGATTTCAACAGCGGAATAAACACGTGCTACCGCTATACGATGTGTATATTTATCGATATATCGCTTCTTTTATGCGGCTGCCAACTCATTTACCGCCAAGCCGCAAGCCTGTTGACTGCATATTAAGTATTTCAATACTTCTTTATCCTGGTCACACTGCAACAATAGCCGACGAAAGGTGTGTTTACGTAGTAATTTTACATAGATTGGGTTACAAATCATAATTAAATAATCTAGTGAATTCAAAAAAAAAAAATCATACAGCTGTGCCAAAACGTTTGTTTCATTTGTAATTTATAAATTGCGCAGTGAGTAATTTGTGTCACAAATTATGGCACACTTGGAGCAGCGCCATGTCGGCGAGACAAAAAACCGCATTTTTCACATTTATTGATTCTGAAACGCTAAGTGAATTAACTACCCCCATTCATGCAACACGTACAAAATGTGGATATTCAAGTTGTGTAACATTCTTTGCGAAAAAAAGAGAACATCTAAACACATTCTGAACTAAATGTACAAATTTCAAGTAGGACGCTGATGACGTAATTCTACTGAATTCACCGAGTGAAACTCTGTGCGGAGCATTGCCAACAGCAATAAAAATTTTTCTTTAATCAGTTAGAATTCAAAAAGTCAGACTGCTCCCTGCAGCGCTTGTCGGATATGATTTTTTGTTGTTTTTTTTGTGCTCTTGTGCAAAAACATTAGTCGTACTAAAGCAATAATTTTTCTGGGGCTTATCAAAAGCACATAATTGCTGATAAGCTGCCGTCACATCCAATTGAAGTAGAAAAAAAATATGTTTAATCTGTGTGCATGACGGGAGATAAGAGCTTTGAAGGTTCTCAAAAAAGGTAGAATTTTGAGAGCTTAGTCCAAATCCTTTCAAGTGGTTATTGTTGAAAGAAATTCGCTGTAATTATAAATTTTATAATGTTTGCAATGCTCAAATTGTCGCACACAAGGCAAAGACAAGGCAAGGCCGTCAAATAACAATTTGTAATATTGGAATTCAGAAAATTTTACATTTTACATACAAGCTGAGTCCGAGTCTCATGCAAATTGCTCAATTAAACGAGACAATTGCACACAATTGACAGCAACAAAGCTCCGCCCCAACATTTCTGTAGCATGCGTCACACTCATACAACTATACAAATATAACTTGTTAATGCCAACAACAACAAGAAATACCTGCATACAAGTTTATTTTGCTTGCTTAATAATAATAATTTATAATAACCCAATGAACTCTTTTGTCAACAGGTCATTTGAAAACTTAACGAACCCAATTCACTTGTGACACACCTGGCAACTTTGTTTTGCAGCCAGGTTGGCAACACTAACTGCTATTCACACACAATCTTTTTCTTACCTATTCTCCGGCTCTTTGTTCGATCTCGCTCTCGTTCTCTGTCTCTCGCCCTGTATCTTATGCTGTAGCGGCATGCGCTGCCGCCTATCTGTGAGTGAGTGTGTGTCTGTATTTATGAATGTGAGAGGAACTACACACAGATACAGCGCTCGTTGCTTTTACTGTGTGTGTAACATTTGCCATCACTTTAGTCGTTCGCCGTTCGTTGGTAGTCGTCGTTGTCGTTTCGAGTGAATCGAATGTAAGGTAACCAGCCAATCTGCATTAGTAGTAATAATATGGGGCGAAATATATATATATATATAAATATATGTGTGTGTACTTTTTTATCAATTATAAAACCTTAACTTAAGTGAATAAAACACGTGCATATTCTCTCGGTTAATTTATACCTACATCATATTCTGGACTCATCGGCTGTAAAGCGAGACGAGAACATGTGCAAATGCCGCATACTGAAAAAAAAATTTCTTCTACATGCTTCCATGGAACGATCGATAAAAATACTACGCAAAAAGAACTGTGAATTTGTGCAAAAATACATATGCGTTCGCTCTGCATTGGTATTAGTACATTTTGTATCAGTGTGCATATACTTATATATGTATAAAAATGTATATATGCATTATATATATATTTATATATGTGTGTATATATGAATATATTGTAGTAGCGAGATTCGTCTGTAGCTTCGTATTTTCAGTGCTTTCGGTTGATTGTTGGCGGCCGTGGCAACAACTGACTGACTTGGCTAATGCGAAGAAGGCAGGCGAATTTCTGCTGCTCTGCTCTGCTCAAGTGTATTCTGGCTTCTGACTGGTCGCTAGGCGTTTTAGTCGTCAATAGCTCAACTACACACACACATGCATACACACACATATTTGTACGTGCTTATGAACGAATGTATGTATGTAAATATGTATGCAAGTCAGAATGTATTACGCATATGCACAAAAAAGCTGCTTAATTTTTTTACCTTGATGTAAATGTAAATTGTTTTGCGATGAGTATTCAATTTAAAAAAAAAATATATATATATTCTATATATACATTATGTACATAATGATGTACGGTGCAGTTTTACATTTTTTTTATTGGATTTGCTGTCGAAATTCACCATGCATATATGTGAATATGTGGAAATATATATGTATGTAATAATAATGTAAATGTGTGTGTGTATATCTGAAAAGATATGTGAAAATTTTTTTACGTACGTTTAATGCATGTTTGTGTGTCTGTGTTCAAGTTGTCGACACACGCGGTTACGTGTGCTTTTTAAGCGGCACTGCTCTCGCTGCCATCGCTGTTTGCTTGTTTGCTAGTGTAAGTGTGTGTTCGTTCTCCTGTCGTTCGCTCTGTCTCTATCACTCCGGTGGGATTATTTTTATACTTTTTGTTGCGTGCTCTTCACCTCCCCCACCCTGCTCCTCCTCCCTCACACACTTGTTTCTTGGTTAGCTAATGTACACATATATACAAACATAGCTACATAGATTGCTAAATGCAAGTAATTTTACATATAGTCTTTTCAAATCCAAGAATTTACAATTGTTCATCAAATCTCGCTCTATGCATAAGGACATACTTATGTATGGATATATGTGTGTATGTCTGTATGTGCGGCAGAATGCTGTTGAAAGCTCTCTTTTTGGTTGTCTATTTCTTAAAACTTTGTGTATTGGAATTTTTCGTTCTTATCTGCATTTCTCTATAGCCGTATTTTTTTCCCTCTACTGCGCATGTAGCCGCAGTCGAATCACCGTTGTCGCGACGACCTCATGGGGCCGGTGTGGTGAATTTAATATTTGCCGCCCGGTATGGTGTATTTCACACACACACACACACGCATACTTATGCACTGGCAAAGCAGCGCTGTTTTGCACAGTAGTCAAAGTTGCCGTCATCGCAGAATTGAACAAACGGTTTCGAATTTTATTTTTGCCGTTATCCATCCACAATCTGTAATACACTGACCAAAGCCAATGCCGTCGTCTTTCTTAATTTACCTTTTTATAACGCACACTTGCGCAAAAGTATGAGTGTTTGTGTGCATACATTTACATCAAAAATAGTCTGTGGTTGCCTCTTGCAGTTGTAGTAGTCGTCGTAGCTACTTCCTCATTGTAAGGCAAATCCACAAAAAATGACGCAGTCCATGACGCATAAAGTTGACTTCATGGCTGCGAGTTGATTTTGTGGGCTCCACTCTATAAAGAGGAGGGAGTGGCTGGCCTGGCTGCTACTGCTGCTGCTGAATGCTATTTAAGCACAAACCCACCCATACACCAACAAAAATACATTTGTGTGTGTATGTCGATGAATTTAGAAATTAACAAAAATCATTCCAATACCTCCAACACCGTTGCGGTCTACTTAGTTTAAGTTATTTTCTATTTTATTTTATTTTTTGTCAATAACTGTACGAAAAAGACGTCAATTGACCTAAAAACGAACAGCGCCAAAAAAATACAAACCATCTATTCAAACATACAAAGCCTGCTCTACATAAGTACATACATATATAGATCTATACCTATGTATATGTTTATATAAATATATATTTACCTGCACTCGTGTGCAGCCAAAGGTTCAATGTTTCTAGACTTTGACGGTCGATTCAGATTAGATCGTGTATATATATATATATATATAACCAACAAGTGGGTGTGTGCAAATGGACAGTTTTTAATTTAATAATATAGATTGTATATTCCATGGTTCAGATACAACTTAAAAGTCGTCTAGTATTACCTATCTTGTAAACACCTCAAAAATATTTCCAAAATTCCGAAAATTTCAACAGACTTCTTGTTAGCATGTTGAGATTTGTGCATTGGTGTCATTTGTGCATTTATCTTTGTCATTTGGTTGGAAACATTCAAGTAATATGCTTCTGTCTAAATACATATATGTATCTGTATCTCTGGTTGTAGCTGCATAAATATATATGTACGTGCTTACTCAGATATACACACACACACACTCATAAAAAAAGCCACAGATTTCTCTCTTTATTTTATTTTCGATTTTTATTCATAGTTTATTTTTAACTTTTCTCTCTGTGTGCATGATGCTTTTTTTGTGTCTCTTTTATTTTCATTTCATTTGCTTGTCGTCGCCGCTGCTGGTTTTTTAAATTTTATTTTTGTATATTTTTCTTTTGTTTCTTTCCATTGATTTTGTATCAGGGTGTATCAACTTGAAGTTAGGCCCCACTAAACGAACCGAATTGTCAATTTGGCAGGCACGGCACGTGTGTTGTGTGAATAGTGTTGGCAAACAATTTAAATCACAAGAACAAATTTCACGAAGTAGGCAAGTTGGCACTCCTCCCCACACCCAACCACTGCCATTTAGTACCTGTCAAAAGCACATTATGCTAAAAGCTGTCGCTCGACGCCAGGTGCTTGAGCAAATATCCTCTTGAGTAGCACGGACTGACAAACCGACTCTTGGGTATAATAATAATTTTGCCATTATTATTATTATTACGTTAAGAGCCCAGCACCCTTTAAGGAAGGATAATGGAAAATGTATCAATCAGCCAATGCCTCGGCGCTTATTTATAAATAATAATCAATCAATATTTATGTAATGGCATCCATACACACTCAAACGTTTAAGGTCATCCATATGTGTGTGTGTGTGTGTGTGTGTGGCTGGCAACAGGTTACACTTTTGCATTATAATATGCTCGTGTATGTGTGAGTTGAGTGTGTGTGTATATAATATTTGTTGTAATAAATACAAACGCCAAATGTATGTGTGGAATGTGACTCACAGCTGGTTGTTTAACTTAAACACGATACGCAATTTATTGACAACTTAAGCAGTCAACAATACGAGTACTCGTATATATGCATTTTTTATTATGCGAGTCAACTTTTGATTTTTGTGCGCGCTCAAATCAAATGCAATGATTCATTCATTATTTGTTGTTGTTTTTTGTTGGAATGCTAATTGTAATTGTGAACTCGAAACGAAAATATTAAACTTTTGAATCATTTATTTAAAAAAAAAAAACAGATAAACATAAATGTATATATACGAGTATTGTTTTATATATAACGAATCATACTTTTATTATGACTATGGGACCGCAGCATATCACAATATCATCTGGCGATGTTTGCAACGCGCAGCTGCTATTCTATTTGTTGCGACTGTTGCCACTGTGTTGCCAACGCCAGCAAGCTTTGCTCCTTTTGCGACAGCAATAGCCCAGCCTTTTGGGGCATGTTCTCTTTTTAGTCGAGTTTTGGGCCTGGTCGGAAGAGCAACTCAGCAGCGGTAGATATTTATTCGGGCTTTTTCCTCTTTGCGCAGCTGTTGTGAGTGTGCTTTTGCGTGTGTATTTGTGCGTAAGCCGCTATCCATATATACTATATAATATATAACGTATATATATATATATATAATTGTATATATATATATATATATGTGTGTGTGTGTATGTGTATGCGAATAAGTTGGCGGGAGAAATAAATGAATTAATCGTAGCTTGCAATTTAGTGCGTGGGTGATGCTTACGGCTTGCTCGTCAAATATTTGAACAGGTTGGCAATTATTAATATTGATTAATGTCTCGTGAGAATTTCTAACTAGAATTAGTAGCAAGTGCGATACGATGTTTATTATGTGTATTACTTTTAAATCTATTTGTATTTATCTTTTGTATCTTACAGATAACCAGTCACATATTGTGAGCGACGCTTTGAGCTGTGGATTCCTCCTTACTTTAATTAATTTCTCTGCTGTCTATTAACGGTAACAGTCGTGAACGTGGGCAAATTACACACACGAACACTGACACACACACCAGCCACACACACACACATACAAATTATTATTAGTTTGGTCAAGTAACTGAGAAAAACAACAACAGCAAAATGTCGACAGTCGATAAGGAAGAACTGGTCCAGAAGGCAAAATTGGCTGAGCAATCAGAGCGGTAAGTTTTAAGTGTACAGCATAAATAATTGAATTTGCATATTAATTTTGTGGTTTCCCTTTCGATTTTGTTTTTCCTGCTTGTATTCTTTAGCTACGATGACATGGCCCAGGCCATGAAATCAGTCACAGAGACGGGCGTCGAGCTGTCAAATGAGGAAAGAAATCTGCTCTCCGTTGCCTACAAAAATGTGGTTGGAGCGCGCAGGTAAATTCACCGCTCAACACTTGATAAAGATATATATTTATACAATATATATATATATATATATATTTGTATATTTCAATTAACTATAACAACAGGTCATCGTGGCGCGTCATTTCCTCCATCGAGCAGAAAACCGAAGCATCCGCCAGAAAACAACAGCTCGCCCGCGAGTACAGAGAGCGTGTGGAGAAGGAGCTTAGAGAAATTTGCTATGAAGTTCTGGTACGTATCTACATAGCAG
This sequence comes from Drosophila basisetae, assembly GCA_035041595.1. Lineage (NCBI taxonomy): Eukaryota > Metazoa > Arthropoda > Insecta > Diptera > Drosophilidae > Drosophila > Drosophila basisetae. The sequence continues at coordinate 7,118,411 of JAWNLB010000144.1, forward strand.
CTGCTATAGCTATGCTCTCTCTCGCTCTTGCTCTCTTTTAGCGCTTTTTTTTGCCCATGACCATGAACCTTGTTAGCTCCTCATATATATATATATGTACGATATATATATATACCCCACACCCATTCTCACCACACGGCAATAAGCAAATTATGATGAGGACAACTGTCTCTAACAAAGCGCCCAACTGTGGCGGCTGTGCACTGCGCAAGTGCTCTGTGCCCGAGCATCCATCGTCCTTTTGCTTGTACCAATACCAATATATATATATATATATATGTCTATATTGTCGCGTCAGTTTTGTTAAGGGCTAGTCCGAAATTACAAACACCGCATTATTACTATAAAAGGGCTTCGATGGCCCACTGTGCACCCTGTTTTCTTTGTGTCCATGCGTGAGTGTGTGTGTGTGGGTGTGTGTGTGTATATGCTTATGTGTGTGTGTATGTGCTTATATGTGTGTGGGCCAGCGACAAATTGTATTACAATCAATAAATCTATTTTTAAAAAGAAAATTTTCCAGACATGCTGCTGCTGCCACACTGCACATCCATTCTATAAGCTATACACACACACACACACACACACACCCTCCACACACCTATATATTTTAAAACACGCACACGATGAAACAATCAAGATATACGTTTTTTTTTATTTATTATTATTTTTTATTTATACACGCCAAAGATAAGATAGCCACAGCAACAGCAACCATCAAACCAACTTGCCTTGATTAATGTCAATTTAATTACGGTCTTTTTTTTTGTCTGCACCTAACCATATTTTAAAACGTACGACAAGCTGTTGACCTAATAGGCGGAATAGGTTTTAATGTCAGTTTAAAAATAAGTGGAAAAGTCTATCGGTGACATGTGTATATTGTAAACAGTCCCCAATGAGGGGGGTGGTGGGTGTTTGGCTTTCTCTCTCTGGTTACACAAAATCGATAATACTTTGAAGTGCTGTAGTCAACTGTAAAATTGGCATACATATAATACAGATACATACATATATAGCTATTTATATTTGTAGCTGTATACAAAGTGGCATAAGCTGTAAGCCTTGCCTGACATAATATTGGATTATGGGCACCTTATTTGTGAGCCTAGCAATTACGAATGTTTATTTATATGATGGGTGGTGTGCTCTGATTTACAGGCTCTGTTGTAATATGCAAAGCTTGTCTTTAGATTATGTAAATGAAATGTTTTTTAATTTAACTTGATGTCCTTTTTTGTTCAACAGGGACTTCTGGACAAATATCTTATTCCAAAAGCCAGCAATCCAGAAAGCAAGGTTTTCTACTTGAAGATGAAGGGAGATTATTACAGGTATTTAGCTGAGGTCGCCACAGGAGACGCACGCAACAGTAAGTACCACATGCACCTTCGACAGATGATGATGACATCGTCCAGATGTGCAAACTTATTATATGATAATACGAACGTAAAACAAACCCTAAACCAACCTATATTCTCTTGTGTGTTCATCAAAATAACGCAGCTGTTGTCGACGATTCCCAAACCGCTTACCAGGATGCATTTGACATTAGCAAGGGCAAAATGCAGCCAACACATCCCATTCGCTTGGGTCTTGCACTTAACTTCTCAGTCTTCTATTATGAGATTTTGAATTCTCCAGATAAGGCTTGCCAATTGGCTAAACAGGTTAATAATACAATACACACACAACAAACTCCAACGCCTTGTCAAAGTGTCTGGCAAGCAAGCAAAAAAAAAATGCAAATGCAAAGTGCAAAAAACAATACCGAAACCAATTTAAATTAAAATTTATTTAAACTCGTTCGTACATATAAGCAAAAATTGTTCATTTATATAGTACCATATATGAAAAAAACAAAACTAATTTTGAACTTTGCTTGTTTATTTTCTTTTTTGTTTCATTTAAATTAACGTTACCATACAATTAATAAGACGTCGTTGAGGACTCGAAAAAAGCTTATCAAGAGGCATTCGATATTGCAAAAACTAAAATGCAGCCAACACATCCAATCAGATTAGGTCTTGCACTCAACTTTTCCGTCTTCTATTACGAAATTATCAATTCACCAGCGAGGGCTTGTCATTTAGCTAAACAGGTTCAGTCTTTTTTTTTTATTGTTTGTTTCTCTTGTTTTTCGTTTTCTTACACAATATTATGCTATTAAATTATTTAACTATTTGTTGTTGTTTGATGTGACTAACATCCGTAACGCGTCTGCTTCTAAATTAACTCATAGTCTGAGAAAACATACACCACACACACACACATACATAAATATACAGATTAATATATATATATGTGGAGAGCTTTGTAATTCGCATGTTCAAAGCGGCTTAGCCTGGCTTATGTGTTCGCTGCTCTATTGTGTGCCGTGCCTGTGTCCAATAACCACAAAATCCACATGAATCTTGCTGGTGAAGTTTAATGATTATTGTAAGAGAAAGTGCATTAACCGTTAGGTGATCTACATTAGATTTTTGAGTTTATTTTTAGTTTTTGCTAGATAAATATGTTTATGATTTTGCTTAGTTTTGCTAAATGAAACAAAAAATAAATAAAAAAAAGAACAGTATTTATTTACAATCCACAAATACTAAAACAATTTTAAAGTCTATATTCCTCTCTAATTGAAAATGAATTGCTTCCGTTTTGGCACTTGAACAATAAATAAATTGAATTTGCATTTACCTCTTGCCGGCATTTTGCATTGTTCTATATATATATATATATATATCCTATTGCTAATCAATTGTAATACTAAATGCTATTTATTTTATGTGTACGATACAAATATATAATATAGGCGTTCGATGATGCGATAGCCGAGCTGGACACACTGAATGAGGACTCATACAAAGACTCAACACTCATCATGCAATTGTTGAGGGATAACCTGACTCTTTGGACCTCCGATACCCAGGGCGATGGCGATGAGCCACAGGAGGGCGGTGACAACTAACCAAACAACTAAAATGTTTCCTTTTTGACTATGCAAATATTATTCAGTAATACAAAAACCAACAAACAAACAAACAAACAAAACAAAACATAAGCAAGATATATAAAAACAAACAAACAAACAAATCTTTGAAGTCGAAAGCAGCAAAGAGCAGTAATGTAATAATAAAAGCAACATCAAAACCAACATCAGCATCGACACAAAACACAAATCCAAACAGAAACAGAAACCAACACAAACAACAACAGCAGAAGAATACTTGATTCAGCTTCTTGTGGCTGTGTGATGATAGTTTTGTGTGAGTGAGTTGAGGCTAAGATGGGCAGGAGAAACTATTGTCATGCACACAACTGAGAAGGAAGAAGTAAACCACATCTGGTTTATAGACAGTTTAATACGTATACGCATTACGTATACGTGTATTGCAATTGAGGGTCACATACAAGAATTGTTTCAATTGTTTGAAATGAATACATGCATGTACTCGCAGCAAATATTGTGAAATTGAGAGAACAAATGCCGATTAAAGTCTAAAATGGGAATGATAAGAAAACCAAACGTCTTAATTTGCTTCACATGCCGTTCAATTTGTCATTGTTTACAAGATACAAAATAGTATGCTCTTGCAACAATTTGCATATACGAGATCAAATCTAAAAACAAAACACTAAACGGAAACTACTTTATCAGCCTATCAAGAATACGATGAATATGTGTGTGTGGGTGGCGGCAAAGATGTGAATTTTGTTTTGTGTAGTTATTTACTATTCCGCTATTTCGGCCAACAGCGTACACTATACATATGCCTAAAAGTAATATTATTTATTATAATTATGTTTTAATAAATAATTACATTTTGTTTTATATTAACATACAAGCAAACAACAACAACAACAGAACACAAGACACAGTCAACAAAAATCTATAAAGTCTTTTATTTTTGTTTAATGCGCTGCGTCGCTTTCCTTAAAATAAAAAAAACAAACAAACAAACAATAATAATAATAAACAAAGGCTAATTGGTTTACACAACATATGTAACTACAAATAATGCCCATATATATATTTTTCGTCGTCAAAGAAGAACAACCTCTGCTTAACTGCAGAGCTCGAGCGAACCAAAAGAAACAAATTATGTATTATTTGTAATTCTTTTTTTCTAAAATACAACAAATAAAAAAAAACCAAACATAAACCCAAACTTTTATTTTTACCTTTTCATATTGTTGCTTTTGTTTAATTTGACCATTTTTAGTTGTTTTGTTTTTTATCAGTTTGAAGCGGAATAAATGAAGAGCTACATAAGTGAAAATTCACTAGTAGAAAGCAAAAACACATGTGAAATGTTTCAGGCGAGAAGAAAATAACTTGCGGATAGTATATAAAGGCATGAGTTCTATTGTGCCTGTTTGACAATTGTTTTATTCAATATACTCAAGTATCCTTGTATGTGTATATGTAAATTACCTATATTGGGTGAATATCGAAGGGAAGAAAAGATAACTTAATAACAGGTCAGTTTGGCAGCTGGATCATGTATATGAATAATTCGAATGATCTATGCGATAACTATTTATAACGTACTTATATATGAAAATACTTACTATATATGCAATTATGCAGACGCAACAGCAATAACAGTATCAATGTGCAATTGTTATATACTTAAATGTCTCAGTGTTTTATTTTTATTATTATGATCTATGTGTTTTCGATGTAAACCCTCAACAACCAACAAAAATAAGAAAAGAAATGAAAACAAATGGAAAAAACAACCCAAAATCGGTGTGTGAAGCAAGTGAATACATTAGAAAATCGAATTTTATTTTTTGATCGATGCCGATTGTTGGCATTGCCTTTAAAATGCTAAGTACTAACTTAACTCGTCTAATTCAACATCTTGCTTTATTGTTGATACATATGTATTTACGTGCATATTTAGTTTTGTTTATGAAGGTGTTTCCTTGCAAAACTTCATCAACACAGGCAGTAACAAAAAAAAAAAAAAATAAAATAAAAATAACAAACAGGAAATGAAATAACTAATCAAAAATACAAATACTTATATTGAAAGCAAAGTATAATTATTTTCAATTCAGTGAAGGCGGCAACAAAAAGCCCGGTAATATTTACACACATATATATATAATATTATTGTCCAGGAAATGATAAATATTATACAAAAATGTATAAGCATTTGCATACATATATTTATATAAATATTTATATATATGTGTGTATATATATGAGAACAGTAACTGTATATTTTCGCAATTGAATTTACGCTTACAATATACATAAATAAATGTGAGGCATTTGAACAGTTTTTGTCGCAACGCTAAACAAGTCGAATAACCAAAAACATATAAATAAAACTGCAATACATAATACATAATACATTATAAAAGAAAAGAATGATTCAAAATGAGTTATAAACAGTGAGCACACATTAATTGTATGCTTAAAGGAGGCAAAGATTGATGTGCAAATTTAAGTTTATTGAAATTACAGTTTCTTAATTACCAAAAAAAAAAAACAAAATAAAAATAATAAAAAAAAAAACAAAGAGAGCTAGCTATGCTGTTTGACTTTTATTTGTAGTTTTTAATAGATTTGGGATCGGACAACCTTGCTCAACTTGCCATAAATATTTGAAAATTTCAAAATCAATAAATTCAATGCTGCAAAATTTGGGATGCATTACGGAAAGTTTAAATTATCGAACAGGTGAGCAACTAAATGATGTACACATATACATATCATCATATATATATTCAGCAAGATTGCTTAACTCCACTCTTATATTACAATCCGAAACACAATAAATAAAGGCTTTATTCGAAATCTTCTTAAGTTCAACGTAAACTGTTTAAGCTTGATTCTGGTTAAAGCCTTTTTCACTTATAGAGCTAGTTATATATTTATGCAGAGTTTGTTAGTGGTATATGAAATCTTTTGAAAACTATTTTCATAATTATGTTTCAGCTGTCCGATCTCGGCTGATTTATATAGTGATTATATATAGTGATCCTTCGCAGTTGTTCTGTTATCTATTGTGGATTTCTGTGGGGATTATCATTTCGATATTCGACATTCAAATATTCTGTGGCCACGTGAAGTCCAGTGATATGTCACTTCCAAGTGCTTCATAGAGGTTGAAGATATCGATGCGATTTTCTTAAACATCGATGTATCGTTTTTTTTCTTTTCTGCAGCCCTGGCTTATGTAGAAGGGCATGTTGCTTAAGCATAAAAATATAATAATTTAAGTTCAGCTTGTTTAAAGATATTGATACTGATATATATTGATATTAATGGAATCGTAAATGTATTTATTTCAATAAAGAATACAGATTTCTTATAATTAAGCAGCCCACATGGTCTTAAATTAAATTAAATAAAAACTAAACTATGTACAGCTATAAACTATATATGCTACAATCCCACAGAATTCAATTGTTTCTGAAATTACTGCCGGAATGCCATTTATATTGTTATAACCGTTACTCATCCAAAACTTTCAACCACGCGATCATAGTGAATCCCATCTATGAGGTGAGTAGTCGCCATTATCTAGTTATCCAGAATTTTAGGAAATCATATCACACATCACACAGTATAAGCATCAAAATGTTGTTGCAAAAGTGCGAACTGAAGTCGTAGATAAGAACAGTATCTTGGCTGAGAAATTGAGGGATTGTAAAACTCAAATGGCCAACTGTATGGATCCAATTAAGAAATATGAATATTTATCCAACATGCGGGATAAGAATATCGAGTTGTATTATCATTACACCTGCAATAATACGGCTGAGGTATTTTCAGTGTTCCATGCAGTCGATTTAAACGTTGACAATTTTTATCTAATGGGCCAAGTTACTTTTAATCAGTAAGCATAAGAAAAATGTGCAAAGCTTAATTGTAATCGGCTTATTTCAAGTTTAAGGACCATCAAAAAATTGGAAATTTCCAGTGATGCAGACCATCTACGTAACCGAGTCAATGATCACAGGGAACCAGAATTTCAAACTGCTGCCGAATGCGCTTCAAATTCAAAAAATATCAAAACAATTTCGCTCTTAAAAGATGTGGCACTAATACCAAACAGTAAATATCATTATATAATATATCTTCAAACAAAATAAACAAAAATAATTAAATTCATATATTTATTGGTAGCTACAAACTTGTTTTTTTCGGCTTTCAACTAATAGATCCAATTTGAAAACCGAAGTGAGAGCAAATTACACATATAAATAGACTCCAGTACTCACGCAAACTCCCGCAGGCTACCATCTCTGTCTGCTTAGTGGTACCATCTACATGAATGCACGAGCATAGAGAACAGTACCTGGTTTGGTTGTGTTAGTGAGTTCCATGCGATTACCAATACATGCAAACAGTTACTCTCAGCAAACACTTGTCTCAAGCAACTGTCGATTGGGGAAGACTTCGTGAAATTGAGAGTTTTACTGAGAGAGCATTGGTTTGTTTGAGTGTATTAGTGAGGTGTATGGAAAACAACAATACTTATGAAGAGTTACGCTCATTTTGTATTCTGTGACAAATATGTGTAGGAACACTCGCGAAAGACTATTCGGCTGTTTAACACTAGAAGACAGATGCCTTCAGGTCGTCAGCCAGTTAGGATCACAGCTATTGTAACTTCTCTTCTCTTCTCCACTACAAATCGCATCAAATTTATTTGAAAGTTAAACAAGTGCTTATACGGAAAGAAATTGTCTGTGCCCCTCACTTAATTCAAATTTTGTATATATGTTTGTTTCCTCATTAACAGTGTGAAATCTACAACGAAAAAAACTCGCCTCTACTTGAACTTCACTGGTTATTTTCCATTCGACTTTGGTTGATCAACAAGCAAAACAACATGCCACATGCTTATTTGAGTGCCTGTCCTCGACTATTTCATTTGTAGATAAGCAACCTAGTTTAGTGGAACAAGTGGGTAGTGGAGAGGAACGTGTAACGAGCAGTCTGATAGAAATACAGGGTGCCACACATGGTTAGATTATGGCACACAGTCTGTTTTTCAGCTATATGAGTACTTCACTTAAACTTAACTCGAAGTTAGTTCTTAAGCTGCAAATCTATCCGATGTGTTGCAAGCCGAACCGAACCGAACTAAGAGTTGTGTGTGATACAACGATGAGCGTAATTTTGTTTTAGTATTGGTAATTTGCGCAGAAATCACTAATACACTCATACAAACTGTGGCTCTCTTGTTTTATTCACGAAGTGACAATTCATTTTCTATACATGAGCCAATCTCTGAGCTTGAACGTGTGCATGGACTGATAATAACATGGAACTCTCTAACACTATCAAACCAGGCACTGCTCTCTGTGCTCAAAATGTGCTTTGGTGTTGCAAATTGTATGACAGTCACCAATACTATTACAGGAGTGGATGCTATCTCTGCGTTTGGGCTCTGTGTTTATGTTTTGATTCAGTCTGACATCACAGAACAGTTTTATTGGTTAATACACATTAATAACAAAATTTGACATTCAATATCATTTGTCATTTAAAACACCTTAGCAATTTCATAAGAAATATGAAAAATTGCCATTAAAACTGATATAAAAACAAATTTAATACGAGTAGCTACTGGTAATTATTATTGTTACGTGAATGTGGTTTTATTATGCTGTAAATGTGTACATATTTAGGCCGACATACGTACATAAACAGGAAACAAGTGCAAATCTACATTTGTTATACTGATATACGTATGCCAGATAAGACCGCACTTGACAACGTTAGCTAGATCTCTCGCTCCCGCTCTCGCTCTCACTCTCTCACTATCTGCCTCTCGCTCGTACTTAGTTTTTATGGCATCTAGCCAAGCTGTGAGCTGAGCGTATAAAAGGCCTCGCCTCTGCACAGTCGCCATTCAGTCTGATCCAACAACTAAGAAACAAAACATTCAAGTTTTTCTAGTCCACGCGAAAGTCAAATAGAAATCAAAATGCGCCTGGGACAAACTATACCAAACTTTATGGCGGAGACCACCAAGGGACCCATTTTCTTCCACGACTGGCAGGGAGACTCGTGAGTATTATATAAATAAATAGTATTTCATTTATTTTATTTTATTTGGTAACATCGCTCTTTCAGCTGGGTTGTGCTCTTCTCTCATCCGTCCGATTTTACGCCCGTTTGCACGACGGAATTGGGCCGCATTGCCGTACATCAGCCGGAGTTTGCCAAGAGGAACACAAAGTGCTTGGCGCACTCTGTGGATCCGCTGGACTCGCATGTGGATTGGGTGAATGACATCAAGTCTTATTGTCTGGATATTCCCGGCGAGTTTCCGTATCCCATTATTGCTGATCCCACACGCGATCTGGCTGTCTCCCTGGGCATGCTGGATGAGGACCAGAAGAAGGATCCCGAGGTGGCCAAAACAATTCGTGCGCTCTTCATCATTAGCCCCGATCACAAGGTGCGCCTCTCCATGTTCTATCCCATGTCCATGGGACGCAATGTTGAGTGAGTAAATCCATTCACAGCATTTCCCTTTTGGACAGCTCCTTAACTGTCTCTCCATGTCTTTCATAGTGAAATCCTGCGTTGCATTGACTCACTGCAGCTGACCGATCGATTGAAGGTGGTTGCCACGCCTGCCAACTGGACTGTGAGTATTATTTGAGGATATAATCTGTAGACTTGGTAACATGTTGTTTGCTGTTTCTTCCAACTGCAGCCTGGTACCAAGGTCATGATCTTGCCCTGCGTCACCGATGCGGAAGCAAACAAGATATTCCCCAAGGGCTTCGACAAGGTAACCATGCCATCGGGCGTTAATTATGTCCGCACCACGGAGAACTATTGAAAATCTTCTTCCAACTGCAAATGCAATTATTTTTGTTATACTCCTATTTTAATTATGTTTTCTTAGTTTAAAGTAATAAATTATAAATAAGCTTTATTCAAACTCTATAGTTTTTAATTCAGCTTTGATTTGTCATATAAAATATCTTGGGAAGACTCTTCAGCTTTCTTAAAACTCTTTGCCACATACGAGGTGTGTTCAAAAAGTATCGCGAATTTTCTGTTTTTTCAGATACGATACATATATTATTTAAAAAGTCTATGGACGGTTTCTCAAAACAAAACATAAACAGAGAACCCAAAAGCCGAGAGAGCAACCACGTCGAACTACGAACCAACGCGCACTTTGGGCGAAGAGAACAGCACCTGGTTTGGTTGTGTTAGTGATTACCAATACATGCAAACAGTTACTCTCAGCAAACACTTGTCTCAAGCAACTGTCCATTGGGGAAGACTTCGTGAAATTGAGAGTTTTACTGAGAGAGCATTGGTTTGTTTGAGTGTATTAGTGAGGTGTATGGAAAACACCAATACTTATGAAGAGTTACGCTCATTTTGTATTCTGTGACAAATATGTGTAGGAACACTCGCGAAAGACTATTCGGCTGTTTAACACTAGAAGACAGATGCCTTCAGGTCGTCAGCCAGTTAGGATCACAGCTATTGTAACTTCTCTTCTCTTCTCCACTACAAATCGCATCAAATTTATTTGAAAGTTAAACAAGTGCTTATACGGAAAGAAATTGTCTGTGCCCCTCACTTAATTCAAATTTTGTATATATGTTTGTTTCCTCATTAACAGTGTGAAATCTACAACGAAAAAAACTCGCCTCTACTTGAACTTCACTGGTTATTTTCCATTCGACTTTGGTTGATCAACAAGCAAAACAACATGCCACATGCTTATTTGAATGCCTGTCCCCGACAATTTCATTTGTAGATAAGCAACCTAGTTTAGTGGAACAAGTGGGTAGAGGAGAGGAACGTGTAACGAGCAGTCTGATAGAAATACAGGGTGCCACACATGGTTAGATTATGGCACACAGTCTGTTTTTCAGCTATACGAGTACTTCACTTAAACTTAACTCGAAGTTACTTCTTAAGCTGCAAACCTATCCGATGTGTTGCAAGCCGAACCGAACCGAGCTAAGAGTTGTGTGTGATACAACGATGAGCGTGATTTTGTTTTAGTATTGGCAATTTGCACAGAAATCACTAACACATTCTTACAAACTGTGGCTCTCTTGTTTTATTCCCGAAGTGGCAATTCATTTTCTATACATGAGCCAATCTCTGAGCTTGAACGTGTGCATGGACTGATAATAACATGGAACTCTCTAACACTATCAAACCAGGCACTGCTCTCTGTGCTCAAAATGTGCTTTGGTGTTGCAAATTGTATGACAGTCACCAATACTATTACAGAAGTGGATGCTCTCTCTGCTTTTGGGCTCTCTGTTTATGTTTTGATTCAGTCTGAGATTGCAAGCTATACTGGTTTGTATGAATATATAAATATGTTTACATACAAACTACCAACACTTTTGTAGAATTACGCTCAATTTGTGATATGTAATAAAAATATATTTGGAATTCTTCGGCTGTATTACAGTGAGACTGAAAGCCCTCTTGGATGGAATTAAACATATTACAAAATTAGAGTGCCTTAACCTTCTCAGATCTCCTCCAGAATATGTTTAACTGATATTTACATTGCCTTTTTTCTAGAACGCAGTTGTAGAAATTTCATTAGAAATGTTAGTCACCAGCAATTTTAGAGTTAGTGTGAGATAAAAACCAGTCTTGTGGTGGCGGTGCTCAGAGGAAGGCTGTATGTAGATTTGATATTAATGATACAAGGTGCTTCAAGTGAAACTATCATCATACAGAATAGATTAAAAATAATTCCGATCGCGAATAAAAATCAGGTAAATATGTAGCACTAAATATTGTACTATTTTTCGTATTTAAATTAGGTATTTTTGCGCGCCTAATGCATTATTAATTCTGTTAGAGTTCGGGGTGAATGGCAGCTGTTAACAGTTACTATTTTTTTACAGCGCAATAGCATTCACACACACAACAGCTGCTTAACAGCAACATAAATTGACAACATAAACAAGACCTGGTCACATCGCACTCAATTCGAGGTAAAAATCTTAAACAAAAAGTCAATCGTGATAAAAAAAAAGTGCACTGAACTTCCGTAAAGGTAACGAATTCAATGTTCAATACTCGCAGACAGTTAACCAAAAGGCATTAACAACAAAACTCACAAGCAGACTAAACCCCCACATTACAATGCATTTTTTGGCCACCAGCAAATTTTTCTGTATGCACGAGTGTGTGTGTGTGCGCAGTGCTTATGTGTTTGTTCGTGTGTGTCTGTGTATGTGTGTGTACTGTGACTGACTGCTAGGGGAAAACAAAGAAAACTTCAAAAAAGAACGACGTAAAAACGCATTTGAAACGCATTTATTAACTGTTACCAGCAGAGTTAGTTGTCTGCTCCTTTTTGGCTAGTAGACCAAGAGTGAAAAAAAAATAAAAAGACTCGATTGGTTATTGATTATTTTTCTGTCTTGATTCTCAGTGCATTGCTGCATGTTGTTATTGTTGCTGCTGTTGTTGCTGTTGCTGCAGCTGCTGATATTGTTATTGCTGTTTGCAGCTGCGCGTCGAAAACTGTTGTTTCTGTTGTTGCTGTTAATATTGCTATTGCTGTTTCACAAAAGATTTGTGCAATGCTCAAGTGTGTGCGTAACTGTTGCTGCGCCCATATAAGGGTTAAAACTGTTAAGTGCTGTTGTATAGAATGGGGGGGAGTAACAGCATAGCAGGACAATTGCTGTCAATGTGCACACATAAAGGCCTACATGCATATATATGTGTATATGCTTACAAACACACACACACGCTCACAGGCTGCCATGTTGAGGTCGTTTTTATTGTTGTTTACTGCTTTGCACCTGCATTTCTTCTGCATCTGCTTTCAACACACACACACATATACAGTCAGCACACTTTCATGACGATATTCGTATCAATATTTCTATTCTATCTATTGTTTGCTTTTAATTTGCTTCTTCCAAAAATTCCTCAGAGTGCAGCAAACAGCAAACAACAACAAACAACAATAATAGCGTAAACAGTTAAATCGAAAATGGATTTTGTGCATGCCGATAACGATAACGATAATGAGCATAATCCGAATTTATCCTCGGCAAGCAGCAGCGCCAGCATCAGCAACAACAGTAATTTGCAGCCAGAGTCCACAACCACAACAACATCTGCATTAACAGCAACTGTTAATGAAACTGAAGTCTCTGGCAATAGCGCAGCTGCAGCGCTATTATTTAACATTGACAACATAGACCAACACCGACCACACCAAGACCAACAAACTGAAGCTGAACATGAGCATTCTCCCACTCCTACTCAACAGGCAGCCGACAACTTAGCAGACGACGCACGTCTTGAGGAGCAACAACAGCAGCAGCCTGAGCAGGTGGAGAACGATCAGCGACTGCCGCCTCCGCCGCCGCCGCCAGAGTTAATTGAAGCGAACGTCATCGCCGATACGATAGACGCGGGCGCCATTGATAACGATAACGAAAACGACGCCGTCGTGGAGCGTATCGACGATTACGACGACGAGGACGAAGGCGAAGGAGAGGGCGAAGGTGACGAGGACGACCTCTACGCTGGGGAGCACGATCACGACGAGGAGGAGGCGGAGGCAGAAGACCAAGACCAAGATCAGGCGCAGGAACAAGAGCAGGTGCAGCAAGGCGACGCTGCTGCCGTTGTCGTAGTCTACGACGCTGTCGCCGAAGTAGCTGCATCTGGTGGTTCATCTCAGCAGCAGCGATTACATTCAGTGGCCGTTTTACCCAGCTATTCCACTGCACGTGCACCACTGCCACCGCTATTGCGAGCGCCTCGCACCAACCACAACAACAACAATAATAATAATAACAGCTCATCAGGGGGCAGCTCGCGACGCACGCGTCACTTTTACAGTAACAACGGCAGCCACTTTAGCAACGATATGTACGCCGGCAGCCACAAAAGCTCCAGCCAGAGCCACAATTCACCACGCACAGGAGGAGCAGGTGGAAGCGGTGCAGGATCAGGTGCAACTGCATCATCGGGTCGCAATTTCAATCCGAATCAGCAATCGCAACAGCAAAATCAGGGCGTAGATCCACTGCGTCTCCTCTATCCCAATGTCAATGAGAGCGAGACACCATTGCCACGCTGCTGGAGTCCACACGACAAGTGCCTCTCCATTGGACTCTCCCACAACAATCTACGTGTCACCTACAAAGGTGAGTTCTCTCTCAATATCAAACATTGCTTTACCAATGATGTACAACCAAAGCCAAAAAATTTCGAACTATATAAACAAAATTGTATAAAAAATAGTCACTAATCGCTGTTGCCACGCAATTTGATTAGGGGGGTTTTTTTTTCCTATTTTTGGCTTAATCGCACAGTAGAAACAGTAACGAGAATTTAATCCAAGTATTTTAATGTTTTCTATGCAATAATTAATTTTTTCAAGTTTAATTGTTTTCATTTGGGGACATTTTTTCGAAATGAGTCATCAAAGCAAGCAAAATTCTGGCATAAGTATGTGTATATTACTCACAAAAGAAAGTTAGAAAGCTGTTGCAAATATGTGTTAGATTTGTGCTGGAAGCAGCCCAAAATGTGTAAGAAGTAAAGCAGAAAAAATGCTGATAAGCTGCAGAGACATTTTACTATTCTACTGTTGGTGTGGCTCAGACTATGTAACTCATTTAACAGACAACGGCAACAGTGGCGCACAGCTGCTTTGTTGAGCTGCCATTTTTGGACAAAGAGCAACAGCGAACAAAAAAAAAAGGCAAAAGCAACACATAAAACGCCAACGCGCGGTTGCCTTGAGTGACGAACATCCCACTGCTATGGCACAGCAGTGGTCTCGCTCGCACTTGCGTGAACTATGGCTGCTGTTGTTTTGTTTTTCGGCGCCCACTTCTCACACGCTAATTCGCGTGCTGCAAGTGCTTGTATGGGTGATTGGCAAACAGCTGATTGGCTGCACACTGTGTAGGGGTGGGGTGGGGGTAATGGGGCGAAGCGCTTACAATAAGCTGTTAATATATTATATAATATAATATATAATAATATAATATAAACATGAAAGTTTTATAGGCTTATATTTCACTGGATTGCTTATGATCTGTTTCGAATAATTTTTAATTGTAAATGTTAAGCAAATACACATTAGTTTAAAATGTTGGGCAATACATAAATTGTTGATAATTTTATTTGTATGTCCCTTGCAGGCATGGGCAAACAACACAGCGAGGCAGCAGGATCTGTGCGCACAGCATATCCGATTCCATCGTCCTGTGGCCTGTACTATTTCGAGGTGCGCATCATTTCGAAGGGACGCAACGGTTACATGGGCATTGGACTGACAGCCCAACAGTTTCGCATGAATCGCCTGCCAGGTGCGTATTGATTGAGATATTGAGAAATGCATACGGACACATCTGAAATTTTATGTGCACACAGGTGGGGACAAGCAATCGTATGGATATCATGGCTACGATGGCAACTCGTTCAGCTCCTCGTGCAATGGGCAGTCGTATGGACCTACATTCACCACCGGCGACGTCATTGGCTGCTGCGTCAACTTTGTGAACAACACTTGTTTCTACACCAAGAACGGCGTCGATCTGGGCATCGCATTTAGAGACTTACCGGTCTGTTATTATTAACTCTACTTTTATAATTTTAAGTCAAATATATTATTGTATTATATTATGCTATGCCGCACAGACCAAACTCTATCCGACAGTGGGTCTGCAAACGGCCGGCGAGGAAGTGGATGCCAATTTCGGTCAAGAGCCTTTTAAATTTGATAAAATTGAGGAGATGATGCGAGAGATGCGCGCCAATGTATTGCGTAAAATCGACAGATATCCACATCATCTAGATACCCCTGAAAATTTGATGAATAGGTAGGTATAATAATAATAATATACATCAGCAACATAATATAAATGCTGTCTTCTCTTGCAGGCTGGTCTCCACCTATTTGGTGCACAGTGGCTATTGCAAGACAGCCGAGGCCTTCAATGGCTACACACAGCAGCCCTTCGACGAAGACTTGCCCTCAATCAAGACACGTCAAAGTTTGTGCTCATCATATATAAAAGTGATGTATGTATTTAAACTATTCTGTTGTATTTGCAGAGATAATCAAGCTCATACAGACGGGCAAAATGAGCCAGGCCATTGAGAATACGCTGCGTGCCTATCCGGGTCTCTTGGAAACCAATAAAAATCTTTGGTTTGCTCTCAAGTGTCGCCAATTCATTGAGATGATTAATGGTGCTGATGTTGAGGTGCGTTTCCTAAGTACGAGGTGTGTTCAAAAAGTATCGCGAATTTTGTGTTTTTTCAGATATTATTTATTTATTCATGAATATCTATTTTGTCCCCTTCAAAGTAATCCCCATGAGATATTATACACTTGTGCCAACGGTTTTTCCAATCTTCGAAGCACTTCAAAAAATCATTTTTTTTATCTTGTTCAGCTCCTCCTTCGATCGCGTCTTTATCTCGTCAAGCGTAGCGTAACGTCGTCCTTTCATGGGCCTCTTCAGTTTAGGGAACAAGAAAAAGTCACAGGGGGCCAGATCTGGGGAATACGGTGGCTGCGGCATCATTAGTGTGTTGTTTTTGGCCAAAAAGTCGCGCACAAGCAACGATGTGTGAGCAGGGGCGTTATCGTGGTGCAAAAGCCAATTTTTGTTCTTCCACAAATCCGGGCGTTTCTGGCGGATTGCTTCGCGCAAATTGCGCATAACTTGCAGGTAATATTCCTTATTGACCGTTCTACCCTGTGGCAAGAACTCATGATGCACCACGCCCCTGCAATCGAAGAAAACTGTCAGCAAAACTTTCACATTCGACCGAACTTGGCGCGCTTTTTTCGGTCTTAATTCGTGCGGCAGCTTCCATTGAGATGATTGAGCTTTGGTTTCCACGTCGTAACCATAAACCCACGATTTGTCACCAGTTATGACCCTCTGGAGCAAATTTGGGTCGTCGCGGACAGAGTCCAACATCTCATTAGCAATGTTCATGCGATGCTGTTTTTGGTCGCAATTGAGCAATTTTGGTACGAATTTCGCGGCGACCCGTCTCATGCCCAAATCATTGATAAAAATCGAATGGCATGAGCCAATCGATATGTCTAGCTCCTCAGCAACTTCTCTAACGGTGATTCGACGATTGGCCAATACCATTTTCTCCACTCCATTATTTTTTTCGTCTGTTGTTGAAGTGCTCGGGCGTCCGGCACGCTCTTCGTCGTTCACATCTTCTCGGCCTTCTGAGAACATTTTGTACCACCGATAAACGTTGCTTCGGTCCAAGGTAGCTTCTCCGTATGCCACAATCAACATTCGGAATGCATCCGCGCACTTAATTTCGTTTTTCACACAAAATTTGATACAGGTTCTTTGATCCATTTTTTTGAATAGGTAAAAATCGAAGACGATCCAAAACACGTGCAAGCAAAGCAGCTGTCAACAATTAAGTGAACATTCAAAATGGCCGAGCTTGTCGGCATAAGTGAGAGACATGAGTACCAACATAACGCTACAAAAAAATCGAAATTCGATTATACGTAACCCGCGAAAATTCAAAATTCGCGATACTTTTTGAACACACCTCGTATATGTATACAAGAACGAAAATATTCATTTGTTTTAATATGCAGCATGCCAATAACAAAGTAACCGCTACTACACAGACCATGCCCACAAATCAGACTTCGGTCATACAGTCGACCAAAGCGTTCAAGCACAGCAAAGGCGGCGGCAGCAGTTGCACCACCAACCAGCCACAAATCCACACTGCGAACTCAGCTGTGATAAAACAAGGCGATAAAACAGATCCCAAAATGTGCGTAGTCGTACAAACTGCTGAAACATTTAGTTCGTTGAAGCTTTGAATACTTGAATGTCTGTCTCATTCGCAGCATGATTATTGATGACAACTCCAACAAGTGTCCGGAGCACGATTCGAATAGCATGGATGTGGAAATGGAGCCTTGCAACAGCCACTCCAATGGTGCGTGTGTATTTCATACAAAACATATTTTGTAGTATTCTGTTTGAGATTTTGGGAAACTATTAATTACACAAAAACATAATTATAGAATTGTTTTACATATATTTGAGAATATGTTGCATATTATTCAATATTCAAAGTAGATGACTTTAATCCTTTAAAAAGAATTAAGAATTGATTGGTTTTGCAAGCATAGGAAATAGATTAGTCGAATTGATTGTTAAGTTATAAACATCGAGCATATATATATGAGTATGTATTTGTCAGGCGATTCCTGCTCTAATGGCAATGCCAGCGTAGCACGCAACTCTCTAGATGCCATCGATGAGGAAATGGGTATGAAACCAATCGCAACACAAGTAATTCCAACTCTTATTCAATCTAACTACATTTTACAGATGTTGATGTGTCGCCCTCGTCTCGCAATTATGGGCGTGTCATTGAGAAGATACTTGAATTTGGCAAGGAACTGTCCAGCATGGGTCAGCAGCTGGAGAAGGAGAACCTCATGACTGAAGAGGAGCGTCAAATGTTGGAGGTGCCTTAAGGAATAACTAAACTCTCTAAATGTATGCAACTAAATTGCAATTTATGTTTATTATTTTTGGCAGGATGCATTTAGCTTGATTGCCTACTCAAATCCTTGGTCCAGTCCTTTGGGCTGGCTGTTGTGTCCCTCGCGACGTGAAAACGTTTCCACCACGCTCAATTCAGCCATATTGGGTACGTAAAAATCGTTCATATTAGAGAGATTATATATATATCATATAATTTGTATTATTGCAGAGTCGCTCAAATTTGAGCGCCGCCCGCCACTTGAATATTTGGTGGCGCATGCGGCGGAGCTATTAAAAATAATTGGACAGCATTCGCTGGGCGAGGATGCTTTCATTACCATCGACGATGTGTTTCCGCAAAATTGACCCAGCTCGCCGACGCTGCTGAAGATGTTCGAGACCACGCTGACAATGCCGCGGAGCAGCGTGCTAACCGAACCGCTATGTAGCGTACCATCCACATCGACGGCCGCCGTCCAGACCAACAAACGGCGACGTCGTCGACGCAATAAGCGTCGCCGCAAATCGTCCATATCGAGCAGCGAGGCGGCGGCCACATCAAGAACATACGATCCCGTCATGACAGCCACAAGCATACGCGGCAGCAGCAGCAGCAGTTCAGCGGGCACAGCGCGTCGTGGTCGACATAGGGGCGTCAGTTCCGCATCAGCAACAGCAGCAGCGTCGGCAGCAGTAGCAGCAGCAGCGGCGGCAGCAGTAACAACAGCAGCGGCAGCAGCAACAACAACAACAACAGCTTCATCAACAGCTCCATCATCGGCCATTGGCGTTGGCAATAGCCAGGCGATATTTGTGGAACCGCACGACTTCTTCGAGACGCTCGACTAGATTAAGATTATAAACAATCTGTAATCAGTAGTAGGTTAATTCTGTTGTTACTTCAAATTTTTTTATATGCGCCCATGCGCCTATTTAAATGCCCTTCTTTAAATATTTTCAACTTACGTAAAACTAATACGGTGAAATTCAATAAGTTCCGCAAATTGTGTTTTGGCGTTACTTTTTTTTGGTTTAGCGAGATTTTAATAAAGTTGTAAAACATATTTTTATATATTTAGCCTTTCGGATATAAGCATAAAAAATGTGTGTGTAATATTATATTATGTATAATTAAACAATATTGAAACCGTGCTGCGCCACGCCCACTCTGGAAATAACTAGCCCACATGTTTTTGTGTATTGTTTGGTTTTATTTGCGGATGCGCTCGGAAGATCACGCGAAAACAACACCAAAATAGTCTTTTAACAAAAAAAAAACAACGTAAATCTTTAGCATATTTAAAAAAGTGTTCGTTCATTTAACTTTAAACTAGAGATTACAACAATTTAATCGCTTGATCAAATATAGCTAACAAAATTGTGAACAATTCAAATAAACTCTATATATATATATATATATATATATTCTCATCTATATGAACAATAATCGTTCAACTCCAAGTTCACTTTTGGGGTGCAAAAATATTAAATACAACAAATTTCGATGGATTCTGCATAGTTTTATGTGTTATATTTCGCAGTAGTAACATTAATAATTAACCGATAAGTATATACACCAGACTTCGTTTAAATATACAATGTATGTATATATATATATATAGGCATATGTGTTGCAAGAAAATTATCTACAAATTGTGCAGTTTTACTCACATTTATAGGACTGGGATCAGAGTTCTTAAAAAGAGATCAAATTAAATACGCACTTCCCAGAAAAAAGAGAAACAAACCATTTGCACATGAAACAAAAATATGTGATTTACTGTTACTCACAATCAACAATTACTAATCATAGTTATTTATCATAGTTCTTTTTATCGAACAATATAAGCCCCCAAATATTTTATATAACACCAGCTCTACAAATTGGGCTGCCTCAGACGCTGCACACGTTCGGTGTTTTTGACATGTTGTTTTAACATTTCCATAATTTCGGTATTATATTCGGGCGGTGTTGGCTTTGTGTTTGTGGCCCAATAATAGATGTCCCAATCGTTGCTGACACCATTGATGAGTTGATCGTAGAGCGCCGTTTGCTCTGCACTGAAATCCTTCAGGTACTTTGCCACAAACGTGCTCAGTAATAAATCATTTTCGAGCATGCCCCTCTTGCGCGACTGATACAGTAAGCTGCGAGATATAGAGAATAATGTGACAATTTTTATGGGCAATTCAAAATTCACCTACCGCTGCTTGCGAGTCGCTAGTGGTTCGTCCGGTCGCAAAGGGTACTCCGGGACCGGCAGATGTGTAGGATCCTCAAAGTCGACAACTTCTGGTGGCGTTGCGTACTCGGTTTTATCCAAGTTGCTCGCAAAGCGTTTTGGCGTGGCCAGCGGTAATAGCAGCCGTTGCGAAGCTGTGGCACCCTAATATAGCGTGTTACATAAGTTGCAAAGTTTAATTAAGCGTTAAACATACCAATAATTGACGAAACATTTTTGTTCTTTCAGCGGAAAATCGAATGTACGCAATAATAAATACAGCTGATTTGCAACCAGGGCTACAAACACCTATGTACGCCTGAACTACATAAACGTGACCAAAAAACAGAGCAAATGCCTTTGCATAAATATATTAACTATATGCGCCGCACTGCTATCAAAATTAATCTGTCTGAAAAAATAAAAACGACATTTCTCGTGAATTTAAATTAAAACTGGTCGCGCTCAACATCGATAACAGCTCTGAAGTTAAAATTATGTTAGCTAGCAGAGCGTTGCCACCTACAGAACGGCAAATGTAAACAATGTGCATGCGCTGCTGGTCTGGCAATGCCAGAATCAGTTCGAAAGAGACAGCGTGAGGCAGCAAAAGTGTGTTACAAGTTTTTGCACACCCGAAATATTCCAATTAAATTAGGATTAATGCAAATCTAAAACAGCGTGCATCTGTCAATCCTTGGCACAACGGGTAATTGTGAACTTAATCTGTGTTTGCCAAAGTTACAAAAGGTGCCAACGAAAAAAAGAAAATAGAAATGAAAAAGTACTACTGAAAACCCAAAAAGCATAGCAGACGGGGCAAAGAAGAGGGTGGCCTCTCTGCGCTCTGCTCTGCTCTGCACAGCTCTGCTGCGCTGCTCTGCTCTGCTCAGCTATGCGCTGCTCAGCTCGTGTGTGCAAGTGTTGTGTGTATACGCTGGCGCTGGCGCTGGAAACTAGGCGGTGGTAAAATGTAAAGCCGAAAAAAAAACCGAAGAAAATTGCGCTCACGCTGCCCGCCTGCCCAGGCGGTGGGTGGGAGACTCTGAGTGTGCGTGCGTGTGTTTGTGTGTGTGGAGAGAGTGCGTAGTGTGCGTGAGAGTGCGAGCGCCAGAGTGTAAGAGAGTGAGAGAGAGAGTGTGAGCAGCGCGGCACGAAACTACTAAATGGAAATTTATACAAGCGCCTAAAACACCACCCACCAAAGCAACCACCCAAATCCAACAAGCCAGTCAACTAAAAAACCGAAGAACCGCGACGCACCCACGCAAAATGCCGCTTCAAAAAAAAAAAGAAAAATTAAACTGAAAACGTTTTTCCATCAGGCAGCAGCATTAATCTAAATGAAGAAGAATAACTGTAGACCAGGCAGTGTCTGTCTCCATGTCCAGACTGACAGCCGGCACAGGCAAAAGCGTTTAACACACCTTTGCGCCTACGCCCACGCCTTATACACACTCTCAGACATACATAAAAGCGCAGGACTTGGTCAAAAAAAAAACTACATGATAGATTTACCAAAAAGCGCGAAATGTTTACTTTCCCTACTTATTTTAGTTTTTTTTTCAGATATTTCCGATAGCAATTTCTGATTAGATAAATAGAATTGATGAATATTTGGGCGTATATTATGTATATTTTCCATTCAAGCCATATGTAAATTAGCCGCTGCTGTTGCTTTCCCTTGTTACTTGTTGTTGTTGTTGTATTCTGTTATCAGCAGCAACAGCAAAAGCGCAGTTCAATTATAGCAGCAGCGCGCCCTATTAGACAGACAGACAGTGGCGGTCATAAAATTAGGCGCACTTGTCAAGTAGGCACCACTGTTATCTCAATGCCGGTGCGTGCCTGCGCATCGTTTTGTCTCTACATATGTATGTGTCTGTATGTGTGTGTGCGAATGTGTGTGTGTGTGACTCATTGCTCATTGAGTTGTTGTCACTTCCCGTGCCTGATCGGATGAACGGTCAGTTGTTATTGTTTATGCAGAAAAAAATCCATTTGGATGCTGCGCGCTTCGCTAAATAAAAGGAAAAAAATAAATACGAATCGTTCGCTTGTTTTTCAGTGTGTAAATTGTAATTTTAAGCATTTTGTAAATAAAAAGTAAATTAAAATAATACAAAAAAAATTGCTAAGAAAATATTTAAAAGAAATAAACAAAAACGCACACTTGCTGTCCACCTTAAAGCTACCCGTAATCCCTTACTGACAAGTGCTGCCACAGCAAAAAAAAAGAAATAAAAATAAAATAAACAACAAATAAAAGAAAAACAACAACAAAAATGGGCTGCACTACATCGGCTGAGGAGCGCGCTGCCATTCAACGTTCCAAACAAATCGAGAAGAATCTGAAAGAGGATGGCATCCAAGCGGCAAAGGACATTAAACTTTTGCTACTCGGTAAGTGCTATTGACAAATTTACAACTCAGACAACATTCACTAAGGAAGTCGTATAAACATTTTTGTTTATACCAACGTAAATGTAATTTCTTTATCAATTGATACGTGTCTCACAGATTTTCTTTTACAAATGTGTTGATAGAATAACTTAATGGCAGACTCAAAAACTGTTGCCTGGAATCCAGCACAGTGGTATATGACTTAGATTATGTGGCTAGTCATTCTTGTAAGTGAAAAGGTCACCGGAAGTTCAGGTATATAAAAATACAAAAATAGCATTTTATTGCTACGGTTTTTATGTACACTGTCCTCATTAAAAATGTATTGAAATGGCTATCATGGGGTATCATCAGGAGTTGTTAAGTTAAGACATATACATACATATACCCTCATGTACTATCGTATTATTACTTAATTTCTACTTTGTGGTTTATCTTCTAGTCGGATTTTCTTAGTTGATAACATCAATTTAATGTTTACATAAATTCATCAATGACTAATGTATCCAAATATGTTTTGAAAAATGTTCCTAAGAAGCAATCCACCCAGCAGTTGAAATATTCTCCTCTCTACATTTTTGTATGTTGTTATTTGATAATATTTAATCAAATGTTTTATTAATTACATAAATATAATATAAATATATGAATTAATAGTATTTGTATTGACAGAAAAAGTAAAATAAAGAATGCTCGACAAGTGAAAAAAGCCATCTATTTTACCACTCGTAACTTTAGCACTCAATTTATGGCATGACACATGACAAGAAAGTGTGCTAAAATTTAACCCCCAGAAGAAAAAAAAAACAAATTTAAAGATGAGCAAAACGTAGCTCAAGGCTAATGGCCCATCCAGTGGCATGACAGTTTATTCTTGGCGTGTGTGTGGCCAAGGCAACAAAAGCGACCGAAAAAATAACAATTGGGTCAAATGCGATGCATGTTCAGGTTGCTCTCCTTGTTCCACATCAACACACAGTCTCTCTCTCTCTCTCTCTCTCTGCCTCTGTTACTGTCTCCGTTTTTTGCTGTCACAAGTTTCGAGGGCTCATGCATAAGCAATGCAATGCAATGCGATGCATTGCGATGTCAACTAATGACAGCTGACAAATCGACGAGCATTTAGCGCAATGCATTTTTAAGTGCTCTCAGACCACGGTGCAACAGTTGCGGCGGCTGCATTCGAGAGTGTGTGTGTGTGTGTGCTGGTGCAACAGACTGCAAGCTAGACAAGATGCGCCTGCTTCAAGTGCTCCTCCTTCTCCTCCCCCTCCGCCTCCTTTTCCTCTATCGGGCATCCGCCAAAACGCCACTCGAGATTCAAGCGGTTGCACGTGGAGCTCAACCTGCCGATTGACATGAGCCACAAGCCGCAAACCACAGAATGGGTACGTAGCATGTAGCAAGTGGCAAATGGCAAGTGGCATGAGGCATGTGGCATGTGCTGCAGTCGGTCTTCCTCTTGCAAACGAGCAACTTACTCGTCTAGCAGTGAAGCACTTGAGCCGCCTGCGACACTGTGACATTGACACTGGTTCCTTGCTAGTTAATTCCAAAGAATGCTTTTCATTTATTTGACTATATCTATTAAATAATAATATGCTTAGATACACATATATACTCCAGTGCTGATGAAATTATTCTAAATATAGCTATACACCAGCTTTACGATTTACTTATTCTGCAATTATTCTTTTTATATTTTTAGTATATTTGATCGATAATTGTCCCAGTTTCGAGCATATTTCGATACAAATCGTTAAACGAAAAAATCCACTATTTTCAAGATGTCAATTTCTTATCTAAGAATTGTTCCTTAGCATAATTTAGATCGACTGTATAACTGGCATTGTGAACATATAGACATATATATCAGTCACACACATACAAACCAGCAAATGCAATCAGCTCAAGCGCATTTTTAAAGAGTATTTTTTTTTATTAGTTTGCATTGCTTCAGCAAATTTTATAAATACAGTAATTGTGACGATATCGGATTTACTCTAGTGAGTCAACAAATATATAACAATATTATATATTAGTCGACTGATTTGATATAATTGTTTTAAATCTATGTGAAGCTATATTTTATTGCGTTTTTCTGATATTTGTGTCTGCCAGTCTAAAATGTGCTCCTCGTCAAGCTCATCGACAAGTTCTGCTGCTGATGCCGATGCCAAACTTTACTTTATGGACTGAAAAATGTATTTATCAATACACATTCCATGTCAAAATTAAAATTCATCGCGCAAGGACATCAGCATAATCATATCCAAGTCACTTGCATCTGGAACTTCTAATAACTTTCTTAACAGTTCAGTTTTCGACGAGCAAATACCTTGTAAAGAGCGCAGAACTTTTGGTTCAAAGTACTCATTTTTAGCCTTGTGATTTATTTTGATGATAATACGGCATATGATGTATTTAAAATATCCTTAAAGACTATGCTGCTTATTCAGACGGACTCTCTTGCACTCTCTAGCGAATTGGTGGCAGGGTTTTCACAACTACAGGTGACTGGCAATTGCAACTCGCCCACTTAATGGGATCGCTGGTGTTATTGTAGTTGTACATACTTTGGGCCAAAGACGAATCGCAGGCCGGAAGCATGAAATGGCGGCAGGAAACAACAACAAACAGTGAATGACAACAGGCGACAACAAACGCTTGTCTGTGTAACTGTTGCCAGTTGAATGTGCATGTGCTGTGTGTGTACACACTGGCACTGGTGTGTGTGGGTATGGGTGTGGTTTTTCGGTCTGTGGACAAAACATCGATACTCAAGTGCAAACTAGTGCTACACTTGCCCCCTTTGTCCACTTGCCTCCTTGCCTCCTTGCCTCCTTACCACCTTGCCTGCCATTTGTTGTTGTGCCGAGTGCCTGCCCTGCTTCGTCGAGACGGAAGCTTAAACACTTAAACATAATTTTCCAGCCAAAAGGGGGCTATTGAGGAAACATTTGCTGCTTGTGTTATATGGCCCAAAGTGCACAATGTGATATGTGGCCAAGAACAAAAGAGAGTGAGATAGATACAGAGAGAGAAAGAGTAAGATAGTGAGTAAAAAACGGGCTTGTGCTTCTGGGCAGGTTTACACATTTAGCAGTAATAAATGCAAAATGATTTACACAAATTTGCTTCTATAACTATATTATAAAAGGGCTATAATTTAGTTGTTCAGAAGTGTTAAACAGACAGAAGGAAGTATCTCGCATAGTGAAATGTATTTATAATCAGGATCAACAGTCGAGTTGATTTTACCATTTATAAGCCAACGGATATCAGAGACTATAAGAGCGAAAGACTTCAAGTTTGGACAAGTTCTCCTTCACAATGCGCATATTAAGTTTATTTTATACTTTTCGGGAGGAGTTATTTCCATATCGATTAAAATCGAATTCAAACAGCAATCAAAGCCTCAATTCCAATTGTTCAAGCCTAATTAACATTCTTTAAATCGTCAAAAATCAACTAAATCGAATTCTTTACTGAAATAATAATTCAATTTAAGTAAAATAGTTTGACTTACTTTTACGACAAATGTTGTGCAATAAGCAAGTAGCATTTGTAAAGCCGATTGAAATATTGTGTATGATGGCCAAGCAATCAATATCAATATTGGCTTTAATTAGAATATCCTTGGCAACTCATTAATGCGATGCATCTCTCGGCACACACTGCGGTAAACCGATAGCCAGCCAGAGATTTGCAAGAAGTGCTTGCTGCACAGAGCCTGTCGCAAGCAGGGGGGACTCCACTAATCTGACAGTGGAACAGTTAAATGTGGCGATAATTGGCGTCGATGTCAGAAACTGAAAGGTAATTGCATTTCATGGCAGCAAAACGAACAAAAACGAGCAAACTGGGCAAACCGGGCAAATGGCGTGCCAAGGCGACAAACATATAGACATAAACCCCCCGCTTTAACGGGTGTTTTTGCGAGTTTTGTGGCTCGAGAAGGGACAGAAATTCAATTGAATCATCATGTGCAAGTGGCGTGGAATATGGAATAGCAACAACGACAAACGCCGGACACAACAACACAGTCGCAAATAGTGAAAACAATGAACAAGTAGCACATTAAATTATTGAATGAATTTCATAGCCAGCCAAAGGGGGTAACATCAAATAGGGAAGATTGGGGGGGACTCAGGAACCAAAACAGCCACAGCAACCACAGCCAACAAGAACAGCAAACAAATTGACATATATGTAGTATATGTATATATTTTTTATATTATCACGCGAACTCTTTTAAATGACAACTAGTGTTGGAAAGCGGGGGGGTAAAATGTATGGTGTACTCAAAGAGTTGCTGTCCCTCTCTCTCTCTCTCTCTCTCTCTCCCTACTGCAATCTACCTCTTTCAATTTCTTTCTCTCGCCGTCTCTCTTTGAATGGCGGGGCCAGCGCCTTTTGGCACTTTTCTGTGACATTTGACTTCAGTCAATTAAATTCGATTTGTGTTGTATTTGGCATGGTTTTCTTCTTCTTGAGTTCGTTTAACCGAATCATGTTTATTTGCATTAACCAGCGGGGGCAGAGGTGAGCAGATGATGTGTGTAAATGTGTACATAAATTGCATTCATTGGTTTACTTTAATTAACAGCAGTGCAAGCAATCCACAAGTTTTCCCAATTAAACCATTTCAACATTTTAGCTGAAGAATCAATTTATCTTTCTATTGAGAACTTGGTTTTTATTTAGAATTTTAGGCAATTGAATAGCAATTTTGA
This sequence comes from Drosophila basisetae, assembly GCA_035041595.1. Taxonomy (NCBI): domain Eukaryota; kingdom Metazoa; phylum Arthropoda; class Insecta; order Diptera; family Drosophilidae; genus Drosophila; species Drosophila basisetae. Next base: position 7,146,288 of record JAWNLB010000144.1, read on the forward strand.
TAATTCTATTTGGCAAAGACTTAAATAAAATGTGAATATATTTTCTAAGCACATTGATCTCTTGACATGATTTTAAAACTGAAAAACAGTTATATAATAAGTGGTATGATTTCCGAAGATTTAAATAACGCCACCTATTATTTATCTTGAGTTTGAAATTTTCAAGAAAAAAAGAAGAATTTTCATATAGATATTTTTCTAAATTTTACAAATATTCTAAAAATCAAACTTGACTTGGCCATTTATGAATTGTTTTTCTTTCGGTTGTTTTCTTTATAAAATCAAACTAGCCAACGAATGTAATCAGAAATCTAGACTAAATTAAGAATCAACATAATTTCCATCACATGCCACATGCCACATGCAACGAGCACGAGTATCAATTACTTGAACAACTTCCAAATGGCAAAGTTTTGTATAATAATGGGCAATAAAAAGTTATTTACTCGCCTTTTGAAATTCTTGGCTCTCATAATTAACGGAACTGAAAAGGCACCCTTTCGCATGGTAATTGATTGAGGACTGAATTGCATTGCGATCCTCCCGTTGTTATGAGCCATGCAATAAGATTAATTGGTCTCTGTGTGTTGTACTGTTGTATTGTAGGCTGCGGCTTACCTGGTGTTTGATTTGCTTTGGAGCTCGGGGCCAGGGAATGGGTTGGGAATGAAATGCGATATGGCTCTAATTGAACGGCACTTTAATTGTGGGCGGCGGCGGAGGCGTAGGTGGAGCAAACGCGCTCGGTCAATTAACGCTGCCAGCCGAACATTCAATCAAACAACCAATGACAATGACAGAACACTATGTGCTGCCTGCCTCCATTAGCTGCAGCCATCAATTGGCCTCTATTTCTTTTTGCTTTTTTACATTTTGCTGCTCTTATTTTTTATCTATCACGCTGCCGGTGGCAGTCAGTCAACGTTGTTGCTGCTGTAATATCGCTTTCCGGTCAAAATACTCGACTTGTCGGCCGAGAGCGTTCGTCATGATGTCTTAAGCACTCGTTGCCTGATATTAGCCAATGTCAGTCAGACCGTTGCTAGCTTTTATATATGTGGCTTAAAACTGACTTTCAAACACTTGTTTGCCTGACTATGTGTGTGTCTGTGTATGTGTGTGTGCTAAGCATGGGCAATTCGTTGCTGTTGTTGTCCTTGCTGCGTATGCGACACTCGCTGCTGTGCTACTCGCTGCTGTTAACTTGCTTGCCTAATTGAACCAATTGCAACGTTTGTTCGCTCGCTTTCTATTGCTATGCCTGCTCTCTCCCGCTCTCTCGCCATGTGCTTTTTCGAACATTCCAGCCTGGCAGCCTCATCTCATACTCACAGGCTGCTGCTTGACATGCGCACGCATCATGAGCTTTCGCTCCCACTCTTCCACTTTCTGGCCGAAAAGCTTTTGCAGTCCATTCAGTAATGTGTATGTGTATTGCGCTGTGACTTCAGCTGCCTGCCTCTGAGGGTGAGTGTGTGTGTTTGTTTGTGTGTGAGAGAGAGAAAGAGAGAGCGCTTCCTCAATTTTGGTGAGAGCAAGTCGAAGCACGTTTAGGGCGGCTCCATTTGTCAGTGTCGCTGCCGTCCAGCGAGTCCAGTTCAGCTCAAGCCAACTCAGTCAGTTGGTTAGTTTAAGAGCAAAGCGAATCGTTCAACAATAAAATTCACAACGTACGCCAACTTTTCACACTGTGTAAAATCGAAAGCGAGAAAAAAAGCTGCATAAATTAAATTTAAAATTGTGAATTTCATACAATGTGCAAAATCAATCCAATCAAAATACATATAAACAAATAAAAACTACAGTTGAATTTTTGCGCGAACGTTGGCAGGCGTGCGACAAGTGCTCGATAATTGTTTGACAATTACACGCGAAAATTAAGGCTGCTGCATCATTTTCATGCATGAATTTTTCTTTCAACAAATTTACGCGTATGAATCATTTTTTTTGTGCTCTGCTGGAAGCGTGCAACAACAATAAATAAACAAATAACCGAGAAAAACGAAGAAAAAAAATGATTAAGAGAAAATTCCATTTTCCGTGCTATTCACAAAAGTGAAATAGAAAAGAAAAACTGTAGCAACAACAAAAAGAACAAGAACAAGAACAAAAAGTACTTGCTCCGTTTGCTTTGCGTCAGAATCAGCAATCCCCGCCCTTCCGCTCTCTCTCTCTCCCTCCCTCTCTGCCTCTTCAACACACCCCCACTCTGCTTTTCCCTCACTCAGTCACTCTTCCTCTCCCCTTCTCTTTCGCGCGCCGAGTGTGAATGTGTTTATGGCCACTTGTAAGACCAGCGCAGCGCTAGCGAATCGGGAAAAACAGTTTTCCATGAGCCATGAGCCATCGCAAATAATATGCCTGTCTATTAATTTTGTATATCAGCATTATTTATGGCCACTAACAATAATCGTCTATGCACACATACAAACAAACTTACATTTGATATGCATTATCGTTGACTATGGACAAAAAATAGGAAACTTTCAATGTATTTCGCTAGCGTATTTTATTGATTTTTATTTGTAGTTTTGTTATTTGTTTTCTCCCCTTTTTTTGTTGGTGTCTGCCAAGGCTCTAGTTGCAAGCATAACACGCTGTTGTATGTTTGTACGTGTGTATACCTCTGCCTCCTAACCAGCCCCTACTCCTGCCCCCATCTTCCCAATCAAGCCAAAAATCTTGTATATGCGTTAATTGTATTATTTTCTATTACTACTTTTTCATTTCTCTTTTTTTTGCTCTTTGTGCTAGGAGTTGAAAAGCACAAAAGCTTTTGTCGAAAAGTTTCGAACTCGCTCTCGCGAGAGCGCACAATTCTCTTCCAGCTGGACGCACGAGTAGGAAACGCGAAGTTGAACATTTGGCTCGATTCGGCTAATTCGCTCGTCGCTGCTCGTTTTGTTCATTTCGTGCAGCATCCGCTTGGTGGGCGAATGTGTCTCGGGACTCTTATCCAGGATTCGCTCGTGTTTGTCAACAAATGCGCATAAATTCAATTGTTGTTACGGTTATGTCACCCGCTGACAAGTGTACGTCTTTTAAATAACACACACTAAATTCAATCCCACAAAATTTTACAGTGCACTGAAAATTAAACGCCATTTCTGAGCGAAACAAAAAGTGTGTGAAAAATCGAAACATTTTCTTCGGCAATTTTGTAAACAAACCTTCCACAATATTCTGCCGTGAGCCGCCCGAAAGCAAATTGGTTTATTGGTTGATTTAGTTAAGATTTTGTTTGACTTCTGCCCCCAACGTATTCGGCCATTGATTTGGCCGATATCAAACGACCTTCAAAACGTTTTGCGTCGAGGCAATACGCACCATGGGCTGCGCACAGTCTGCCGAGGAGCGAGCCGCAGCCGCCAGGAGTCGCCTGATCGAGCGTAATCTCAAAGAGGATGGCATACAGGCCGCGAAGGAGATTAAGCTGCTCCTCTTGGGTGAGTTATCCCCTCTCTGTACATCTGTCCCTCTGTCTTTCTCTCTGGCCCTGTCTTGTTGGCTTATCCCAATTTAATTATCATAGCATACTTAACGGCTGGTCAGCTCTGCGTATAAAAATGATATAAAAGCGCTGGCAGAGCTACAACTGCTGCGGCTGCTGCTGCTACTGACTGCTACCAGATGATTAATCCACAAAAATTTGTATGTTTTTTTTTCTTTGGTGCGCACACACAGCTCATCAAATTTTGGGGATGTTCTGTATGTAAATGCCATAAATTTAATAATCACAATAAAATATTTTCATACCCAGATGCTTTGCGAAAAGTTCAAGGTCATCCAACGGATGTGGGAGTGGGTGTGAGTGTATCTCACACTTGGCCCCCTTCTCCCCCTATCGTTCTCCCACTCTTGCTTTTAGTATGTGTTAATTATGTGACTGCTCAGCGCCGGGAATTGTTGATTGCCAACTGCAATTGTGTTGTGACCATCTAACTTGAATCGCAAGGACTTTGAATGTCGTATATAAATATATATCTATAGTTCTTATGGCATATACAAATAATATACACTATCATTTATCGCTTAATATCACAAGTTTAAGCTAGCCAACATACTTTCATCTCAATTTGATTGGCTCTAATTCGAAAAGTCTCTTATTCAAAACTTCTTCGACAGAAAAAATTAAATTACTATTGATTTATCTCATAATGCTAAAAACACACATAATGTGTTTAATCTTTTGAATTGAAATTACAGGCACAAAGCCAAAATGCAATTAAAATATATGGCATTTATCGATATCAATGTGCCAAAGTAATTTCTCTAATTCAACATAAAATAATTGTATTTTTGTTTTTAATTATGGTTGGCTCGATGGTAAACGTAAAAATGTTTACATCGACTTTAGCTATCATTATCATTTAGCAACTGGAATTTCATAAGAGTAATCTTCTCGTCTTGCTCGTCATTTTACTAACTTTTACGTTTATATTCACAGTTAAATAAATAATAAGCACAATTTAAGAGCATCGTCCTCTGTTTTATGCTCGTTTGCTCTCGCTCCCCTTTTTCACTCGTGTGTGTGTTTTATTTTTAATTTCCCTCAATTTTCTCTCTTTCGCAAGGTGCCTGCATTTTTGCTGATGATTACATTTTTTGTATTTCATTTAATTTCCGTCTCGGGAATGGGCAAAAAATTTAATTTCTGACAGTTTTGGCGTGTTTGTACAAAATGTTGAATTCTGCTTAATATACGTACCCGAATTGTATGTATTTGCTGTATGTATGTATGTATGTATGTATATATGTGTGTCTGTGTGTTTTTTTTTGTTTGTGTTTGTGTTTATTATTCTTACACTGAAACATTGTTTACTTAAAATGGGTTTCGTGTGTGCGCGTGTGCATTTTAAAAGTCGATCCAAAATTCATAATAATAATAAAAAATCGAAACTTTTGCCTCGACCTCTCTGTCTCGTATCTGGCCGCCTCGATTGCTTTATTTATGCAATTTACGTGGGCATTAAATTAAAGCACTTGCCTTCACTTCCATACAAACATTTCATTTATTTCACGTAAGCAACAACTTCCAGTTAAAATACGCTAAACGTAAACTTGCAATGTGAATCATTTTTTGAACTCACAATTTAATTGTTTCAGTAGAAGTTCAGCTCACATTGCTGAATTTTCGTTTGTTCTACAAATGTAAATTTGTAATTACAAAATGCGGAACAATAACAGATCCGAGAGCATTAAAGTTCAGATCTGCCACAGCAACAAAGTAGCAACACCCAAACAATTTTCATGGCGTATTGTTAATTTATGGCCATGGATATAGTCCAACACATGTAAAGGGGGCGCAACACGTTAAGTGTGCGCTGCGGGTAAAGACCCTTTCGAATAGATCTATATATAGCCACGATACTTAATGGATTGTATACAACAAGTAATTCTCTTGGCTTGTCATTAATAGAGCCGAGCGAGTCAAGTTGCCCCTGAAGGGCTTTTTAACCCGTGCTAATCAGTGCTCAAATTGCTATCAATTCAATCTCTCATGGGTATTATTTGTGACGATCTATTGGGTCGATATAAATGAATTCATTTTGTATCGATTGCGATATACAATAGAAAATACCGTGAATTTTATATTTACTTTATTATGATAAACATTAAGTTAATCAATATAAACAACAAGGCTGCTCACCAAATTTAATCAATGGTTCGGTTCTGAAATTGAGTTTTGGTCTCCTCAAAATTATGGTTTGATTCGAGTTTGGTTTTCTAAGAAATCTATTTAAATTTTTGTATTGAAGAGCTTCGACAAATATAAATAGAATACGCAGCGTATATATACAATCTTGGAGCAAAATAAATCACTTTGCCTAGTTGACTTTTGTTTTTTTACTTTTATAGTATTGTAGGTATTTGCTAGTCGAGTTCTTTCGACTAGACCGCAATCAGTTGTTTAAATTCGCTTGTGCCTATCGTTAAATCTAATCTAAACTATAAAACAATGTTTTTGTATGTAAATTAGTTTCATATGGCAAACAAAATAAACGCGCACAAAATGCTCGTAAAAAACTGCACAATTTGAAGCCTGTAAATTATTCCTGGAATTTGCATAGTTTGCAGAACGCTTTTTCAACCATTTTCCAACTGATTAAAATCCAGATTATCAACAAGTGCATGCTAAGCAACAACAAAAGCAATTCAGTAAATTTTACAAGCAAAAAAAAAGAGAATGGAAAATTATGATGAAAAGTGGAGGGAAAAATGCACAAAATTGTGCAAAGAGCGCTGGATTGAGAGCCTCTAAAATTAGACCTGAAGAGCAGCCATAGAGTGACCCTAGCGGTCACAGCAGAAGATGGGCAGTGCAGGGAAAATGTTTTGCAAAAAACTGGACAAAGTGGACAGGAAATCGGGTAGAACAATTAAACCTTTGTTTTGTTAGATCATCTGACTGAACTGTTCCACAGCCGACGGCCAAGTCCAAGCCAAAACTGATGATGATGATAATGATGATGGCAACGATAATAATTACGATAATCATGATGACGCTGTGTGTGTGTGTGTGTGTGTGTGTTAAAAGCCATTAAGCTCTACTTGTTAAATACAAAGCAGCCACATTTAGCTCAACAACTAAGAACTATGCACTTGCAATCTGTGTATAAATACTTATAACCCCTTCGTCATCCTCCCTCCCAGCTTCACTCCGCTTCCCTTTTATCTGTGGCCCCCACCTCGGCTACTCCCACGCTGCCGTCCAGGCCCGGCCTGAGTACGTCTTGCGTCACTGCACACAATCAGACGCCTTCTGTATTTTGCACTTTGCATCTTTGCCACACACACAGGCCTGGGGCAATTTGCCGCTATACTGTACTCTTCTCTTGTGGTAATATCAGTTTTCCATGAATTATGTATGAATAATTTTAATCGTCATCTATGCAGTTGCAACTTTGCCGAGTTATTTCTTATTAAAGAAAAAAAAAAATACATAAAATATTTTCTATGCATTATTAAGTGAAAAATGTTCAACAGTTGAGATACAATAAATAGTAAATTATTAAGTTTAAACACACTCAATTTAAAAGGGGATTTAATCCCTTACTTGTTTTGTAGCTGTCTAATAACTAATCTCATTTATTGTTTATTTACAGGGGCCGGTGAATCGGGCAAAAGCACAATAGTCAAACAAATGAAAATCATTCACGAAAGCGGGTTCACTGCGGAGGACTTTAAACAATATCGACCGGTTGTCTACAGCAACACAATACAATCATTAGTTGCAATATTGCGAGCCATGCCAATTCTTAGTATTCAGTATAGCAATAATGAACGGGAGGTGAGTAAGCCATTGCTGCCCGTGCGCGGCATTCACTTGATGATCTCTAATCTCTGATCTCTCATCACTTGTATATTTCTCATATATTCGCAGAGTGATGCGAAAATGGTGTTCGATGTGTGCCAACGCATGCACGACACCGAACCCTTCTCAGAGGAGCTGCTGGCCGCCATGAAGCGGCTCTGGCTCGATGCCGGCGTTCAGGAATGCTTCTCGCGCAGCAACGAATATCAATTGAATGATTCCGCTAAATAGTGAGTAACAAAGTCTTCTAATTCCCCAATCCCCAATCAACGCAACATTTGCTGTACGCTGTATCTCCTATATATATATATGAATATATCTTTTATATGTATTCATTTCTTTCTGAAAGGTTTTGTAGACAAACGTCACACAACTATGCTTAGCATACTTATACAATCAAGATATCAGACATCTAATCCCAATGAATAATCGATTCCACACCATTTGTATACAATTTATATTTAATTTCCTTCTTTGCTTTCTTTGCTGTCTGTGTTCCATTTTCATTCCAATTGCATGGCAGTCCACAAATGGGAGATTGATTAATGAAGCAAAAGTATTGCATACTTCTTGGCTCTTTATTAGCTACGACTTTTGGTTGCGTACAGTAAAACCTAAACTAAATTAATGACTAAAAATGTGTTGTATACAAGATAAATACATGCACAATGTGCGCTTATCTGCTGGCCAAGCTCACAGATACGTTTGTATCTCAAGTCCATTTGCTTAATTAAGAAAAAGAAAAATCGCGTGACGGCAACTGGAAATCAAACAGCAAGCAGCAAACAGCAGCAAAAAAAAAAAACCAACGTTTGCTGCGAACTGCTAAAAATATCTCAGAGCCGTCCTCTGTGTGTGCCACAGCCTCCTGTGGCAGCGTCAAAGCCTACATGCCTCCAATGCTACTCATTCCGTGGCATCAGCTTGAAATTCAGCGGTGATTCGGGTATATACGTGGAGTTAACGCGATAAACGAACTCCTCGGATTCATAGGACACTTGATATTTGCGAAAGATCTGTGAAAACGCAAAAGACGAACGTCAATTAACAAAGTGCATCACAGTGCCTCAAAACAGTCACAGTTGCCTCACCTTGGCCAGCAGCGTATGCAACTCGATTTCGGCAAATCTGCGACCCACGCACATGCGACGCCCGTAGCCAAATGGCAGGCTCACAAAGGGATGTATCTTTTGGCCAGCATGTGGACAGCCCTCAGCTGTTGTGCAACACAAAAAACAGAGGGGTGTTTAAGTAATAGTTGCCCCTTTAGAGCCATCCACAAAGCAGCCACTCACCTGTGCCCTGTTTGAGCCAACGTTCGGGCAGAAATCGTTTGGGCTCTGGAAAATATGTTGGATCATTCGAGACAACCAGGTGTGGGAAGATGACGTGTGTCTGTTTTTGGAATACGTTAGTTTGGTTTATATGGTGACAATCATGTGCAGCTGCAGCCACGCCCACTTACGCCCTTTGGCACATGGTAGCCATTAATAACTGCATCGGCCTGCAAGTTGCGTCCGTTCGCAATGACAACCGGTCGCATGCTAATAATTAATATAATATATATTTTATATATATAGTACTCTGTGTGTGTATATAAACATATTGTATATGTTGCACTTACCGCAGCGTTTCCTTGACGCACGCACGCATGTACGGCATCTGTTCGAGAACATGCTGATTGATTTGCGCATCTTGCGTGGGAAACACACGTTTCAGCTCCTCGAACAAACGCTGCTGTTTATCCGGATTCTTGGCCAACTGATAAATGGTCGACGAGGCCGCCACCGATGTCTGCGGATATGGGGCATGAGGAGTGAGGAATGAGGAATGGGGAATGAGGCAGTTGATTAGATTAGACAGCGATACATTTCACAGTTGCCATTTAATTACATTATGGCTTTCTATTTATAGTCTGGCCATCGTAGCAAGCCTAATTGAATACTTTTTTTCTATTTATATTTTTAATGTGATCAATACTTTAATAAAGTCGTGCATGAATTGTTATGAATATATTCTGATTACACACATTCAACTAAAGACGCTATAAAATGTATTGTGAAATGCTGCTGCATTTATTGTAGCACATTCGCTTTATTCCTTTTGTGCCAAGAAATATTGACAATTGAAGTTGTGACTCTGTAAAATTTGCAGTATACATATAAACCTAACATTTATAGTTGTGGCTCCTTTCAATGAAATGAACTATAACATTTGAAGTGAAATAATGATTTATTCATTGTTGCACATTAAGCTTATTCCTTCTGTGCTGATGGGTCTTGCCAAGTAAGGTCGTAAATTTCAAATGCACCAATTTGTATAAAGTATAACTCAATTTTTACTTACCGTATCGACGCCGACGAGAAACAGATCCAATGCGAGAACCGCAGCCAATTTGCGATTGCCAGTTTTGCGCACAATGCGCTCCACGATGGAAATGTCCGCCTCGCTTTTGGGTATGGCCTGTGCCTGGTCTGCGTCCGCCTTGTCCATGGTGTGACCGATGTTCTTCATGCAAATGCTGCAGCGATAAATCAATCAAATAAATCAGACTTGATGGTGGGCGGTTATGGTTTGTTTAACCTACGCGGAGAACTGATCCAATGCGCGTACAAAACTGCGATAGGCTTTTGTGGGATAGAGGCGCCACAGTGGCATGCGCAGCTCCAGCTCTGGCACCGCCCAGAAGAACGTATTGATTGCCTCAATAATTTGTTGCGCCTCCGCGCTGCCCTCCGGCGTCAAGCAGCCCAGTCGAGTGTCCAACGAGACGCGACCCACAGCTGCAAAAAAAAAAAAACGCACAAACACAAACGCAAAGCGAAAAAAAACCCATTTTTATTTTAAAGAGCTTCGACAAATGTTCGGCTTCTGCATGGCTTACATTCTAGTGCCCATTTGTACAGTTCGTGCAGAAAGTTATCGGGCAGCTCCTGTCGCTCGTTGCGCATCTCATCTATGCTATATAGCAGCAACAGCAACAACACAACGATAATAATGATGTGGTTATGTAACAATGAGGATGGCAGGACCCCATCCCATTACTTACCGCACCATAAACTCGCTGGCAATCTCGTTGAGGGGGGGTATATACTTCTTGGCTGTTTGTGGCTGCAGCAGTATGTGTTGCACCTCCTGGCGAAACGCCTCCCACTTCGGGCCGTGCCTAATGATGATGATGTTGCCAAGTTTGTGTGTTTTTGAGTTACTCAGTTGTCCTTGCCAAATGCAACGTAATACTTACACGCCAATTAGACCGGCCACATCGCCAAAGAAGTCGCGCCGCAATTCACCCTTGTAATGTCGCAGCGATGGCATCGAGGGTCTGCCAAAAAAAAGAAGAAAAAGAATATGTATATATATATGTATGGACAGGTACAGACATATATAGACATTCATTTGGCTTAAATGCTTTTGGGCAATGCGACCCATGAGTAATTTGACGCTTTTTCTCGTCTTTTTTAAGACATGATGTCAAACACACAACACACAACACACAACCCACAACCACATTTTATTTTCGCATTTGCCAAAACTCTCATCGCTCGGCTACAATTTATCGCGTGCAAGAGACATCAAACAAAAGTAAAAAAAATAAATAAAATCAAATAAAATGCTGGCTAAAAAAGGGAATCCTGAAAACCAGATTCGTAGATACATTCGTAGATTCGTGTGTATTATAGATACTCGCATTCATATTTACATTATTGCGGCGCTCGCATGTCGCAAGATAAATAGTCGCATTTCATTTGGCTTGGCGACATTAGCTCCACCACTGCTCACATTGTTTTATAGCAGGGTGTAGGGTGTAGGGTGTCGGGTGTCGGGGTGAGCAGGGTGTAGGGTGTAGCGTGTGCGACTACTCGTATCTGCCAGATCTATTCTATTCAGGTTTTTGGTTGGGCTCTTTGTCTATTGGCTTTTATGGCTTAGCAAAGGGTATTCAAATATTGTCGTGCTGTGTGCACATCTCCACCACAATAGAGAATTTATATATATATATATATATATTCTTGATCAACCTAGCTGATAGACAAGTTGATGTAGCCATGTCCTTCTAACTGTCTCTATCCATGCAAATATTCTTTAATTTTTTAAGCTATCCTGTCAATCAAAATATGCATTCCTTAATGAAAATCAATGCATTTCTAAATCTATTATGCAATTTAGAGGTGAGCAGATAGACTCCACTTCGCAAGGGTATGTTGTCTTCTGTGTGTCTTTGATAGCTTTTTGTTTTGTTTGTGTTGCCTGGGGCAACACAATTCAATTAAATGGCTTAAAATAAAAAGTCATGCGACTTTATTTGCTTTGCAACTGTGCGCATTGCCCAAGCAAAACACACACACACACACACACAGACAGAGTGTGTAGGTCTAGTAAAACAAATCGAAATCACTTTTGATGCATAAGGTCGAAGAGGTCTCCGTTTGACAGTTACATAAGCTTTCCCATTTTCAATTTCTAAGTACGTGGTATGCAAATTTCTAATGTGAATAAGTTCTAAATCAGTGTTCAGGCCAACGCGCAGCATATATAAATAATTTCGAGAAGTATATGAAGAGTATTCAAAAACTGTCTAAACCACATTTAACTTCAACAATCCGCGCATTTAAGTAATAGAAATTTGTTGTAAAGCCAAGTTTACAAATTCAAATTGTTATATTAAATTATAAAACTAGTTTCATGTTGCTTAATTCTCTTGGTGCTGTGTATGAAAGAAATTCAAGTTTTCTTTATAGTTTTACACGAGCTTCAACATTCGGCACTTTATTTTTTGGGCAAAAACAAAAAACAAGTTCTGTGAGCACATTCCACAAAGGGGCAAACCATCAACATCAACAAACGTACTTTAAAACTGGCTTCACATTTCTAATATTTTTGTTTTCAAGTTAGCCAACATGTTTGTTTCATCAAATGATTACGCTGATTACGCGACGTCAACGCTGCTGCATCTTAGTTTTTTAATAAAAAATGTGCATTTTAATTTGCATGCGGAGGTGAACCAATTGTGTCCAGCAAGTTGAGGTCTCATTAACATGTCAAATAAAAGAAGATGCGGTCTCCACTTCAAAAGACTTGCTTTGTTTTCCAAATGCAACAAATGATTAGCAAGCTAAACATTTTATGTAGAAGCCGACGTGAGTTTAGTTAGATATTGGTTTCGCAATTATTTTTGGCCAACTACATATTGTTAACTACAGAGTTAAGCTTATGCGTTAGTTTATCTTTTTTTGGCCACTCGTATATCTTTCGCACACATATTTCGTTTGGCATTTTATGCAGACGCTTCAGAGTTATGTTACACAGACATAAAACGGAATCAGTTTATCTCTTTCGGCTATCTCTGTGGGCCAGGCCCTCTCAAAAAGCGTTGAGTGTTGGAATGTCTTCATCAATCAGTCAGTCAGTCGGTTCGGTTGGTTTGGCTGTATTATGTTTATACAGATGTGTGCGTGTATGTTTGTACAACACACATAAATCAATCAATTAGCGCTGAGCTGTTCATCAATCTTTAAATGTTTAAACATTTGCCCACCTTCACGCATTACGCCTGTGTCAATTTTTTATCAAATTTACCCCCGCCAGTCTACGACTTTTCAATAATGACTTGCTGTTTTCGTCACTCAAAGAGAACAACAAGAAATTGACAACATTTTATTTTGGCTATAAGCTGTCTCGACGACGACCCGTCTGTTTGATGATTATTATTTTATTTGAGCGCACACAAATCTCGACGAAAAATTGGTTCATGGCCAAATGACAAGGCATAAGCAGATATGATCTGCGAAATAAAAGAAAGCTTAACAAGCTTTTCAAAACTTGACTTTCTTTGCAATGAAATATGTAATATGAAATCCATATTCAAAAGCTAAGCAAAAAAAAAAAAAAAACAACTATTTATTTCGATTGGCAACTGATTTTTGCTTTAAATGTTTGTATTTTACACGTTTTGCGTCTTCTTCAATACTTTTTATCCATTCAAGCCGTTTTTTGTGTTTTGTTAAATTTGTAGGCCTATTCATTGACTGAGTGAAAGTTTTAAATGGGCCATTTGAGTTCGAAATGACAGCTAAATTTACTTTAACTTGTGCCAGACCTATACAATTTCTATCTATCTATCTTCAATGCGAGACACACAGATACAAACATATTCTAATTGCATAAAATCGAGCACGTAATGTTGCCAAATGCCACAATAATTACTTCTAATTAACGAAATAAATGGCAGACAGCCATAAAATCTTGTGCACACACACACACACACACACACACACCCACACACACAGTCGTGCATAATTTAATTACGAATTTAATGCAATATGCGCATAAATAAAAAGCCATTTCTCATGCTTTTTAGTTATGCAAAGGCAAATTAAATCGATTGTGTGTGCCATGCCACAAGCCATGCATCACGCTAATGCAGCTCCCCTATGCCTGTGTGTGTGTGTTGCTGCTTAGGTGCAACCATGTGGTAAATTTCATATGTCAATTAACGTGCAAAAGGCGGCAATTGTGCAACTTAAGTTTTCTGTTTGGTGGCAAACATATAAATCGACTTGGCAAACATGCATTCTTTAAAGTTTTCTAAACAATAGAAGCAAGCGCAACAGACATCGCTGGTGTTTGTGTTTTCCTTAAATATATATCGATAAATATCGATAATTATTCCGACAAACTGTGAATAATTCTTATTTTAAACAAAAAACAAGCACATTTCCCCCTCAACTCATTTAACAGCTCAATTGCTGTCGACAATTGCCTTAAAGTCGCAATCTTTGGCCCAGTTTACAAGAGTAACAGACAATTTAAAGAAAAGCCCCAAGCTCAAAATGTGCAAAATGGCAGATCACGTTCAACTTGCCAAACAAGCAGATTTGTGTAATATGCATGTGAAAATGGCTTTTGTTTGGGCATACGCCCACTGGTGGGGTCCTCGTGTCCGATATGAGACACAACAACAACAGCAGCCAGCATGCCCCTTGCCCCTTGCCACTTGCCCACTGACTTACCTGTGCGGCATGGCTTCCTCCTTTTTGAATATATTGCGTATTTCGTCGCCATCGAATACAAACAGCAAATCCGGATGTCCAATGAGTCCGCCCACTTTGGCCATTTTGCCATAGTTGACATGCAGCTCGTGCATTACCTTGTCCAGGTCGCTAATTTTGTACGTGCCTGTGAATTGGATGTGGCTATATTAGACTGTCTACACATGTGCTATATGCTGTATGCTGTGCCAAGCGTTTAGCTAACCAATTAGCGGCGCAAAGCGCCAGGAATTGCCAATCAATGGCAACGGATACGGACCGGGCACCTCCTCATACGGACGCACCGCATTCGATGCTGTAGTTTTTGTTGTTGTTGTTGTTTCTACTTCTGTTGTTGTCATTGTTGTTGTCGGTGCCAGTTTTGTTGTTATGCCACTGCAACAAAAGAGCGTGTATAAATGAAATGTGGCATCTGAAATTGCTGTTGCTATCGAAACTTACCTGATGGGCAATGTTGAATTTATGCACTGCTTTTGCTGCTGCTGCTGCTGCTGCTGCTGTTGCTGTTGCTGTTGCTGTTCTAGCTGTCGCTGCAATGCTCCAGACGCAATTGATTTTTCAATTTCCGTTGCCACGCCAACGCCATCGTGTGGCAATGCAGCCCCAGCCGCAGCATCGCTGCCCGCACCACCCACAACACCGCCAAGCCGTGCATTGGGCCGCAGCGCCCTCGTCGCTGAGTAGGTGGTGCGCCTTATCAGCGCCGCGGTGGATTTCCTTAAGCTTGACATTTATTTTTGTTTCTTTCTTTTTTTGTCAAACTTTTTACCTATGTATTGCTATCGTTGTGCGTTTGTTGTTGCAGTTGTCCTTTAAAAAGTTTGTTGATTGTTATTCAGGTAATTTGAAAGAGCAGCTTAAAAACTGTGCACTTAAGGGAAACACACTTTCATTTTGCATATATATTTTTTATCGTTATCTCTGTTTATCAATATATCTATCAATATTTGCACTTGATCTGCAAGCACTACTTGAATTTATGGGATTCAGTTGGTTCAGCCTACGCTTCTTATTGATTAAGTTGAGCATTTGATAGGCTGTGGCCAGCATATAATACTTATCTACTGCTCATTGCATAACTGAAATGAAAAAGTCTGTGAATAATCTAGACATAATGTGTATATAGCTTTGGGGCAGACACATAAAAGCAGACAAGTTTAACGAGTTTTTGTGCTTTGTGGCGTCCACTTGGAACTGCCAGAAGAGAGTTCGTGTAATTTTCTAATAAAAAAATAATAAAAATGTTTGTTTCCTTGTTGATCTTTTTTGTTAGCAAAACTTGCAATTGCGTTGCAAACTTGTGCGGTTCTCACTCATCACAGATGAGCTGTAATTCGAATTTTATGCAGCTTCCCATTTGCTCACCAATTGATAGCTAAAGTACATCAAGATGCTAGATAAATAGAATTTGCTAGAGTAAATAAAGATGTGGTAAGAGCATCATTGTGATATTTATGGATAGTTTAGCCAGTAGTAGGAAGAACAACAAGTAAATGGGAGACATGGGAAGCCGTCGCAATGTTTACCATGTACACAACAAAAGTTGTTGAGCTGTTGTTTTAAGTGTCAATATTTGAATTTTCGAAGGTTAGGCTGGGTAAACAAAACCATTATGCATAATAAATACGGCGGCAGGCATAAATCTGAACACTATCAACTAAATTTGCAGCGGAGCAGGCCTCTTTTTTAGGGCATTGATGGGGCAACACCTGAATTAAGCCCACCTCTTAGGCCAAAGAGGTTTCAGCCAATTGCAACGCAATGACAGCACTTTGTTGGAAAAAGCAAACAATGAACAATTTACAAAATCTATGCAATCGTCTCAGAGCAAAATGAAAACAGGAAAAAAAAACACAAACCCGGCAAATAAAAGCCAAATGCCTTCAAGCAGTTTTCATTTGATTTTTGGGCAGTCAAAAGTCTTCGGAGGCGCAACTCAAACATGAACTAAACAACGCGCATTGTTAAAGTTTGCCGCTGTGTGTGTGTGTGTGTGTGTGTGTGCGGATGTGTGTGTGGTGCCAATAAAATTGAAGTGCCTAACAAAAGCATTCAATATATATATATATATTTATATATGTATGTGCGTATATATGGGCGTCTATACACTTCAAAGCGTGATTTGTGTGGTACGCCGCGTATGAGCAATATTGAGATATATTGAGATATTGCTCATACGCTGCACGGCGCTGCCAACACAAAGCGCTGCCATTGTCGCTCCCTCTCGCTCGTTCTCTCTCTCTCTCTCTCTCTCTCTCTCTCTCTCTTTCTGTCCCGCTCTCTTTCTTTCTCTGACTGTTTATTTTGTGCGCCTGCTCCAACAAGCGACTTCTTTGCGCTGGTAATTTAAATCCCATTTGCCACACACATTTTTTATAGCTCAATCTTTGTGTGCGCGTGTGTCTGTGTATGTGTGTGTGTGTGTGTGTGTGTGTGTGTGTGTGTGTGTGCATGTATACACATAATCTTGGCATTATGCTCTAGCTGATATTCTTGCCCTTGCCTTGACAAGCGGCGACCTTCAGCTGCACGTCCAGCACTTTAGTGCTGTTTCCAAAGGCAAAGGAACTGAACGAGCCGCCGAGCAACACCCCAAATTCACCCACTGACGCTAACACTCACACACACAACACTTGTGAGCCTTATCGTGGTAGCATGCCTCATAATGAACTTGTGTGATAATCCTTACGGCCGCCAAAAATGAAAATATGTATTTTTATACACATATTTAAATGAAAAGACAGCAAAGTGTCAAGCTGCTCCCCATCGCAAGCAGCTGCTCAAGTTGTTTGTCCCGCTGCACTGGTGTTGACTTGGCTTTGACTTTGTTTGGCCAACGCGATGGCACAGAGACTTAACTTGTCGCGCCTGCATTGTTCAAATCATTAAACAAGCAAAAGTTTGCACATTTTTAATTTAAATTGTACATTCAGTTTTCGAACTTGTCCTAAGATTGCAGTTGCCTTAAATTGCAAAAGGAATTTATGTAACGTGGCTATTTGCCTTATACACTAAATACATAAAATTTGTCAATTTAACTCAATTGTTTTTGTTAAACTTATTAACATCAAAGTGTAAATTGTATTCTAACCACGTCATTTAAAGCAACGAATAAGCAATTATATTAATTAGCTATGGAATGAATAAATTAAATAAAAATCAAATTGCGTATTAAAAGTGAAATCCATTTCTTTGGTTTCTCTATTCAATAAAAGTCTATTGTCTTAACACTAGTAAAACCAAATCGTAGAACTAATTGGATCATTTATATTATAATGAGATTTATTATTGCACTTTTGCAGACATAGGCGATTGATCTTGATTATTAAAAGAGTTGTATTCGAAATCAAACAATTCTTCTTTGTATTTTTCTTCAAAGTTTTTATGTCCAATAATACAAAAGCAAACTAAATCTGATTCCACCCACTCACTAAATGCACTTCAGAAGTTCAATAAATTAATTTAAGCAACCGAAAATTTTATGAGATTAGAAAACTGCGCAATACATTTCCAAAGAAGTTCACAATTTGTGCTCGGCTCTTCGTCCTTTACAAAGAAGCTGACAAGTGCTTCTTGAGCATGTCTTAAATGTATAACGATAGCAACCTTAAGTCTCAATTGAGACTTCCAAAGTTTTCCCAATAAGAGCAGCCCGTCGCGTCCTCTCCCACAGCTCCACGCTGTGTGCACTTTTGTTTCCATTGTTATGGCTGCTCCTCAAGGTGCCGTTTCGCACGAATAGCAGCGAAATCGAAAAAATATTTATATATCTAAAAAACAAGTTATTTCGCAAGCAATTTGCTAGATTTTTGCGCATTTGCAATGCAACTAATAAAAGTTTCTAGTTAGCATTCTTATGCTAAATGCTTGGAAGTGGGTAAACCAACGAATGTTTTTTTTTTTAACACAAATTATGTCATTTTAAAACTATTTCAATTTCCCTTCATTTTTTTTTAGTCGCTGCTTTTGTTGTTTGGGTTTCGCTTTGACAATTTATTGATTTGATTTGGGTTTTTGTTGGTGCGCAGAGATTTGACAACAGAGATTTGCCCGCTTAGGCCTGCCCAATATTCATGAAATCTATATAACTATTAATTATGCGTTTCGAGGTGTGGCAGCTAGTTGCTGAGGGCTTTGCCACGCCCGTTGCCGCAATCTGTGCCACGGCGAGTGTTTGCTGTGCAGGCGTCAAAAGCATTGCAAAGATTATCTTTGCTTTTAACTGCCTTTTAACGGCTCTGCAACTGATTTAAGTGCATTGCACTTCAACTAGTTTTTTTTTTTATTTTTTTGTTTTTGTTGGCTCCGCTTAACTAGCTGGGCATTTCTTTTCAGACATCAACTAGTTTTACTCACGCTGTCAACGTTGTCTCAAATTATGAGATTTTCTAAACTCTTGCGTCAAACCGTTTTTTTTTTCTCCATTTTTAATATTTTACTTTTTTACTCGACAATTAAATGAAACTCAGCTGCGATTTTCTATTGTTGTATGCCGATTTCACACACACACACACAAATACTTATATATATATATATATACATATATATATATAGATGTGGTATATACAAGTAGATTCACTCACTCGGTGGGGCACTTCCCTTCCACTTTAGAGTTTAAACACGAGCGTCACGCAAGCGTGCAAACTTGTTGTTGTTGGCCAATAGAAACCGAAAGTCGTGCAACAATCGTTGCCTTTTAGCCACTAATTCAGCTCCGTTGTTGTCTCGTGAAGCAAACGCGACGCACTAAACGCGATCGCAGCGCTTCTTAGTCTACTTATAAGATCCACTACAGTGGCACGGCCTCACAACAAATCAAATCACATCGCATCGCATCGCATGGCATCGCATCACTCATTCCGCTCCGCTCCGTTACGGTCCGGTCCGGTCTCTTTTACGGCACGGGTCTGTAAATACGTGCGCTGTCCGGCATCTGCGACAGCTTTAAGCGCTCTACGCGCAGCGGTCAAGCGCTGATCTTTTGTGGTTTTACCAAATACTCTTTCCACAAAAGGTACAATGGCATTACCATCATCATCATCATCATCATCATCATCACCGTAGAAAAGATTGTTAATCACAATTTTTCATTTTGTTTACATACATGATTTATTCTTCATATTATAATGAGAAATTCGAAATTATAGAATATACTTTTAGAAATGCAAATAATCTTAAATATTTATATCTTTTAAAGACATTAATAGCAAACATTTACAGCAAAAACGCAAATCGCTGAAGTGAAGTTCGTCTTTGAGGGATTATATAAACAATTACTTATCGTTTGGTGCAGAATATTTGATATTATTGAGATAAGAATCATGTTGCTATATCTTGCAATTCGCATAAATACAATTTGAGTTATTTATCGTTTTTCAGGATATTTGTTAGTCGGCTTGGAACAGACGGAAGTTGTAGATTTTGGAACTGTTTGGTTGGTTTTATTGTTAAGATAGGCTCGCTAATTACTCTCACTCTCTTTCTCTGTCTCGCTCCACATCTGTGTCGCTCTGTCTCTGTCTCCGTCTCCGTCTCTGTCTACCTTTCGCTGTCTATTTCTTTTTGGTTTGAAATTGAAAGTGTTTGTTGCTAATCAATCTCACTAAAAGTAAAAACACATCTTTTTGCGCTTATTCGCAACGCTTAGTTACACACTTTTATTCATTTGAATCAATTTTATCTACGTTTCATCTACTTCATTTTCCATTTGTGTGTGGCGAGACCCTAATTGCAGTCACGGTGTGCAGTCGTCGTTGAGAAATTGGCTAAAAGACAAATACAAATGTTGGCATTAAAACTAACGACCCTTTTTTTTTTGATTTTTGTCTCTGTTGAAGTCTCGCCTTTAATCTCTGTCTGCGAATTGTACATGAAATTCACATAATGCACTGGGTCCTAAAGCCAATTTAGACAAAAATTCAATTCATTTGTTAGGTTTTTGCCATGGTTAGAATTTCAACACCATAAATCACACACGTAAATATAATTTTATGCAAGTCTATGAACAATACCAATAAATAAATAATAAATAGTTGCAAATCCAACACTACACAATATTTGTGTACTAAGTGTATTTAAAGTCCAACTGTTTACCCACCACTAGTCAAGTGACCCTGGAGGTTATCAGTGCAGAAAATAGTTAGCCAAGTCCAACAATGAACGCAACTGTAAGAAACAGCTGATTAACATATGACTTCAATAACTGCGTCGACTTAATATAGGTCTATTATATAAGGAGCTTACTTATTTCAAATCTTACGAAATCAGGCCAGATTTGCGTATAAAAATATAAATTAAGACCTGGTTCCTTCACAGCATTAATTGATGCCATCCATTTGTCTTTAAGTGTGAAATTTCTGCTCGTCTGTTTTTTATTAACTTTTCTACTAGCTCTCTTTTCTCTCTCTCTCTCTCTCTCTCTCTCTCTCTCTCTCTCTCTCTCTCTCTCTCTGCACACATAAAGTGCTAACACGAATACCCGGCAGCATATTATGCAATCGCAGACCCAAGCAATTGACCACTGCCCGGACATAATCACACAGATCCACGGAATATATAATAGTGAAAATTGTGAACATCTTTGGCTGGTCGCTGCTCGCATTCGATTAGCGTCTGGCTCATAAATGTAACAAATATTTACAGTGGTCAATCGTAGGTATTAGTGCAACTATTGTAGGAACCATGTATGAGATATATATACACATATTTAGAGGTTTATCTGTGGTATTAGGCACTCAACTTTTCCACCTGAATGAGCCTTAGCTTTGGCTTTGGCTTTGTGGTTGTGGTTGTGGTTGTGGTTATCGTTATGCCATAAACATTTAGAGCATGGCGTGCGTGACTCGGCGATTTTCCCTACCAGGAAAGTGTGCCACGCTATGTTGCACTTGTGGCAACGTTGCCAGACTAAGCCACAATTACCAGTGCAACTGCGATAATCGAATGTACGACAATACTGAGTCACATGTTGAATAACTTGGGTGCATTTAGGCAGTTGAGGTACAGACAGGTTTCGAAACAGTGTCAGACATTTTTGGAATTGGAATATTGTGTCTAACTTAAATATCTGAAGTAGTAAAAGAAGTAAGGGTTTTTACACACATGTCGCAAACTGTCTCTCCAAAATCTACATTGCCGAAAAATGGCATTCGAGTTCTTTTTTGTACAACTCAAATCTGAAATCTTTTGCCAGGATTCTGGAAAGAAAGCTCTAAGTCTGTTTTGTCTGGATCGATAAGGCCAAAAAAGAAAATGTATTCTTTTCCAAGGGTCAACCAAGTTCATTCATTCAGTTCGTGACAAAATTACAATACCCTCTGCGATGGTATAAAGAGGCTTACACAAAACGAGAGAAGCGAGAAGAGCGCCAACTGTAAAGATTATTTACGAGCCGTCTAAGCCAGAGCTGCAGACTTTTTTTTGTTTCTCTGCTGCTTTTTTTTGGTTATATGAACTTTACTGCTGTAAGCAACAAATTAAATGTGGCAGTTTGCTTATGTGTCTTTCGCCAAATGTTGCGTGCTCAACGCGAATTACGGCTCAGATCTGGACACTGGTCTTTTGTGGCGTTATTTCTGCCCCTGCCCCTGCCTCTGCCTCTGTCCCTGCATTTACCACAATTTTCTATTTCTTTTCTCTGTCTGACCTACTTGTTGAAGCTGGTCTGTGCACGCAACCTTTGACTGATTGAGAGTCACACAAATAAAAGTAATTATGTGGCCCTAAATGAAATACACTTGCGCAACCTGAATCCACATTTGTATTTACACGCAAGATACATATTCAGAAACGTATTTGTATCTTGCAGATACATTCGCAGATATCTGTTGTTTCCGTTTTAAGTGTTTGCTCATCGCTTTGCCAACGGCTCAAATTGTGTTTGCCACGCCAACAGCAAGTTGCACAAATGTCTGATGCGCCCCAACGCCTCCAACGCCCCTGTCGCCCAGTCAGCGAGCCCTACTAATGATTGTGTGTGTGCCTGTGTGTGTTTGCTCTTTGCAGTTTCCTGGATGATTTGGATCGGTTAGGCGCCAAGGACTACCAGCCAACCGAACAGGATATCTTGCGCACCCGAGTCAAGACCACCGGCATTGTGGAGGTTCATTTCTCCTTCAAAAATCTAAACTTCAAGTAAGTGAATCAATGAAAAACCAATGCTCAAGTGCTCAATTAGGAACGCGACTGGTTGTACTATTAACTTTTAAACCAGTTAGAATACTTTGTTAACTAAATTGTTACGCCCTTTTGCAGATTGTTTGATGTGGGCGGCCAGCGGTCGGAGCGTAAGAAATGGATACATTGCTTTGAAGATGTGACAGCGATTATATTCTGCGTGGCCATGTCTGAATACGATCAAGTCTTGCATGAAGACGAAACTACGGTAAGTGCACACATATTATAATGGATAATGGATAATGGATATTGGATGCCCTTAATTAATGATGCATGTTTTTTGAACACAGAACCGCATGCAAGAGTCACTGAAACTGTTTGATTCCATTTGCAATAACAAATGGTTTACGGATACCTCGATTATTCTGTTCCTGAACAAAAAGGATTTGTTCGAGGAGAAGATACGCAAGAGTCCGCTCACAATTTGCTTTCCCGAATACACAGGTGAGTAATTGCCCAATGCAGAAATGAAACTTATTATGATATTGGCCTGTAGAAGGGAATAGATGAAAAACCAATTTTGAAAATGTCGCTTGAATTATTTTGAATTCATCAAATATTTCAAATAATATATAATATAATAATATCCGCAAGAGCAGATGTGACAAGTCTGCTATTCGAATAAATAAATTGTTTTTCATCTTGAACTGAATGCGGACAACATTAATATTTAAATACGCATTTATTATAAGCGCTAAAGGAGAGTATTTATTGATGACTATTGTTTTGTTGTAGGCGGCCAGGAGTACGGGGAGGCGGCTGCCTACATTCAGGCTCAATTCGAAGCGAAAAACAAATCAACCTCGAAAGAAATCTACTGCCACATGACGTGCGCCACAGACACCAACAACATTCAGTTTGTATTTGATGCTGTCACCGATGTCATCATTGCAAACAATCTGCGCGGCTGTGGCCTGTACTAAGACGTGATGACTGGGCTAAACGGGAACCGTTACGGTATTACAAAAAACAAAAATAAAACAAACAAAAAAAAAGGAAAGGACAGAAAAGCAAACAACAAAAACAACAAAAAAAAACAAAAACAAAAACAAAAAAAGAGCGCGGGAGCACAACAACCCACCAGCATTGATCAAAAAGCAAATGATGATAGAACCAACAACAGAACATAAAATACACACACACACACACACACACACACACACGCACACCACGCAAAAGCAAAGCCCAAAGAACTTTTATTTGTTGCAACACACATAAGTATGAGTATATGTATGTAAGTGCTTGACAATGGTTGAGGATGATAAGATGACAGTCAGTTGTCGGTTGTTAGCTGGCGAGGCAACTGACACAGCGCGGAGCAGATCAGATCAGAACAGATCGGAACGGAACGGAACGGAACAGAAGAGAAAAGAAGCCGAAGCAGTAATTTAAACATATTGAATAGCATTTCCTATATTTGCATTACATTTGCATCATGCAAGCTACATGTATGACATGAAACGCACACAAACAAACACAACAAACACAACACACAAATACACACAGACGCACAAACATACGCAGAAAACACAAGCATTATTGCATATTATGTAGTTGTTGTTTGGTCTGAATAATTTTATAGAATTTCATAATTTATGTGTAGTTTAGTTTCTCGTGTATTTATTAAAAAAAAAAGAATAAAAACATAAAAACAAAAGAGTGGGAATCGAAGAAAACCAAAACAAAGTATATATAAAGTATATATATATATATATACATATACATATATGTATACATTACGCATATATACCGACATCTAAGTATATAAATATTATATTATATATATTAAATGTTTCCTGTTGCAATCTCTTTGAAATTATTCATGCCATCAACGCTGCATTTTTCATGCTTGCTTAGGCTTAAGTTTAAAGTTTACAAACTTTGCGCAAATTAAAAATACATACAACAAAATCAACAAAAAACAAACAAACAAACAAAATCCCTGGGCAATGAATTAGCAGAATGCATATAAATATAAAACGAAAAGTAAACAAAACTAAATTATAAAATAAAATCTAATGCATAACGTAATGATAAAGCAAATGAACAAACCAAAAAAAAAAAAAAAAAAAAAAAAAAAAAACAAGAAGAAAAAACGTAAAACTGTAAAATTTAAGGCCTAATTTAAAGTGAGATAAACACAAAAAACGCAAGAAAACCAACACCTTCAAAACTATTTGTATTTACTATCAAAATTGCGAATTTGATGCAGCCAACCAGCCAGCCATAATTCGATTGATTATATAGATCGATGTAAATTGTAATATGTTGAAGCTTGCGTGTGTGTATTGATACATACATACAAACATACAAACATACAAACATACAAACATACATACTACATACATATATATAGAGCTGACGCAGCTACAAATCGCACACAAATCACACACAAATCACACTCAAATCACGCACAAACACAAAAACACGCACACAAAAACACACACACACACACACACATCATGAAACTAACTTTAATTTTTTGTACACTAATTTATTGTAATTAATATAATTTTGTTGCATTTATAAAGCCACATACGATTGTATCTTTTTTATACATATGCAATTCTATCCAAACTTGACACAGAAAAACTCGCAATAGCAACTGAGAAAATGATAATGAAAGGGCAATTCTCAAAATAGCAAACAGTTTATTGTAAAACGCATTGTATGTAATATTTATAAAGCATATACATACTATATATAATAATGATAATAATAATAATAATATTTATTGTACCATTTATTGTATTTAGTGAATGGCATTTAACACTGTGCGGCGGTTGCAGCTGTTAATTTTGTTTAGACTTATTTATACACTTATTACTGTATTTATGTATTATGCATATGCATATGCTTATGCATCTTCTTTTTGTATCTATGATTGTGCATTTTAATTTTACGCAATGAGTTTATTATTGTTATTTTATAGTATTTTTGTATATTATACAACAGCGCTCTCTCTGTCCCGCTCCCCCTCTCTTTCTCATTCTACCTTCCAATCTTCCGTTCTATTGTCACTGTCTCCTCGAATTCCCATTTTATTTATATACTAGAATGTTTTTGCAATTTTTTGCTCTTGCTCCATGCGGAAATTTATGTTTTATAGTTTCTAAGCATTATTTATGTCAACACACGCAACACACAACTTAAACAAAACAAAAAAACAAAAAAAAAGAAAATGAAAAAAACAAAAACAACAATTTAGTATGTTTATTAGCAAAATAAATATCATTTAACGTTTTGAACCATTTTTGCTTGACAAGATTGATTCCATTCTTGGGCATACCTCTCATAAATCAAACCCAAAATACACTTGAAACAAATCCAGAGTGTAAACTATACAAAAGTTGTTGAACAACACCATTTTCGTGGATACTTATGTAGTCGTTACATTGTGTATCTACGAGATACGAGATACTTTTGTAGTCGAATGCCATGTTATGAGCAGTTTTCTAAGCATACGCAATACAATTTGAAAACAAATTAAATCTAACAATCCAAACACTCCCAATACCAACACAAAAGCATAAACAACCACAACAAAAAACAAAAAAAAAAAAGAAAACAAAGAAACACTGTAATATTTATCGTATGTATTTTCCATTCAACTTGTAAAATTCTACCAAAATACAAAAAATAAAAAAAAATCATTTTCAAATAAAAACTATTTATTCAAAAACAAAACAAACAGCCAAACTCTTTATTCTCCACGTTTTTCTTGCAGCTGGTTTATTGAGCTGCAAAACCATTAAGACAAATTTGGATGCCTCAGGCAAAACACACACAACACAACACAACACAACATCACAACACACAACACAACACACACTTACACACAGCGCAAATACCAAGACAATTTTAAAAAGAAAACGATAAAGAAAGAGTATTAAGCAGACCGGTGTGAACTCTTCTAAGTTAACTAAACTGTATGTAATTATATATAAATCAAATATATTTATTGAATATTTAATTCAACCAAAATGAAAAGAAAGATTTGTAACTACAACTGATGTAATTTATAAATATTATGTGAAACACAAACTAATTCGTTTAACTATTAAACAAAGGATCTTTATAAAAACATATATATATACATATATATAGAAATATAGTGGGAAGAAAAACCCAAACTAAATTACAACAAACACATACACATATGTACAATATTTTGCTCGTATATATTATGTAAGCGGAAGCGTACTTCTAACTACATTAAACCATAAAACATAAAACATACAGAACAAGACTTTCACTATTTGATTTTTCAATACGAGTACTTAACCGACAACCAACTATAATTTTCTTCAACTTCAAAAATCGTCTAGCTCAACTTTGTAATGATACAAAAAAAAAAAGAAAGAAAACAACAATTTACATAATATATAATAGTGCATATATTAATAAACAAAATACATATACATATACCATAATTCGTAAAACAAACTACAAAATAATATTAATAATAATAAACATTTTTCCATTTTTTCCATAAATAATAAAAACAACAAAAAAAAGTAAAATTTACATAAAGTACATTACATTATAAAATCAAATCATAGCTAACATAATTCATATTTTTCTAAAATCAGCTCATACAACATTTTGCTCCCATACATAACAAACACACACACACACACATAAATTCGCACGCTCACACACACCGAAAAAGACACAGACACACACACACACACACACAAACCACGCACCACTACTAAAGTGAACAAATTAACTATTACTTTAATAGCAGTTAAAAATTTATAAGATGCAAACACGACAAGCATTGATTTGTGCAAAAACCAAAGAAAATAACATTTATAATAAAATAATAATGTCAACGCAATGGCAAAAACCAACAAAAATAATGTTGAAGTTTGTAATGAGCTGAGGATTGGCTAACGGAATGTGGAACCAGAGTTTATAGGTAGACAAACTTTAGATGTTGTATCTAATTTGTAGCTTAATTCGAATTGCTTTTGTTGTTCCCCATATATCCCGTACAGCCGATTTGTTTCTCATGTTAAACTTTAAGAACCTAATCAAGCAACAACTCTATTTTTATTGTATTTTGGCAGAGAAGGCAACTTGAATTTAAAATTGCATAAATTCAGAGCGATCCAAAGTACAGAGATTATTTTGCATTCCGCACAACTCGCGTGTACGATTTATGTATGAACCAAGCCCTTGAGCAGCAGTTTTTAAATAAGAAACGAGCAAAGAAACAAAACAAAACAAAAGTATAAGAAAAACAAAAGAACAAATTACTAACGTGACGTAATGAAAGTAAATTGAATCGTTGAATTACAAATTTAATATAAACTATAATTATAATACAACAAGGAAAACCAATACCGAAAAATGAAAATAAATAAAACGAAATGTTTGTATGTAAAAGAAACTCAAAATGTTAGATCATCTAAAATTTAAATAAAAATTAAATTAAAAAACAAACTTATTCATTCACATTCATTTTCCAGTAAGCTTTTTAAGGAAATCTCAAGTAAGACTCGTGTGGCAGGAAGTAATTGCATCTTAAAGTAGGTAAATAAAAAAACTCGCGTTGAAATCTATTTTTTAGTACAAATGTCTCAGCTAAGCTCAAACAGCTGAGCTAACACAAGACTTAGCTGATTTTGAATATGTGCAGCACGTTAAATCGGACTAGGAGAAAAAATACAGCTTTGGTCTCACAGATTGTCGTTTGTAGTTTTTGAGTTAAGAAAGTATGCACGATAAATGAAATTTTTGCATTCCTATGAATACAATGTACTTTTTACTGCATACTTACGGGCATACGCATTAAACAATTCTCCCTTGAGGCAAGCCCAAAATGATACCTTATAAAATAAAGTAGAGCAAATAATTGCATACTTTCCTGATGTATTCCTTTCCAATATCTATATATTATCCGGTAGGACGTGCAATCTTGTTATTTTTAAAGAATATTAAATATCTCTAGTTCATCAAATTAAAAACAATTTCGGTAATATTTTACTAAGAATTTCAGCATATTCCAAGAGAGACCTAGATGAAGTCAGACTCTGAAATGCATTCTTTAAAAATAAAGAATTGGTCCATCAGTATTCGCAGAAAACTCGTTTTTGTGGTAGTTAAGTACAGTCACCGAAGCTAATTAAATTTCAACATATTCAAACTGCAAACCCGCAAAATGTAGTTAACCAGCTGGCATCGAGAAGATTTAAGAGGAAGGCATTATTGGTGTGTGTATCTGTTTTATTTAAATATAAACATAATAATATAAATCTGTTAAGGCTTAGGCCAAATTGGTCGTACTCGTAGTATTAGCTAAGGACGAAGCTACTCTAACAGTTTCTTTTTGGATTTGGGCGTGGAAATCGTGCGCAATGAGACGCGTCGTGGCGTCTTGGCGTTGGGCGTGGTAGGTTTCGATGAGCCATCAACTGAAGGTGCAGGGGCAGATATAGGTGCAGCTGCAGAGGGTGCTGTTGTGGGTGCTGTTGCCTTGACCGGCGTGCCGGCATCCTCTTGTGTATCCTCGTAGATAAGTCGCATGTCCTCGGTGCGCTCGAAAGTTGCCTCATTGATGGCCAGCTGCGAGTCCTGCGCCTTTTTTGTCTCACTCAACAGCTCGAAGGGAGATTTGTCCGCCGTTAGCGGACCTATGCCATCCTCCAGCGGCCAGGCGTCCATGGCCTCCTCAACGACAACCGGCGCATTAACGACACTGGGCACAGCGGTGTGCAGGCGAGGCGTACGCCGCACCGCAATGGGCGTGGCATGTTTGGCGGGCAGTGATTTGGGAGTGTTGCTATTGCTGCTGCCCGGCGTACGCGGCAGCCTGCGCACCTGGATGGGCGTGGCCGGTCTGCACTCCTTTTCCGGTGACTCGAACTTCTCCTCCGAGCTTATGATCTGCTTGTCGAGCACACCAATTGCTGGCTTTGTCACAATCTGCACCGGCTCCAGTTCCACGCTTGGCTTGCGCTTCACAGTTGGTTCTATTGAAATGACAGTAGGCGTTTCTGTGGGCGTGTCAGCTGTGACTTTACGACGTATTGCAATGGGCGTGGGCTCCGTAACTTTGCGCGGCGAGCGCCGGAAGGCAATGGGCGTGGGTTTGATATCCGCTTTGGGTACAGGCTTGGGGCTGCCTGATGACTCAGCCGAGCTGCTGCTATGCAGGGAGGAATCATTATCTGCTTCCAGGTCAATTTCTCCATTCTCCTTACACCCATTTAACTTGCTGTCTCCGCTGGCTTTGATTTCCTTCTCGATGTTCGCCTTGGTTTTTTCCAGCAGCGGTTGACGTGTGTCAGATTCATCCATCGATGGTTTTTGTCTCCTTTTTCGCTTGATTTTGCGGTGGCGTTGCGGCGCATTCTCTGATGTTTTGGCTGCAGCGCACAGCACTGCATCCATTTCCTCATAGCGCTCGCCCAGCTCATTTTCCGAAAACGTAAGAAGCGAGCAGAAACCATCGGTGCTGGACACGATCAGTACATTGCCATCATTGGACCAGGCCAAATCGGTGAGACGTGTGTAGTGTATGTTGGACACAATGGCAAATGGCACCGGTTGCTGTGTGTCGTAGAAGAACACCGAATTCTTAGTGGCCACCGCATAGATCATGCGATACGGCAGCGTTACAATTGGCGGATTCTTATCCGCATTGTACGGTCGCAGACAGTACAGCACGGGTGAACAGCGCACCGCCACAGTATATTCATTCGGAAAGGGCAGCACAAAAGCCGGCTGACTCAGATCATAGCGACTGTACCCATACGTGGTATTCGTCGGCTTTATCACGCCATCGTAGTCCGTGACGCCGGCGGGCGTCAAGAGCAGTTTGCCATCGGGCGTAAAACACAGCCGCCGAAAGAACGTTTGCAGCGTGCCGTCGTGATACAAGCGCACGCTTCGCCCATGCAGCTCATGTCTCTCCTTCACAGGCAGCGTGCACTTGCTGACTCGATGCAGCACGCGTCTTGTGTTGACATCAAATATGCGCAGATGCCTACAAAGTACATATGTTTGTTAATATAGTACGAGCATTGGAACTGCAAACTAATGCTAGAAATATGCCACCCACCTGTCCGTACTCATTGTGGCAACATATTGATTGCACGGATCCCAAGCCACGCCCTGTACATAGCCCTTGTGATCATCCAATATGGCCAAGGACTTGCCCTTGTGGACATCCCACAACATGGCCGTATTATCCACCGAGCCGGTGATCAGAAATTGCGAATTGGGCGCCCAGCTCAAATCATATACATCCTCTCGATGGCCACGCAACACTTTCAATGTCAACCACACTTCGCGATCATTTTCGCTATTCCCGTCGGCATCCACAATGTTGACCACTTCGTGGTCCGCTTTTTGTTTCCATATGAAGACAACACTTTCATCGTCGCCGGAGGCCAACAGTTCGCCGTTGGGTGACCAGCGCACCGTATTCACAGCCCGCTGATGCCTCGCCAGATCTGCCGCCAGTTCCAGTTCAATGGCCTCTCCACCGCTATCGCCGCTGTGGCAAAGATACCAAATGAGAACATGCGAATCGGTTCCCCCTGATGCCAAGCGACACATTGTGGATGAAGGTAGGCCCACACCATTATACTGTATGTCTACGCTTAGCACTGGATCGCGATTATGCCAAGAGATTTCGGGTATTTTGCACTTCATAATTGCTTATGCGAATCAATTACTTAGTATTATTATATTTTTCTGTTAAGAATGCTGACTTCGCGCCCAAAACTTGGCCAGCGATGTGCACTGTGAGATGAAAACATTGGTATTACGTTTATTTGCACATCGATAAATTATGCACGACACGAATCGGTCAAGTATCGATTACATAAATGAAACTGATCGACAAGAAAAAAAACCAAAAAGGCACAATCAAATATTATGACGATACAAAAAAGACAACTGTGATAGGGAGGGCAATAAATATTTATTAATCAAAAAGAAAAGAATCGATTTCTGGACACGATATGTCTATCTCATATTTTCAGCTAACTCAAATATATAAATGGCAAAATGGCGAAAAGGGCAACACTGCTCTGTGGATTTGCAGACGATATATATCGCATCAATAGCAGCCAACTTAACTATTTTCGAGCTCGAAATTCGCCACACAGCTGCTAAGATGGTAAACAAATGCCGCATTTTATTAATTTATCCAATATCTTTTAACTGATTTCATTTCTAGTCAGTAACCTTGCACACCGACGTAGGTGATATTAAAATCGAGCTGTTTTGTGAAGCTTGTCCAAAGGCCTGCGAGAATTTTCTAGCCCTCTGCGCCAGCGACTATTACAGCGGATGCTGCTTTATCAGGAACATCAAAGGATTCATTGTGCAAACAGGCGATCCAACCAATACTGGAAAAAATGGCCAGTCCATTTGGGGCACCAAGTTCGATGATGAGTTTAAAGAAACAGTAAAGGTAGGAAAACATACTGAATGTGCTATACGTTTAGATTTAAAAATAACTTTATTTTAGCACACGGATAGAGGCATGGTCTCCATGGCAAATAATGGTCCCAATGCGAATGCCAGTCAATTCTTCATTACGTACGCTGCACAGCCTAATCTGGATTTGAAATATACGCTCTTTGGGCGTGTAATCGATGGCTTCGATGCACTCGATGAGCTGGAGAAGCTGCCCGTAAACCCAAAGAACTATCGACCCCATTTTGATAAGAAAATCAATGGAGTAACGATCCATGCCAATCCGCTGGCAGCGTGATAAATGACTCAAATTGCATTAGCTGATACATATATTATCTAGCACTTAAGTTTAAATAATTGTTGCATTTACAAACAAATTAATTGAGAAGCAATTTTTGCAAAAGCTTCGTGAATTAAAACTAACAACTCTGCCAAGTTGTTACACAAATTTTCATTTAGTTTTGTGTAGAATTGCATTGCTCATTTCGCTTAAATTTTGTTTTTTTTTTATCTTTTAAAAAACGTTTTTCCAAAACTTTTACACTTAAGATTGAAAACTTAGATTATAGACGATATATGTTTGGATGTTTGTAAAAACGAATAACTAGAAAAGTAAAAACAAATGCTAACAAGAATCTCTCAAGACTGCACTACAAGAGGACTATGGACATTATTTAGACACGCCGTTGGTGAGCTTCTTGGCGGGCTGTGGATGATCCTTCATATGCTGCTCGAACATGCTGCGGATGTCGGCCAGCGCCTGGCAAATGTTGTTCGCGAAACGGTGCACATCCTGAAATGAAGGCAATGTTGTCTTTAGATTTGGTTTTTAATCGTTTGTGGATTAGTCGCATGCATACCGTTTGCGGACACGTGGTCTTTGCTGAGATATGGAAGAACATTAAATTTTCTCCGGCGATGATGTAGGATACACCATAGCCATCATCGGCGACGGGTCCAAAGCCACCGCCGGCGCTAATGCAATTCGGATGCTTCTTTAAATCCATTTTGGGCGTTTGGCCATGCGGCGTTTGACTAGTTGAGAGGCGCCAGGGTTCGCTTAGCACCTCGTTCAGGAAGGGCGAGTCTACTTCCAGGTACTTGGACACCACATACAGACAGAACAGATGACGATCAATGCCCCGTCCACACATGGCATCCTGATAGCCCAACTGATGACGATCACATGCATCTTTCAGCAGCTGCACACGATCATCGTTCTAAAATATAATAATAAAATGCACATTTTAGTGACGTCCAAGTTGGGAAAAAGATTTACATACCGTCGTGCTGGGATCCATCATGGCCTTTACCCACGCAGCCGACTCAATGGTGCAGGGGCGCACAGTTTCGGTGCGTCCCTCGCGGAACAGGCGCGTCATGGAGGCCTCATATGTCAGCGAGAAACGTCCGGCATCGCGATAATAGGCCAGCTGCAGGGCCATCTGAATGTACGCATCCGGCGAGAGGCGGCACTTCTTCATGAAGCCCTTGCCGTATTCGCGATGCACCAATATGCGTAGATCCACCTCGTTGACCAGCTTTGTGGCACAGATGGTGGCCTCCTCGATCTGCGGCAGACACGGTTTCAAGTCCCAGTTGAGGCGAGTCGGCGTTGGCGGTGTGAATTCGGGTGTGCCCTTTGTATTGCCAGTTTCATCGTATCTATTAGAATTTCGATTGAGATCCAGAATTAGTGGAGCGCAATGAATCAGATGTTTAAGTATAAGATGCAAAGTTGTTTGGCTTTTTGTATTAGTATTAGTTTTAAATTTTGTTAATTATGAAATGCGTTTAGAGATTTAGTTTTAGTATAGCTATATACAAATTGGATATCATAAACAAACTCATTTAACGTTATTTTCTGTGGAGATTGCTTTAAATTAAAATTGTAGTTTTTAGATAACATTTTAGTTTTACCCATCAATATCATCACCAAATATATATTCCCATACGTGTCCCATAACCGGAGCGTCAGCCCTACAAAAAAAGGGACAATTATAATCAACAACCACAAAGCCACAACCAATGTTAAAAGGAATATTATATAAAATATGTACAATATACAATCTGATAAATAATAATTTATAATAAGAATAAAAATAATAATAATAATAATAAGATCAACGCAGCCAACCGACACCAGCAAACGGATAACGTATGTCGCAGCATTTACCCGTCACTCTCAAGATCATCAATAACCAGATTCTCCCACATGTGTGAGGCGATGGCAGCGTCGGACCTTTTACACAAATTTTTCATAATTTGATGAGATTACAAAATATAAGGTAAAGAAATGCAGAAAACTTCTGCTTACTTATGGCAGCTGGGAGGAACAATATGTAATATAGTAAACCGATGTTGGTAATAATAATTTGATAAATATTTTTCGAAATATTCGGAGCATTAATCACTTGTACTTTGAAACTTTTTTAAAGTCCTACAACTTATTTCATAACCAAACGTTTCTTTTAGAGCGTCAATTTATAAATCAGGATAGTTTTACGCCAAACAGAAACATAACTATATCAACTCGGATATCAATGTTGAAGATATGTTCCTCATTTTGAAATTACTTAAGAATAGCACTTGCAAAAAACATATGTCGTAACTCTGATTTGTGGCAGATAAAGTTGACGCCAACTTGTCGAGAACTACTTACCAGGTATGCTCGGCATTGAAGCCGACGCGTCCGTTGGTGCCCACGCAGACAGTGAAGCACTTGTCAAACCAACGATTGTATCCATTACCATGGAGCAGCTTCTTGCCAAACGAGTCCAACAACTCCGGTCGCTCCAAATCAAACTCGAATGGCTCATCGTCCAGCGAGAGGACAAATGCAGCGGATTCGATGGCATGCAGCGAAACATGGTTGATGCCACGCGCGAAAAACGTGTTGCGTGCCTCGGCCCACTTGGAGCGATTCCAGGCGGTCAACGCAGCCAAACACTCCTCACCATCCAAGGGGGTCGCCTTGGATTCAAGTATGCTCTCGATTTGACTGCAATGTGCATAAGGGATATAAAAAAGTGACTTATATTTTACAATGGAGAACGCATTGTCAGCTTACACTTGTAGCTCGCAGGGACGTAGAATGCGTCCTTTGTGATAGATAGTCATCTTGTAGTAGCAGCCCTTGTGCAGCACCACAATATGATTGGAGTCGCGATAGTGAACTATGCGATCCGTTTCCAAGCCGGGCACTCGGGCCGTATTGAAGGTGCGCTCATATTGCCACGAGCAGAGGGGAATCATGCCCTGCACCATTATCGGCTGCAGCTCCTGATGCTCGATCAGACGCCTGAAGTTGAGCAGTAGTGAAATCACGTTAGCGGCACGGGCCGACTGAATTGAGGTGAGATTCATGAAGATGGCATCGGTGCCATAGAAATTGCTGTTCACACATAGCGGACTGCGACCGCGTAGATAGACATATTCCTCCCACCAATCCGAGACGTAGTTGGTGGATGTCCAGCTCTTCAAAACCAGATACAACTGTAGCTTCCTGCCAATGGTTTGCTCAAACTCCTTGGCTAATCCCTGCATGCGTTCGTAGTTGGCATCATCCAACAGTGGACGCACCGAGCGCAGATAACGCGCCATCGTTTCGTGCACAGAGGGCAACGGAAGTCGAGGCAATGAACCCTGAAAACTGTACAGACTGGGCTTGTTCCAGGTGGAGAGCACGCGCACAACGGCCACCCACAGCATTGTGGGCAGCGATACACGACTGCCTGGTGCTCTCGACTCATACATCCAGCCCTTATAGATCAGCAGCAGTTTCAGGGTGTATCGCATCGTGAAGCATATCGACAGCCAGATGGCGAGTGCCGTCAGGAAGCAGGCGCAAATCTGCCAGTTCATTGTGTTGCTGGGCAGATGCACCAGAATTCTGTTGGTCAGGTTGAAGGGCGCATTGTAGCCGGCAAAGTGCAGGCCCAATGCAATGGCAGTAATTAGCCACAGGCTTTGTATGTGCGCCGGATAAACACCGTTGCGAATGCCATTCTGCAAATACATATTATTATTATCATTATTTATTAGTATTTTTGGTTTAATCTTACCCTGGCACGGGCCACACGCTTCTTCCAGGAACGCACGCCCGAGTTGAAGACCAGATTGAGCACCTCGTGGTCATAGTTGATGTCGAAGCCCTCGTGCGTGATCGCAAACGAGAAGGCGACGGCAGAATGGGCTTCAGCCATACCTAGAGCTTGTCACAACCAAAGACTGCTGCAATTGAAGGCAAATATCACATATGTCAGATTAGATAAGATACGAGTGCCACTTCCACTGCTTTATGAGTATTTACATCAATAACATTCGAGTGCTTTATTATTAAGTAATTAACTTTGCTTATTGTTCTTGACCAGTTGACCAACTGGATTGCGAATTAATTAATATTAAACTGAACGAAACAGAGACTATCTTTCTGACTGGCAAATTCCGATACTTTTATAAAATAGTTTATTTGCAATTAACTTAGCATCAGCAGCAGCAACAACTGATTACAAAATTTGCTACCAACTTATTTATGGGGTCTTAAATTTTGCAATGTTAAGCTAAAATAAGCAACAAATTGCAGCAATTAAATTTGTATATGCAATTCTCTCAGAAAAAAAGTATTTCAACAATATTAAAGTTGTATGTACAAGTTAGACAATGCTGGCATTTAGTATTTGAGCGTAGCGCACATTTATCTGAGTTTTAACTGCCACAAACTGCTCACGTTCGATTCGAAATTTGCTTATGGTTTTATGAATTATCACACATACTCGTAAGTACGTTAGTTTAAATTGTTGACAGCATTGAATATTTTTTTGTTGACTCTCAAAAAGGTTTTACCTCTTGAGATTTGTGCGATGGCTCAATTTCAAATGCGGCACAGATTTCAAATGTGTAAACATAAATGCACTTCACAATTAACTGCAATGCGTCGCAGTATTTTGACTGTGATTACTGCACTTTGCAACTTGTTGAGCGTTTACCAACAGCTTTTTGCACGGCTCGCTCTCACATACTCTTTATTTTTTGTAGAGTATTTAACGCTGTGAGGCAGCATGTGATCATTGACGTCATGGCGAAGTTCGCGGCAACGCTGCTGCGATAACCCCAGTCAATAGAATAAAAATTAGTATGAGAACCAGACTGAGAACTCAAGAGTCTGTGAGTTGAGAATCGATGGAGGCGGGAGGAAGAGAGTCAATCAAAAGCTGAGCATTGAGTGCGATCGCAGTTCCATCGACACTTGATTAAAGCAATGAAAACAATAACTAAATGAACTAAGTGAACTGAGTGAGTGACTGAACTCAAGCATGCAGTGAGATTTTTCAAGTGTCAAGTGTTTAGTGCGAGCACTTAAATTGCCATTTGCATGAAGCTAATGGCTTGTGATAAATTGAGAAGCGATTGTTTTAATTTTGCGCCACATAAGTGAAGCGCACAGATAAAATGAACAAAAAAAAACAAACAAAAAATACACAAATTAATCAGAAATTTAGATTGAATTCCATTTGCTTGACAATTATTTAGAAATATTGACTATAGTAAAATAATTGTGAAAATTCTAATAAGTGATCATAGTGAAATAACTGCCAATTATTAAATATTAAATGCTTTTTTCTATATGCACATAATTATATATGAACTGTATATCAAAAAATGCTCTCATTTGCGAGGTAACACTGTGCGTATGGAAGTGATCTAGCCTATGTTGTTATTAGCAGCAACTATATGCAAACTTGAAAAGTGGTTTGCTGACAGAGCCATAAACCTTGATGCCAAGCAAAAAGAGTGGCTTGTAGCTGAAGGCCAATACAGCAGCAAACAGCAGAAGCAGCAGCAATAATAGACAACAGCAACAACAAGAGAAAACCGCAACAGCACAATAATAATACAAAAAAACAACAGCAACAAACAACGACATTTGTGTTTATTTTCGTTTGACCCACTTTTGATTAGGCACTCACGCGGCGTATGCGTAATAATTTT
The DNA here is from genome assembly GCA_035041595.1 of Drosophila basisetae. Lineage (NCBI taxonomy): Eukaryota > Metazoa > Arthropoda > Insecta > Diptera > Drosophilidae > Drosophila > Drosophila basisetae. The sequence continues at coordinate 7,184,259 of JAWNLB010000144.1, forward strand.
AGTAGACGATCACTACCGGCTTTTCGATATTCATGTGTGCATTCATTTCATTTGTGTTTTTTCTTTCATTCCATTGGTGACTACGCCGATAAAGCCAAACAAGAAATATATCTATATATATATTTAAATATATGCATGGGTGTGTGTGAGTCTGTTGTTGTTTTTTGTTATTCGTTTGATTTATTCAGCGTTGGCCACGAGGGTTCAAAGTCCAATTTTAAATTTTGTTAATTTTTTTCGTCTCTTTAGCATTTGCATTTGTTTTTTTTTTATGTACAAAAAAATACAGATGGCAAATTTTTGAAATTATCACAATTTCAAGTTGAATTTTAACTCAGCCAAATTATCGATAAGCACTTTTATATAACGGGTGAAAAAAATCAGAAAAACGTAAGAATCTCAAAATGCGCTGATAAGAGAGACGTGAGACTTCGCTTGACGCTTATCAGGCAGGGGGCCAACACTCAAAAGTGCGAGAAGGTTCAAGGAGACTGAAAGAGTGGGTGAGAGAGAGAGAGAGAGAGAGAGAGAGAGAGAGAGAGAGAGAGAGAGAGAGAGAGGTAAATTCTTAAACTGGGGCATACACGAGGGAAAGGCAAAAAAAAAGAGCTACAATGAGTAGCAGCAAGTGCAAGGTAAGCCAGAAGAAAATGCATAATTAATTTGCTTCAAATTAAGAACCAATTTGTATTAAACCAACCTTTGGGTATTTGTGTGTAAACCGTTTCAATGCTATGCACTTGGTTCAATTGAATTAGCTAATTACAAAACCGAATTCCGATTATAGTTTTTCTTCTGTTTGTTTTTTGTTCTTTTTTAGTTTTTGTTTGTCTTGTGTTGGCCAAGAAAAGATAGAAACGAAACAACTTGATCGCTTGAACGCCGAGCGTCAACTGATTCAGCTGCGTGGCAGAGCTGTCGCGCATGGGGTGCCTAGAAAACCCAAGCGAAGCAGCAGCAACAGCAACATATACATATACAGACACAAATACATGCACAACTTCTACAATGACGGATACACAGATAGAGAGAGAGACACAGGCACCGACACAGATGTTAGTGCTGCTGCTTCACAGTTCAGGTTAGTCAAGAAGCTCGTGGGGAGAGATCGATACGAAGACTGAGAGAGAGAGAGAGAGAGAGAGAGTGAGAGAGAGCCGGCGAATCGTTAAAGGTTAATCACACACACACACATACACACGAACATGCATTTGCACGCTGTAAACATTCCCGAGTGCATTTCGATTAATTGCTATAAGGGAATTCATTTAAATCTCATGCACACATCTCTATGTGTGGGGGACTGCGACTGCGGCTGAGATAAACCTTCTATATATGTGAGCAGGCATGCATGTGTATGTGTCTATCCGTAACTATAAAAATAGCATAGAGTTCTATGCCTTTGCCAAGATAAAAAGTGAATTAGTTGCGACTAGCTAGCCGCGTAGCTTATGGCCGGGCATATATAACAAGTTGTTTTTCTGTTTTGTTTTGCATTGCCCTTACAATTGTCGCTCGACAAATAATAAACATGTGCCTGCCATTAGAGCAGTCAATATAACAATTACATTGACAACATTCGCTTTCATATTTTAAATTTACAACCCTAAGCGATTTATATTTTTACACTGTTAATATGCTATCCTAAAAAAATGAAATCTGATTAAATTAAGAGCAGTAATTAAATCGTTATCTCGATTTAAACTCTGTCATTGATAAGATTGAAAAGATAACTTTGCTTTTCGAATACTACTAACAGTTAATTAGCGTTGAAATTGTAGCAATTTCTCTTTTCGACATTGAGGGTTCCATTTTAGACTAAAACTGAGCACTTTTGGATTATCAATAGTTTCGCATAGAGCATTGAGTGTTATTTAAAATGCGTCGATAAGATACCACTATTTTGCCATTATAATGTATTCTATCGCACTTTTGGGCTTAAAGTTCAATTGCGTGTTTGGGGTCCAAAAAAGTAGAACGCAATTTAAAATAAATAAAAGACAAGCCTTGGGCATGCATATTGATAGGCGAAATTTTTCAAGTATTGCAAAATGTTTACTACGAAATACATTTTTAGCGTATTCGTGACACATTCAAAGCGTCTGGTTGGCATTTTTTAGAGCAGACAACAAAGAGGTGCTTATCAGCTTATGGGCAACAGGTTCTAATCAAACTTTATAGGAAGTTTTGCCAAAAAAAATATCTAAAAAAAAATCCCCAATTAATGAAATAAAAAGATTGCCTTAACGCTTAATACGCCTAAGCCAATTGCGATTGGACTTTGAACCGTAAGCAAAACATGAATGCTAAGCGAGCAAAGCAAAGCAAAAACGTCAGCCGACCAAATTCATATTCGTATTCGTTTCCGCTAATTAAAGGGGGCAGTTAAGTTAAATAAGTAATATACATTAGGTTTTAATCGTGAATTTAAAATCTATTCTAATTACAAAGAGAACTTTTTAGTATGCAAATTGAATCCGATTAAGTTTGCATAATCGATTTACGATTTAAGTAACTAAACTTTTCACAAGACCAACTTGAATATTTTTATTTATCTTGAGTTTTCTCATTTGTTGTTGTTATCTCACTTGCGCCAACACAACTGCACCTGTCTGCTGCGTTAGTGTGTGTATGTGTGTGTGTATGAGTGAGTGAGTGCGTGTGATGTTTACAATGTTGCGCTTGAGTCTCTGCCTGTCTGTCTATTCGAGAGCTTTTTGCTCACCCACTCTTTTTTTTTGAGAGCGCGAAATAATGTCGACTGTTTTGGACTTTGAACCTGGCGCGCGAGTTAAGAAAATAACAAAGTGAAAAAGAAACACGCCAACAACAACCGCAACAACAAGCTGTGTTGTAATAATTGTTATTATGCTTGCTATCTCTCTCTCTCTCCCTCTCTGTTTTCCACAACAAGTTTCCAAGTGAGTGGAAAATGGAAAAGAGGGGCTTGCTTATGACGCAAATAACAGAAACAAGTTGAAACGCTTTGTGTGTGTCTGTATTTTACTTGAAATTTATTTATTTTTTTGGTATTAAGCAATGCCGCGTCATTAATTTAGGTTGCTGGGCCACAAAACAAAAAGGGTTTCAGGTAATCATACAGCGTAACCAGAATCAAGTCTTGTACAGAGTCAAAGGTGAATGCACGGCGCCTGCGTGAGACGAAGCGCCTTTTTGTATTTTTTTTTTGTATGCGCTGTATTTATGTATACACAACAATACCCTTCACTTACATGTGTATTGAAAAGAACTTATTTTACACGCGCTTTAATCCAATTAAGCTTAAAATAAAAGCGGAACGAAACGAAACGTAAAAAACACAAGACGCAAAGCAAGCACAAAAGCAGATTGTCGACACGAAACGAGAAAAACGCGCGCGCTGTTGTAAACGGTACAACGCAACAAAATAGACTGAGCGAGAGCAGCTGTAAGCGAATGCGGCCAACCAACCATATGATCGCAGCTGCGAGCGGAGCACGTAAAGTCAATTAGGGTGACCATGTGACTGGCAATTCTCATTGCTGCAAATATTTTTTATTTTTGCCAATTCCAAAGCACTTGCTTCAAGTTGAACTTTTACTTATACTGTATGTCTTTTAGCAGTTGTAATTTATTGTATGCTGAAAGTTATCCCACAGGTTCTGCATTTTCCTTATCCTTGCTCTCGACTGGATTTGAGAGTCCTCTTATGCTCACATCGTAGACAACTTCTTCGATTTTCTTCACATCGTATTTGAGCGCATCGAAACGCTTGCGAAGCCCATCATTCTTCATGTTGAGCAAGCGAAAACCCGTGTTTAGATCACCAATAAAATGAGAGATATTCAACGGTCGCTCGTAGTCGCCCATGGTGACGGAATTTGTAGCGAAGCGAGATAGTTCCGAGGCGAGCAGCAGTATGCCCAGCAAATAGTCCTCAATGTCCAAATGAAAGCCATCCGAATGTTTGATTTTCACTAATCGACACATAAATGAAACATTTTAAATGTGTTTTATCTTGTGTGTTGGGCAACTTACAGCCAAGCATCTCTGCTGCCGTTTCGCGCGTCACCAAAAAGCCCGCCTCCAGATAAATGACCAACGCAATCAGAAATATCAATCGCTGCGTAATGTAAGTCCAATGATCTGAATAGCTGAATAAAACAACATAAATCGGCACATTAGAGGACGCCTACACAATCTACACTTAGTGTTAAAATATTTCGAACTTGTCGTACCGGTAATACTGCCCAGCCGGCACCAAAGCAGATAACTTTTGATATTTCTCCGCACAGGCTTCGATTTGCTTGCGTGCCATGCCGCAAGCATTGCTAACTGTAGATTTAAGTGAAATATTGATTTAGTGGCACTTAAATTGAGAGATGTAAACAATAACTTACTTTTACTCAAATCGCAATGTATGACTTGTAGTTGTATTGTGGCCTCCTTTGCCAGATGCTCAATTTCGCGCACCACAATGCGAATGTTCTGTGCAAAGATGAATTTATTTAGATAATTATTGCTGCAACTTGCACAAGTTAGACTCACCTCACGCAACTCCTGCTCGTTGTCTATGTACTTCTGATAGTTGGAGAAAACTTCCATGTTTACGAAATGCGACATTTTGTTTGTTAAATTTTGCTTGTTTATGCCGGCCTTTTGCAAATACACAAATACATCTATAGAAAGCAATCGACTAAGTGACTACATATATCTAATATCAGTGCGCGAGCAAATATCGATATATCGCATGTAAACCACTGATATATCGATATGTGCTCGCGCACTGATATTAGATATAAGCGATGTCCATGCGATATATCGATATATACTATCCGCGATTTTCGCGCGATATATCGATATATGCTATCAGTGACGGCCATGTGATATATCGATATATGTTGTCAGTGATTTCCACGCGATATATCGATATATGCTATCAGTGGTTTCCATGCGATATATCAATATGTGCTCGCGCTAGTGCTGTGTAGTGACCAACAGACGTGTTTCGTGTTTTGTTAATTGAAGTCAAAGTCAAGTGAATTTGTTCGAGCAAAAATGTCGTACGTAAGTTTGCCAGAGAAGAAATTAGCAACAAACTTGCATTTTAACGCATCATCTCCTCACAGGGTGGCAGTTTCAATCCTTACGCTCAGCCTGGTAGCGGCTACTCCCCGCCTCCGGGCGCCTTTCCACCGCAAAACGCTCAAATAAACCAACAAGCCCAGCAATGGTTCGCCATGGTGGATAGAGATCGCTCGGGCAAAATCAACGCCGCGGAGCTAAAGGCTGCTCTGGTCAATGGGCGGGGCCAGCAGTTCTCGGACAACGCTTGCAAACTAATGATAAGTAAGTTGACACACGCCTCACACACCCAATGGCTTGGCCAATGACTGAGTGAGACAATTCTTTAATTCGTTGTACATATGTTTACATAGTTTATTATAGTAGCATATATCATATATGCTTCGGAAATGTATCACGCATTCTGCCGCCATCATAAATGTACGTATGTATGTAATATAATGTTTGGGGCATTTAATTTTGAATGATTGAATTTATTTCATATATACAAACTTCTCTCTATATATATATATATATAAGTTTAAAAATTGGTTATGTACCTCATATACAATGCTTATATATGCTCATGAGGGGGCTTCTTCAAAAGTGCATATTTGTTTAGAATATCTATCGGACTGATAAACAATTTTTTGCTTGTTTACTTAAGGCTTTATTGTATGTACTAAACTGAAATTATCTTCCAGGCATGTTCGACAACGACGCCAGTGGCACTATTGATATGTTTGAGTTTGAAAAGCTCTACAACTACATCAATCAATGGCTGCAGGTTTTTAAGACCTACGATCAAGATGGCTCCGGTCACATCGAAGAGAGTGAACTGACTCAAGGTAAACTATTATAACGATTATATTTATATATTAGCTATATTAATGGTTTTTCTTATGTAACAGCTTTCACTCAAATGGGCTTTCGCTTTACCCCAGAGTTCATCAACTTTCTGGTGAAAAAGAGTGATCCTCAAGCTCAGAAGGAAATATCGGTCGACCAGTTTATAGTGCTGTGCGTGCAAATTCAACGCTTTACTGAGGCTTTCAGGCAGCGCGATACTCAACAGAATGGGACAATTACCATTGCCTTTGAGGACTTCCTAAGCGTTGCCATCGGTTGTTCATACTAAAAAGAAGAAAAAAAAGGGATATTGATTCCCAGCACGCCCCAGAAACTCAGCCTTTATAGATTAATATTTGATTCCGTTAATTTCGTGCATTTCGTTTAAATATATGGTGTATGTTAATTCACATTATTCCCTAACTCGCCGACCACATTGTAATCTCCACTGAAACACATCGAGTATTGTTATCATAGCTTGAAGCGCATTAAGTACAAAATCAAAATAAAAACAATATGCATATATATATATAAATATTTATATTTGTAAATGTAAAATAATTGTGTTTTATTAAAGTGTGAACAATGTGAATATATAGATTAATGATAATACATGTCTTCGTTTTTTTCAAATTGAATGTTTTAAGCAGTTTCACTGCCAAAAATTCCAGTAAATGTCTTCGTTTTGCATCAATGAACAAATACTTTAACTTAATCAGCACTTCATTGGAAATTAGTTCGTAATAAATCTATTCAAAATGGCAGTCAAGAACTATATATATAAATATTTAAATACATTTGGATATATGATGTATTTAATATTTGGTTTGGGAATCATAATAAAAACAATATCTTTTTTTATGCTTTGTGATTTTTTTGTTTACTTAAATATATATGCGCTCAGTCTTAAAAGTCAATATGATATTTGATGCATGTATGAATGATTTTGGTTGTTAAAATAATAAATTTCATTCAATCCATAATCGATTTGTGATTTTAAAATTAAAATGTACGAATGATTAGCTCTAAATCAGTCAAATCTTTTCAATTAAATAAATACCTAATATGGCATAAACTGAGGAGATCGCTTGGACAGGTTGGAAACTAATTCAGGAATATGTTGAGTAAATAAATAGATAAAGAGATCTTTGGGCATGGACAAAGTTTGGTTAGAATGGAAGATTTGGGCAAGCTTTCATCAATTATGATCTACAATGCATACTTAATGGATAACTGGATGGGTAAGTCGTATGTATTGTAAATAAAACGCTAATTGTTTTGGCATTTTATTGTTATGGATATGGATATGGATATGTGGGCTTAGCTTTGACCAACTCTTAAATATCATTAAATAAATCAATGTGTGTGTGTGTGCGTGACCTGTGGGCTTAAAAGTAAACATAATTTTGCAGAAAAAAATCGTTTGGTTTATAAAAATTCCTACAAAAATATGTGCTTATCTCAATTAAAATATCATTTTGCAAAATATCAAAGTCGCTTCTTCTTCTTTCTCATTGCTTCTCTTTCTTTCTGTTTTTTTTTTTTAAGTATAAAATTATAGATTGAAAATGGATGTAAATAGATGACTTAATACTAATTGGTTTCTTTTATGATTTTGATTAAATGCTTGATTAGAATTGTTTGCACTCCTTATAAATTATAAATTATTAATACATAAAACATAGAATCATAATTCTTTTAGGATGACACAAAAAATGACAAGAAATAATTCAAAGGATTTTCATTTTCGTAGACAAATTAAAAAAAGTCAATTACTGTAATACATAATGGGTGAAAACATATTTAAAATTCCAACTTCCAGTAGCCGTAAAGTGGTATTTATGTATTTGGTATGAATCGTATGTGTCAAATGTAAACTTCACTTCAAATCGCAATCACTTATTGCAGTCAATGATCAGCTTGCCCTGTGAATCATCCGATATGGAGCCGCTGTAGCTCATGTTGCCGCCTTCCATTTTAATGGAGTACTTGGAGCGACGCTTGCTGGGCAGCTGTGGCAGTTCCGTGTGGTGTTTGCGCACATGGACACCAAGATTGCCGCGCTGCTTGGATTTGTAGGGGCAGTAGGGGCACTGATGAGCCGGCTCCTTGCCGCCACACTCGACATTCTCATGGCGGCGCAACGTGGACTTCCAGCGATACTTTTTGAAACAATGACGGCACTCATAGACGGGCTCACCATCCAGGCCGATGCCATTGGGGCTGGTGATGCTGCCGTTGCTGCTGCTGCCCCCATAATCGCTGAGTGTGAATTCCAGCTGGCGGAAGGCCTGCGCATGCACCTCCTTTATCGAGCTGGAACTGTAGTTGTTGGCAAACATGTTCATCGAATAGTTGCCAAACTTGCCGCCCGCAATAGCAGTCGACTGATCCATCAGTTGTATATCATCGAAGGCATGGAAACGTGCATCGTCCTCATCCTCCGTGGATGAGCCCGGTTCATTCTCGCACTCCGAGTGCCGCATGCCGCGCTGCTGCTGCTTGCGCAACAGGTTCTCCAAGATTTTGGTCGGTGTCTCCGCGTCATTCGGATCGGCTTCTTCCTTCAAGCGACGATGAGGCATCTGCTGGCGCAAGACTTCCTGAGCGCGCAGTTGCTGCTGGAAGCTGTGCAACCCGTTGCGCATTAGTGCCTCGGCAATGGCCGCAGCTGGTGGCTGCTGCACTGGGGCAACAACAGCTGCTGCTGCTGCCGGATTGGCAACTAGCACAGACGTGGGCACGACCGTTATGCTCGGCATGCAAATATCTGCGGGCACCGCATTGGCACCGGCCGCTGTCTTCATCAAATTTGTGGGGCGTGGATGAAATGTGCCAGCGCCAGCGGCAGCGCTTAGTTGTTGCATTTCATCAGCCATCAAGTTTTTTGAAGCCGTCTCGGAGGCGGCACCATAAACGGCAATCGCAGCAATGCTGGACGGCTCCAGTGTCTCCGCAGAGGTGGGCGACACCTGTCCATACTTACTCAGCTCTGTCGAATCCTGTTGCAACTGCTGTGGTGGCTGTTGCTTCGGCACCTTCGCCGATTTGGTCTTGTAAAACTCGAACAGCATGTCGGACACCTCGGAAACGGACAGACGTTTGCGTCGCGATCCGGGCAGCTGCGACTTCTGCTCCTCGCGCTTAGCATTGAGTATGCTGCGCTGCAGGCCACGCTGTATGCCCGCCGTGCCCATTGCCGGTGCTGTGTTCTCCTTACGACTCAAATCTGTAAGCCAAAAAAACATTTCATATTAGTTTCAAATTACACAATTATGTTGAACAAATTCCGGCACAACACAGTTTTCTTTCTTTTTTTTTTTAATTTATTCCGGATCATCGGTAAGTCTGTGGAACAAAAACATATATGATAGCACAAATGAAAAAGCAAATGATGGTTTTTTGTTGTTTGTATGATTGACTGAGCTGAGAACCTGATCTGCTGAGTTAGAATGCAGCGAATAAAATGTGTTAGTTGCGGTGTTAAAGCATGCAAAATAAATAACAAATTATATTAATTACATAAACTAATAATTCAATATATTAAAATCATATTTCGTCAATTAATAAATAAATAAAAGCTAAGTACACATGATTTAAAAATTTATTAAATTTATTCATAACACACACATGAAGAAATGAAAAGTGTAACAGCCACGGAAAGTTTTTTTTTTTTTGTTTTTTTTTTGGAAATTAAGCGAAAATGTGAATTTTGAGAATTTTTGATGTTGATGTTGTTGTTGTTGTTGTTGTGGTGGTGCTGGTGAAGTGTTGTTGTTGGCGGTGGTGGTTTTTGATTTGTTTGTACCGTAACCATAATAATTGATTTATGTTTACCTGCCGCACATCTAGAAAAATAAATAAAATAGGTTAGTCATTTTATTTACTTAAGTTATTAAACTATTAAATCCAGCTGCCATTTAGATGCTCAAATCGAACTGAAAATAAAATAAAAAAGGAGAAACAACAAAATTAATTAATTATTTGATGAGCTCAGTTAAAAATGCAGTTTAGCTTTGTGTTGTTGCGTGGAATGCGTGCAGAGCTTTAAGTTGAGCTTTAAGTCAATCATATTCACTGCACTAGAAAGCTTCGCTTTCAGCTCACTTTGCACACATATGTACATATGTATGTATGTATGCACATATGTACATATGTATATACAACACACCCACGCGCAAGCGCTTGGAAAAGCGTCCACACTGCAACACAAACGAAACTGCACTAGTCGACGGGACAGCTTAACAATTTTCCAAGCACCGCAGCAGGCAAGCGCATCCTCAAATCCCAAAGGCTACGTTGCAGCTGCAACCAATATCAGGCAAACAACTGCAGCAACAACAACAGCAACAACAACATTCGGGAAAAATCTCGTTTCGTTTGGCCTGCCTATATATATATATATATATATATATATATGCGTGTGTGTGTTGTGTGTGTGTATATTTTTGAGTATCTGTTGCTGCATGCACAGCAAGTGTACCCAAGGCTTAAGGCCTGCTTGATCCGGGTCCTTGATTTATTTTTACTCTTTGCTCATTTTCCCATTTTTCTACCTAGCTCGCATTCTTTCTATTTCTGGCATTTTCCAGCCTAAACTCTCCCACTGAAAACTTTCTCCGAGCGCAAGAGAGAGAGTGTGAACTGACTCAGAGATAGCAAGAGAGAAAGAGAGTGCGAGTCCGAGCGAGAGACAGAGAGAGAAGAGAGGTAGATTTCGATGGAAAGCATTTGCGCAGGCGCACATTCCATCTATGCATGTATGTATGTATGCATGTGTGTGTGTGTGTGTGTGTGTGTTAAGAGCAGCTTCCGGTGGTGTTTCGGGTGTTTTTTTCTAATACAGCTGTTGGCACATGTTCAACAACAAGCGCAAACACATACATACAAATGTATGGTTCAAGGTCAATATAATATAGTCTATATATATATGAATTTAACAGCTTTAAAATTAACAGTTTGTAGATACAACTGCCTATTTGTCGATAGCTGAGAAATAACAAGAATTTGAGTATGATATTTTGCTACATAAATCCTTAAACAGCAAATGAAACTATTAATTTGATATAAAAATATAAATGTCTGCTAAATTTGTTATTCCCACAAAACAATAAGAACTAATTAAAGTCTTATTGTAATTTAGCTTGAAATTCTTCTGCTTTATGGAGAATGTATATGAATAAAGGTTAGCTCAATTACAGAATGGAAAGCGTTGTCGTAATTAGTTAAAGAAAATCGAAATTATTTACGCTTGCAATACACAGACAGAGTCTAACAATTTTATCGAGCGCTTCCAGGAATTTCAACTCGAAATACATATAAAAATAGCTTGAAAACAATAAACCTGAAGCAGACCCTTCGAACTTGCATTTGTATGTGTATTCGTGTATCTGTGTATCCTGCTCAGTGGACTTTGCGAAGGCAAAGCCCAAAAGGAAACGAAGAAAATGTACAAAAATAAAATGCAGGCACGAAGCAGCGTCTGCGTGCCTTGCCAAATGGAAAATTATTGGAAATGCGCCGTGGGAAGCACAAAGCAAAAGCAGAAGCAAAAGCCGCTCGACAGGCAAACGAAACTGCATAAAAATAACACGAAATCCACACTAAAAACCACACAAAGAGACGAGCGAGAGAGAGCCAGAGAGCGAGAGAGATGGCGAGAGAGAGAGTGAAAACTTATTTTTAGAGAAACGCAGCTCAGTACGTGATTTATCTATGCACAAATGTATTTCAAATGCATTTGGCTTAGTTTCGTATGTGGGTGTTTGAGAGAGATCCCTAAACTAAGATAAGAGCTGTGTGGCTGGCTGTACAGTCCAGTGCAGCTAGCTGCGCTTTGTGGTTGGCCAATTTTCAATAGGTTATGATTTCATAGACTTCAAGGACAGAGCCCGAAACTACCCCTTGCGTGCTGCACTGGAACAATGGCTTGAAACCTGTTTTGCTTAAAGGATTAGGATCTATTGTGTTCGAATGTGAACAGAAATTTGCTTCTTTTCGCACTGAGCACATAAAATTTGCCAATTGTTAGTGAACATATAATTTGGAATGAAAATATAATTAAATATTTAATATTTACCTGTTAATCGCACGATTATTTTAGAGCCTTAAATAAAAATACACTGCAAATTAAAAAAATATAAAAAACAACATATTAAATATTGAAATAATCGAATAAAATCATTAAACTGAATACATACCAAGAAAGTAATATGCAAATATTTTCCGGTTTAGTTTCGCACAAAACTAAAAAAAGATACAAATAAAATATGAATAAACTAAAAAGTGTAAGACTTAAAAATGTAAGCTATAGAATTAAGATGATTCCTTTTTGTTTGATCACTCGTTATTTATGCACACACATACAATTATTTTTAAATACTAAATCAATATATACAAATATGTTTTTTTTGCATGCGCTTTATCATTTTCTTTTATTAGCAACAGATATAAAAAATTTTAATTGGTCCTCATTAAATGTGGCTTATTAAACGCCTATTTTAATTACTATAATGACTTACATGCAAGTTGGCTATCAAAAAAACACGTAGCTTGTTCACTCTCTTTTCCAGAAGGCACTGAAAAATGCCTGAAAACGGCATTTTCGAAAATACAAATGTGTGCTTTAATTCTAAGCGAGTTTTGGCTGTTACTTAACTTTAATAATAGCTAGAAATATACCATCATTATCTCAAATACATAATATGTGTAATTTTTGGTCTCAATTTGGTAAATATGTGCTTTTAAATTTTAACAATACAAAAATCAACTTGGAATCCAAACTTCATTTCGCAAATTCAGACTTAGCTCCGTTTTTAATCTGTTATCAATTCATTTCTTTCTTCGTTTTCCTTATGTTTGATGACAGATTAAAATGAATTTATAGTAATAATAATAGTTGAATGATTTAAGAAACTAACAAAACAAATAGTTCAATGAATGCAAGAAAGAAAAAGTGAAAAGTTATCAAACAAAATCTGTTATTTTTTCAGAATGTAAAATATTGGAAACTATCTGAAAAAGAATACATGTATGTTGGCAAGGGGCAACAAGTGTCAACTGCCTACTAAATCTTCAGTATTTTGAAATCTCTCGAAATTGCTTAAATCAAAACCGAATGCTCCTTGCGCATATGCTCGTTGAGGAAGGCCTGGGAGCGATAGACGCGGGCGCAGAGTGGACAACGATTGGATTCATATTGTGGCGTGCGCTTGGAGCTCTGACGTGGCAGCTTGCGTCCAGCCAAAAGGCTGCTGGTGTCAATGTGTAAATTCTGTGGCAAATGCGGCACTAGATGCTGCAGCGAGCGAGCCGTCGATATGGATGCCAATTGCTGCAGCGCAATCAAAGCGTCTGTGTTGTTAACCAACGGTTTTTTGCCATTGCTATTAGAGTTTGTGTTGTTGTTTGGTTGAGGCTGATGTGCGGCTGTTGCGGGCTCCTCATTCTCGCTTTTTGCCAACCGAACTAACGTCGACTCCTTGCTTTTGGACACCTGCTTAGAGGTACTGGGCGTGGCTGCATCCTGACCACGCAAATTGTATTTTCGGGCCGTGCTCACTGCAAAGAGAAAACATTTCGTTGGCCAATCAAAATAATAATATAAATAAAAAATGTAAGAAAAAACCAAAACTAGTTAACAGCATTGCATTGTGGCCTAAACCAAACGGTAAATAAGTTTGTATATTAATTATTATTAAAGTAATCAATTAAGCAATAAACACACAGGCACACATACATATGTACACACGCAGAGAGTAATTACAGTTGGCAAAAAAAAAAAAATAATACAAATAAGAAAAGAAATGCATTTTCCATCTGCGAGTTTCTTTCTTCGTTTTATTTACATATAATATAAATTTCAAAATAGAAATTGGCATTAACGAGAACTTGGCTGAAAAATAAGTCAGTTTCAACTTAAAAACAAAAACATATGGAACCAGCCCATTACAGAATTTGCTTAACTTAATTCGAGATAATCAACATCTTCATTTTCCACTTTGATTTCAGTCAGAAAGAAACACATCGGATCGAAGGCGCTCAACTGCCGACTTGATGTGCGGCTTGTTGCCGGCGTCGTTGTTGTTGCTGCAATTGTTGCCAGTGTAGCTGCTCCTATTGTTGGTCTTGTTGTTGTTGTTGTATTTGTTGCATGCTTTTGCTTTTGAATTTGCCTGTATTTGCATCGGCGCGCAGCGGCCAGCTTAGCTTCGTGCAGCTTCTTGTGGCGATTCAAGTGGGAGCGTCGCTTGAACCACTTAAGGCAGTGATCGCATTGGAACTGCTTAAAGTCCTGGCACTCCTCGCTCTGATGCAGCATCAGGCGATTTATCGTGTAGAAGTAGCGTCCACATTGGCACAGCAGCTGGTTCTTCGGGCCATATCGCATAAAACCTATGCAGCAATAGATGATACAAAAAAACAAAAACCAAAATGTGGCACCAATAAGTGACGGCAATGTTCAAATACAATATGCATGTAGCAGGAACATTACAAATATCTACAGTGTAATATGCCAGAGATGATAGTTTTGCTGGATGAATACACAAATTGGTTTGGATTAACAGTTTCGCTCTTTTATTATTGAGTATATGTGCTAAGGTGAAAGGTAAAAAGGATTTCTTAAATGATTTTCTCTATTCGCCTGGCGTCTATGACAAAAATACGTTTCTGGCTAAATATGTAAAGTTTTAAAGACCTTTTTTCAGTACATTGGCCAGATCTTAGCAACAATCAGCAGCAGCAGCAGCGGTGCCTAAAAAAAAGAAATTCATATTAATAATAATCATACGAGAATATATAAACAAAATATAAATCAAAAATATTAATAGTCGTTGTAATAATATATTAAAAAAAAAAAACAGCTTAAGATACACACAATTCACATAAATTGTAAACATTTATTTGTTAATTATCATATACAATGTTAATGATGTAAGTTTTAAAAATTTAGTTGTAGTCTGACACAAATACTTGTTGTAGATTCATTTATGTTTTTAAAATTACTTACTATATTATGCGGTGTGTTTGAATTGAATACTTGTATTTTGTGGTTGTTCGTCAAACTGCACTTGAGCAACAATTAAAATAAACGCATATCGGACATTTCGTTTAGTTTAGTTTTGAGATCATATCTTTGGCTATATTACAAAACACTATACTGTTTGAAATAGTCAGAATGAAAAGTGTATAATATATGTATGTAAATGTACCTAATAGTAAAACAACAACAATTTCTAATGTACTCGTATATATATAGTATAACTGTAGTGAACTTTTTAAAATTAGGCAATCATGTTCTAGACAGACTTGCAGCTTACAAAGCTATAGAAAAGTGTTACAGAGTTGAAAATTAATATGGAGCTAAGTAGAACTGTACCTGTAATTTTTTTTATAGATTTTGTTTTGGTATCTTTTCATTTTCGCCGAATCTTCAGGAGAGTGTAAAACTAAAATTAACTTGATTTTCAGACAACCTTCCCATTCTTCCCCCATTTCTCAGCTAGCCTAATTGCTTAGGAGCAGAGTATCGCCAGATTCAGAGTGTTTCTGATTCATGTGTTTGCGCAAATCGGATTTGTATTTGCATTTGTGTGGACAATGCGGACACTTCAGGGTCGGCTCCACGCCGCATTCGTAGTTCTTGTGGCGCTTGAGCGAGCCTTTGATTTTATAGGTCTTGCCGCATACGTTGCATGCATATTTGGCATCATCGATGGCCAGCTCATTTGTGACCTGGTGCAGCGCCATAGTGGCGGAATGCACCCCACTCAGTCCATTCACATACAGTTTATCGGTCTGCTGCGATGAGTCTGCAACGCAGGGCAGCTTATCCACATACTCATCATCGTCGTTCAATAGTTCATCATGCTGATCGCTTTGGATGACAGCCACTTCCAGTTCGCGCTCCGTCTCGTCAGCATCGGTTAGTAACAGTTCGGATTCGTGAGCGGTTACCATTGTGGTGGTAACCACCTCGCTGCCTGTGCTGGGCGCCATCGAGATGCTTGTGGCGCCATATTGCATCACATCGCGCAGCAGCATTTTATCCTCTAGCCGTGATGTGTCTATTTTAATGTACTCCTGGCGCGTTTGAGTCTGCGTTGGCTGCTGCACCTGTTGATGTTGCTGCTGTTGCACATCGAGGCACTGCTGCAGCGACAGTTGTTGGCGTTGCTGTTGCTGCTGCTTCACAATTTGTATGGTGGTTGCCTGTGGCTTGTGCAAAGTGGTGGTATTTGTATTGGTAGTGGCATTCTTGGTCAGCGCGGGTATCGTATACTGTATGTTGCCAACGGGATTGCCCAGGTCATCGGGCGGCAGCTCCACAACAACTGTGGCACCGGACAACAAGTTGCTGGCATTGCCCGAGCCCATGGACTGTGCGGTGCTCATTGTTTGATTCTGGCTCGTTGCACTGGCTATGGAGTACGGCACCGTCTCCAGTATGGTCCAGTAGCCATCTGTAAATAGAGCAAGAGTTGCGAATAATCCATTAGAACATCGACTATTATTGCAATATTGAAGTTAGAATATTCATAAATAATTACTTGTAGCAGTAACATAACAAATGTATCAGCTTATCATCCAATTGCTTTCGTTCTTCTATTTGGGTGTGTGTTTTGTGTTCCAGAAAACAACTTACATAAATTTAAAACAAAAATGCTATAAAAAAAAATATAAAACAACTGAAATAATAAACGTAACACAAAAATAAATGTATATAAAATGCAACTGAAACTGATATCCTAAACTGGGCATATCGATTGTATTATTATAAGTATGCTTTATTCTTAGTTCCTTGCATTTACAAATATATAATAAGTATAATTAGGTATATAAAAAATGTATACAAATTTTTCTCTTCTTTGTTTTACAATTAATTAACTACAATGGAGCAGCTTATAAATTGTTTGTTTAAAACACCTACAAATACATACTGAACTTTAATGTGTCTCCATTATATGTGTCTGTATGAATAACTGAGGAATATTGGTAGTAGCAATTAATGGCGCTTTAAGTCTTTGCTTGCTTCACAATATTTATGTTACAAATTTTTATTTTAGTTAATATTTTTTTTTGGAACTGACGCTGGCAAGATTATTTGAGAAACAGCTATAGAGTTAGGGAGTTTCAGAACACCAAACCCACCACAGACATTAACATTAAGTGTTTTACTTCATTTTTGGATATATAATTAAAGTGGCCTTGGACCTTGTTTATAACTTAACCTAAAGGATAGGCACACGTTCAACAAAACTTATGAAATTACTAAAAAATCATAATTAAATAAGAAAAATATAAAAATAAAAATATACGGAATGCGCTCGGAGATAGTTGAGTTTAGATATAGATAGTTAAGTTCACAAATGACATTTAAAAAAGACTGAAATTCCTGTATTTAGATATTATACAAAAATGCTTGCAATTTAAAAATTTATAATTACAGTTCGATTTAAATTTTGCCAGATCAACACAAAAATTATATACTACAATTTTTTGAGTTGCTTTATTAAAATTCGTTTTATCGATGAGAGAATTCTGCTTCTAAAAATTGAGCTAAATATGATAAAAATTGCACCTAATGAAACGATATTTTTAGATATTTTTCAGAGTTAGAAATTATAGTAATTATTGATTAGAATTCTCTTCTCAATAAGTAATTGAATCAATGTTTAGATGGAAATTAAAAGTATTAAAAAAAGAATTGGCCTTTTAATTGTGTCACATGTGAACCTATTCTAGCAAAATTCAAATTTTAAAAGTTTCTTTCCTTTTTTGTTTTTTTTTTTCATTTTGTTAAGTATTTTGTGCGTTGTGCGCAGGAATGTGACATGCTTGAGTTCGCCACAACAACTGGCTAAGATAATCGGTACTTATAAGTGTGTTTATGTATATGGTATATATACGTTGGTTTAAGTTGATGTGAATATTCTATAGAAAAAGCTATGAATTCGCTGCTGCTGATGCTGCTACTGTTGATGCGGCAGACACACACACATTTGGAGGTAGTTGTAGCTAGCACTGCAACAGACCTCATCTGATAGGGGCCTGAACAGTACAAGCTGATGTGTATTCATTTGGTAAACATTTCAAATTACGCCTCACAGAATCGCTATAAACGCAAACAAGCACGGACATATAGACAGGAAGCGAGAGACAGACAGACGGAGAGAGGGAAGGTGCTTAGCCATCCTCATCGTAGTCATCATCATCCTCGTCGCTCTCCTGCTGCATGGGCACCGCGGTGATGGTCAGATCACGACTAGCGAAATCGAAATTGATCTCGCATAGAGCGGCAGCCACATCGCTATCCATGCCGCCGACATCGGCATCCTCGGCATCGTGATCGTTATCGTTATCACCATCGTTATCATTATCATGCTCATTATCATCGTTGCTCAAATCATCCTCGTTACGTATCAAGTAGAGACACTCCTCATCGTTGCGCAGGCGCTCATACAGCATGCAATGCTTGCGCTTTGCATGCCGCAGCACATGATCCTTGCGGCGCGAACGATACTCGCAGGACACGCACTTGTATTTCTTCTGCTTCAGGCAGTATTTGCGCACATGCTCCTGCAGTTTCTGGTGCGACTTGTAATAACGATTGCAATGCTTGCACTGCATAAACGAATCTCGTGATAAGTTGTGCGTTGTGCTGCTGCTGCCGGTGGCTATTGCATTGGTGGTGGTGGTGCCGCTGCTGTTGTTGTTATTGTTGTTGCTGTTGTTGATAGTGGTATTGTTGTTGTTGTTGTTGATGAAGCCGTAATAGTCGCTGATGGCGGTGTCATGACTGCTGCCGGCATTCGCATTGGTCGATGTGTCCACTCCCAGCAGACTACCCAATATGGGATAGATGTCTGCGTTCGCGGTGCGATGAAAAACAAGAACAAAACATAACAATAAACAAATTAATCAATTAAGGCATAACAAAAAAAAAAAACAACGAATATACTAATCAGAAAAAAAAATCAAAAAAAAAAAAAATAATAATGTAAACTTAAACGAATTTAAATAAAATTTAGAATCGAAATAAATATGAATAAATAAAATATAGAGTGATGAGGTACTTAGTGTTATGTCAACTACCCGCTAGATACAAGTGTTGCATTGTTGTTGTTATGGGTTTTTGGTTTTTAGCAGTATGACCCAGGCGTTGATGAGCGTTCTGAATGATGATGATCATGATGCATATAGCTGACAATAAGAAGCACAAAATTCCAGTGTATATATATGCACACTTAGCCCGTAGCTTTGAATACAGAAAAGCGTCAATAAGAATATTGTTTTTTACATAGTATGTACTATATATATATATATATGTATATATAGGAAGCGGGTACATAAATAACAGAAACAATAACAATTTCCAATAGTTACTCAATGGGGGTGTGTTTGCTGTGGTATGGTGCATTCAATAAACTACAACAACACAGCAATAAATACATAGGTTTATCAATATATTTAGTACTATCTTTCATTTCATTTTATCATTTCTTTTGTTTCTTCTCAAAATACAATACAAGAATTTATGCATTATGCTGCTCAAACGCAAGCTTCTCACATTATAGCCAAATAGATGTTACGCTTCCAGTATGTGTAAGATTCCATTTCGAGGCAGCATCTAAAAAAAAGAAAAACTTATGTTAGTTTTGTTTTTTTTACTTCGTTCTTAATATGATAAGCTGTTGCTGTAAACGTGAAGATTTATGTTACATGTGTGAGGCAAAGACAAAGGCTTGTAGTTTTTCTTTTTTTTTTCTTTTTTTAATATATATTTTTAAATTTAGTTTTTTCCTGTTTTTACTTATAACAATTAAATCGTTTACTCGTTTTACATTTTCACATTTTTTTAAAATAATTTTATATACCTTTCTTTTATTATATATAATAATAAAATTGTTTCACAAAAATTGTTTAAGGCGATTTTCGGCTCTATTCACATACATATACAATTGGTATATATATATTTATTTATTTATTTGTTGCTAATCGTTTGTTTTATGTGTTTTTTTTTTTGCAATTGTACATTTTAATGATTTAAGCACACTTTTTTCTAACGACTGGCATTTTGAATGTCATTTGTCATTGGATAGTTAAATTAAATTTGTTTCTTTAAAACTTTATTTTAAACTAATCGTACATTCGTCAATACATGTAAAAAGCCAAATTTTGCAAATATCTTTGAAATTGTAACAATATTTTTTTTGGGGTTCTATTCATTGTTGTAAATTTTGTTATAGCGCAAACTAAGCTATTTATTTTTTTATTATTAAATAGAAATAGTATGTTTCACATATTGTATCTATGGTTTGCTATTTTCTATTTTTTTTTTAATGTGTGTTTTTTTCAGGCAAATAACTCTTGAGTTTTGATTGTATGTGTGTGTGTTTAGCGTGCGTGAACAGCAATTAACAGTTATATTTTTAAATTTACAATCACATATGCATACATATGTACGTATATGTATATGTATATATGTATTTGTGTGTGAATAACTTAAGCTAATTTTATGTTGTTGCATGTATTTCAACCCCATTTGACGTGTTTCTATTCTTGTAAATATGCTACTAAATGATTTGTATTAGTTTATGGAGAAAAAATATAAACAAGGAAAAAAGTAAATTATTGGATAGCTAAATACAAACAACTTAATAGTTTTTGTGTAAGAGTGTGGTGTGTGTGTTCTGTAATTTTGTTGGTTTTTTGTTTTTGTTTTTGTTTTTATTTTGTAAAGAAAAGCATATTCAATGTTATCCAAAACCTATTGCCCCGCTTGCCTATGCCGTTCAATTCAATTCACATAACATACTTGTTTTGTTTTTTTCTCTTAACAATCACAATTGATCACATCGATTTTGCTTCATTTTTATGCATGTATGTATCTATATGTATATATATATACATATATAGTTGATATATATACATATATATACAATTTTAATAGTTATATATAATTTTACATTCACAGCTCCTTGTTTACAACGGTTTGTGTGTGGTGTGGTGAGGTGTATATGTATGTGTGTGTGTGTGTGTGTGTGTGTGAGTGTTTAGTAGTAGTCCTAGTATTAGTGTTATGCACTATTTATAAACTCCTTGCTACATTTGTATGTGATTAGTGTAAATTACATAGATACATTCAATTCGTTTAAGGCTTACCAAAGAAGAGAAAAGGATACATTTGTTAGCGTAATAATAGGTGGTTAGTACAATTTCTCAAAAAATATGTTTGATGTTTTGTTGTTGCTATTGTTGATGTGTTTGTTTGTTTGTTGTGTTGACATGTTATTTATATAATTGTATATTTATACAAATATAGCTGATCAAAACAACAAATGGCTGCTGTGTTCATACACATTTTGGTGATTATCTAAAAAAAACCGTTCATTTGTTAATAAACTAGTTGTGTATATAGAGGCAAAGGCGCAACTTAAATTTAATTCCGAAAATACATAGCTGTATGTATGTATGTGTGTGTGTTTTAGTTGTATGTGTTGTGTTGCATGTTAGTAAATCGGTTGTTAATCAAAATTATATTGAATTTATCACATGCTCTTTCCATTGTTTTCTTCTTTTACATTTTTTTTTTAACTATATGACTCAAAGTCTATCGCTAGGCGTGTCTTGTATTATATGAGCCATCATTTTTGCTGTATTTTGACCAACTTTGAGTCCATCACATGCGCTGTTGATAAATTAAAATGTTTGATTTTTTGTGTTTTTTTTTTGTAAGTTTTTTTTTTTGTTTTGCTTAGAAAAGTAGTAAAAAATATTTAGATGTATAAATAAGAACCACAACCTTAATGGACAAAGATAAATAATTGCATTAGATTATAACTTTTTATAAAGGATACACAAAGGATACAATTGCATCATGTTGATTGTGAAACTCTTCTTGCTGCTATCCCTACTGTTCCTTTCCCTCCTCTCAAGTTAATTCAACAATTTAGTAAAAGTAAAAATAAGCAAAGCAAAACTTACGTAACTGACTAGCGCAAAAGCAATGCTTAAGTTTTAACAAATATATATGTATCCATATAGTATATATATATAATTAAAATGAATTTGTATGCCAATTAGAAAGTTGCCCGATTGTTGTTGGTAACAGAAAAAATAAACATTAAAATAATAACAATTTAAATACAAATTTTTTTCCTCACGTAATTCGAATACTGACCGACAAGAATTTTGTTTTTTTTTTCTTAAATTTTCTTTTCACAATTTACATTAATTTTGTGTTTTTAATATTCGCATTTTTTTTTTTTTTGTTTAATGTTTTGTGTGATGTAAATTGTAATTGTATATAATTTTCAATATTTCGTTTTTGTTTTTTTTTTTAATTGTTTGCTAGAATTTGTGCCAATTTTGCTTTTTCTGCTGTACAAATAAAATTGTTATCACATATTTTGTGGCACAAACTGCTTACGAACATTACATTGCGCACCTCTATGTGTGTGTGTGTGTAAGTGTGGGTATGTTTATGTGGCTTTGTTTGTGTGTGTATTACAATATTACTGTTTTAAAGTACCTAAGCAACGAGTTTTTGTTTTAAGCTCATCATTTAAACGTTCCTTTAGTTACATTTTTGATTTCTTTTTTTCCATCATGTAGTTTAACAATTAATATATGTTTTTCATATTTTATTAACTATATAGCGAGTCTAACTATTGTATCATTTTCCTAACTGTGCGCATCGAATTAAAAATTTGTATGAGCGCACACTTTAGAAAATGTAACTTAATTATTATAACGGGTAACAAGGTTTGCTGCAACATTATGTGATTTGTGTGGTTCACAAAAAATTTTGAAAATATATAAAATAAATAAAATAACGTTTAGTGTGTTCGTGTTTGTGTGTGTTTTGTGTGTGTTTTGTGTGTGTTTCGTGTGTATTAACAGGAAGAAAAATTATTAATATTATATTAATTACAAAGAGGACTATATTCATTATATCACATACCAATTATTTCTCATTTACTTGACTCTTGACTTCGATTCCAACCTTCGTCTTCGATTATGACTGTGACTCGATGCGAGTTTTGTCCCTAACTCATTTATCTTTAAGTTTAACTTTATAATGCCAATTGATTTGCTCACACTTGTACATGTTGCTTGCCTTATGTAAACATAATAATTATAATTTTTATAATAATATTGTTAATAACTGTTTTGTTTTCTCACGCGCCATTTACACAAAGCCACAAAGCCAACTCATTTATAAATTAATAATTTTGTTTAGCATTTAAGTTGTTGCTTTGTTTTTGGTCCAACTAAAATTGCCGCCTATCACATTTCACGTTCGTCATAAAATAAATAATAATTTAACAAAATACACGAACAATTTGTTGTTTTTTTTTTCATGGAATGAGCGCAAGGTAAATTAATAAATTTGTTTTTTTTTTGTGTTTTTGAAAAGTTTTTAAAGAGATCGTTGCGTTGCACTATCAATAATTGTTTTTTTTTTGTGGCTTTGATGGCGCGCGGCTAACAAAAAGTATAAAGTGAAAAAATCAAAATTTATGTATATAAACCAAAATTACAATTTTTCTTTGTGCGCTGTAAAACTTTACAAGTTTCTTCTTTTTTTTTTAGTTTTGGTTTTGATTTTGGGTTTGTTTTTCGTGTATTGCACAAGATTTTCACGATTTTTTTTCGTTTATAGTGTTGCTTTTGTTGCTGTCTGTGTTTTAAGCTTATTGCACATGTCCATTGTGTTTAGATTTAGTTACGCTTTCTTTTGCATTAAAGCTTAAACTAACTAACTTAGTTGGTTACTTTTTGACTGACTAAACGATTGACTGTTGCTATTTTAAAACAAACATACAAGTGTATGTGCGAAGATTTATCATTTTTACATATGTACTCTGTTTTTTAAGTTTAGTTTATTAAGTTTAACTATTGCCCCAAAATATTATGTTATACAAAAAAAAAAAAATTAAATGTAAGCGCGTGAGAGTGCCTATGCCCTGCATCGAGTCACAATCAGGGTTTTTCTTTGTTTTTATATTTGTTATCTAAACCACAACATGAATTTTCTTCTCTCAAGTTTAGGCTTTTTGTTGTTTTTTATTATTATTATTTTTTTTTTTAATAAATAAAGTACGCTAAAAAAATTCAACACTAAAATTAATGTGAATGTTTTGCGTTTTTCTGTTATTCGCTCTTTCCCTTTTTCTACACAAAAAATGCATTATTTTTCCTTTTTTCTTTTACACCACAATAAAGAAAAATTCATTGAGATCATTGAGTTTTCTAAGGATGTTACACGCATTTTAACAATAGCAACAACAACAACGAAAACAAAACCATGCAACATGAATTTGCACTCTCACGCGCCCCTCAGTATATATGTATATAAATAATATATACATATATATATATATATATATGGAAAACGTTGTAAAGCAATCGAAAAAAAAAAAATAATAATAGAGAAGAAAAATTTGATATATACGAACTAAAAATTAGAATTTGTTAATATTTTCCACATATGCATGCTCTGTATGTAGATATATATTGTACAGATACATATATATATATATATATATATATATATATAAAACGACTATATGTTTTCAAGATCATTTGAAAAAACTTGCTCAAACCGCGCGCTATGTTTTTGTTTTTGGACTGTACTGTATTGGACTGGACCGGACTGGACTGGACTGGACTGAACTGGATGCTCAGAAGTGCTGCGAAGAAACAAGGCTAACAAACTAGTGGCAACAGCAGCAGCCGCAGCAGCAACCAGTTGCTGGCGTCATTGCAATTGTTCTTGATTGTATCATCGATGTTGGTGCGTGCGCATGTGCAGCACGAGATTGTGTTTATGCTTCGACTTCTTGTGGCAGATGGGGCACTCGAATTGCGGCTCCACGCCACACTCGAAGCGCACATGTCGATTTAAGCTGTGCGGACGAGCATACGTGTTGCCACAACGATCGCAGGCATAGGCACCGCCACCACCACCGCTGCCGCTAGCCCCGATCCAGCTGCCGCTGCCGGTCGTAGCGCCGCTAAGCGAGCCAGCAGCCGCATTAGATTGTACAAGTCCAGCCGCCGCTGCGGCAGCAGCAGCAGCAGCAGCTGCCGCCGCTGCAGCAGCAGCTGATGTCGATGCACCGCCGCTGGATGAGGCACTTGTATTGTTCGCTGCCACAGCAGCAACCGCTGCTGCCATTACCGCAACCTTGGAGTCCACAAGACTGCTGCTGCTGTTTGTTGGCAGCGTTGTGGGCGGAATGCCAACGCTGCTGCTACTGCTGTAGCGACGCAGCGGCTCATCGGGACTGGACTGCTGCATTACCTGGGCGATCGTACGTGTGTGTTGCTGCTGCTGGTGATGAACATGGCCCAGTGGCAGGCCCCCGTGAGCATGTGCGGCAGCTATGACTTTGGCAAAGTCCATACGCAGATCATACGGCTTATCGCCACTATCATCATCGTTATCCTCATCGTTCTCGTTGTTGTTATTGTTGCTGTCGTCGTTGTCACCATTATTGCCATGACGCCCATGGCCGTGCAGTGTGCAGTGTGTGGGCGTGGCACGGCCACTATCAATGCGCAGCTCCGACTCATTATCATCCGTGAGGGCGGTATGCTCGTATTTGATAACGCCAGTAGGCGTAGCAATGGGACTGGTATAAGGACTAGTCTTCATCTGCTGCAACGGATAATAATGATGAGTCGGTGGCGTATGCTGGCTGCTCGCTCTTCCCTGGCCGGTATGTGCAAATTCTGCAGACGAGGAAGACAAGAAGAAATCAAACAGAATTTAAAGTTAGTAAATGTATTCATTTCAACAATATGCTGGGGAAGAGTTGCATAGTTTTTACTTGTCTTTGTTCAGAGATAGAGAAATTATAATTCCTAAGATCTAATTGGAAATATAATTGAACCAAAATATATATATTTATATAGAATTTATTACCGTGATTCGTTATAAATGTTGCGTTTCGTTTTACTTTTAAAGTGAATTTTGGTGCATTGGTAAATGACGTGTTGCGGGTTGTGTTTGTGTAGGTGTGTGTGTTGTGTGTGTGTTGTGTATGTGTTGCGTATGTGTTGTGTATGTGTTGAGTGTGTTGTGTGTGTTGTGTGTGTTGTGTGTGTGTGTGTGTGTGTGTGTGTGTGTGTGTGTATTTGTGTGAGTAGGCGCTGCTTGTTTCTAGAGTAAAATGTTGAAATGTTTACGATATATAAAAGATGTGTGTAAACGCTGTTTAAGAAAAATGACAAAAAAAATTAAAATAAAATAATTTAATAAACACAATGAATAAAATATAAAATGTGTGTGTAAACATCAATAAATTCAGTGTAAGTTACATTGAGTACAAATTCAGCTAAGCAAAAAGTTACACGTGATTTTGTTGTTGGCTTTTTTTTAAACTAGTTTTAAAATCGTTTTTTAACTGTGTTAGTCACAAATATACAAAATAATAATTAATTATTATAGGAAATCACATTTTGTTACTTATTGGTATAGGTATCTGTGTTCAAGAGGGGACGCAACGTATCGAGACTTAGAAGAGAACTTATAAATCCATAGATTACTAGCTGCTCCACAGATGTAGGAGCAGTCCTAGCGTTTGGCGATTAGGAATTTTAAAGTAAAAAAAAAAAATACGCATGCACAATAAATTTTTTTTTTTTAAAGTAATAGGAGCTACAAAATGTCAAAGTAAATCTAAAAGTAAAAAAAGGTTGATAGAAAATGCAATATTTATAAAAACATTTAGTTTTGAAAACTAAGTTGCTTCCATCATTTTTTTGTTTTGTTTTTTGTTTAATAGTAATAGTTATATATGTATAAATAATTTAAAATTTTTTTATATTAATAGATATATATATATATATATAATTATATAGATAGAATATATATATGAATGTTTGGAACGTTTCGACACTATAATGAGCGCAAAGGTGAAACTTAAGAATAACCTGCAGCAATACAAACGAATGGCATTTAAAAAAGAGAGAGCAAATCTACAAATTCTAATAAAAAGTTTTCATACAAAGTTAAGATTTTGTATATATATTTATATATATATTTTATATATGATATATTATATATATAGAAATATATATGTACTAGTTGTGTAACATAATCATCAATATTAGGCCCCAGATGCCCACTGGGTGGGTGGGTGTTACGTTGTCTCTATGAAAACATTTACATACACATCCATATCTAAATTTGGTTGGTTTATAGGATATCTAAGCAGCAGATTCACTGGTTCTAGTTATGTAGATTTGTAGTATAGTAGGTTAAGAGCATGCAAACAACAATTAGAGAGGGCTACACCATAAGCAGCGTTCGTGTTCTTGTATGGATATTTGTTGTGCCAGCACAGAGATATACTTTCATCGATCTCAATCAACATCAATACGGCCAACATCCACCTGAAATAGAGAACTGATTAGTATTGATTCTTGACACACAAAAAATATACAACTCGTAGCATATACATGTAAATAATCTAGACAGTTTCTTGGATTTTTTGGAGATTTTGGAATAGCTTGGGAAGGCTTGGGCATATTTGGGGGAGAGTTGGTGTTGTATATGAGCATATACTAATAATTGAGATGATGGATGAGAAGAGAATGATGACTGGGGAGAAAACATAGTCGATTTTTTTACAATTAAAATAAATACAACTTTGGTTTTTGGTTATTTTTTGTTTCGACATTTGCTTTTAATTGTATTTCGAATTTTAATTTAATACATATAGCCGGCAATAATTACGATATATTCATTTCATATGGAATACATAATAATAATTGTAGAATTTTTGTTTGCATTTTGCATGGTTTTTTGTGTTTTTGCATGTGTGTGTGTGTGTGTGTGTACGTGTTTCGGTCTTATAACTATTATATTTGAGATTTAAATGGCCAATTTTTGTTCATTTTGCTTTTTACATATGGAAATTGGAGTTGCAATTGTTGCCGAGTGTTGTTGTTGTTGTTTTTTTTGTTTGTGTTTTTAAATCTAAAATTTGTAGGTAATTTTCGACAATTTTAGAGAAGCATTTGCTGATATTTTCGAATTTAAGAACTAAAACATTATTTTATAATTAATATAATAATAATTTTTGACTAATTTTGAAATGATAATTTATAGATATTCTTTTATATTTAATACATATTATTTTTATAATATAATCATTTCTGTTTTTTTTTTGTTTCTTTTTGTTTTTGACTAGAACTTGTGTTTGTGTATATATATTTAAGTATTTATAAAGCAATTCTAACATAGATAATGCCCAAATATTTATATGTAGCTAAAAGAGTTTCTAACCAATTAGTGAATGTATAAGAAAATTCGATTGCAACTAAATAAATAAAAGTAAAAATGTACATTATATGTATATGTACTATGTATATATGTGTAAGTGGGCATAATTTGTCTTTGGTTTGCCTTTCTTTTTTTTACGGGGGCATGAAAATATGGCATTCATTGATTCTTAGATTGTTTTTTGCTCTGTCTTTTTGTATTCTTTTTTTTATAGCACTCTTAAACAATGTTTGCTGTGACTAGTTATATAATTTCTTAAGTTTTGTGTGCATTTTTTCTTAGAAAAAAAATTTACACATTTGTTTTTTTTTTGTATATTTTTTTTATCGTATTTCTTTTGTTTTCTTTTTTTTGAGAATTCGCTAATACAATACAAAAAATCTTGCGTTTCATATTGCCAACTAAAATTAAGTTTGTCATATTTCGGTTTCCTCATCGCCTTTTATGGTTTCTTGTTCTACTAACTTGACTTGCAAAAACACAGTTTATTCCAAAGAAATGGGCATATAAAATAGTTGGAAACTTATGACAAATTCAGTGCTGCGATTTAGGTTTAAATTGGTTTTTTGCTTTGTTTTTAGAATTGCAGCAATAAACATTGCACACGCGCTTTTACAAAAAATAGCAATAACAGAGAAATTTAAAAAAAATAAATAAACAATCTGTAAGACAAATTCTACAGCTGGTTTTTAGTGCTTGCGCACCAGTTGTGTTGTTGCCAGTTTCTTTGTACAACATTAAAATACATGTGACGCTCTCGTCGACTCTTTATTCATGTTGAAAGATCAGTGTGTATGTGCTGCTGTTGTTGCTGTTGTTATTGCCGTTGTTGTTGCTTATGCTGCTGCTGCTGCTGCTGCTGTTGCCGACACTTGTTGCATTCGCTGGCGCTGGCGCCGGCGCCAATTTGCGCTCCTTCTCTTTCTCCTTCTCTTTTTCTTTCTCTTTCTCCTTCTCCTTCTCGCCCTCCTCCTCCTCCTTCTCACGGTCGCGACACTTGGTGTTGAGATGACGCTTCAAGTTGCTATGCACATTCGTGGCATAGCCGCACATCTTGCTGCAGAAATAGCGTGGTGGCAAACCGCACTCGTTCTTCAGATGACACTTGAGGCTGTTCTTCCATTTGTAGGTGCGATTGCAGTTGCGGCACACCCACGGCTTCTCAATGTCCGCATTGTAGATCATGTCCGCCGAATGCTCCAGCGACTCCTTGCGCATGCGCTTGTTCTGCACCAGGATGCGGTAACGATTGTCATCCGTGTGCGACCAGTGCAAATTCAGATTCTGTGCGTCCATATTGAGGCCCAATTTGCCCGAGAGCAGCGTTGAATTTGCGGTGGTTACATTCGCGGCACCACCGCTAGTGCTTGCCACCGGTTGTTTTTGGTGTGGTGCTGTGATTGTTGTTATTGTTGCCGGTATTGCCGGCAGCTTGATTTGAAGTGATTGGCTTGTGGGTTGCAATTGCAAATGCTGCAGATGTTGCTGCTGCTCCAGCAACAATTGCTGCTTCTGCTGCTGTTGCGTGTTCAATACAATCTTCTTGCCACTCGAGCTGTTGGCGTTGTTGCTGTTGTTGTTGTTGTTATTGTTGCTGCTACTGTTGTTGCTGGTTCTTTGTTTCTCATTCGATTGCTTGGCATGTTTCTGTGTAGCGGCCGCCGTTGTCAGCAGATCATCATCATCGTCATCGTTGTCCATCAAATAGCTATCCTCGAACTCCTCATTCTCAATTTTGACAGCATCATAGGTCCACGAAAGGGGACTGGCCAATTTCAGATCATAGTCGAAAGTGTTCTCATCATCGATGGCCTCATTGCACACAGCCTCATCGCCGTTGAGCGACACATTATCTGGACTCTCAATCTTCACAATCATCTCCGTCATTCCATCATCAATGCTATCGAGCTCGACACCAGCAGCGGCCAGCACGGCAGCCGATGCGGCATCCACATTGCAATTGGTTGCACTATTCTTCAGACTCGCCGGTGTGATGCACGCAATCGTGGTGCGTCCAATGCTGCCAATTCGTGTCACCGTTTGAGTCTTTGGATCCAGCACAGGCAAACAACTGCCGCCACTGTTTGTCTTCTCGGCAACGGCATTGCTGTTGTTGTTGCCGTTAGAGTTGTTGTTGCTGTTGTTGTTGCTGTTGTTGTGGCTGTTGTTGAGCGTTCTCGTCGTTGGCGGCGTTGTGCTGATCGCTGTCGGCGTCGTTGGCGCCTTCGCCGCACAGGCATTGTTAGTGTTTTTAGCAGCGTTTGTGATTGGCTTTTTGCTCGGAGTTAGTTTTTCTTTTTTGTTATTGTTTTGTGTTAGTTGTTTGAAAAGTGTTAGCAATGTTTTCGTTTTTTTTTTTTTTTAATTTTGATGAACATTTTTGGTTTAGTTATTATTTTTGGCGCATGAAAATAGAAATTGTTTTAGGGAAATGTTAGGTTAGTTATTTTGTTGAGAAATGCGTGAAATATATTAAAAGAGAAAAATGATGAATGGATGCAAATGTATGTTGCCGCAGTGTGCACAGGGCCAGGTTACAAAACAAAACGAAAACAGTATTGAAAAATTACGACTGTGGATAGAAAACAAAATATTATTTAAAAAAAAAAAAGAATCGTATAACTTATAAAAAATATGATACAAAATTAAGGCAACGGCAGTCCGAAGATTTAATAACCCAGCAGAGTTCTTAGAGTTATAACATAAATCTATTTAAATCTCGTTAGAAAACTATTTAAGTGATTGCCTGAAATATTTTATTTGAATTCTTTAAAATTGAATTGATAGGAAATCAGAAACCGGAGAATCTTTATAAATTATAAATTACATCTTTGTTAAGTCAGCCACATACTATTATCATACACCCCCTGCTGAGCTATATAACAACTTTAAAAATAAGATATATGCAACATTAATAAAAATCATAAGCTGGAAAACTGGTTTAAATACCTGTAGACTCATCACTAGTTTTGTCTATGATCGACTGATCCGCCAACATGAGCCAATTGCGCACACGTATACGAGATTCGCCCGAGTCCAGCTGGCCATTATCATCTGCAAAAATTGATACACAAAATATGCACATATTAGTTTCAATCGCAAATAGTTTTGTGGAAAATGAGATCACCTACAAATGACTTTTTATTTCGTGTGCCTAAAATGTGTGCCCTATAATTATTTTGTATA
This sequence comes from Drosophila basisetae, assembly GCA_035041595.1. NCBI lineage: Eukaryota > Metazoa > Arthropoda > Insecta > Diptera > Drosophilidae > Drosophila > Drosophila basisetae. Next base: position 7,215,637 of record JAWNLB010000144.1, read on the forward strand.
TTTTTTCCAATGCATAGTTTTGTTTTTTTTTTCAATTAAAAAACATAGGTGACAAAATAGAAAAAAAAATATAATACTTACAAGCAGTACGATACATAAACTAAGGGCTGCTTACGAAAATCAAATAATATATTTAAGTTGTTTAAAATAATGACAATAATAATAAAAATAATGGTAAAATTAAGAACGAAATAATTTAAGCGCAGCATAGCAAACAAGTTGTTGTTTTTTTTTTGCGTTTTATTACATGAATTTCTTATATTTCTCACATTGAATGTATTCTTTCTCTTTTTTTTTTAATATATGTATATCAATTTACAAAAATGTTACAAACGACGTATTGAAAAAATTAAATGTAAGGTAATATAATATATATATATATATACGTATATATATATATATGTATATATATTTCATATGCGTGTAGATACGCATACAGCGTTATCTATGTAGAACTGTTATCATATTTTTGTTGTATTTTTAATGAGTATTGTTTGTCTTTTTAAGTGTTTGCTTCATTAACGTAAAATATTTTTGTTTATTTTATTCATTTTTGAAATGTATATCAAAATGTTGTGTGCCAGTTTTTAACCAAAAATTGTTCAACAATATTGTTTAACCTGTTACATAAATTTAGAAAATTTTGAATTTTCACTTTGCCTTAACTTTTGCTGTTTTTTTTTAATTATTGCTTAATTTGTATTCTTCATTTTATAAAGAAGCGCTAAACTTAGCCCCAACACCGCTTGAATATAACCAATGCTTTTTTTACTTTCTTAGCAGAAAATTAGCAGATTAATAATTATAATTCGAGATTTTTTTTGTTGTAAATGTAATTAAATTTTTAAATTTTAATCGTTTAGTGCACAGTTTGACTGGCAATGCATGTTTGTTTGTTTTGTTTTTTCTTCTTATTTCTTTATGTTGCTGTGAATGTTTGCAGTAGTTGTTGTTTCACTTAATTGTTTATAAAATCATCTATGGAATGTGTTTTTGCTTTTAATAGCTTATAAGTTTTAAATTGAAAACTAAAAATTACGCTTTACTAGCAAAAAAGGAAAATAAAAAAATGTTAAAAATATTATGTATTATAATACATATGTATATATAATTATAATATATTTTCATAAATATTAAAAATAAATAAGTGCATGTGACGTATTGTGGCGGTGTTTTACTTGTTGTTGTTTTTGTTGCTGTTGTTGTTGTTGTTGTTATACATATATATGCAATGTTATTATTTTTTTAATATATTTTTGGGATAAACATCCAACGTAGCTCAGCTACGTGCGCCTGTTTCTTGGTTTCCTGCCTTATTGTGAAACACAAAACTAAGTACCTGAGTTCAAATGTGTATCATTTTGTTTCGTAAATAATAAAATAATGTAAAAATGATGATTATTATATATTCTTGACACTTTTGTTAGCTGACTTGACTTAAGATACAGCTTACAAGCTAATTGATATGGCTTTCAAGTGTTAGATATTTGTTTATTATAATAATAACCATGTTAATATCTTCAAAACCGCACATACTGTCGTTTTATCCTGCTGTTGTCTAACTTCAATTTTGTATGTCTCCAATTTCAAAAGGCACTTTTTTGACTTGTCCTGAAGTTTCTTCTTTCACTTTGTTTGACTCAAAAAAAAAAAGTTCATAACAAAAATTTGAGCATAGTTTAAACTTTAAAGCCATTAGACTATTATATATTGTTTTTAGCAATATTATAAGTTGAGGTAACTTGTTGATATTGTTTTGTTATGAATTGTAACTGTACTGTCTCTGTTAACTGTGTATTTTTGTTTTTAGGTATCTTCTTATTAGTTTGGCACTGAAATGTGTTGCGAATATCTAATGCTCTACGGCTCATTGTTTTGTTTTTGTTTTTCTTTTTTGTTTTTTTGTTTTAACTAATATCTTAATATGCTCTGAGTTCGAAAAGCTTTACATAAAAAAAGACTATCCACTGAGTTGACTGCTCGCACCGCGTTCTTTTTCAAACCTATTATTCTATATGTTCTTAACCAATCTTAGCCCTAATCTAAACTAAATTATGTTTCATTGTACAATTTGTGTCTTTTATTTGTTGTGTTGTTTTGTAACTTGTGGAATGCTGAATCAATTTGTGTGTTTGTATTGTTGTGTGTAAAATCATTTTACTGATCACTTTGCTGTTTATTATAACAAAAATTTTTTTTCCAAAAAAGATTTTTGCTGGTGCACTTGACTTTTTTTTGTTAAAAAATTAATAACAATAACAAAAAATGTTTTATTAAAAAAATGGCTAAATTTGCTTTGTTTTGTGCTTTGCAACAAATTGTTTTGTTTTTTTTTTAATGGAAAATTTCACAATTTTCCTGACGTTCTTATCAATTATTAAATATTAATATTCAGTTTTTTGTTTTTGTGTGTTTTTCTTTAATATTAATTTGGCACACTGATTCCGTATTCCGTATAAGAAACCCCGAGAGCTAGGTGTGTGTTGTAATTTTCTTGTTGTTGATGTTGTTGTTGTTGTTATTATTGTTGATTGACTACCTCACACTGAAATACACATACCCGTGTGTACTTCTGATTTGTGTGTGTGTTAATGCTTTCTTTTTGTTTTTATATAATTTCAATTTTCCTTGCTTGATTTTAAATCCCTGATATATGTAGATTTTTTCAATTTAAATACGCTTGTTGCAACCTTAATGCTCTTCTTATGCACAAATCCATTTTCCCCCCATCCGTTTCACAAAACTCATGAGAAATGCGTGTGCAATTCTGGTGCATTGGACAGCGCAGCTGCCGCAGCCACAGCGGCCACCGCAGCCGCAGCGCTGCCAGCGCCGACGCCGACGCTAGTTTCGGTATCAATGCCGCCAGGGCCAATGCCACTACCGGCGCCATGGCTACCGCCGATAATGCTGCTGATGAAACTCTTGTCATCCTCCAGCTGGAATTTCTCCTTATGCATGCGCTCCATGTGGCGGCCAATGTGCATCTTTTGCTTAGCACGGTATACGCAGAAGGGGCACTGGAATTGCGGCTCCTTGCCGCATTCCCATTTCTGGTGATTGCGCAGCGATGATTTTAGCTTATAGACGCGTCCGCAAACAGGACATGGGTGTCCAGCACCGTTATCAGCGCCAGCTATAGAGCTATTATTGCTGCTGCTGCCTCCAGCACCGGAGCTTAAAGTGACACTCAGATTATTGGCATTGCCACCGGCGCCGCTGCCAGCGCCTGTCGTGCTGCCGCTGATGAGATTATTCATGGCGCTAATGCTATTCAATATATTGATATGGCAGAGTCCAGCCGGTCCCACATCGGCCAGCGATACGGCACCAGTCAGTGTGATGGGATAATCGCTGCTACCGCTCCCGTTTCCGTTGCCGCCGCCAACACCGCTGAGATTATCATCGCCAAAACTTAGATCGGAACTGTTTTTGGACGCTGTGGCTACTGCTATTCTTGCTTGTTTCTCAGCGACAGCCTTCAGCATCAGGGCAGTGGCCTCCTCCTCGGACAAATGCTTCAGCTTGCCGCCACCCGGATAGATCTTGTGCTGTTTTTCGCCCATGCTACGTGGCGTGGATGTGGTGCCCGGCTCAATCTTCGGACTGATGCAACCCGTTGGCGTTTTCCGATCATTGGCATCCACAGTGGCGGCCTTCATGCCAGCTATGCTCAGCTGCTTGTCCACCGACAGATCGGTGGGAAAAACTAATGGCTGAACGCCCTCTCGCAGCGTCACCAGTGGCATGGCCAGTCGTGCGTTCCACTCATTCCAGGTGAGTCCCGCAATGCGCGTAATACTCAAATCTGCTTAACAGGTTGTTGTTGGGTTGTTGGTTGTTTGATTTTAATTTTGATTCGTTGATTTTTAATTTAACATTTTATTTTGTGTATTTGTTGTTGGTGCAAATATGTTGTTGTTGTTGTTGTTGGATGGTTTTTTTTTTTGGTTTTTTTTTGTGTGGAGTGGGAGTTGTTCAGCCATACAACATATGAAAATAAAACGAGAAAAGAAAACAAAAGAAAAGAAGAACGAAAATCAATAGCATTACTTATGAGACTGGACACAATGCGACGCAAAGAAAAAAAATCGTAACAAAACTTAACAAAATACGAAACTGGTTTTAAGAAAGGAGAGGAGGATAACAAAACGGTTCGGGGTTAAATCAACGACAACAAACTAAAATATGAAAACTAAAAATAACATCAACGTGAAAATGCATAATAAATTAATGATTCATGAGCACAAGAATAATTAAGCAATATTTATAAAAGAAATAAAATAGATGTTATTAGTGAAGCAGCAAAGCCTAGAAATTAATTATGTTTAAAAAAAAAAGCATAAAATATTATGTCATGAATTTGCAGATGACTATTTGCAGAAGACTAAAGAGATATATACAATAAAAACTGTGTGACATTTACATGAATATGCATATAGTATAAATATATGTATATATATGTATAAGCCAGGGAACAAAAACGCTTTCATTGAGAGCCAATTAGTGCAGGGTGTATAAAAATATTTATTACAATTTTAAAAATAAAAAAAATTAATTAAAACAATTAACAGCTATCTATGGCGTGCCGCAGATATATCAACCCTTGCAGAAATATAATAAAGAATGCTTAACTGAAAAAAACAAATGATATTTTTTTTTAAGCTATCACAGATAGAACGAATAAGTCTGTCTGTTACATACTAATTGGAAACTCTTATTTTTCATTTTACATATTTTATATCACTATAAAAGACAGACTAATTCAGCATTCAGCAAATTGCTGATTAGTTCGGAATACATATACTATATTTGGATATGAACACAAGAAATTTTTTACAAGTCTGCAAGGGTATCAGCATTAAATAAAACTTTGGGCATTCTTGATTTGCTTTGTTTTTTAATGGTGTTGTACGTAGCAGCTGGAAACACAACACACACACACGGATAGGGGAAGAAGTTTTGGCAATTGATGGTTATTATTATTATTTTTAGTGGCATATACAAAAAACAATTACTTAAGATTTAGTTACTTATATAGAGTTTTGCTTTCGCATCTGTTCATCACATTTATTTAGTGGCAATATGGAAAAAATATTACAATTAGTTGCATCCTAAATCCAGCTAATCCATAGTTACCTAAAAGAAGAGAAATATATTAATGGAGTTAAATAATTGGTAAATGTTTAATTGTAGATGCTGTAAAAATCTTCTTGCTGTTTTAGCTCGCTGCAACGTCTACCTGTAAGAGAGAGAAATATATTAGTAGTATTCAGATTACATTTATATGTTAACTAAAGAAAACAGACACAATGTTTTTGTTGTTGTGTTTTATTTTTTATGTTTATTTTTACAACTAATTTCAAAATATATAATGCATATATATATATATATGTGTGTGTGTATATATATATGAATACATAATAAATGTTTAGCAATGAATTAAAGTGTTGTACATACTTTTTTTATTTGTAAATTATGTAAAATTATTGAAATTATTTTCCTTTTTTGTTTAGCGAAAATATATGTTTGAAAGTTTTGTGGCTTAAATTTTTCAAATACGATCAATTTTACTACGTTTTCAATTAATAATTTATTTTGTTTGTTTGTTTTTTCTTTCAATTTATGTTCACTCAGTTTTATTGCGGCTGATTGAAGTGCACCAACAATATTTTACACACAATATTTTTAAATCCAATTTTTTTGAAAACATTTTTTGTTACTTTTTTTTGTGTACTATAAAAACAACATGTGACAACTTTATGTATATTTACTATATGTAAGCCTCCAATTCAGAGTGTTTTATTCTTTATATTTTTTTCTTAATATTTTTTGTGTGTTTTTGCAACTCGGCAATAAATCTAAATTTTTGTGAAATTGTTTCATATGTTTATATTATATATATATATTTATATAGTTTTGTTTTAATTTTTGCATTTACCTTAAATAATTATAACTTTTGCCATTGAAATTGGTTTCATATTTATTTATTTTTTTTTTACACATATTTATAAAAAATTTGCTAGGTAATGTACTTTATGCGAAGACATTAAGATGTTATGTTTCTTTTATATTTGTATTTTAAATGTATTTAAAAATTAACCTACTCAATGCTAAGCTATAGATTGTATGTTTTTATTTTTATTTATTTTGTTTTTTTTTGTTTCATTTAATTAAACATTAATTCTTTGTGTTATTTCCATGAAAATACTTGCACATGATTTATGGGGTTGTTTTTCGTACGTTTTATTTATTTTTTTTTGCTGCTGCAGTAAAAAAATGTAATTTTGAAAATTACGACAATCATAATGAAAATTATACGTGAAGACATAAATTAAAGCCCAAAAATATATAGTTTAAAAACTTGTTGGGACTTTTGGGTTTTTTCAAATTTTTTTTTCGTTTTTTTTTCATGATTAAAAAACATAGGTATTAAAAATTAAATTTAAACTTATGCAAATAATCAACAACTAACCAAATTGCATCAATTATCAAAATTGAGGCTCGAGAAAAATAAAAAAATGTATAATATATATACTTAGGTATATAAAAAAAATGTCAGATGTAGAAGAAAAATGAAAACTGGTTGTTATATAACTTAGTGAAGAAATGTTTCTTTCGCATTGACGCAGCTATATTTTGTTTGTTTGTTTGTTTGTAGTACTCACGACACGGCTTAGATCTTGCGTCCACGTTTGCTCTCCAGCTGCGGCTTCTCGGGATGATGCTTGCGCACATGCACGCCGAGATTGCCCCGTTGTTTGGCCTTGTAGGTGCAGTAGGGGCATGGGTGGCACGGCTCCTTGCCGCCGCACTCGACACTCTCGTGACGGCGCAGCGTCGACTTCCATCGATATTTCTTGCCACAGTGTCGGCACACATAACGCGATTCGGTATCATCGCATGGACCCAGAGACGAGTCGCTCAACGACAGCTCATAAGTCATGCCGCTGGGATCGCCCCCAGTTTCGGATTCCTCCTTCATCGGTCGTGTGGTCAAAATGGTATAACTTTTGCTTGAATCGTGTACGCCCAGCTCTTCGGGTATGATGGTCTCGACACCATCATCATCATCCGGATGCAGCTGGATGTGATGATGATGCTGATGGTGTTCATGCTCATCCTCATCCTCATCCTGATCCTGGTCTTGATCTTGCTCCTGCAGGTGGTGGTGGTGCTGTTGCTGCTGAACGACAGTCGCTTGTACATGGTGCGTCTGCAACTGGGAGGCGTGTATGTGATGCGTTTGTGGCTGCTGTTCATGCTGCTGATGCACCTGCACCTGCACCTCTTGCGGCTCATGCTCAATGGTCGTTATGTGCGTCTCGCCGCCAGTTGTCTGCATATGCTCGGTGATCTCGGAGGGTGCAAAGCCAATGCCAATTTTAGTGCCATCCGGCAGCTCAATATCATCGATTTCCGCATATTTGACCAGGTCACTGATAATTGCCGCCGACGCATTCGGATTGTTTAGATCGATTTCGCTAATCTCGTACTTGGTGCCATCGGCGAGCTCATGATGCTGATGCGGTATCGCCTCATGCGTTTCGACAATCTGCAAATTACTGACAGACGGCGCAATAATCTTGCCACGCGAGTAGCGTATGCGTGAGCCAATACTGGACTTCTGTTCGCCAAGTACATTCCGCATTGCCACCAGGTTAATTGTCTGGCCCGTGTGTGCTGTAATAATGCTTTGTACTTGCTGGGCACCCTGATGCAGCTGCAGATGATGCGAGCTTTGTGGCACCTCCTCAATGTGCAACGTTTGCTGCGGCTGCTGTTGCTGTTGATGATGTTGATGTTGCTGTGGTTGATGTTGTTGTTGTTGTTGTTGTATTTGTTGTTGTTGTTGTTGATGCTGCTGCTGCTGCTGCTGTTGCGGCTCCTGAGCCACATGCTGTATTATGTGGTGTGGATGTATAATGGTGGTTGTGTTGGCGCTGCTGCCACTGCCGCTGCCGCTGCTGTTATGCGTCGTTAGGGTCGTTGAGGTTGGTATGATTTTCTTTATGTTAATGAGCTCTGCAACAATTCCAAAGTTGTTCTTTAATTATTAGTAAGGGATATAGATTTAATATATAAGATGTAATAATAAATCATAGATTTCATTTCATTTCAGTTTATCATGATTTTTTTGCTATTTAAGTAAACTGGTGCTAAACTCCAGAGTCCAGAAATATAGACAATATTTAGCATCTATTCTAATGACAACTATAATGAACCAAGTTAGAAGATGAATACTCAATAAATAAATTTTGTTTAAACAAAGTTTATCTAAATTTATCCTAGAGACCAAACCGGGACTCACCTAATATTTAAGTCGTTTTTGTATCTTATTTATGCTTATTACATAATACTATTAAATACGTGATTTTCCTGATTTTAATAATAGCAACTTTAATAACTTTAATATTAAGGTGCTAGCTAAATAATAATAACAATAATAATGTGAACTGTAAAAGGGATTAAACTCATTATCTTACGGAACCATTGCCAGAGCAGCACAGAGTATAATCTAATTTTTCTAAAATTTACTTACTATAAACATAAAAACTACACTTTAATGCCATCGCAATGCTTATCACATATTATTTATTATTAGAATTATTTAGTATTTTCGCTACATTTTTAATTCTTATCCCCCTTATTTTCTTCCTGAATAGCGTTATTCAAATAACGAGTAAAAACAATGATAGGCTTGAGCTTGTGGAATCTTTTTAGAATGAAATCTAACGGCTACATTTATTTAATAAGGCATAAAAGTATTTATTTGTTAAAATGTATGGCTTAAGCTTACCACATTCCGACGAGGGCAATTTGATGGGCGTGTTTGTTAGTGTCGTCAACGTGGGCTTCACATCCGTGCTGTGCGCCGCCGCATTGAGCAGTTCGGTTATCGTTTGGGTTGGTTGTCCAGCGGGTCCGGTGACGGTAACTGCCGCCGTTTGCTCCTCATCGACGCCGGTCAGCTTGGCGGCGGTGATGTTGCCCAGCTTCTTGACGTGCAGCACAAAGCCATCCTTGTTCTGTGTGATGACAATATCGTTGCTCTCGAGCAGACAATCGTCCAGTTCGAACTCATCGGCTGTGCCCTCCGTTTGTTCCGATTTGTCTTGTTTGCCGGCTGCAAAAATAAATTATGAATGGCGGGGACAGAGTGGGGGGCGGGGCGTGGCGACAAAAGATTTGCATTATTAGTTGTTGCTTGTGTTTGGCACAAATTTTACCGCTTCTTATGAGTATTGAACACAATCTTTCTCTCTCATTTCTTATTGTTGCTCAGCTCAAAAACGTGTCCTGTCTTGTTTTGTGTTTTGTGTTTCGACTTAAATATTTTAAGCTGCGATTCTCGATTTTGTTTTTTCTGTATATTTACAAGTTGGTAAAAACAAGCAAACAAAAGAACGCTGCTTAAATTAATGATTATTACATATACATATATTGATAAATTTATATATATAAACATTGTGTGCTGCTGTTTGTTTAATATGTAAAATTAAAATTAAACACCAAAGCCAAAATAACATGTAAAAAAAAGAGAGAACGGAACATAACAAAAAAACAGAAACTTTATATTATTTTAAGAATAAAAACCTTGCCCCTAATTAAGTAATACGAAATGCGACTTATGCACTAAATAATTCAATAATGACACATTTCAATTTTGTTACAAAAGGCAGTTTTTATTAACAATTTATTGTAAACTATTTTTTTTTTTTATAATTAAATGGCTTTCGAAATTTGCTTACTAATTTTGGATATACACATCGGCTGTGAATTTGATTGAGACTTCGACTTACCTGCTGCAAAACAAACACACACACACACACACGCACACACAAATACAAATAGTAAATAACTGAGATCAAATCACAAACAAACACTAAGTGCTGCTCTTAGACCAACTTGCCACGAGCCTTGGCCTCGAAAAGCCCTCGTGCCGCAGGCAGGCCAAGATTGCCGCTACCGACTGATTGATTCGGATGCTGTGTCTTCATGTGCATGTTGAGGCTGTGCTTATAGCGTGCCACATAGTGGCAGTGCTGGCATTTCTCCGTGGGTAAACGACCGCATTCGAAGCGCAGGTGGCGCCACAGATTCTTCTTATACGTATAGGCCTTGTCACAGCGTGGACAGATATGCTGCGCATTAAACAGAATTTGGGTATCCACAGCCTGCTGCAATGTTGTGGCAATCTTGTTCAGTGACGTAACCGATTTTACAGCCAGTGTCCAAGTGTTCTCTACAACAGGACAACAGAGAAAAGTAATAGGTTAAAAAGTGCGTTCAAATCTTTGAAAACCAAAAAAAATATATGTCAACTAAAAACAAAAAACATAAAAATTAATAAAAACAGAGGGATGAACTTGATGATGTATATGAAACCGTAGCTAAAGTGAGGCAAAAGGAATGAATAATCTATATAGAGTATATGCATATGTATATGATATATATATATATATATATATATATATATGTGTAACTACCGGACAACCAGTTGGCAGGCAGTAGTAGGCAGAGGCGATAGAGTAGAGCAATTTTGGGCAGGCCATTACTGAAATTCTTCCAAAGAGACATACATACATATAACAAAATATAATAAATAAGTAAATTATAATACTCAGAGAAGCTATATGTTAAATATCTTAAGTTACAATTTCAAATAACTAAAATCAAATTATTTTAAAACTAAACTCAACTAAGACGTACAACGTACAACGTACAACGGATAACGGATATATTTATAAGCCTTACCAACTCTTTCAAACACTCTCACATCGCCTATAAGATTTGCAGTTGCATTGCAATAGCGAATTCTTAAAGTCGCCGTGAATATATCGAATATATCGAATATTTAAATTCCTTTAAAGCATCGCGTAGCTGCAGGTAGTACCGTCTACTATGCACATAACGGTAGCAATTGCAGAGATGAGTCCACAATTGACCTGACTCAGACTAAAAAATTAAATTACAAGAAATGTACAATTATATAAATTATATAAGCACACAAAAACGCCCACTTTAAAGTACAGCCAAGGCCTTTTATTATCTGAAATAATAGAAGGAAAAATAATTGATATTAGTTTCATCGTGTTTTTGTTCTGTTTTCTTTTTATTTTTTTATATAATTTCCCCAACCAAGCCCAATAAAAAGATAGCAGATTTCGTTTCTTTTTTGGGGTTTAAACATTTCAATATCAATCTTTATTACGTTTTGTTTTTGTTTGTTACCACTTTGCATCAATTTCAAACATGTTGTGTATGTAAACAATGTAGATAATGCCTTTTCCTTGTTGTTGGTTGTTGTATTTTTCGTTTTTGCTCAAATTGTCTTAAAAAAAACAGAATCTCAAATGTTTTTACATATTCTTTTGAGTTTATATGCTCTCATGACAACATTATAATTATTATTATTTTTAATGCTACTTTGTTATATTTATTACAATTATTAACAATTGTTCTTGGTTGTTGTTCTTTTCTTTTTCTTTTTTTTAAGGTACTAACAATATCAGCTTCGTCAATGTAAGTTTGCTTTTTATATAAATTTGTTTCATAATTTTTGTTTCGCCTTTTCCGTGGATGTCGTTAACAATAAATATATGTATATGTATATATAGATATATTTATATAAACACTTTTAATTTGTTTTACTTTGTTCTTGTTTAATATTACGCTACAAAAAATAAACAACATTCGTTTGGTTACAATTACATTTCTTTTTGCTTCTTCTTATTCTGCTTTTTGTTGTTGTTGTTGTTTTTCTGTTAATTATTGTTTTACATGTCTGCTCTTTTGGTTTGACTATATATTTTTCTTTATATATATAATAATATATATGTGTATATATATTTTGTATGGCAATTTTGTTCCAAATATACTTTTACTAAAACTTGTTCTGGGTTTGTTCATTTTATTTTTTCTTTTCATTTATATATTTTTTTATGTATATGTCATTGTATATATGTATGTATATATGTATGTGTTGTTGTATATATATTTTTGGTTGGTTTCTTTGGAGTATATTTTGTTCATTATTTTTTAACTTATGCCTTATGCTAACATTTTTATTCATTTTTTATATTTTTGTTATTAAACTATCATATAAATATTAATTAACAATAACACGTTAAAACTTATTTGTTAAATTAATGAACAAAAATCAAAGAGAATTTGTTAATCAGTAGATGTGTGTGGGGTGTTTTATATTAAAAACGATGCAACAAAAATTAAAATAAAACAAATAATAAAAAAAAAACGGAAAACATTTAATGTTTTTCGTATTTAATTCTGGCTTTTAAAAATTAGTCTAAGCTTTAACAGCGCAACAAACAAAAAAAATTAATAATAATAATTTAGCTAATTCAATGAACGTGCAACAAAAAACCTTAGTTGATTAGTTTAACAAATTATTTTAGTATGAGCTACATAAATATTTATATATAATATTTATACAAATTTTTTGCTAATTTTATTAGCCAAACAATTTTGACAATTTGCCTTCTGCGCTTAGAATTTATTTAATTTGTATTTTGATTATTTATTTACTTTTTTTTTGTTTGGTACTTTGCAATTGACACGAATTTGGCACACAAGACAAATTGTAAAAACAAACTTCAATGGACTAATTTGAATAAAGCAAATTGACAACCAAATTGACGGAAATCAATTGTTAAAAAGATATGAAAATTTGCGTTGGTATTGTTTAGTATATTTTTTAGTTTTTTCTTTTCTCTAAATATATCTTGTCTAGATTCAATTCGAGTTTTTCAATTTTGTATACTGTTGCCGTTTAACTGCTGGGCTAACGTTGGCTTTGAAAAACTTATTTCGCTTCCCTCTCCAAGATTTTTGACCGTCAGCCCAGCTTAATATATTTTATTCTTTATTACACTGTCGTTTGTTATGAAATATTTGACTACAACAATAAAATAAAATATTAACATTCAACAAACAAATTTAATAAAATAAAAAAAAACATAAGCAATCAAAAGGAAACAAGTAATGTATGTGATTCGACCTAACTAGCATACATATACACATATATACATATATATATCTATATATATATACATATGTAAGTGTTTTTAGTTGCACTTTAACTGCCTGCCTTAGTATTTTGTTTTTAAATATATCCAATTACCATGTATGCATATATATATATATATATATATATATATATATATATATTTATTTATATAAGTTTATTAATATGTATAATTTCAATAATTTATTACATATAAATCGTTTTAATGGCACTCTTAGCGTTTTTATTATTATTATTCTTTTTAACTAGGTTCGGTATATGTTACTATTACACTTGTTATTCACCTTCTTCTTCTTCTTATTGCACTTGTTAAATACAATTTAGTATGCAACTGTGGAGCTATTAACTATTTTTTTTTTCGTTATCTTTTTTGTCTTGTATTATTTTGTTATTACATTGCACTAAAAATCAACAAAACAAAAACACCAATAACAACTAAAGAGCTCTGTGGGATGGGAACGTAATTGTTGCTGTTGTTGTACAACAAACACAATATATATATACATATGTAAACATACATATATATATATATATATAGATATATTCCTATGCTTGAATCTATGTATGTTTAATCCCCCACGCTTTCTCTATCTCGCTCTGGGCAGCATTGAATTGTAATTTCATTTGGTTACTTCTGAGTGTTGTTTTTTTATTATAAATACATATTTATTTTTTATTTTAAATTATATATTTTCGCTTAGTTTTTCAGTTACATAATGGCACACACTTTCTGCAAACTTCAAATCCAATGCTGCCACAAACAAACACACACACACACATTCACACTACCTTAAAAACAGTTACAAAAAATCAATTTTTGTAATAACATTTTGTAAAATTTTTGCAAGAACAGACAACAAAATTGCTAACATAGCATTTTAATTATTTTTGTTTTCACAGTGTGTGTTTTCTTCAATGTTACGTGTGTATTTAGATGTGTATTTAGATAAGTTTTTGTTCTGTGAACCAACAAATCGTTTGGCCTCTTTGCATTTTTATATCAGTATAACTAACTTAAAGAATCTCTCACGTTTGTTTCAATAGCTGCAAATCTGGTTGCACTTGTCTATAACGACTTGTATACCCTTGCAGAGGGAGTATTATGACTTTTGATATAATGCTAGGCAGGTCCCACCCCCAATACACAACTGGAAACTTGGGTCCTATTAAAACCGAATATGGGTCGTTCGTTTCTGTAGCTGCCATGGAAGTGAAATATTTTGGAAATAATTTAAATAAAATCTGCAAGGATATACATATATGTTCCACTTCGGCTGGCCGAAAAATTCACTGTTTATATATATATCCTGTTTCTCTGTTCAGTTTTCTTCCACTTTGTTTTATAACAAACACTCACATTTCGACATACACAATACACCTGTGCATATGTTTGTATGTTAAGTTAGTTTCCAACATATAACATTTATGTATATATATATATATATCAATATATAACGATAATTTGTATATAACATAACATACACATATATATATATATATATATATATGGTTCGTATTCTGTAATTGGTTTAGTTCTATGTAGTTCAGTTTAGTTGTTGTTGTTGTTGGCTTTTAGCTTCTTTGAAATTTGCAATTATGTAATTATAATTATATTATGTTTTATAATCTTGTTGTTGTTTCTATGTATTAGAAATATATAGATATATATTTGGCAACAAATAAACACAGTACGTTTTGTTATATGTATTTTTGTTTTCAGTGTTTCTGTTATATAATGCATTCTGCTTTTTTTTTTTGCTTTTCTCTACATATTACTAAATTATTATTATTTACACTTTGTTTTGTTGTTGTTGTTAATTTCACTAAGTTGCTCGTTTTTTTTTTGTTTTTGCTTTTGCTTTTGCACTTTCGACTAATATTACGTAGTTTTGGTTAGTTTGACTAAAATGTTGTTGCTCTTAGCTTCCTTGCGTCTCTCTCTTCTATATATCGTGTATGTGCTTTGTTACGGCCTCTCAAGTACAAATTTTTACTAGCTCTTCTTTTTTTGTTCGTAATTTTTACGTTTTTTTTTGTTTTGTTTTTCTTTTCTTTTTATTTTGTAATTGTACTAAAATTCTAAAAAATGTTGCACTGACTGCAACTATACATATGTATATATGTATGTATATATATATATATATATATAGATATATATATATATATAGATATATATATATATATATATTCCTGTCTAGTTTGTTAAATATTTTATAATAGCTACGCTTGATTTTGTTTCTTTCTTTGTTTATGTTTATTAATTCTGGTTTTAATGCTCAGTTGTCAACAATAATTCTCAACTTGTTCTTGTTATTTTATCGTAATGTGTATTGCATATACTAGATATATATATCGTATGTATATGGGCTTGTTTTTGTTTTTCTTTTTGTTTTTGTTTTTTCTTTATAAATGATGTGGCATCCAATAAATTCGTTTTGTTGTTGTTATTTGTAATTGTTCTTGGTTTAGCTACTTGTTCTCTCTATATGGTATATGAATGTATATATATATATATATATATATATATATATATATAATTGCTTTCTTCAACTAACTGTTTTGTTTGTTCTTTTTTTTGTTGTTCTTATGTGTGTGTGAGTGTGGATTTCTTTTTTTTGTTTTAGTTTTTTTGGTAGTTACAATTTTTTACTTTTATATGTATGGTATATGTAAGTATTTTGAATTTTTGTTTGTTTTGGTTTCGCTCAACAAAATGTTGCACTTTGCCTATGCGGATAACGATTATTCTATTTGATTTTAAAGAAAACATTATCTCATAAGTAATATTTGACACAGACACCGGACTCAAGGTGCCGTTTTAGGTGGGAGCTTTGTGAAAATGCTTTGCCGCACATCAGACAGCGAAATTTTTTCTGTCCACCACATTCATATCTACGTAGACGAAAAGAGTTTCATATATGGAGAAAAAAAAAGAAGGTTATTAGATCAACTAAACAGACAGACGAGGACCAGACTATAATATTCATATCGATATCGATATTGTTAGCTAACAAAATAAGGTGCCTCAACTCACCTGATATGTCGTTGCAATGAGCTGGCATCCTTATAGCTCTTCAGGCAATTGAATCTGGGGCACTGATAGCGTCCATCCGGATTTATAAATTTGAATAAATCCGAAAACTTAAGCTCATACCAATAATCACGGATCAGTGAGTGCGCCGCCGAACTGGTTGGCGGTGGTGTTTGGCTGGAGTTGGAGGCGTAGCTGTTGGGCGCTACAATAACAAAATATAGTTAAGTCAAAAAGAGATGCAAGGATTGAAAAAAAAAAAAATACAAAAACTTTTTTAATCAGTTACGAGAGAGTTGAGTTTCTTAAGCCTAAGCAACTAGACTGAAGACTTTGTTGATTTGTTATGGCAAAGCTGTCAATTGCATTTTGAATATATTAAAGATAATATATTGAATAACGAGCTCCGATATTTTGTTTATATTTATAAAAAAAAGTAACAAGATTCTCTTCTTTTTTTTTGGTTTTTTTGCAGTAATTAGAATTTTAGTTAAATTTTTGTATTTGTAGTAAAGTGTTTTTAGGAATAAAGAAATCAAAAGAATATGTCTATATTTATATATATATATATTAATAATTATAAGAATAATAAAAATGTGATATTTACAGTTAGTGTGTGGTATGCAACAGTTTTTGTGTTCATTTTGCATGTTGGTTGGTTGGTTGGTTGGTTGGTTGATTGACTGATTGATTGATTGATTGATTGGTGGTTGATTGTTGGTGTTTTTGTTGATGAAGCGAGAGGCTGATTCTGAGCTGATGCAGCGAGCAGTGGCAGTGGATGGTGATGATAAGATACGGCTTGCTTATAATTACATACATACATTCATATATACACAGATACACAAGATGTATGTATATATATATAATATAGAGGAGGCTTTGGCGATATACTTGCGATACTGTAAATGAGGCGCTGTGTGAATGATGATGCATATTTTGTGATTATATTTTAATGGCTGCTGCAATGAAACATTTTTAGTAGAAGGCAAATGCAAATGCAACCCGCAAGAGTAATAATAACTAAAAACCAACTAAAGGGTGGTAAACGTATATATAGAAAATAGTAAATAACAATTTCCTTTTCTTACAATTTTATTAAGTTACATACAAAAATAGCGGTATATATTTATATATGTATATGTATATAGGTTTATATATATATTTATAAAAATACTTAATTATGCTGCTCTTTGACAATTTGTATAAAAATAGTTTTTTTTTCTTTTCGTTTTGCATAAAATTTATATGAAAATACAAATGTAGTTGTAATGTTGGTGTAGTATTTGTGTGTAAATATAATTGGACATTTTGAGTAAATAATGTGTGGAATGAATTTTTTTGTCTGTCACAGTATAGATTTCATGTTAGTGTGTGATATGAATAAAAATTAAATTCAGAATGCAAGAAATGGGAACATAGCAAACGTAGTATTCTATTAGACTTCCGATACGTTGAGTTTGAATTGTTTGAATTAGAATCATTTCAGTAATTAGAATAGCATTCGTAAATTGTTAATATATAATTTGAAGCAATCAATTTACAACATCCGAAACACATTCAAATCACTCAAAGGAATCAATTGTTGCAGCTTAAGTTGCCATTTTTATCGAACGTAGAACATTTAGCAATATTTGTTTTTTGACAACAAAAAAAAGTGTGTATTTCTGTGTGTTAAGAGACCTCCTTCTTAAGTGCGCTCAATATCAACTTGAAACTGTATACTTTATAAACTTGAACTAAGCATTTTTAATAACTGTTTAAGCCAAGGACACAACTGATTCTGTTTTCAACTGATCAAAAGACATATCACATAAGTTTTAGATGGAATCTAAAAACATTATATCATAATTTTCTTGGCCAGTCTTAACATGACCCAAGCTGATCTCTCAGCTTTTTTCTAGCTGGGCAATTGACTTATTTTTTGCTTTGGCTGATTCTGTTGTAAATATATATTTTAACTATTTGCTGTATGTATTTGATGTATTTTTTATTTTTTTTTCTTTATTTAATTGTACTGTAGGTTGCATTCATTTGTATTTGCTGAGATCGCTTTTTTGGTTTGTTTAGTTGTATGAATATCATATCATATTTTAAAATATATTTATCTTCATAAAAGAACTTCTAAGCTAGCAAGGAACTTACATTTTACAGCTCGCAAACTAAGCTACGTACGATGTTTAGATTTTAGATTTTAGTTTTTTGTTTTCTGTTTTTTGTTTTTTTTTTTTATTAATTTTTAGTATATTACTTTTTTTGTTTGAATTTGTGGCGTTGCCGTTTCTTAACTAAACTATGCATATCAAACATTTGTTTTCACTTGATTATCTTCTTCACGTTATTTCTTAGGAATGCGACGTTACGAAATTGCCTCTTAAGTGCAACCCCCTGGTAAAACCTGATACTACTCTCAGTAGTCTAGTAAAATATTTATAACTTGTTTGTTTGTTTTTGTTTTCGTTTTTGCTTTAAATGCTTTTGACTTAGATGTGGTTACATTTCTTTTTGGACTTTTGGCTTAAAGTGCTATAATATACGTATATATTTTATAAATAATTTAAATTTAACTTAGGCGCAAACTTTTAAGCTTTGGATAGAAATATATGGTTTTTATATATCTTTTTTAACTTAGGACTAATAAATGTGTAAATTTAAGAATGTTTTGGCTGCTGTTTTTTTTTTGGGGGATTGCAACGCACAAAACGTAGCACAAAAAAAGTTGGTTGCACGTAGAAACCAATTCAAATGAGGGGCCCCAAAAGTCTCAACACTTTTTGGACACTTTGCCGCATCAAATCTACATAAATTAAACAAATTTATGCAAAAGTACATTTTGCATGCAAATCGCATACACGTGGCCCACAAAGTGAAAGTTTAAGTATGCAAAAAACGTAAATAAACAAAAAAAAAAGAAAAATAAAAATAAATAAATAAAAGAAAAATGAAATGTCATGGAGCGTGTGCTTCTCAAACATTTCTTTAGTAGAAACATTTTGTGCGTTGCCGTGCCCAGTTCTTATAAAATTATAGTTGACAACTTATCAAAATCGAATTATCGAAGATTACGTTTGTTGGAATATCCTTGCAGTGGAGTGGATTAAGTTCAATTTGGCCAAGAACAACACTGGCAAATTCAATGAAGTTTCTTAGTGGACGTAGACAAGTCAAAACGGATTAAACGCGACAATATTATCATAAAACTAACAAGATGTTCAATTTCGAATAATGAATATGAATTACGATGAAAACTGATCAAATCGGAACACTATTTACTAATACCTAATGGAGAGACCGAATAAAAATATCATTCTAGTCAAAAAATGAAGTTCAAATTTGGACCAACGTCTCCATCAAGCTATCTGCAAGGGTATTTAAGTCCTCGACACGCCGAGGTGAGCTAATTTTTTTTTTCTTGTTTTATGCTGTTTCCCATTTGGTTTGTATGCTGGCTGCCTGCATTTGAAATGCCAGCGGCAGGAAATCCTTTTTCATCTTGGCAAAATGAGTTTTAATATGCTTGGTTAGATTATCGCTGCGCTTGGCCGCATAATTGCAGCTGGGGCATTGAAATATCGGACGCTCTGTGGTAAAGCGGCACTCAAAGCGGCGATGGCGACTCAAGCTTTTGCGTGTCTTGTAGGATTTGCCGCACTGATCGCATGCGTGTTGATACCAGGTGAGTACGAAATCTATAAGTAATTTGTTGGTTCCAACACACACACGTTGGGTAAAAGAGAGAGAGAGAGAGAGAGAAAAAGAGAACAGCACACAACAACACAAAAGAGTGAATGAAGCAGTGCGCGAGTGTGTGTGTGTGTGTGTGTAGATGTTGTTGATGAATTGTTTGCATTTTTCTTATGTATTAAATATGATATGATGTATTTATTTTTTTTGCAATTTTTTTAATTTTATGTCTATGATTTTTTGAATAATTTTTTAAGACTGATATATTTTTTTCTTTTTGTTTTTTCTTTTTTTTGAGCAAGTCAAACTACATTAAAATAAACATAAAACTTAAGCGGTACAAAAAATATAAATTTATATATATATACATACACATAGGCATTCCAAGTGAAAATTAAGACACATAAAGCTTAAAAGTATTTGACGGGTAAAACAAATAAAACAAAAAATAATTAAAATATTGCTTATAAGTACAACGTCAGGCACGCCCACAATTATATGTAAAAATAGTATATAGATGTAATAAAAAAAAAACCCACATAGAGAGTATATAAACACGGCGCTAATTCTGCAAATCAAATTTGTCTCGATGCGAATTTCAGACAAACTTCAATTGCAGAACGCGGCCGGTTTTATAAAGAGGCTGTGTAAGAAAAACATCGAGTGTTAAATAATTTATTACTTTGTTTTTTTTTTTAAGAAAGACACAAATACAATATATGCATATATAGAAATATCAATAAATTTTAATAATTTTAAGAGTAAGTTTGTTTTGTGAGTAGCGCAAGGACAAGACACAAAAGCACGAGACGATGCACTCACACACACACACACACACACACACATAAACCAAGTGACGATTCATATAGCATACGACAAGGCGCTATATATGTATAATATATATTTGTATATATAATATATATTATATATACAAAGATCGGAGTTTGACTGTGTGTTTGTGTGTGTGTAGTTTTTCTTGATATGTGCGGCTAAAAGAAGAGGAACCCATGTATATATTTATATATAGTACATATATAGAGAGATTCAAGAAATAGACGCAAACAGAATAGATTATATAAGTATATGCATAATAGTAGTTTGTAAGTGACAGTTTTGGTATTGATGTGTTGTACTGTGTTTTTGTACTGGGACGAGTAGAGTATACGCATACGGTTACTGATTGATTGATACTGATAGTTGGGGAATACTGGTTATAGATATTTCCTAGAACTGCAGCCAGTACCGAGTAGTAGGTAGTAGTAGGTAGAGTAGAAGAGTTTATCTAAAAGAAATTTAGTAATAAAAATAGGTTAGTTAAATTCTCTGTACAACAAATGCTTTTCATTTTTTTGTATTTTTTTTTTTTGCAGCAAGCGAAACGAAGCACGCAACAAAAAGCAAACCAAAACAAAAAGTAATGTTGGAAAAATGTGGAAAATTGGATGTGTTTGTGGTTTACATGTAAAGCCAGCTAAAAGATTAAACAGTTAATTAAAAACGTATGCACAAAAATCAATTTGTCCTTTTTTTGTTTTTGTTTTTATTCAATTAATAATATAAATTTGTTTGTTTTTTTTTTTAATTCTGATAAACATATATATATATATAGAAATATATATGTATATTTAAATTATATTAAATATTTCACATATAAGTAGAAAATAAGTATACATTTTGGTGGCATATCATTTGGAATAAGTGCTTAAATAAAAACGTCTTAGCAATTCTTTTTTAGTTATTCTTCTCTTTTCTTTTCGTTTTTTTTTTTTTTTTTTTTGGAATCAGTGAGTATTTCTCGTTCTTGTCTTTGAGTATTTGTTTGTCCTTCCTTGCTTTGGGTTGCATAGCACATTAAAACCAATTTACTCGTTTAGTACGTGTGGTAAAATGATTTAATTAAAATGGCATCACTTATCGAAATTCTTACAATTCTAACAAAAATTATTGATATTTTTTTGTGTTTTTTTGGAATGACTTAAACTAAACAAATTCGTGACGGTTTTGAGTTGACATTTAGTTCTTTTTTAGGATGGGAAGTACCGCAAAGTAACATTGTAATACAGTTTATTTTTTTTAGTTCTTAGTTTTGTTTAAGACACGTTTCGCTGACTAAAGAGAGCACGCAAAAAAAAATAGAAAACATAAAAATAAGTTACATAAAATTATAAATTATTAGCGCTGGAATGTCTATAGCTGAGATTCATACATGGAATTATCATTTCTTATTTTCTTTCATTTTTTTTTTTTTTAACATAAAAAGCAAATCATTTATGCTGAGACAAATTAAAATTATTAAACTAAAATTGAGTTTCAAGCATTTTTCATAATAATAATAAATATAAATAGCATTTTCTTGTTCTCTTTCGTGTTCTGTTAATCTCTAATTGAAATATACTTTGGTTTACTTTATGCTTAATGGATAAAGTACAACATTAGTTATTGTTGTACGCAAATGGCATAGTGTTCATCAAGCGCTCCTTGAGCAATGAATTCGATATGATCTGCAGGCCGAGCTTCATGTTCCACTCCTCGTCCAGCAGATGATGCGGCTGCGCCTTGCCCGGTGACACCGGCTCCGCTTTGATGCCCAGCTCAGCGGCAGCTGCTGCCATATCAGCTCCACTACCGACGACTTTTGCATCACTGCCATTATTGTTGCCAGCAGCGGCCAAGGCAGCAGCGGCCGCTGCTGCAGCAGCTGCTTGCTCCTCAACAACCGCAGCGGCTGCTGATATGGCTGTAATGGCACCCGTCAACCCATACGTCGGTATGGGCATCATGTGGGGCGGCAAGGGGGATGTGCCGCGCGAACCGTTCACATTCTCATCTCGCTCATAGTGTTCCTTGCGCAACGACAGATTCTCGGGTATGGGACTCTCGCAACAGTTGTGCGAACCAGCGCTGCCCACGCTGGCGCTATCGCTGTGTACAACTCCGCCACCATTAGCACCACCAACACCACCGACGCCACCACCGCCGCCGCTACCGACAGCGCCGATCAGACTGCTCGGTTTGAGTTCGAGACTGTTGTTGCGCGGAGTGCTGGTCCTGGAGCCGCTGCCAGTCGTCTGTTGTGCAATGGCCGGCGGTATGCCATGCTTGGACACCAGGTGCCGCACCATGTGGTATTTGCGACGGAAACGCGAGCTGCAGAACTCACAATTGAAGCGCGGCGGTATGCCGATGCACTCGTCCCGCATGTGACGCTGCAGATGACGCTTGCGCAGATAGCTCTTGCCGCAGACGGCGCACGGGAATCGTTCGTGAGGATCGCCACCAACGCTGCGTTCACCCTCCATATCGCTGCCGAAGTAGCTCTGCCCAAAGTCATACTTGAAGTCTACACGTTGATTGATTGTTGATTAATTGGTTGTTTGATTGGTGGATTGATTGATTGATTGATTGTTGTGTTGTGTTGTGTTGTGTGCGTTGCAGTTTAAGGTGTTTGAATTATTATCATGATGTAGGTTTAATATGTGATGCATTTTCGGATTTGAGTTTGTTGTTTTCGAATTTTTGTTTTGTGTGATTTTTTGTTTTGGGGGGGTTTTATGAAATGAAAATGAAAAGAAAAATAAAAAATATTGTGTGAAAAATCATAAGACGCAAATCCCTTAAGCGGTAGATACTTTTTTTTTGCTGTTGCGGGTTTGTCCGAAGTTTTTTTTTAAACGTATGTAACTTAAACTAAACTTAAATTGTTTTCCGTTTTTTCTTTCTTTTTTATGTTGATGAAAGTTGAAGAGAACTAAGGACTAAAACTAAAATACAAGGTGACAAAGACAAGGAAAATTCTAATTAAACAAATTTGTTAACTACTTTGATTATGAGCTACACAAATTTTAAACAAATACAATTTAAAAATTACTTGACAAATTTTACAAAATTATTTTATTTCAAACTTATTATTTTGAACTAATAACAAAAGGAATACTTCAAATAAAATCAATTTAAAAAAAAAATGAGAAAACTAACTAATTTGTTTAAATAAATAGTATTGTTCAAAAAAAAAATTTAATGTTTACCAATACAAATTTTTTAGGGTATTTTTTTCATTTGATTGATTTATCCACAAATTTGTTGCAAATTCGCGCTCTGTAAATTCTGCAGTATTATGTATTAAAAATAGAATAAATATATATTTAAAGGTATGTTTATAAAAATTAACAAAAAACCAAGTTTCATTTCAATAAATAGTTGTACACATATATTTAACTTTCTTTTAGATTTTAGCTTTGCTAGCGTATTAAGTTTAACAACATTAAATGGAATTCGTTTTTTCCTTTTTTATATATATAAATATATACAATTTGACATGGGTGCAACTTGGGTGGAGGGGTTAGGAGTTTGCTTGGACACACAAGAGAATCAAGTCGACGCTTTGAGCTCTCTATGATTTTTTGAGCTGATGTATGCCATGTTTCTGCCGCAGGTGCAACTTTAGATCGTAGCGCCAACTGCAATTGAAATTACAAAATTCACAGTGGAATTGTACGCTTGCCGGTTTCTTGGAGCTACTCGCAACAGCCACACCACTGCTGACTCTAATCAAATGGTTGTTGCTGTTGCTGCTGCTGCTGTTGTTGTTGTTGTTGCTGCTGCGCATAGGTTTTGTGGTTGTTGTTGTTGCTGCTGCTGCTGCTGTTGGCAGCAAGATGGTCGAGTTTAATAACGATGCCAATTGAAATGAGGCTGCTGCAGCTGTGGACATTTGACAGCCACTGCAATTGCTGGCATTGCAGTGCAGCTTGTTGTTGTGTGCAAGTGTTGCAAGTGTGTTTACTTCACTACTGTTGTTGTTATTGTTGTTGTTCTGGCCACATTTGTACATTCTTCGTATTGTTACCTCCGGCTCATAAATTTCACGCATTTCAGTCACACTTGTTGCTGCTGCTGTTGTTGTTGTTGTTGTTGTTGCAGCTGCTGCTGCCGACTGACAATTGTTGTTGTTGCTGCTGTTAGTGCTGCTATTGCTGCTGTCGGCGGCTGCAATTGCTGCTACTGCTGCTACTGGCGTCTTGGTTGTTCTTGCCTTGCTAGCGGCAGCCGCTGCAACAGCCGTGGCCAAATTACAGTACAGCGTCCTTAAATCTGTAAAAAGTTTTGGATTGGGTGGTATTTTTGGACTCAAAAATTTTTCTTCTTGCGCTTTGTTGTTTTTTTTGGTTTTGTTGTTGGGGAGCATAATGTGTGTGTTTGTGTGTGTTTTGGGTGTGTAGTAAGTATGTCGAGTGTGTTGAGTTGAGATATTTATATAATTTACATCTACTTAAGTGTTTAATGATTAATTAGGCGCAACTCTCACACATTAAATTTAGAGTTAATCATTGTACTAAAAACTATTTATATAGGAGCAGAAATTAAATTAAAATTAATTAATTTAAACAAATGCACACCGCGCCACGACCGCCTCAATTTAAAATTACACACAAAATTCTTGTTTTCTTGTTGCCTTTCTTTTTTTTCCTTTTTTTTTGTTGGTAAATTCACACATACAAATTAATGGAAAATAAACTTAATTTAATTACACAAACTTTCGCACCAAAATTTTACATAAATTTGTAGGCGTGTAAATTAAATGTTATTTACCAGTTGAAAAAAAAAAATTAAATAAGAAATTTTTATTTTTGGGGGAAATTTTGTATTTGTGTGTATGTGTGTTGGCGTATGTGTGTGTATGAAGCATGCAATTGAAAAATTGAAAAACGCATTTTGTGGCTTCTGTATATAAAAAATTGCATTTATTTTTTTTTTTTTAATATATCATATATTTTTTAGTTTTTTAGTTACTTAATCCTTTCTGGTTTTTTGTTTTTATATTATACATTATTTTAATAAAAAATATTTTTACTTCAACATGAATTTTGATTTTCGTTGCTGGAAATAAAAGTTTTGCTTAATAAAAGAAAACGCTGCAAAAACATTGAAAAATACTTTCAGAGCAAATGCAAGAAATATGTTTGAACAGTCAAAAAAGGGATCAAACTTTTTTTTTTTTTTTGGTTTTGGTTAATTGGATTAGTAAAGTTTCTCAGCTGGTTTTCTTTTCAAGAGTGACGTCGTCATTGTCTTTGTACATCAATCCCAAAGCCGATTCTTGCCACAATCCTCTCCTCAACTCACAACATCGACCACCCCACCCCCCACCAACCCCCCTTCCCGATCGTGATCAACAGTTAAGCGTCGTCGCATCGCTGCCCGATTTATTGGCCTTGGCAACGGCGGCTGCTGCTGCCAGTACATGCAATTGTTGCTGTTGATGAAGTTGCTGCTGCAACTGCTGCAATGCCTGCTGATGTAACTGTTGCTGATAGTAACTACTACTACCAGCCACCGCTGCTGCCGATGAACAGGACTCATTTATCATTTGATGTTGTTGCTCATCTGCTGGTGCCCCAGCCTCATTAACATTATCCTCATCATCATCATCATCGTCGACAACAAAAGTCGGTTGCTGTTGCTGCTGCTGCTGCTGCTGCTGTTGTTGCGATTCATCTGCGACAAAATCATCGAGGCCATCATCCAACATATCCAGATCAACAATATCATCACTTGACGCCGCCGCCGTGGCCAAAGACGCCGCCAGCGTCGGCCGCGCTGCTTTGGCCGCAGCTGCGCGCTGCTGTTGCCGCTTGAAGAGCGAACGCATTGCAATTTCCGGATGCTTTTTGCGGACATGCTGGCGCAAATGATCGGCACGCTTGGTGCGATGACCACACACCGAACACACCATCGACTTGCCCTTGCCGCACTCCTGCCGCAAATGGCGACGCAGCGTGCCGTGACGGCGATAGGTGCGATAACATTGCGGACAAGTGAAACTCTCCTCACCTGCAACACTCCCACCAAGACCACCACCACCACCAGCACCACCACAGACAGCAGCAGCCGCTGTTGCAGTGATGCCTGTGGTGCCGCCGCCGCCAAGCATTGACTGAAAATGATCAAAATGCGGCGTCTGAAAATTATGCAAGTTTGCTGATGTTGATGTTGTTGATGGCGTTGTGGTTGCTGTTGCTGCTGCTACTGCTGCAGTTCCTTGATAATCTAAATGCATATCGCAGCTGTCGTCCTGTTTGTAACTGCTATTGCTGCTGTCTTGTTGATGTTGTTGTTGATGTTGTTGTTGTAGTTGTTGTTGTTGAAAGCCTGAAATTTGTTTTTGTTTTGTTTGTTTTTGATTTCCATTTCTCATAATTTTTGAAGAAAAAAAGAATCTAATTTCATAGGTTATTCTCTGCGCTCAGGGTACGTTAATAATTATTTTTATTTGGTTTTGGCATGCTTTTATTTTTGTTTATTTGCTTTTTTCATTTTCTTTTTGTTTATTTTTAGTGTAAACGTTCCTCATTTTCAAGGCACAAAACAAGCATTGATTAGTTGTTATCAAAATGCCATTTAAAATTAAAAATTTTTTTGTTAAGCAGCATTATTATATTTTTAGAAAAGTTTTGTTGAGTGTTTTTAATTGATATTTTATTTTTTCTAATTAATAAATTAATTTTTGTTGGTTTTGGTTTTTGGTTTTACGCGTATTTGTCAAACAAAAACAAATTTCAAACAGGCAAAATTAATTGGAAAATGCACTGTGCAGCGCGCACACAGGTTAATTAAAATAAATATAAAAAAAAAAACAGTAAATAGAAGAACAGAGTGAAAGATAGGAGAGTAGAGCAGAGTAGAAGTAAAGAGAGACGATCAAGAGGCGTCGCCAAGTCTCTCTCTTAAGTGGAGTAGTTGAAGACAGCGGTGTAACTTCAAATACGCGACAGAGGAGCTTTTTATTTAGTAGAAGTTTATATTTTTGTTTATGAAATAGAATGAGCATGAAAAATGTGTGAATGTGTGGTGAGTGCACGAGACGAGCTTTTTGTTTTTTTTTTTGCAGGCACAGGTAACAAAGCAATAGAAGGAGGACACACACACACACGCAGGCACGAGCAAAATATATATTAATATATATTTTATTTTGCTTTTTTCTTTTAATGTTGACTTTCTTTGCATTGGTTGATTGGGACTTTTTGGATCTGTATTTTTTGAGGTTAGTCCGTCCGTGTGTCAGTTGAGTTTTTGTTGACTGTGTGTGTTAGTTTTAGTGGTGTGTAAAATATTTAAATCCTTGAAGCGAAACACTTAACTAAATTGACGACTGCCATAAATTGCAATGTTTCTTTCTTTAATCATTTAAAAAATACTTCAGATTGAAAGAGAGACAGACAAAGAGATTGAGTAGCGCTCAGAAAAAGAAAACCTAATACAAATATTTGGTAATATGCTTCTTGACCTTGCAATGCCGTTTCAACGAATCTTTACGCTTGAAGCCAGCATCACAAACCGCACAACGAAAATTCTCCATTTGTCCGCATTCGAACTCAATGTGGCGCTTCAGCGCCGACAGTCGCGTATACGAATTTGGGCATTGTGGACACTGTAATTTACCGTCGTCCCGTTGCTCGGCATTGCGCGCCAGCGTCGCTGCTGAACTGCTGCGCTCCAATAACGGCGGTGCCTGCTGCATTAATTTCTTAGCCGCAGCAGCACCAGCAGTCGCAGCTGCTGCGCTACTACTCCTTCTCTTGCGTGATCTCAATTTACTGCGTCGCAGCGTTGGCCCAGTTGTGGGAGGGGGCGGTGGCGGCAGCGGCGGCGGCGGCGGCAATAGCAGTGGTGGCACATCGGGCTCATAGTAAAACGAGGTTTGATTTAAGCTCATCTCAAGCAGACCTGCAATGAGACGTGTTTGGCAAGAGCAAAATGCAAAGAGAGATAGAGGAATAGAGAGAAAGAGAGAGCAAGGTAAAAGCTGTTTAGCTATGTAATGTGTGCTGCTGCTGCGACACAGGCACGACGACAACTTTGCATACAAAAATTTCAAAGGCAAAACAAATTGAAGAGAGCAAAACGTGTGCGTAGTTTAAGCTTTAAGCTTTCCTTTTCTACTTCCCAACGGTACTACACACACACACACACACACACACATATATATATATATATATATATATATATGTATTTACGCCAGCACATACGAAAGTTTAGCAAGTGAACGAAACTATAAGTCTAGTCTAGTTGAGCTTTATTTACCGCATAATATATTTATCGTTTACAAAAACCACAAACTTGTATTTGAGTACGAGCTACGCGCTTAAACCTAAGCTCTCCTCGTCCTCCTCTGCACATTAATCATTTCATTAATCTCTCTTTGAGACGCCCTTATGTACGTAATAGTAGTGATCTTGCAGCTTGAAATTATAGTGAAATCCGCGTCCACACATGCGACACACATATTTCTTCGGCTGATTGCACTCTTTGCGCATGTGGCGCGTCAGTGTGCCCAACACTTGATATCTGCGACCGCATGTCTGGCAGATGTATGGCGCCGACGCCAACGCCAGCGATGCTGACGTCGACGTACCCGCTATAACGACTAAAGAAGAAGGCGTGGTCGCTGCTGTTGTTGTCGTTGCCGTTGCCGACTCGCTGTTGTTGCCGACCAAGGCTGCGGCGGATACATTTCTAAAGAGAAACAACAAATTGCACGATAGGCTTTTGGTTTTTAAGAGAGCGCACAATCAAGAGAGTGACAGAGAGTGAGAGAGAGAGTGAAAGCACACATTTACCTGCGTGTCGATATCAGTTTACTGTTATTGCTGCTACTGGTGCTGCTGCTGCCCAATTTGCGTTTGCGCCTGGACTTGTTGCGTGTGGAGGCGGCGGCGGCGACTGTGGCCATCGACTGAGAGGGGGTCGGGATGGTGGTGGTGAGCTTTCTTCGAGCATTCGAGCGACTTGAGCGACCGCGCACGGCTACAATTTGTGGCAACAATATGCCAGCAGCAGATGCGGCGGCGGCGTCGGCTTCAACTGCACACGCACCACAATCACAATCCAAAAAGAGACAAAAGAAGAGAGAACGAACATGGCTCAGAGGCAATTGGCAACAAACAACAACAAGGTGAAATCAACTATTTCTAAAGTAAACTCCTCTTTGCTCTTCACTAAAAACTCGCTACATATGAAAAAAGCTCTTAAAACGCACTCGCTCCTCTCAGGCATGAAAATCAATAACAAAAAAAAAAAACAGAATTAAACGATTGAGTCGACTTTAATTTGAGTTGAAAAGTTATTATTTTATTCTATTCTCATTTATACATATTGGTAACAAAAATATATATATATATATAAATATATATATATATGCAAGTGTGTACACAATAAAGAGAAGAAAAAAAATATGTTTGTTGCATTATAAAAAAGATCAGGCACTGAGCCGGTGTGTATGATGGTAGTGATGCTGCAGCTTGAAATTGTAGTGAAAGCCCTGGCCACACAAGTGGCATATGAATTGCTTGGGCTGGTTGCACTCTTTGCGCATGTGGCGCGTCAATGTTGACAGCGTCTGATAAATGCGACCACAGGTCGGACACACGTGCAACGGTGGCGACGACGACGACGGCGACGACCTGGACATCATCATCGCTCTTGCTGCTGACTGTCGGCGTGTCTTTTGCTGCTGTTGCATCGCCGTCGATCGGCTGGACTTTCTTCGGGCATTGAGCTTTAAGCTCTGATGCACCACTTCAGAGCAGGGCACACACAAAAAGAAAGGGGAGAGAAAGACACACAAAATAGAGAATACACTTGGCATAAGCAAAACGAGAAAAAAGCAAAATTCAACTGTCTTCCTACAACTCTATTCCTGCTAGGCTGTGATATTTTCAAATCTCCTCTTTGACCTCTTGAAAAAAGCTCTTGTTAAAAACGCTCTACTCTCGTTGGTTGGTTGGTTAACCTGACGAGCATCTCTCTTTTGAACTGGAAGTGGCAATTGTACAAGTTAAAAGCAAAGAAAATCCCACTTAATAAAGAAAAAAAAAAAACAAAACAAAAAAACTATTACCAAAAACTACAAAGTAAATAGAGAGAGAGATGGAGAAAAGTGTTCTACAGAGGCATACATACATATGGGAGAGCTTAATGCAATTTTGATTATTAGAGCAACAACACTAAAGATTGTTTGTATACATTTGCATTTAAATGCTTATATTATATTTTTGTATAAACTAGTTTATATGACAGCCAATTAAGACACTCACACTCACACATACACACACACACACACACAGAACTATAGTAAAGTGTGTCTGTGTGCGTACAGTTATCACAAAAAGCTTTATGAAAATTGCAGCAACAACCTAAAACGCATTTGATTGCTGAGCTTTTATAGGCCGGCCAACACACAACTCAAAGTGGGTCAAGGCCAAACAAACACAGCACTTCGGAGACGAAAAGTCGCCAATCAAATGAGAATCAAAGAAAAATCCTTGCAAATTTGACTAATTAGAAATTGGACAACCGTTTAATGAATCATTAAAACCCATTTTTTCAGAATTATTTTCTTTGGCGAGAGATCAAGTTCACTGCTTTTTTCCGCTTTCGAATTCGTTAGACAATAATGCTAATGAATCTGGAATTCCCCAAATACACACAAAAAAAACAAACTTGTTTGCTAATGCAGCTAACACAAAAAAAAGTACACTCAGATTCTAAAAACCATCATCATAATGATTATCATATTCTTAGACCGTCATCTGCGAAATGCACAACGCAACCGCAACGAAATCTGAGTAAACCGGTATTTAAACACCCTGAGAGAGAGGGACTTGTATTCTTATAGTGTGTGTGTGTGTGTGGTGTGTGTCAGTGGTAGAAATAGAAACAATGGCGCAACAACCAAAGCTACATAAAGCTTTGCGCGCACATAGAAGACAACAACACACACAGAAGAAGAGAATATATTTGGCCGACCTTGAACTTGAACGAATGTTTCAAGTTGTTTTTGACATTGACTAACTCAACAACAACAGCAACACCGAAGATAGAGCGAAAGAGAAAGAGATGGGTAGAGATATGGAGAGGGAGAGAGAACCCAAAGCTATGACTACTACGACAAATAGCATCGATTTAACGAGCGACGCGAGCTTATAAATTATGAGAAAAACAAGCTTCGAGCGAAAACGGCGAGAGGGACGACAACAGGTGTAAAGACAGAAGCAAAAAAAAAGTAAGTGGTTTGACAAGAGACAAATGACGCACGCAAGAATTGCACAACATATAATAA
Source organism: Drosophila basisetae (assembly GCA_035041595.1). Classification (NCBI taxonomy): domain Eukaryota; kingdom Metazoa; phylum Arthropoda; class Insecta; order Diptera; family Drosophilidae; genus Drosophila; species Drosophila basisetae. The sequence continues at coordinate 7,247,518 of JAWNLB010000144.1, forward strand.
GAACCCATATTTAGGAGGGGATAGAGAGATAACTAACTTGAATTTCCAGACTTTTTCTTTAAATTCGTTTGCTTGTAATTTTTTTCGTTGAATAACCTACAGAATTCATTTTACAATATGGAAGAATTGCGCATAATGACTAACTTTGAAAAATACGTATGAATGCACAAAACAATACCAGAACACATCATCATCATCATCACCATCATCACCATCATCATCATCATCATAATCATCATCAAAGATGAAATACAAATGTTCAAAAGCAAAACTGCAAAAGAAATCGTAAAACAAAAAGAAATTGTTTTGTGTTGTTGTGTTTTTTTTGTTTTCTTTTTTTTTGTTTTTTTGATTCTGTCTAGGAAAATTTGTTGTGGGATTTTTATTGGCGGCGATTCATTGTTATAAACGGTTAAACAGAGATAATCGAAAAAAAAAACATTAAAAATTCTGTATTTGTTGGCAACGCTTCAAGCAATTTCTGTTTAAGATTTTTATCGAAAAAAAACACAAAAACAGAGACTCTCGATTGGTCAGAGCGTAATGCAAGGTAATTTGACGAAGAACAAAAATTATAGTAATAATAAGAGATATGTAAATATATATATATACAATACATATATAAATGATTTAATGCGTACACACTTAATAATAATGCATCGTAAAGTAGAGATAAATGAAGTATGAATTATAAAGTTGTAGGTAAGTTTAGTTTTATAGCTTACCCTTGCCGGCGATGTTTATAAATGTAAGCAACATACAAGAAATTGCCTCAAATAGAGCTGATCAGCTTTATTTCATTATCTGTTTTGCTACATTACCTGAAAGCAACACTGCAAATTCATCGTTTTTCTATTTGTTGGGAGTGGGGAGGGCTGGTGGTTAAACTGCATGAGGGATGATCTCTGTTTTTTTTTTTGGTTTTCCTTTAGATGGATGTAGTTGGGAGAGTTTTGGGCAGTTTTTGGATAGCGGATTTTGGATTAGTTTTGGGTAGAAAACAAAAACTGAACTTAAAATTTCAAAATTAATTTCATTTTGTACGCACTTCGCCCAACCGATACCGTCGGGCGAAGCATACTTACCTGACACTTACGCAAACAAACAACAAACGGAGAAAAACAGCAACAGGCGGCAACCGCCAACTGTAGATGCGGCCTCTGATGTCAAGTGCCAGCGCTGAAGCGACAACTGTACCTCGCCACCCACTGGATGGCTACGTGCTTCGTTGCAGGCGCGGCATTAACTTGAACGGGCGAATGAACGGTGGTGGTGGTGCTGCTTGGACGGCGACGAACCATGTTGATCCTTGTTGAATTCTTTGTCTTCTGTTTTTCACTGATTCACTTGACTCGTAAAAGGTTTTTTTTCTTTTTTTTTGTAAGATACGCGCCGGCGTTGCATGCGAAACTGCACTCTCTTTGTGGTTGGTTATAATGCCACCAATGAGAGCGCGTCGCGTGCATTGTACAAACGAACGGTAAACGAACGGGGCGAGAAAAAGGTGAGCGCGAGCGAATGGCAATAAAAAGAAAGCTTTTGCCAAACGACATGTGAACGGCGACGTGTGTTGGTCTTAGAAACTAGCATAAAACATAATGGATAACACAAATCAAAGTCAATAAAATGAAACAAAAAAGTCCCGTCAACCAAAATAAAGCAAAATCATATATACATATACATTATATACATATATTAATATTAATATATATATACATATATATGTGTATAAAGTATATGGATAACTAATAATACATATATGTAGTACTAAAATTACAATTTAAAAACTGCATGCGTATTTTTTTTTATATTTATAGTTTAAGAAGAACAAAGAATAATCAAATTAAAACTGTGTAATAAAACATTAGCTCACGCTGATAGAAAGAGAGGGTGGGGGGAAAAAGAGGGGAAGTTCTGAACGAAGACAAAAATCAACAGAGTGTGTTGCTGGCAATGATGATAACAAAATATGAGGCGTGAAGCAAATGAGAACATACAATGCCGAATGGTGCTGTTCGTGGGTGGTTGGTGGTGGGGGAAGTGTGTGTGTAGTACGGGTAAAGTGTAATGTTTGTGTGTGTTTGTTGTAGTATGTTGCATAATGTTGTTTAACGAAAAAGAAAAAATGTTTTGCTAGAAAACTTGAAGCTAATTTTATTTTTGAATTGGTTAAATTTGCTATAGAAGTGGTTTACCAACAATAACACAACAAATCTTTTGACAGGACTTTGCAGCAGCACTCGAAATAAACACTACAGCTTTTGAAGAGGAGAGTCAGAGAGACAGAGCGAAAGGCAACCTTCTGCAAAAAAGTGCACGCACCCAAATACATAGAAGGCACTTCACACTCACACACACACACACAACAATAACTAAAATGACGAATGGGATGAGAGAGTCGACTTGATAACGGCAACTTTTGTTATCGAATCACACATACAAACACATACAGAGACACGCAAAGAAGCATAATTTAATACTAACTTATACAACAAGAACACAATCAATGACAAAGCAGCTGCTGTGTTTGTGTGCGTGTTTGTGCGTGTATGTGTGTGTATGAGTGGGAAGGAGGAGGAATGATGGCTGGGCGCTCACTAAATACTGGAGAGAAGAGTGTGCAATAATCAAAGTCTATTCGACTCGTCCTCTTCAACTCTCTTCGCAGCGAGTGAATGGGAGAGAGTAAGAGAAAGAAATTTTGTAGAGCAGCTTGCGGCTTATGTTAACTAAAAATAAGTTGAATAGTTTTTATGTTTGTATGTATTTCTGTGTGTGTTGGTGTGGTTATGTGTGTTAAATAAATAAAAAATACAAAATATATATACATAAAAAAACGTATTAAAAACCAAATGCGACAGAAAAAACACCAATACATAATAGAAAACCAAATGATTACCACATAATAATAGTATTTATGTATAAGAAATATATAAATAATAAATCATACATAGAACACATTTCATAAAGCGCAAATGAGAGTTGTTGATGGTAATTTGTGAGTAGTGAGGGATATTATTAACGTTAGTCATAGTGGGCGGAAGTGGGGGGCTTGGGAGTAGTAGTAGCATATGTTTGTTGGTGGTGGTTTTTGGGTGGGTTTCTTTTTTATATGTGATTATGTGTTATGTGTTAAAAATTAAATTTAAGTAGTTTATTATATAATAAATACAATTATATATACAGAAAAAATAACTGGAGTTATACGAATTATGTGTGATCAAATCATAAACAAAATTGAGGTGTTAAGTTAGTAAATATATATATTAAAAAAAAAAAAACTCAAAACAAATTAAATAGTAGTACTTTCAACTTGCACAAATTATTATTGTTTTTCTTCTTTTTTTTGGTAATTATTTTTGGCTGTAGCATCGAGAGCGGAGCAAAACAAAAATACCAAAAAGAAAAATATCCAAAGCCATTTAATTTGTGTTAATGCGAGAAAGACTTCTCGTATCACTGTATTCTGGTTTTTATTTGTTTTTTTTTTTTAGTTTTTGTTTGCTGTGCCGCCGCTTCGGATTTTGTTTTCTTTCTTTCTTTTAGTAATTTTGCATTTTTTTCTTGTTGCTTGTTTTTTTCTTTCTTTTTTGTTTTCTTTCTGTCTAACAAATAATTCCTTCTCAAACGTTTAAGAGCTTTTTTCGGAGCACGACTTTTTGCAGTTTACGATACATATCGTATATATATATATATATATGTATATAGAAAAAGTTGTATGTTATGTAGTTGTTTTTTATATTTTTGGGATTGTATCGAGAGAAAAAAATAACGAATAAATTTGTGAATTGAGAGAGTTGTGTGATCTTGAAATACTTGTCTAGTTGATATGTTTTTAATATATTTTCTAATTTGCATTTGAAATTTTTAGCTGGTCGTCGTGCTCGGCTGTGTTCCTAACCATGTTTTTCTAAACTGTTTTTGCTTTTTCATTCGTATTATAATATATATATATATAGTTTAACAACTATTTTTCCGATTATATAGTATGCATTGAAAAACTCACCTTGTGGATCCCGTTGCTGTGCATCCTGTGCGGCCATTAGTCCAAGTTCATCCTGAGATCTGTCGTGTTGCCATGTTGCATATGCTAAGCAAATGGAAAATTTGAATACAAATTAATTTCAAGTTATACACACATTTAATATTATTATTTATTTGATAGTCACCTTGACTAGATCCTTCGCCACCCTGACTGGTGCCGGCCGCTTGGTCCAGCTCCTCCATTGTCATTTCCTCGTCATCCAATGTCAAATCCTCAACATTCTCATCGTGGGCATCGTCATCGTATTCGGCCTTGGGCTCAATAACCATCTCACTTGACGTTATGCTATTATCTTTGATCTTGTGTTTATGATTCGACTTCTCGAGCGATGCCAATTGCTTAACGACACCAGTGTGAACGGCAATTGCACCGCCACCAGCTGCACCACCACCAGCACCACTTGCCACCACATCCATTTCCTCAGCAGACTCGCCTTGGGCGCCTTGATCCTGTTGCTGCTGCTGTTGTTGTTGTTGCTGTTGTTGTTGTACATTGTCGGTGTTAATGGCATCGCTTGTGGTTTGTTGTTGCTGCTGCTGTTGTTGTTGGGCGCCCTGTTGTGCAGCTGTTGATGTTAGTTTAGCGCTTTCAGTCTTTTTGGTAACGTTACTGCTGCTGCTGGTCAATGGCTGGTTCGACGATACTTGGCTTCCGCTTAGTCCGCTGCTGCTGCCGGCACAGGTTGCATTGCCGCCTGCAGACGCAGCCGCTGCTGCTGCACCGCTGCCGCTGGCCAATTGAGTGCTGACCAGGGCGGAGGCTGCGAGGCCAGCGCTTGTCTGTTGGAGGATTGACTGATTGGAGGCGGCGGCGGCGACGGCTTGCAACACTGACGAATTGGAGTTGTCGTGCAAGTCTGTTGTTGTTGTGAATGAATATGGCCAGAGGCAGGCAAATGATGAATTTTATTAGATTACAGTTCTCAATGCTCAATTTTAGTTTATAATTTATAAGCAATTAAAGATCTCGCTTCTCTCCACTTCACTTACCATTTTCCATGCTGCGGCGTCGCACTTTTCGACGACGACGCGACGGACTGGAGGAGCCTTCACGCGAGCCGGAAACATCACCGGCATCGATGCCAGCGCCCCCAGGTGTAATGCGTGAACGCTTCGTCTGCTCCAGCGTGTATTGGCCGCTCAGCTTGACGCGATGATGTGTATCCGGTTTAGATTGCTGCTGCTGTTGCTGCTGTTGTTGTTGGGCTGCAGCAGCTGCTGGACCGCCACCACTGCGATTGTCGGATAAACCCTTGATCTGCAGCGATTCGGCAGCCTTGAGCAGCGCTGTCAGCTGATCCTGCGAGATGTTCACCTCGCCGCGATACATGTAGTCCATCATGGCGCGCAGCTCTTGGTACTTGACATCCTTGAGTATGAATATGGGATGCTTGTCGTACTGTTCTTGCAACAGTGTCTAAATAAATTGAATGCACAACATTAAAAAATATTCTCGACACCCAACACATATATGATATGTACACATTGTATATAATACTTACAGCAAAGTAGGGACTGCATGCTGACAGCACCACCTTGTGGGCCTTGAGAAATTTGCCCTCGGCGGCTAGCGTACAATCGACTAGTGTCTCATTTTCCAGCAACGTATCAAAGACGCTTATTAATGTGCTCTGATGGTTGTTCCACCTCAAACAAAACTGTTGATCGTCATCCATTTTGGGGTACAAAGTTTTGTTATTGTTGGTGTTGAGGGGGGAAGGGGCGCGGCGAGGGGATGGTGGAAAAGCTTGCTTTTGCCGACCGTCGTCGTTTGACGTGGTGGCCGCCGCAGCTTTAGGGAGTTGTGCTCTCTGCCTGGCGCGTTTTTCTTTTTGCAGCTCTTGTGGGAAAATTCAGTGTAGAAGGCGGCAGATTAAATAAAGTAGTTGATTGTTTTTGTTGTAAAGCTTTTTTAGTTGGTATTTCTGCTTCTTCTTATCTTCTTTTTGCTTCCGTCAAATGCTTTTAGGTTTGTCAATTAAAACTGCAAAGTGCAATGGAAAGTACAATTTAAATTATTAATGTTGCCACAAATTCATCGCATGCGCACATCATCAATATATTTATCAATAATAGTTTAAACAAACAAAACCACACACAAGAATGGCAATCAATTACTGGCTTTCATGCTTTGCGCCTCTGGCAACGGTCCAAGGTCAAGTTCATGTTTTATTTCATCTACAACACAATATTTTCAACTCTCACACACACAAACACACGCTTGAAGATTCAGCGAGATTATTATTATTATTGTTATTTGTATACATATGTATGTATACACATATATTTATATAAATTCAACATATGCAAATTATACAGCTCCACAAAACATGCTTTTTTCAACATACAACAGCGCCCTCCATGACGCCCAAACACAACTGCAAATGCAATTTTTCTCTTTTTTTTCGTCGCTTGCTTTCAAATTCTATTATCTTTGCGCTTTTTCGTTTATTTGTTCATTTCTCAACTTCCCTCAATTCCAGCAACGAAACTCGCCAACTCGCACCACTCGGCAAAAAAAAAAAACGAAAAGAGAGCACCGATAGCAACGAGAGCGCAAGTACAAATATACTCGGGGCTAACGGATTTTGTGGCGATGTTACAGTTGCTAGTAGTGTTGGAGATCGATGGAAACGATAAATATGACGACAACGGCGAGACGTTGCGACGTCGACGCGTCGCGTCAGCTAACGAGGTAGAAGCAGAGGCAGAGTGTGAAACATAAAGAGGGGAAGTTTCGCAGTCGCAGTTGACGTTCGCGCCGTCATTACTGCATGCACTAATACATATATGCATGTACACACACATTACACATATGCGAGCGCGACAAATGTGTGTCCATGTGTATATACGTGAATGTGTGCATATGAGTTCGCAGTGAGGTTTTTTTTCTAGTGGGTTTTTCGTCGTTGTGGAAAATTTCACAAGTATTTCACACACACACACACAGATATGCGTTTATGATTTTCTGATAATTTTAAAGTTGAAGCATGAAGCAATCGCTGCCAGTCAGTCACATAAATATTTGTTTGAGTGTGCGTCGTTTGTTTTATGGTACATTTAAAAATAGAATATATTTCACTAGAAGCAACACAACACACACACTCAAACATGCACATATATACACAAAAATGGGGAAGACCGGACGACTCCACATCAAATTTGTTTCACAATTTTCTTGGTTAATATTTTTTCAGTTCACACTTGCAGACTTACTATATAAATTTCAATGCACAAGGAAAAGCGATTTTCGTTTTAGTTATGTTGGTTGTTGCTGCTGCTGCTAAATATATGTGTGCGCATATATATATATATATGTATGTATGTAATTTTATTGGCCAGCAAACCGCACGCGTCGCGATCTACCGTGCACACACGAAAACCAAACAAAAGCTCCAAGCGCACGAAAGCAACTGAAACGACGTAAAAGTGCTGGCAACTGAGAGACCCTTTTCCATTTTCGTCGCGACGCTCAGCTCCGACGACGCTCGCTCGCTCGCTCACTTGCTCACTCACTCATTCACTGCTCTCGACGCGTTCGTTTTGGCATGCTCGTTCGCTCCCTCGCACACACATCAAAATGGCCGCCCAGCGCGAAGTTGCTGAGAGAGAGAGAGAGAGAGCAAGCGAGCGGAGTGAGTGTCAAAGTATGTGTGAGAGAGCAGTGAGCCTCACATATTTTATTTGGGGGCACGCTTTGAAAATGCCAAGTAGGCAGACGGGCAGGCAAGCAGGTAAGCGAAAAGGAGCCTTATTAATTGTGTTGCAGTGAGCGACGTTATAAAGAGCAGAGCATAAATATAACGGGAATATATTTCAAGAATATACACAACACATACACATTCAGGAAAACGAAGACAAATTGAATTCGCCGTGAGAGCCATCCAAAGCGAAAGAGTGAAAGAGAGAAAACGTGGCAGTTTTTTTTGGAGTCTGACGATGATGGTCGGTCACATTTTCATTTTTCAAAATGGAAGCGAAAATTATACGAAAATAAAACGGAGAAAAGACTTATGCCTCCTTGTGCATGGAATTTTCAATAAAAAGAAATGGGGAGCGCATCTGCTTCTTGCATTCTTTTTTGGTCCGGCTGTGGTTGTTGTTATTCTTCCAGTTCTTTTTGTGCGTCCGTTTCCTGCCGTAATTTAATCATCAGTATAAAAAAGAAGTGGAAAGCAGTTGTTGCGGCAACAAGCAACGACAGCTGCAGCACGCTCGCACGCTCGTTCGCTCGATTTTACGACATAGAGAAGTTCTTTAGAAAACCTAACTGTGCCCATGCACAATTCTCTTAGACAGGGATAGCAACATGTGCGCTACGTGACGCACAACAGACGACTTAGTGCTCCCTGCCTTCGGCTTTTCGCTTCGGGCTCCCTTTCACTCGAGTAGCTTGTTGTTGTTGCTATTTTTTTTCGCCAGGAAAAAAATGGAAGCAGCAGATCAATATAAAATATAATGGCGAAAAACACATGCTGCTGCTCCGGCTGTTGTAGTTGTCTAGCAAGGGACAAGAGAGAGAGAGAGCAAGAGAGCAGAAATAAAGGGCACCGTTAGGCGGCGGCGGCTATTCGTTGTGTGTGAGGGATCAGTTTTTTCTATTTACAAGCATGCATACATACACATATATGTATGCATTATGCGTGTGTGAGGCCTTTATACATAAGGTACGAAGCATGCGCAGTGGCGCCATCTGTTTGTAGTTATTGAAACTCTTACTCCAACTGACGGCGGCGGCGTTGATGAGTTGATGATGCATTGGCTAGACAATGTCGACGAGGCTAAAGCTGAGGGTTTTTCCTTCGCACACGCACAGACATATACACATGCACACACACAGCAACAAATCAGCAAAACAAAGCAGAATCCCAAAGAGGGGTTTTATTATATGCGCGTTGTAGTTGTTATTGTAGTTAAGCAACAGCAGCAGTCGGCAGTCACAAACACACACACATACAAATACACACAGGCACAGACAACAGTAGACGAGGTAGGTAAAAACGGGCGGGTTGCAGCGAAAAAGGATCTCTCTTTTGCTCTCCTCCGTTATCCGCACTACGCTCCGTGCTCTCCCTTCGCTGCCTTTCCTCTTTCCCAACTCATTCGCGACGCACGCTCTTTGCACATGCAAGGTTTTATTTTTGCGCAGATGGTGGAGGATTATAATGAAAAATTGGGATCCTTTTTTCCCAACGCAGGCAGAGCAATAATGTTGTTGTTGTAGTTGCTGCTGCTGGTGCTGAGCGAGTTTTGTGTGGACAAAAGTACAGTTGGACCCCACAAGAAAAATGTTTTAGATGACGCGCTTTCCCCCTCGTTAAGTTGAGTGGAGGTGTGGGCAGCGGCAGGGCGAGGGGTCTGCTGCTTCAACGGATGTAGCCAGATAAAAACATTGATTGTGATGCAACGAGCGAAGAATGAGTAATATTGTGTTGTGTTATTGTTGTTGTTCTTACTGTGTTGAGGTCTACAATTTACTTTAGCAAATTTGCATTTGAAATGCGACGAAATTGCTGTTTTTCCGTCTGATCTTCGTTTAGTGAGCAATTGCCCAATGATAATGGCGATAAAGGTGCTAAATGATTATTACGATAATGTATTGGGATCTACTATCAAACGACGTCCAAAATTTTTCAAATATGCGGTACGCTGTTAGCGAAAAACCCAACTTGACATTTTATTCTAGCAGTTGCCATTATTTAGAATGTTGACATGTGGATCAAGAAAATCCCAACACTTTTTTTTATTGGCAATTGCGTATTTCATTTTTAAATGGAATGAATAAATAATATGCGAAGAAATGAATAAATAATAATATAGTACAACTAAGAAAATATTCCACTAAAAATAACTTAAGATCAAAATATTATCTATTTATTTCCTCACTTATATTAGCTATGCTTTCTGTGGCGAGATCTACTATCAAACGTAGCGCTATTTAATTATCACGCAATGTTAGCGAAAAACTCTCCCATCAAAAATGATATTGTTTTGGGCATTTGATAAAAATCGCAGTTGAGCGGCACAGAACTCATTAAATCAAGGATTCAAATGCCAACAACTTGAATGCCGTGTGTATTAAAAAAAATATATTAGATAAAAAAAGGTTCCATACACTAAGCACGCGCCAGATGGTGGCAGTCAAGCACGTCCCTGGTCCCACAGGAGTCCAGAGCAACCCCGACAACTGGTTAGGCCAGTAAGGGAGGAGAGGAGCGTGACGAGAGAACAACAGGAAATAGAGACTTCAGTTTTGGGGGTCGCAAGAGTGTGAGTGTGTTGATCCCCCAACCCTCCCTGCCTTCCCCATTTGTCCCTACCAAAGGGGATCATCCACATTTACGACCCTCTGTGTTGCCACCACAAGGCGTAGATTTTAAGGAGGAGAACAACACCAAGATAAACCAACCCAAACGAATAATGAGTAAAGAAAATTCAGTTGGGGCTAAGCTAAATTATAAAAATCTGTTTTGCTCTTTTCTTCGTCTCATTTTTTTTAACTGCTGCTGCTGTGTTCGTTTTCTTTTATTTTTTCTGGTTGTTCTTGTTCTGGGGTTCTGTATTAAAAAGTCAAAAGAAAAACCGGTTTCGAAACATATACAAGAACTGTGCCATTTCGAAAAACGGGCGGCAATTCTCGAGAGTTGGCAGAAAAACCAGTTTAAAGAAAAATAAACACAAACACAAACACACACACACACACACACACACACACACATGTGTGTGTGTGAATGTATATTAGTATTTGTACATAGGCAGAAAAACCGACAAGACGACTGAAAAACAAATTTAAAATGGAGATAACTTGAAAAAATAAATTTTAAAAAAATTCTTGATAAAATAAAATAAAAGTTCCCCCCACAAGATTTGCATAAAGTGGAATTTATCTTGTCGCGCTCACCAAGCTGAGCAGCACACACACACACATACACACAGAGGGGCATATAGAGCTGCAAATACATAAAATTTGTATATTTACGACGTAAAAATAAACGTCGCCGACGTTCGCCTGGCACTGACTTTCAACAATTTAATTTCTGACAGCTCTAAACCAACAATAAAAAACAACAACAACAACAGCTGATGGAAGAGGAGGCAATGGAGGAGGTGGCGGGTGCGCAGGCAGCACGTTTGAAGCATTCGCAACACAGTCTTAAAAAAGAGAGAGAAAAAAAGCCAAAAACATCGCTTTAAGAACGTAGGCGTCCTCGTCGCTGATTTCGACGTCTGCCGCTATTTTGATGCCCTTTGTGTGCAATAAAAGGGTATTCCAACTTTATGGTGATGCTTGTAGCGCATCCTATAACATATATCGTATATGCTTGATCAGCATCACTCGTCTTTCTGTTTCTGTATGCGAACACCCATCTATATATATTCCTCTATAGTTTACCTAAATGGAAAACGAATTTTCGTTACACATAATGATAAAAACAAATAAAACAATTTATATTCTCATCCAAGCTCTTCTATCATCGATTCTAGTCTTAAGTAAGATCGTTGATCGTTGCATTATCTAATAAATACCACCTCATCTGCAAGTGCAGCAAAAAATATTTAATCTGCAATCAATTCCCAGATTCGATTATCATATTTAGTGTTTAGGTTTAGTCAGCTGCTGTATTATAGGTTAGTTTCATAGTCGGCGCCGTTCATTTTTCAATTCTTTTCTGCTTTTCTGCGTTATTATTCAAAGGCAGAAAATGTCGTTTTTGCCATTAAAAGTCGCCGACAGCAGAGAAAAACTCGAAAACTCGTTTTTTTTTTCAACAAGCTATTTAAAGTGAATGTTAAGGGCTTGTTTTTTGTGGCTTTGAACACACACACACAGACAAAGAGACACACACATGCAAACAAACAAACACACACAGGCAGACACACAGACAGCCACATGCTCGAGTAAAGGGCGTCTACTTCTATCTCTGTCTGTCTCGCCTTTTAAGAAGTTGCTTGAAAATTCAAGCAGTCAAATGGCAAAATGATCAACTATGAAGGGGGGAGGGAGGGGAATATCTTTTATCTATCATGGAGCTGCCCGTCTCTGTCTGTCTTTCGCTGAATTTGGCCTGGGGCCGATATTCGAAACTCGTTGATGCGAATGATGATGAGGACGTCTGTCTTTGTATGTTTCCCACTCTCTGCAGCAGCTTCACCCTCTTTTATTTTTTGCGATTTTTGGACATGTAACTTGAAAATGTGGTCACGCCGAATTTATAAAAGGTGTGTCTCATTTTTTTTATTTATTTTTTGTGACAGGTGATGTTTTGCGGCGCTCTAAATGAATTTGAATAAATATATATGTAAATCTGTGTGAATGTGAATACTGCGAAGTGGAAGAAAAGATCTAAAAATTAACTGTATAAACTTAACAGATAATTTTTCTTTTATTTTCTTTAGTATCTATAATTGGTAGCAATGGTTTTTTCTTTGATCACATGAAAATAGAACTAGTACTTCAATATTCCAGAATCTTATATTTGAAGTAAAATTCGGAATTGTTGTATTTCTTTTTTTTGTTCTTGTTTTTTTGTTTAATTTACAATGTCAGTAGGCCTCTTGAAAGTGAAATTACGAAGCGACTAAATTAAGCCACAAAATAATCAACGAGCAAACAAAAAAAAACAGTTCAATGAACTTGTTGCCCATTGGCACCACTGGCAAAAATAATAACGATTAACGATAGAGACAAGAAACTACTACAAAAAATAATACAATATGAACAAAGAGCAGCCAACGATAACGGCCTACAAAAGTCATGCATTTTTTTGCACGTTTTTTTTATATTTTTGTTTACTATAGTAAAAATAATAATAGTACATAACGTGAACCTGTGTTGTAGTAGTAGGGCAAAGAATTTAAAGCACGCGACAATAAACGCGTAGGTCAGTGTAGAAAGTGAAGAACACGAATAATAATAATAATAACAAATTGCAAGGTCGTTAAGTCGAAGACGTGGGTGTTTCATTTTGATGACAGACACACACTCCGAAGAAGCCGACGAATAAAGCGACGTACACACACGTTTATACACATACATATATATATATATATATATATATATATATAGTTTAGAAAAATATAAACATTAAGTTAAAGCAATGTTAAAAAAAAATAAATAAATTACCCAAACAAATCAAGTACTAAGTAATGATACTTAAGGTGTTTTTTCGTTTTGTTTTTCGTTTTCGTCTTTTATTTTGCACTTGTTGCGCGAAAGCTTTTATTTTTTTTTTGCTTCTGTGCGTGCTTGCTCATTATTATTGTTGTTATTATTATACTTTTGTTATTCTGCACATGTGCGTAGAATGTAAACAAATGAAACTTTTACGCTGCCTGACAAAAAAAAAAATAAAGAAAAAGAAAAAAGTTCAGCGCGCCGCCTTGCAGTGAAATTTGGCAACGTTGCGACGTGTCGCACAGTAGAGCATCGAACATATATTAAACATGGCGTGCACACATAAAGTGAAAGATTATAAAAGCGACAAAGCGAAATATGCGTTTGTGTGCGCTGTGCGCGAGCGGCAAAACAGGCCGAAAATATGAAAAATGAAAATGTAAACGTGTCTGTGGAGCACGTACATACATATGTATGTACATATGTAAATACAGCAACAACAAGAAGTATATCAACAACGTCGACATCGAAGTAGAAGTGTAGCACAAAGTGGAAACAAAAATATGTGGCGGGTGGTCGTCGGTCCGTCGGTCGGCAGGCAACAGCAAAAGCAGCAAACGAAAAGCTACAAAAGAGAGCATACGAAGCGCCAAAGCGCCTGTGTGTGCGAGTGTGAGTGAAAAGTGCAGAGAGAAAATTTCACGATTTTTTTTTGTCTTGAACAAACATAAAACGAAAAGCAAAACGAAGTCAGCAGCAGCAGCAGCCGAGGCCAATGTGTGAGAGGGAGTAAAAAGAGAGCGGCGTTGCCAGCCCGCCACAGTAGGATTGAAAAACATTTTATGTTGTTGTCGTTGTTGCTGCTGCTGCTAATGGCGCTGCCACGGTTGTTTCGACTGGGTTGCCCATAGGGGGGAAAACCAAGATGGCGGCTGTACATAGAGCTCAAAACAGCGACACATTTTTTCTTGTTGACAACGTGCTTTCCAAAAATGTATACTTAGTACACGTTGTGTTCCATCCTTGCATTGAAAAGTGCGCTTCAGAAGCTTATGCTGCTGCTGCGTATATAAAATTCAGAAATTTGAGGAAAAAAAAGCTTATGTAACGAGCGACAGACGTCGTCGCACTCTCTTTCACACTGCTAGCAGCGGACGACGACGGACTGCATAAAAATGGAGAATGAAAAAATTTTCACAGCGACACTTGACCTCATTTGCATGTGTGTGTGTTCATTAAATTAATGAAAATTGCTCGTCATTACTTCAAATTGCATGCACACTAATTTGTGTATGTGTATGTTAGTTGTTTGCTGTTGCACTAAAAAGCTTTGCAAATGCATTGCAGAAAAGCTTTCACAAAACGCATGAAAAATCGATATGAAAGTGAGGCGCTCACAAGCAGCACACACACAAACACACTCACACAAACCCGTGCGAATAAACGTTGGAAATATTGATTTTATATGCAAAAACTCGCAAGAGAGCCAGAGTGAGAGAGACAAATCATCGCACAAATTAGAAAGTACAGTTCTAAGTCTATTTTAAAGTATATACATATAGATTTAATGCATTTTAGTTGCTTGTTTTTAAGGTATACACACCGAAATAGAATCACAGGCAGCACATAGTCGTCGAGTCGTTTTGATTAAATTAATTTTTTCTTTTTTATTTTGAATAGCTTTGCACATTATGTTAATAATACACACACACACATAGAGAGACGCACGGTTTTGTATATTTGTAAAAGCGCGCGGGAGAAAAAAGCAATAAAATTTAATTTATTTTTTCTTATTAAAAAGCCAAGTTTTTCAGTTGTGTGTATATGTATGTATGTATGGATAGTTTTCCTGCTGCTGCGGAGTAGCAGCCCGCACAACAAAATGCGAAACGCGCGGAGCCACTGAAGAAAAACTGACGACTGACGAGCGCGCACGAAAAGTTTTCTGGTCTAGCCACCACGCTACCGAACGAAGTTCCGAACGAAAGAGAGAGCGAGCGAGTGTGAGTTCGAAAATGTTACCCAGTCGCGCCATATGCATGACATTGGACTGCACTTTTCATTGCTTTGTCGTACACAACACCGATACTAAATTCTCAATTTGATAGAAATGACAAAAACTTATATTATTGTTATTGTTCTTCTAAGTAAATACATTTTTTAAAGATTGTGTTAAGGTTTAACTAGAATTTATTATTGTTCTGTATTTAAATACCTATTGACAAAGCTTCGCACAGTTAGCAACTGGGTAACTTTGGCGTTCATGTACATAATATGTTTGTGTGTGCTTTGTATGCTTGGCGCGCGCGCAGAGTTGCCAACACCAATATGAAAATCTCAGCGACGCTTGCAAATCAAAAGATTATTTCTTGTGCTTGATAAAAAAAAGCATGATTGGCAGCATTAATTAGCAGCCTTAGCTTAATTGAAGCAACTTTGCACAGCTAGCGCCGTAGCTACTAGTATAAATAGACTTACGAGCATACATAGATATGTCAATGTATGTATTCGACGGGCTGACAACTCTGTCTATGTAGTGGAGTTCAAAAATATCATTCGTATGGTAGTTTGTTGCTGTTGTTGGTGTTTTTGTTATTGTTAACAGAGCTGTTCGCTCATGTAGGGGGCGAAATTTTGTGTTTGAGTTTTTTGTTTTTCGCCAAGGCGAAGCCATAATGTTTACAATAACAACAAATACCGTTGCTGAGCGCGTTCTCTTTCTTTTTTGCTCTCCCTCTCTCTGCTTCCTTTTGCTATGGATAACTTTTACGTGTGTGTGTATGTGTGTGAAGGGGAAGAAACAGCATGTAAAATATATGCATTGCATTTTGTACTTAAAATGTGCAAATTATTTTACGTGTGTGCGATGATGTTTTTTTTTAATGATCGCTCACAATGCACACACAATGCTGATTTATTTTAGGTTCCAGCATGACTTCATCGGAAAACATTTTCGTGCTCCCTTCTAACCGCCCCCACACCTTTTCAGAATATATACGTGAGTGTGTGTGTGTAATTATGTACTTCAATATTTAACGGTGCCGCGCGTATGCCTTATGTATTCGTAATTAACGCTTTTATGTGAAATTCTACACGCTTGATTGAAAAGCTCTAAGCGATTCTAATTGACAAAAATAGGAGACAGTTCCAGTGAACATTTTGCAGTAATATTTTCTTTAAATTTGACGATCACTTTTTTTGCAAGGACAAGGACACTAATATACATGTTTATGTATGTATATGTTTATATGTGCACTGTATGTACTTGCAGACATTGCGTACCATCACGTCTCGCATAATAATGAACTCACCTGCATTCAATGTAAAAGCTCTCTCGCTCTCTCTCTCTGTTAGTTAATCAGCAAAAAACTTCAAGTCGGTCACGTACATAGAAGTTTTTCCCTTACATTTTACATTTTGCCTTTTTTGTTACCTTTGACAAGCGACGGCGGTTTCGGCTTCAACTGCATTGTCACCAACAAACCTAGGCCAGCTGCAATGGCAGCTGCGTCACTCACACACACACACAAGCGTGCGATTGCACGAGAAACAAACACAGAAGAGACAAGTGAAAATCAAACACCGACAATTATCTACTTACAAACACAAGCGTAAAAACGTACATATTTATGTTATTTGCTCGCTGCATTATTTTTTTTTTAATTATAATAAATTATATTTGAAGTGCGACCTGCGGGCCATAAACCAAATCGAACGACTTTTGTGTTTTTTGCTATTTGGCATTATTCTTCAAGCTCACTTTATTACTGTTTTCTTTCCTTTTTTTTTGCTTTATGTAAGCAAGTAATAAAATGTTTTATGATTATATTTTGTTGTTGCTGCTTCGTTTGGGGTGGGGGCAATTGCTTACGTTACGTTGCGTTTCGCTATGTGTACGAAAAAAGAGCACTAGCGACAAATGCGTTATTCCTGAGAGTTCCGTTTGTTACTGCAATGACAAAATCTGCGATGGCGAGTGCGAAGCCAATGCCAGCAAAAAAACAAAGAGAATAAGAGTCGAAAAGCCACACAAAACCCTAACACACTAAAGCACAGCATATGCACACATGTATACATACATACATATGCACCGACGCTAAATATTGTTGGTGATTTTGTTGTTCTCAAAATGCAAGCGAAATACGAAGATCGCTCGTGAGTGGAGGCGCTGACTGTTTGCCTTATGTGTGCCTTTTTTGCATATTTGAGTGCGAAAGAGTGTGTGAGGGAGAGAGAAGGCAGCGACAGTTGCTTATTTTGTTTCTTCTTTTTTGCTTGGAGAAGGGAATGTGGAAGTGCTGCTAATGGGAAAAGCAAAGAAAAATTTGAGTTACACAGTGTGCAATCTCATGTATACGCTTGTGTATATGCGTGTGTATATTATTTATGTATTATGGAAACATAATCTACAGCGGACAGAAAATGAGAACAGTTTCAGTGTTGATCCTAATCTGCAAATAAATGTTATTTCATATATTTATCAGACGAAACCATGACAAGATTATCGATGATTATCGATTCATATGCAATTTTTGTTGTTCTTTAAGTACAACACAAAAAAAAGTATGATTGTTTTTTTTACAATTTTGTATAAATCCTTTATTGTCTCTATGAATTATGACCTTTGCATTAAGATTTGCATTTTAATAATAAACATATTGTGTGTGCAGACATATATCAAAAGACGCATTCTAATGTTAATAAACAAATAAAGTAAATTACCTTATTATTAAATACTGACAAAATAGTCTTTCTTGCATCTTCCTTTATTAATCAAACCATTAACATTAATCTGAACAATACAAAAATTCCATTGTGGAGGTGTAGAGAAATTAAGAGTTCATATATGCATACGTATGTATGTTTGTATGTACGTACATGTAACTGTGTATATGCAAGTGCTTATCGTATGAATTTTGTTTTTTTTTTCTTCTACAATTGCGACTTTCTAATGGATCGTCTGTACAAGCATATACACACACACACACACATGCAAATCTACCTCGTATAAATCTTTCCTCTTTTTTCTGGAATTCGTTTTTTTCCATTTCTTTTTTTTGCATTAACGATTGTTAAAACTTGATTTTGATGCTTTGATGCTTCTTAAAAATAAATGATCAGTTGCTTAAAAGTAGCAGCAGGAGGAGAAGAGAGAAAACCAAAAAGCGCAAAAGCAACAACAAAATAACAACAACAAGCTTCAAATGGTAACCATAATTGCGTTGAGCTTCTAAGAGTTGTGCACATTATTAGCAACTGCTCCGATGCCTGATGCTGCCTCTGCTGACGTCGCCGTCGTTGCCGCTATCTCAACTTCTGCTGTTCCAGCACACCGCCCGCGCAGAGCGAGGTTTTGAGATTTGGCGCGGCTTAAAAATAAAAAGAAAAAAAAGCTGTGCTGCAAGAAATTAACAACAATAAAAGTTGAAAATTGTTCGCCATGACAAAGAAAATAATCGTTAAGCTCGAGTTTTGCGGTCTGGAGGCGAAGACAGTCAGTCAGTCAAAACTCGTTTTTGCCTTCGCTTTGATTTGTTGTTATTGTTTGGTATTTTCTGTTTTTTTTTCTTCTTTTTTCGGCAACACTTTTTCGGTTGTCCATTCAGCCTGGCAAAGTGAAAATTGTTTGCCGCGCCCCGCTGCAACAACAAAAACGATAAAAACAATGAGAGTAGTAATAGCGAATTGTTCAAAATTGACAAGCTTCGCTTAAATGTTACACCTTGATTCATTTTTCAATGAACATTTTCGAAATGATTCACCTGCTGCTGTCCCAATGATGCGTGCGTGGGAGTGGGATGGCTATGCAAACATGGATCGCTATGCACATACATACATACATACATATGTGTTTGTATTGGTGCATGTTTTGTGTGATTTTGCCTGTTGCTGGTTTTATTCTTGAAACTTCGCTGGGTTTTTACGCCGTTGCTGGTCGCTTCTTCGTTGGTTTCTGCGCACACAGCTGTTCCATAAAAATTCCTTAACGTTTAATTTTAGCAACAGCAATTGCACGAGAGGGAAAAATGTCAGAAAGAAAAAAAAGTTTATTTTTATTATTGTGCAAACTCATTTACATGCACACACATGCAAAAGAAAAATGAAACAAAAACAAGAGCAGCATCGCAGCGCAAAAGGAAGCAGCCAAACTTTAAGAGAGCGAGAGAGAGAGAGAGAGAGAGGTAGAGAGGTAGAGCACACGCCAGAATGGCATGTGTGGGAGGGGAACGTCAACTCTACGCTCGGCTATGTTTAACCTTGAAGTCATATTTTTCTCGTGTTTGTTCTGTGTATTCACGCGTTCGCTGTCGCTGCAGCACATGCATACAAATGTGTACATTTTTGAAATGCAAAAAGCCCAACGGAAACATGGCTACGTTTCTATGCATGTGCCCAGCAGAGCAGATGTACACACACACACACACACACACACATGCAAACGTACATGCATGCATATATACAAAGTTGGGCTCCCTCCATCGCATCATTTTCCGTTTCTCGTTCTCTCTTCGTTCTACATTAATCTGTTTTTCATGTGTGTATGTGTGTTTGTGTGTGCGCTGAGTTTTTATTCTCTTTTATTTTATTTTATTTGTGTTTTTTTTTTTGCATTTCATGTTCATTTCCTTTTGTCAATTGAATTTAATGGAGTTGCGCGGCGGCGGCGGCGGCGGCTGGGCCTGAAAATGGGCGTCTGCGCCAAGGGTAGAATTGATCGATCAACTTGATCAGAGAGCATGCAAACGGGGCCTTAGGGGTTGCTCCGGTTCACCGTTCAGTCGCTCATTCGTTCGTTTCGTTCGTTTCGTTGGCCACAAACCGAAACGGAGGGAGCATCTGTTGTTCTGTTTTGTGCTCGGCAGCTGTTCTGTTCCATGCTCTGTGCTGCGCCCTCCTCTGGGGGTAGGAAAAACCCTAAGGTGGCCGCCAGTCCCGCCAGGACTCGCTCTATGCCGGGGCCTGCTGTCATTCACACACACACACATAGAGTGCTGGCTGCTGGCGGCGGGTATCCAATTAAGGAAGTTCATATCGTATATCGTCTGCAAACATATATGTATATATATACATATTTCAAAACTGTACTTTCAAAAACATGAAGCAAGTTGAAAAATTCCCTTTCCCAAATCAAAGTTTGCACAAGTTAAAATTTGTTCTTTTTTGTTTGTTTTCTTCTTCAATTGAACTGAATCAATAAATTTATCTGAATCTACATCAATCAATCAAGAACAACAAACTTTTCTAATATTTAAATGATGTTTTATTATTAAAAGTTTAAAGAACTTCATATAAAATAAGTTGTTTTTTTTTTGGCATGGTTCCATGGCTTCGACGCATGCAGTTTTTAGGGGTTGAAATGCAACTTTTGTGCTTCGTTTTTTGATGTATTTTTTCATTGTTTTTCGCAAATAGCATTTGACTGTGATCAACGGCAGCTGGCGCATGTTGCTCAGTTTGTTGGTTTTTTGTGGGGCCTTTGCTGAACAACCCCTTGTGGCAAATGCGGATCTCCATGTGGTTGCTTTCCACCCCAAGCTGAAAAAAGTGCGTAGCATAAACCGGGCCACCCTCGCACCCTAGCACACATCATCATCAACAACAACAACATCAACTCAACCCTACAAAACACAGGACCGACCGACCGACCACCCGCCAGCGTCTGCTTCTGATCTGAGGCTGCTGTGGCTGCTGCTGCTGCTCCACGTTTTAGGGTTGGTTGTTTTGTTTCTGGTGCGTGTCCTTGTCAGACGCAAAAGCTCTTTGGCTGGGCCGTTCATTTCCGTTCGTTTTGCTAGTTGCCGTTGTTTTAGCAACCCCCCCAAATACAATAAAACCAGAGGGTTGAAATGCGGCTGCAGTCGCAGAGGGGATCATGCTTGGCTGCCGTCGCTGCCAGACGACCGACAGCCGACAAACGACGCCCGACCGACCACCCCCTCGCTGGTTTGCTCGTTTGCTCCCTCTGTCAACCCTCCCAACTCGCATCCCCTGGCAGCCGTGCAGTTGCCCTTATTCTGTGTGTGCTTATTATGAAAATTCGCTTAGTTGATATACCCTTGCCAAGGAATTCCAACTAACCCATTCAAGCAGATACACATCTCCGATTGTATCTTCATGATCAGAAGCATGAGCTCAGTTTCAAAGATATCTTTTTGGAACTTGAAATAGATTTGTTATTCGCAAAATCAGAATTAAGAGTTGTTCAAATGAAACACGCATCATTCTTGATAATCAACGTTGAATTGTATGTGAATTATGATTATTTTCTTATTATTACTATTATTTTTATTAGCGTACACAATCCTCGGCTTGGCTGAGATAGTAGGTGTTCTTAGTGGTTCGTTCGGCTTTAGGGCTGGGGAAAATCAATGAAATGGGGCGGATCGGAAATAGATAAATAAATGTGCGCAGTTGGTAATTCAGTAAAGATACTTTATTTACACAGCATCCCCGGCAAAACTATCACCTATCGATACTGTGTACATATGAAAGAACGTATACATAAATACTCGTATGTACATAAGTTGTATATTCTATACATATGTATGATATGTACATCCCCAAAAGAAAAGCTGAGCTGTTCTTCGAACTATCGTTAATAATTATCGATAAATACATATACCAACTCTGAAAATGTGTATTTTTTTATATAGTATTTTGTAAGCGTGTCCACGTCCATTTATATTATTACGTTATCAACATTTACTATGGCAAACGTTGTACTGCCTTACATCATAAGTAGTGATGTATTTCATATGTGGATGTTGCTCGAACTGCAAAAACATTCAAAATTTCGTATTCCGAATTCGGTATTCAGTGCATAAATGGTTCACATAAATGGTTCGGCTAACGTTGCCCCTAATCCGGCTCCATTGATCGTCTTCCTTTCACTCGATTAACAAAAGCTCTTTGCACAGAATTTTTGTTCAACATTTTCTCATATTGACCTCAAAAACCGATACATGGTCATTTATATATATATATCTATATGTGTGTGTGTATGTACGTACATATATGTATACATATACTTGTGTACATATTGTACATAAATTTGCAAGCCCAAAAGCCAAAGAAAACCAGAAAGTTCCATTAACGAAAATATTTTTGGCAGCCTCATTTGGGCAGCAGCGTCGTCTTCGCTTTTTTTTTTGGGGCGCGAGGAGATTCAGAAAGAAAGAGACAGAAAGAGAGAAAGAGAGCGAGGGAGGAAGAGCGAGCATTCTTTGAAAACCCCGAGAGCCATCAATCACTCACACACACACACGCACACGAACTGACAGAACGACTGCCATGCTAATGTGGTTTCGAGTTCGAATGAAAACGAAGCTCAGAATTGTTGTGAAAAAGAAGCGCAATCATAATGGAAATCAAAGCATATAGAAAAACAGCAACAAAAACTTAACGAAACACACGCACACACACATGCAGAGGCCACCTGAAATGAAGTGTGTTGGAAACAATAGCAACAAAAACAGTATTTGTATACACACATACACATACACATATATGTGTATATGCGTGTATGTATGTATGTATGGGTTTTGGGGGCTTCGGCTATGAAATGCGAAAATACTCACACATCAAATCTTTCGAAGTCGACGACTGCCAACGAAAATTGTTGAAAAACGAAAACATAAAATTCAATTACATATTGACTTTTGTTGTTGTTGTTATTATTGTTGTTGTCGGCTTTGGAATGGAATGGAATTTGTGTAGCTGTTGCTACGAAATCACGTACCGAGTGCCAGTCGCACACTCAACATTATGATTGTTGTTGTTGTTGTTGTTGTTGATACCCGTCTTAAGTAAGCGGGTGCGGCATAAATTTTCACTTTGCCCGCTCGAAAAAAATAAAAACAAACAACAACAACAACAATAATAATAATGTTGCCAAAAACCCAAAAAGCAAAACGAGTTTTATTTTTAACTGTCGTCATTCCTTCATTTTTTCTCCATTTTATTCAGGGAATATTTTCTTTGTCATGAGCCAAATTTTCAAAATTGATGTCTGATTAAATTCGAGCAGCGAGCAGCGCTTTCAAAGGTGTTTGAGGAAGTAGCGAGCAGCAAGCAGCAAGCAACAAGCAGCAAGCAGCGACGCAGTTGCTAATAACGTGCACAATTTTTAGAAGCTTAATTATGGTTGTCGTTTTGTTGCTACTTTTGCGTGCTGCGGCTATTTTGTGAAGCACACACAAATCGCACAAATAAGCACTTTGTTTTTTAAACAACAAAAATCAAGTTTTGCAAATAATACAATAAGCAACAAAAAAATTTAATTACAAAGATACCAGAAAAGATTTATACCCACATAGAAAGTTGCATGCGAAAAATAACAACAAGAAATAAATTAAAAACAAAATGTGCTTAAACAAATTATTTTCATGCTGCGCAAAGCTTTGACGATCCCATGGCTTATTTCTATGTATGTACATAAGTACATATGTACATATGTATGTGTGTGTAGGTGGGCGCGGCCCGAGGGCGCATCAAATAATGTTTGACATGAAATGAGCGGACAGACAATAAAGTGAATTTCACGTTGTCATGTCAGCCCACAACAACAACAACAACAACAATAGAGTCGTAATGGCCTACAACAGCAACAACAACTATTGTGAAACCCTAAACGCAACATTCGGCTCATGTGATGATCCGACACAATTTCCACCCTAAATATATAGTGGGGTTGGTTGCTTGTTGCGGGGCGGCATCGATTGAAGCAAATGAAGCTTCAGGGCCAAAGTACAACAACAGCGGCTAAAAACAGCAACTAAAACAGAAAGAGAAAGAGAAACAGAATGAAAACTACCCTGAAAATGCTTTGTCACTGCATCGGATCGAGCAGAGGGCGACGACGGCGAGGCTTAAGCTTAGGGTAGCGTTGACGACGCCAGCGACTCTGCCAGCATTTATGTATGTACTTGTGTATGTATGTGTGTGTGTATGTATACAATGTACAGAAAAACGCAGCATTACGCAGCGTGTGTGGGAGCGGGTGGGCCGATGTCGTCGGCGTACATGAGATCCACATTCAAAATGGACGAGAGAGAGAGAGCGCGCCACGAAGTATGTGTGAGTTTTTTCGGTTGCTACGTAAGCTTTTATGTGTATCCGTTCATCCTTCTTATGCATTTTCTATATTTAACACTGGCAATTGTATTAAACTCCTAATTCATACGCACACACACACACACACACATATACATGATGTCATGTACAAGGCAACCAACGGTTAATTCTAAATCCGTTTGCATGATGCGATTGAACTTGGCGAGTGACGCATTTACAGCAACAACAGCAAGAGTTGCTGGCTGCTAGATAGATATGTAGACAGGTAGAAGATGATTGACTTATTGCAATAAGAAGCTTGCGTCTTGAGACTGTTCCACTTTAAAGCTGCACTCAGAAAAAGTGGCGTTTTTCAGTTGTAAATAACATAAATCATATCTGTAAACTCAGTGATCTCAGTAACTAAAACGATATCGATAATATTCTATGTTTGCCCAATATACACTATATATACATAAGTAAATTTTAAATAGTAAGAAATAAGCATTTTAGCGTTATATATTGCACTTTTTGAAGAATGATGTAACCCAAGACACCTGTCAGCAGTTGAGTAGAGAACCCCACTCTTTTAATGACTGATAATGGATTGCAAGCGGTGTAATGATTATACCATTAAAAATCATTATGACTCATTAAAATGCACAACAAATAAAATGAACTTAATGTGTACCGTATATGTACGTGTGTACATATGTGTGTGTGTGTGTGTTTGTTCATGTATTCCATACACGTTACAATTTGCAAACCATAAAACTTATCTAATACAAAGCAATAAATAATTACTGTTGTTGTCTTGCGCCTAACGACTATTCTCACTTCCGTTAGAAAGATGTACACACACACATACTTACACATATGAGTAAATACAGTATAAACGCTATTACAGACCATAAAGGTTTTGGTTTCATTAACACCAAAAGCTTTAACCAATAAGCTAAAGATCAACTAGCAACAACAACAACAACTGCTAAGATCACATCACATGTTGGCAGAAAAGCTCTTTGAGTAGGCGTTTATCGTTGTTGTTGTTATTGTTGTAGTTGGCACATTCCACGGCAAGTTAAAAAAAATTCATTAAAAAAAGGGTGAAGGCGTGCAAGTTGATCGACAGCCAAAACCTGACAGCAGCTTCTAACTTTTTCATATTAAGGTTTCGTTGTGTTTGCCATGTATGTAAAATGTAAAATTGTAAAAATAGTTCTAGGGCAGGTTTAGCGAGTGACAAGTACGAATATGTATGTCACGCTCTATATACATCCACACACATACACAAACACACACACACAATAGATAAATCCTATGAATACCAGCAAAATGTGCCATGGCTTGCATGCATTTATGATTTAACATTATTATGCACACACATGCAGACACTCACACACACGCACAGTTAAAAGCTGTTATACTCTCTCCTTCTCTGTCAAGCATTAGGGGAGTAAGCGTATGGGAAGCGCAAGCAAGAATAATGCAATGCACACATGTCGCACAACACGCGCACTAATACATAGATAAACGCATACTGCCCACTCACACACACACGCTGGGCACTGTAAATTGCAAGTGCATATCGCATGTGAGTGTGCCAGGCAGAATGACGTCAATTGCTGCCCAATAATGTGTCTACTTTCGTTAAGTTTTATTTATTTATTTATTATTTTTTGTGATGTGAGCATGTGAGCAATATCATATGTTAAGGCATTGCTATATTACATATTTACACACACACATGTGTGTATGAGTCGAAACTGTGCTTGCTTTAAGCATACTGGCGCCAGCTAGCGGCCGAGTTTGGCAAAAAAAAGGGTGGCAACTGTCGCAGTCGCCGTCGTCGTCGCTGCTTCTGCCTCTGCTTCTGCTGACCTTAATATGCATTAATTGTTTCAAGCAGCTGTAAACTAGGGGAAGCTTTTGTTGAATGCAAGTGCGAGTGTGTCTGTGTCTATGTGTGCATATTCTAATGCGTTCTCTTTGTCACGCTCACGCGCATCAAATGTGCACAGCTTTCGCTTTATGGAGCACGAAGCATTGGGTGCGCTTTAATTTTTTTTTGATCCCGAACACACATACACAGACATCTAAAGCTCTTGGTGTGGGGGATCTTTTGTTTGCTAATGTTGTGTTTTGTTTGCGTTTTTCTAATTGTGGCTGGGGGCTGCCTTACGTGTAACTGTAATTGCAAGTGTGTACACATGTATGTTATGCAGTTATGTATGTATGTATATACTGCGAGGTCGTCTATCATCTACTGCTCCATCCTCATCCTCTCCGCCCGCCCCGCCCCTTAAGCATGCGCACTAACATCAAATTCGAGTTTCAATTTCGATCGATTTTTTCCCCAACATATTTACATACACACACACACACACAAACATACATCATAGATAAAAAAGCTTGCCTGTGAAATGCTTGACTAATGTCAATTAATGTTAACTAATAGCTGAAATTAATCTACTGCAACGATCAATGCAGCAATTATGCAATCCAAATAAATGCTGTTGTTGTTTGGAGCTATAGTAGTGAGAATATGCAATTATTTTAATGTATTCAGCCTTGATGCGATGCTCATGAATGTCAATTAGCTTAGTGCATGCGAGATAGACAGAGAGATAGAGAGAGAGAGAGAGAGAGAGAGAGAGAGAGAGAGAGAGAGAGAGAGAGAAGGAGAGCAAACACACAAGTCACATACTCCAAATCGGGCTCATGCAAGCTCGCTCACATATTCTCGCTCTCTCTCTCTCTCTCTCACACATTGTGAAGTGGTCTGCAAATGAGTCGCTTTGTATGCGCCAGCAGCCCATCGCATCGAAAGCTTGAGCGTGTTTTATGGTCGAGCCACCCACTTCCGCACCCACAAACACAAGTACACACACACACACACACACACACATAGGTATGTATATTTGTATGTGTGTGCAAGTCACTTTCGCATTCAGCAACAGAAAATTGCAACTCATTTGAATTGTTTCGCCTTCATTATGCAAATGTCGAGTTTTGGCTACGAATATTTATTTGCTTATTATAAATACATAAATATAATTGAAGTCCAGCCCTCACTTTCTATATGTCAAGCTTAAATTGTGGGCTTTACGCATGATTTTGTAAAGAACGCATTTTCAACTCATACAAACATTTTGTATACTTTGAAATCTAGCTATAATTTTTCAATCATTTTTATGTAGAAGCAAAATGCCGCCAAGGTAGCGATTACCGATAAGTTTGAGTCTATCGGTAATTTTGTAACAAGCAGCTTCTGAGCGACAGCAACGTTATTTTATTCAGTTACATCTGGCAATGCTGGCATGCAGTGTCACCGAATTAGAGCAGCAGACATAAAACTCAATTTTCCAAACTAAATTAACAATAAAATCTTTTTAACAGGCATTTGACTTTTTTACTTTATTAATTTACTTAACAAATTAAGAGTTTCAATAGTGGCTTATTTTAAACTCTCATTTCAAATTATGCGCGCTTATTTTATTCCAGCTGTTTCGTGTGGAACGTAATTCCAGCAAATAAATGAGCAATTACAATGCGCGCAAGTGAGATAACTAGTCTTCAAATCCGAAACGTTGCCAGATACTTGCATTTAAAGCGCGTCAGAACAAACATTTAAATTTAACAATCAAATATCATATATAAAATCAACAATATGCAGCAAACTTTTGTTTCTAATCAAAACGATTGTCTTTAATTTGTTTTAATTTAGCAAGAAGCTCATTGTAAACGCTATTCCCTGGCATTGTTAGCGTAGCATAACAGTCTGGCAAGGCCAATCCAAGACGAAAATGGCGAACACGAGCAAACCTCCGATGAACGACGAGTGGAAAAAATAATTATTATTTTATATTTCGTTTTGCCAGCGAAATTCCTACGCGAGTCAGCCACCAAAAGAAAAAAAAAGAAAAAGTGAGAAAAACAAAAACAAGCGAACGCAAATTAATAAGTATGAAACGAGCAAAGTGCAAGTCGATGTGCATTAATATGGGCCAGCTAAATAGAATAAATTAACTATTTTGCAAATTACGAAAAAGCAGCTGAAAAACCAATTGAGTCGAATGTGTGGCCACAACCGTGTGCGTACGTGAGTGAATGTGTGTGAGTGAGCGAGCCAGCAAGCAGCAATAACAGCGTAGAGCACAAGGTAGCGGGACGTACAGAAGCAGCAGCAGCAAATAAACGAAAGGAAATAAAAATAAACCACAAAAAATTAACAGTGCAAAAAAAGGAGTACAAAATAAAACTTGGCGGTAAACTCTGCATGCATGCATGTATGCGTGCTTCACTCTCTCTCTGCCTCTCGCGTGTGTGTGTGTGTGTGTCTGAATAAAATGTGCACTGCCAAAAAACTGGGCAACAACAACAAAAACAACAACTACTACGACTAACGCACCGTTTACAGTAATCGTAATCTCTATGCGTGGACTACGTAATACGGCAACACGTAACGTAAGCAGCAAAGGCGGCAAAAAAGAGGACCAACAAAATATTCTACAATTAGACAACGTATTGCGTGCGTGCGCCATGTGTGCAACCAATTATGCAAAAGAGCAACAAATTGAGCAACTGTGGCAACGTCAGCACTGATGTACATTTGCAACAGCCAAAGTCAAAGCGCTAAATTTATATATAAATAGCAACAACAACAACAAAAGGTAAACTACAAACAAAGCTACAACTAAAAATAAGAGAAACGTCGATTCAAGAAGAAAGCAAAAAAAAAAATTACTCATTTCAATTGGTTTCAATTGCGACAATGTTGAGCATTACATTTATTTACATGTGGCGGGGCAGGGATGTCTGTGCAAATTTCCATGCCACCTGCACATCGGCCTCTCACACATACACACACACACACACACACACACACACGTAAGCAGTCGGTCTCTCTCTCTAGTTTACTTCAAAAGATTTACCCCCGTCGTTGCTGTGCGACAAGAACAATAATAATCAAAACAAAAATGTTTAAAATCCATTTTCTTTGCTTCTTCACCCACCGCATCAGCGCTGTTTTAGTCTGTCATTTGCCGTGTGCTTCTTCTTTATCAACTTCATACACAACCCACACACATACACATTCACAAATACTTATGCAAGAGCCAACGTGCAAAACAGCTATCTCGCTTCCTCATGCATAATCAAAGCGCAATGAAGCGGCTGCCCAGTCGCACAGTGGACAAGAAAAGATATGCTGAAAATCAAATGACTTACCAATAACAAAAAAATACACATACAGTTATTAAAAGGGAAACTGTAAATTAAGGCATATCAAAAAGTATTTATATTAAAATAATAATTCTGATTTCCATAGTTGTGTACCACAGTGCATACCCGCACTACATGATATATATTTAAGATTAAAAAAAAATAACAACCATGTGCATTAATACTCAAATTCCACACTTGGGAATAAGTGAAAAATTGCGATAAAATTACATAATGTGAGGTAACTGATATGCTCAATTGAAAACTGTGTAGGGCAACAGGCACAAATACGAACCATAATAGCAACAAATATTCAAGAGCAAACGAAAAGCAAAAAAAAAATAAAAGAAGAAAAACAGTTGGCAAACAAACATGCTAAGGAAAACGACGATGCAAACAAAGGTTCCAAAAGGCGGCAACTTGACTACTCACATGTGTGTGTGTGTCGAACACAGCGAGCAACAGGGGACTAACAAACAATAGTAAAAGCGAAAAACAAAAAAAACGTGAATTGGTCGCGTAAATGGAGACCAAGCAGAAGCAGCACAAAAACAACAAAAGGGAGCATAAAATGCACGACTGATTAGAGTTGCTCTTTTTCGCTCTCTCTCTCTCTCTCTCTCTCTCTCTCTCTCACTCTCTCTCACTCACTCTCTCTCTCTCTCACTCACTCTCTCACTCTCACTCTCTCTCTCTCTCACTCTCTCTCACTCACTCTCTCTCTCTCTCACTCTCTCTCTCTCTCTTTCACTCTCTCTCTCTCTCTCTCTCTTTCACACTCTCTCTCTCTCTCTCTTTCACACTCTCTCTCTCTCTCTCTCTTTCACTCTCTCTCTCTTTTCACTCTCTCTCTCTTTCTCTCTCTCTCTCTCTCTCTCTCTCTCTCTCTCTCTCTCTCTCTCTTTCACTCTCTCTCTCTCTCTCTCTCTCTCTCTCTCTCTTTCAATCTCTCTCTCTCTATCTCTCTCTCCTCCATTGTTTGTCTCTCTAAATTCAACACGTCTTGAAAGTGGGTGCGAACAGTTTACAGTTGAAGCTGATAAGAGCATGGATGGATTGCAGAGCTATTGCGATAATAATTCAAGTTGAATATATATATATATTTTCGAAAATCTTAAATGTAAATACAAACATTATATTTAGGAATGGTTTTCACAACAGTTGAATGAAAAGTGATTTTTTTTTTTATAATTCCCATTGCTGTTTAGTTCCCAATGCCGAGCAACTGTGTGCCTTGAACAGCTTACTATCCTTGAGGGCAGCGCACTGAGGTTAAAAGCAGAAAGCTATGCGCAGCAGTCATTAAAGCTGCAAGTCAATGTTGGCTTTGTGCCCTGTCCTTTATTGTTGCTGTTGCTTGTTGGGTTTTGTTGTGCTTGGGCTTGTCTGTGTCTATGCCTATGTCTAGGCCAAGCTCCCCTTTCCATCCCCTTCTTTTGGCAACGAGTTGCACGTCGCCTAAATTCTATTAACTGCATTGGTTGTTGCAGCAAGGCAACAGCAGCAGCAGCATCATCCTTTTCAGCATTCCTATTTCTCTTTTTTTGTTTTTGACAATATCAGCGTGCAACAACTACAAACATGACGTTGCACTGAACGTGCCATTGAAATCCGTAAAAAGAAGAAGATAAACAACAACAAAAGTAACAACAAAAATAAAATAAAAATAAATAAGTAAATGTAAAGAGTGTAAACTGCTCGAGTCAAACTGAAACTGGTTTCGGTTTTCTTTCTTTCTGGCCAGCAGCAGGCAGCATTTTACATTTTCATGTACAAAACTAAAAAACTTTTCTGAATTGAAGCCACGAGCGAGGCACCAACGCATCAAGGCTCTGACAATGGGCCACATGCAAAGAGTTTTATTGCAAAAATATAGCAAACACAATGCGAGATGTGGCCAAGGGTTGAGCATGCAATTAAATTGTATTCACATCTACTCGGTTGTCTCCGAATGTAGACGGGAAAACAGGCTTTTTTTTACAATAATATGCTTAATTCCTGACTGCTGCGAAATATGTGTAAATCTGTAGAACGCTTATTAAAAATATGTATCTAACAAAATATTCAAATGATGTGTATAAAAATATGAAATTATTGATTTGAAAAAATTAGCTGATTAATTAGTCTCGGAAATTGTTGTAAATATGTACAATATGTGCAAATATGCTTATGTGTTTACGTAAACTTGAGATGTAGGGGAGCAGCTGACCATCCACCGACACTCACCTGTATACGCCTTTGATTACGGATTTTACAATTAATAGAGGTTTTTACAAGGATCTTAGTATGATGATGATAATAAATGTAATAATAAATCCTAAGCTAGCACAATGAAATATCCCAAGTAAATACTTTAATAGACAAAGCGGTTGTACGAGGATTTTCAACCGGTTTCAAAGATACTTCACATTTCTGTTTAAAATTAAAAAAGATGAGACCAAATAATTATCTTTATTCTTATGTTTTTTATTTTTTTGTTCTTAAAAAGTCAATTTATTTTAGTTGTTTTGAATGACAGGGTACCCACAAGTCGACTCCACACACTCAGCAGTGTTTACCTGTTTTATTTTTTTTTTTATTTGGGAGGCATATAGTTTGTGCAGCTCCGTGCGCGCCGCTTGTAATGCGCCGCACAATGGACTCCTTTTACAACTCTTGCCCCAGCATGCGGCTAAGGCGAGGCGTCCGTGACTGTGCTGCTGAAAGCTGCTCAGTCGCAACTGGCGTTGCATTTGGTATGGAAGCTGCCAACGGTTGCAACTTGCAGCAACGGGCTTGCGCTATTTGTGCGTTGCGCTTATCGATCAAAGTTTACCCTGTGAATAATTAATTATTGCGTATTTAAAATGCGCTCAGTAAACACAACGAAAACGAAACAGAAAAAGGCAACAATTATAATTGTGGTGTGTGTGTGTGTGTGTGCAGTTGCAACTATTTAAAAGATTTTTATCAGTTGTCATGTAACTAACGGTATTTGCATTTGCAGCGTCGCAGCCAACAGCAGGACGACAGCGTCAACGTCAGCGTCGTCGCCGTCGTCTTAGCACGGAGCACTGTGCGTGTTGACCACCGCAGGGGAAGTGCGCCAGCAGCGAAGGAGAGCAGAGGGAGAATAACACAAACACAAACAGAATCAGAAACAAAAATAATAACAAACAGCAGATAAAATAAATAATCCAGTGAGCGAGTGAGAGAGAGGGACAGAGAGACACTCTCACAATACAAAATGGCTGCCGTGCGGGGTCATCAATACTTTAGCCTGCGCTGGAATAACTATCAGAACACGATGACGTCAGTGTTTCAGCAGCTGCGCGAGGATCTCTCCTTTGTCGATGTAACCTTGTCCTGTGAGCATGGCTCGCTCAAGGCGCACAAGGTGCGTATGCGCACTAGTTGCGATTTGTGATATTCAAGTTATCGATATATATAATTATCGTACAATTATTATTTGAATCCACAGGTTGTTTTATCCGCCTGCTCAACATATTTCCAAAAGCTGCTGCTCGAGAATCCATGCAAGCATCCAACGATCATCTTACCCGCCGACATCATATTCACAGACCTTAAAACAATTATCGATTTTGTGTATCGCGGCGAAATCGATGTCACC
The DNA here is from genome assembly GCA_035041595.1 of Drosophila basisetae. NCBI lineage: Eukaryota > Metazoa > Arthropoda > Insecta > Diptera > Drosophilidae > Drosophila > Drosophila basisetae. The sequence continues at coordinate 7,280,562 of JAWNLB010000144.1, forward strand.
GAATCAGACTTACAGGTGAGTGCAGCTGTTCTCAGTCCAATTCACAATTCAACTACAAATTTCTTAAAATAATAAAGTGGCCCCAGATTAACAGTAGTGGAAGGGATCACTTACTAATGCTATAAGTAATTTATTGTTTATCAGGACGAGTCTTTAGCCACTGGTACCCAATTGAAATACATAAATAAGAAGGAGACACTTGCAAAGTTAAGATTAAGATTTTTAAATAACTTCTGGTTATAGCAATGGCAAGCATTGTTTGACAGCTCCGATTTCCCAAAAATTTATTTGCTTAAATTTGTTGCCTCATTTTTTTGCTCAATGTGGTTTGGTTTCCAGACCCAGTCCCAGTCCCAGTTGGAATAACTGTTGTATTTCAAGCAAAGCGCTAAATAGTCGATTTATATGCCTTGTGAACTTTGGCAAATACACTGCTAAAGATAAGCACTGATAATGATGAATTTCTTTCCAGTTGATATCAATTGTTTTCATAATGTTTCCTAATCTACTTTGAACCCAGTGAAAGCTTTTAATAAATATCCTTCAAATAGTAACTTAAATAAATGAAAATTAAATTATTATTTAGCTCACTGAGTATAGGAATTTTTTCTCTGTGTACGTTATCGCTTTTGAGATATGTATATTTATATTTGTTGTGGTCGCTTGGCTCAAGAAATTCCATGTGTATGTATATTGCATGCATAAATGTTTAATACCTCTGAGTCGCTCTTGTTGTTGTTGTTGCCGCTGCTGCTTTTATCTTTATCAATTCCATCTATATATATATATATATATATGTGTGTGGTCAGTGTATGTGTGGCAACTATTTATATGTGGTATTTACATAGGCGTTCCGCACCTTTTGCTGTCTGCTCATACAAATTACCACCTTCTAATCTGATTGACAACAACAGCACACAGATGTGTATGTATGTGTGTGTATTCTTTTTTAAATTGATCACCAGCAGCAGCAGCAGACAAATAAACCACACACACACACATACAAACACACTGGCACTGACACTGGCACATACAAATACACCCACAATTATTATTGGCCAGGGTCGTTATCTTCAGTGCACAAAGGTTTTTAAGCTCTCCTTTCTCTCTCCTTTCTTTCTCTCTCTCCTGCCAGCTGTCCTCCTCTCTCTTTGATTTCATTGATGTTCTGCGCTCTTTTTGCATTTGACGAACGCACGCCATTCATTGTAAATGTCATTTGTGCGCTTCATTAACTGTTACTCTTGATTGTTGATTGCAGTTGTTGTTGTTGCTGTTGCTGTTGTCGTTCTTTGATAAAGAATATGAGCAGATTTTAATTAATATTGATTTTCATGCGATTCTCTGATTGCTGCCTGCGAGTGTAGCAAATGTTAACGCTCAGTTTTATTCTTGCGGCGTCAAACGTTTACTTTATCATTTGCAAACCGTTTTCAAATTACATCCTGGCCCAGCAGCAAAGAAAAACAAACATTAAGGTATTGATAGCAAACAAAATGTAAATATAATTTATAAATTCGCCGATCAAAATGATTGACGAAGTTTTGTAAATAATTTAACGAAAATCTTTCTGAACGCATTAGCTTAGTTAATGCTGCAACCAAGTTGAGCCAAGACACCAACCGGTGCTTACAGTGGTGGCTGGCATTAATGTAACATGCTTCAGCATATTAGCGCGCTCACTCAATGCACACGCGAAGCCAGCCGGCTTGAGCAAAAAAAAAAATGAAAATAAAAATAAAAAGAAATGAAAAAATACACTCAAACTCAAGCAGACGCAACTCAAACGTCTGCCGCCACCCTCACACACAGTCGTGAGCGCTGAGCGCGGGCTTCAGACGGCGACTTCCCATTCATGCTGCTGCAAGTTTTGCTTTTGCTTTTTAATTTTTTTTTTTTGTCACAAACGTGCGCTCCATTTTTATTTTCGCTGCAAAAGTTTGCCGGCCATCTGTGAGAGGCCGCCTCTCTCCCTCTCCTTTTCGCTCTCTGTCTATGTCCAATAAGGTGGCAACTACACAGCTTGTGTTTGTTTGTATCTCTTTCGTCGTCGTCATCGTCATTGTCGTCGTCGTCGCCGTTGTTTCTGCACATGTTCTTGGAGTTTCGCGATGACTCCTGCTCTCGTTTCTCTTTGCCCACCACTTTATGTATAAAAGTTTTTTCGCCCATTTTTATTTTCTGTCTCGCTGCTATATTACTGTTGTTGTATTTGCCCTTGTACTTTTAAAATATATATGTGTGTGTGAGTGTTTTTTTTTTGTTTTTGCTGTTGCTTGTGCGTTTTGACGTCGCCGCAACTTCAATGGCGTCGCTTTGTATGTGAAGCTTTGCGAAACGTCAACGTTGACATCGCTTCGTCTTCTTGCCCAGCGCCTGTTATGTTCTTCTTGTTTTTGTTGCTTTTGTGCTTTTGCATGGTGGCCCCCTTTTTTTTGTAGGTTTTGGCGCGTCTGCATCGCCTTGAAAAATTTTTATATGGCTGCTGCTGACTGCGACTGGACCTCAAAACTGGACTTTGGCTTATGTGTGTGTGTGAGTGTTTCGTGTTTTTGCTGCTATTGCTTGCTCTTTCGCACGCGGCAGCCACAGTGCTGCCACTTGGTTAATTTTGTTTCCTTCTGCTTTTAAGCTTAGATTCGATTTTTGCCCAAGCGTTAATTATGCTGGGCACTGCTTGGAAATGCGCCTTTAGGTAAATGAAATGTGGTCAAGCGCTCTCTGTCTCTCTCTCTCTGTCTCGCTCTTACATACATACATATTGCCGTTACACATGTAGCTATTTTTATGTGAGTGAACATGCATACATATGTACATGTGTGTATGTGTGCATATGGCGGCACCCATACTTACTCACACATGCACACACACACACACACACACACACACACATGCATGCATAGCATGTCTACGACAACGTCGACGACGCCATGTGCTTTAGCTATATTTATTGTATGCTGTTTTTCTTTTTTATTTTTTTCTTTCCTTTGCATGCCAACACTTGAGGGTCTTCCCAACGCGTTGCCCGTCGACTGCCTGCCTTGCTTCGCTCCCTTACCTTACTCCCCATCCCCCTTGTTGTTAGCCCCATTGCATGTCCACCTAACCCTCCTGCACCTACCCCTCCTCCTCCTCCTCAGCCCCCCGTGCCATCAGCGTCACCTTTATCTTCGGCCAACTATGTGAGCAGCTGAAACTGACACATACGAACGCAGCAGAACATCAGCAGTCGCAGCGACAGCAGCAGTGGCAGCGCCAGCAGTGCCACCAGTGGTAGCAGCAACCCAGTTAATTGGGGGGTGGGCAGTGTGCTATTGGAGACATTGCTGGCGAAGGCACACCCAACAGCACTCAGCAGTACACACAGCAGACTCACCCTCTTCTTGGTCTGAGAAGGTGGGATGTAAGGGGGCGGGCGACCAGAGCAACCACTTGGCTTGCATTTTTTCCGATTTTTTCTTTCATTCTTTCTTGCAAACAATTTTTATTTTCTGTGCAGAATTCGTTTCGTTTTTTTTTATTTTTTGCTCTGCTTGTTGGCTCTCTGAGTATTTTTTTGTGTTTTGTTTTGTTGCGCCCCGCAGCACGTCGCCAAAGTGTCTCAATGTGTGTGTCTGTGTGTGTGTGTGTGAGTGAGAGCGCGCGCTTTAGCTTGCCACTTTGAACTTTTTGAAGGAAGCAGCAGCAGCAGCAGCAGCACAGGACGACCGCTGCTGAGCTGTGCTGAGCGAAAAGGAGGCAAAGTAAAACGAAAAAAAATTCCAAATTGAGTGAAGCGCAAAGAAAAAATGCTTGCGTGTGTGTGTGTGTCTGTGAGCAACAATGGCCCATCGCTGCTGAGTTGTGTGTGTGTGTGTGAGCTTGGACTCGTAGTACACTTTCATTCTCAGTCCTCGCTGCTGCTCCAAGTGGCTGACCCCCCGCCTCCCCCGCCCTTCGTTGCGTTACCTTCGCTGCTGGTGCTGGTGCTGCTCCGATGGACGACGCTGCGTCTGTCCAGTTCTGTCATGCATTTTTTTTGTTTGGTTTTTTTTTGCAACTTTTCGTCCTGTTTCTTGTCTTCAGATTCGCCTGCTGGCCAGGCGGCTATTGTTGGTGTTGCTGTGGAGAGCGCATTTTTTTCCTTGTGGCTCACTGTTTTTGCTGCACAGTGGTGCAAGGCCTATTATTTTAAAAACAATTTAAATGATTTGTAATACATTTATTTATTTGATACATTTATGTTTGCATGAAAATGCTATGCTATTATAATATATTTTTTAACGTTATTGTTTCTGTTTTATCATTCATAATCAATGAAGTCCTATATATCTATTAGTTTTATATTATATAGCAGTTCCTACACTTATTGTCCACACACACAATCTAATCAAGCAAAGAAAAGGAAAACGTATAAAATAAAGCAATACTCATCAATTGTTGCAATTTTATTTTCTTTGTTTTGTCGCTCGAGTTTTCCATTGTTTTTACTGGTTCCGCTGGCAGCGACTAAATCTGCCAACTCATGTTCCATTCCCTATTTTCTCATGCCCCCCCCCCCCCCCCCCCCCCGCGACATACAACACAAATCATGGCCATGCGAATTCATCTACAGTTAATGGGCGTACATCGTCGCAGCATTTGGTGGCCTGGTCAGTGTTGGTCATTTTCTAAGGGTGTTATATACTTGGGAACCCCATCATCATCATCATCTTCATCATCATCAGCAGCAGCAGCAGCAACCTCACAAACCCTACCAACGACTGGCCACTCTTATGTATGAGCAACTGTCTCACTCGCACACACATACACGCTTGTAAGTTTGCCGCAAGTTTGTTAAGAAATGTGTGTGTGTGTCGTGGGGTGGGTGGGGCTTGGGTGGCGCTTACAACTCGCGCTTGCTCATCAATAATGCAAATTGTTGTTGTCTGCAAAAATGTTCATGCACGTTTTGAGCTAACTTGGCCCACGGTGCGCGTGTTGTGTGCCGCAATTTTTTCAAGCTTTCTTGCTGAGCTCGCTGCTGCTGTTGTTGTTGCCGGCGCTGCTGCTCTCAGTGTTTCTTCTCATTTTTTTTTGCTGCTTCGATTTTGTTGTTGTTTTGCTTGCTGCTTACGTCGTTGAGTACGTCTCTGCCGTTGTATTTGTGTGTGTGTGTGTGAGTGAGTTTGTGTGAGTTGCGGCTTGCTTATGTTTTTTTCTTTCGTTTTTCTCTTTTTTTTTGCTTTTTTATGTGCAGAGAGCGGGCTACGCTCTGCAATTTTTTCCGATTGCGACCGATTTTTTTCGCTGCCACTGCAACTATGTATGTGTGTGTATGTGTGTGTTTGAGCATTATGTGGGTGTGTGTGTGAGTGTTTGTGTGTGTTTGTGTATGTGCTCCTTGCGCCTGGCTGTTTGCTAATCGTTGTCGTCGCAGTCAACGTAGAAGCCGTCGTCGTCTTTTGGCATCATCTTTTATTTGTAATTCGGTTCATCATCATCGTTCATCGTTCTGTCGCATATGTATGTATGTAACTGTATGTGTGTGTGTGTGTGTGTGTGTGTGTGTGTGTGTGTGTGTATGTCTGCACTCGCTCACACGCTGCCGCTGCCGCCGCCACTGCCGTTGCCTTTTCTTGTATTTTTTTTTCTTGATTTTTTCTTTCTTTGCGCCGCAGCGGCAGCGACGACGGCGACGACGGTCAATGCTGCCAACTTTGCCGTTGCCAGCCATCAGACAACATTTGTACTCGGTGGGTCTTGCTTCGATCGGACACTCGCTCGCCGCCGCCACATTGCTGTAATTATCGCGGATTTGCAACGCAGCTACCGACTTACCGACCGTCTGTCCGCCCGTCCGCCTGCTCGCACGCTCGCTCAGCACAGCGCCTTCGTCTGTTCGCCGTCATTTTTCCAATTGGATAGTATCTCGCCAATTGGAAGAGCGTCCCTTTAATTACCCCGAAAGCGGTAAATTTGCAGTTTTGCGAGCAAATCAAATTAAAACTGGCCGACCAACAAAATATAAATGGCTTAAAAATAAATAAAAATAAAACAAAAAAGGGGCCCAGTTTGTCGTGTACCGTTAGTGTGTCGCCGTAAATGCAATTCACAAATCGCAATTCGCAATCGCTTTTCGCATAACATCAAGTTCGCGCGCGTATGCACATAAAAATATTTACACACACACACGCAGACACACACAAACACACACACATGTAAACAAGTGCGAAATCAGCGCAGACTGGCTTCCCCCGAATAAGAAGGAACATAATCAAGCAGAAGCAGCAGCAGCGGCAAAAGCAGAATCAGCCGTCGTCCAATAAGAACAAAAGGGCAGACGAAAAGAAATGCCGCGAAACGTATAAAAGATTCAAGCTGGGCACAGCTTACGTCTTTTTATTTATTTATTTTTTTTTTGGCATTACGTATTACAAGTAAAGAGGCATTCCCTTACACGCACACATACACACACTCGCATACACATACATGCGTGTACGTCGCTGACTGCATTAAACACATGTCGCTGCCGCAACATTCCTTTTCGTATGACGTTAACGTCGCTGCTACTGCCGCTGCTGCTTTGCAAGTTTTTGACATGTGCCTGCCTGCCTGTTGTGTGTATGTGTGTGTGTGTGAGTGTGACAAGTGCCGCCGAGTGCTGACTGCGCGGTTTACTTTTTATGATTTTTGTATACGTGCATGTGTGTGTATGTGTGTGTATACATTTTGTATTTATTTTATGTGAATTTGCCTTCTATCGCGTTATTCGCGTGTGTTTTGAATTCGCGCGTCGCCCTCCACAATCGCAATCGCGTTACGTTACGTTACGGTTTATTGAACTATTTGGCTATTCTTGTTTGTTTTTTGTTCTTTTAATTTTATTTAACAGATGATGCTCTCTTAATATTTTGCCTTTTCAGCATTTCTGATTATTGTACTCATTCAAAATAATTTTCATTCTCTTGTGCAGCATAAAACAAACCACAAACATAAACAGTGAAAAATCAAAGCAACGTGTTGATAAACATTTTATTCACAATATCAACCAAGAGCACAAAAAATAATATTCTTCCATTTCACACTTTGTATTGCTCTTCTGTCTGACAAACACACACATACACACACACATATACTAACACACTCACTCAACTAATCGCAACGATTGCGTCCTCTTTGCTCTCTCTATCTCTCTTCGTGCGCGTGTTCTTTAAATTACATATTATTGTTTATTATTACAAAAGAAATATATATGTATATATTTTAAAGAGAAATATCTAAAAAAAGAAAGAAAGAAAAGAAACATCAAAGTTTCTTGTGTGCATATTTTCTCTTTTCGTTTGGGTCTCCACACAATCCTCACACATACAACAAAAAATAATAATAGTAATAATATTATTGTATGCAATTGATTCCGTCACGTCGCCTACTACAATTTGTCCAACCTACAACAACAACAACAATAATATTTAATAATCGTTACTACGAAACTGCGATAATAACTAAAGAGAATACAACAACCAACCACTGCGATCATTTAAGGATTACAAATTGTATTGCATAAGGTATGTTTTTATAAATTGGAACTATTATTTCTCTTGTGCTTAAGGTAACTTCTCCCTTCGAAATGATCTTGTAAAATGATTGACGGGAAATTTCGAATAAATCGGGGAATTTTACTTAATGAGTACAATTTCGCTTCAAACGTTGCCTACTCGCAGGCGCTTTTCAAGTTCAAGTTTTCTACTTACACTTTTTCGACTTTCTTTTTCATTTTTTGTTTTCTGTTTTCGGTTTTCTGTTTTCTGTTGTTTTTTTTAATGTAGCCTTACGCACCTTTCCATGGGCTTGGCAAATAATCAAATAAATGCCATTAATTAGGACACACACATACATATATAAGCACATGCACACGCACACGCACACACAGCACAACACACCACACCCTTAATAGCCTCACAGTGACTGTCTTGCTCTCGCTTGCACGCACAGACATCAGTCCGATGCCCTTAGTCGACTCTGGTTCGCTCTCTCGCTCGCTCGCAATTAGCGGCCATCAGAAACAAAACTGAGACATAATAACGGGCAAAAATAAAACACAAAAAATCTTTAAAAACAAAAAAAAACGTGAAAGCCAATGAAACTGAGCGATTTGGTTTGCTGTTATTTTTTCTACCTTCATATTTCTGGCTTGGACTGCTTTGGCACACCCAAAATTTACTTAGCCGCTTCATGTTTGTATTTGTATTTGTCGTTGTTGTTGTTTTTGCTGTTTTTCTTAAGGTTTTTCCAATACCCACGAATTGAGTTGGCGTGGTCACTTTTTCAACTTTTCTCGGACCCATAATGTGAAAGTTGTGGCCACTAAACCAAAAACTATCATAATGCCAAAATCAAAAAATGTTTGGCAACATTACAAAAATATATTGCAAGGAAAATGTTCAAGATGCTTGCCTTGGGGTTCATTCAGTCAAAGCCTATAAGCAGCTTTCTTTAAGTACATTCAATTTGCATACAAATGAGTTTTTAATCATGGTTTCCAAAATATTTCCGAGCCTTATCCAATTTCAAACTTGATGTTTGAATAATTCCTTAAAGTTTCCATTTTCCCTTTTTCTTAGTATATTTTTGGATATACATCGAGGACAAGAACTATACTTGCAACCATGCAACATTTGCGCTCCATTTTCCATCAATTTGAGCACAATTGAAGGAAAAATAGAAAAGTTGCAAACAATGCTTTCAGTTTGAAGATCGAATTTTCCTAACTCCCACTGAAGTTCCACAAGGAAACTACTTGTGAAAATTTCAACTTTCCAGCTCTTGAGCATTGGGCAAGCAAGATTTTCTTATTGTTTTCCCTTAACTAACAATTTTCTCTCGAATGCATTTTCAACCATTCGACATATGCCAATCGAAGTGTGCATTTTTCGTACTAAAACTGATGCTGATACTGCAAATTAATCAATATACATACCTACCTACCTACATACATACATACATACAGAAAAGTGCAGTGCTGCAAAACACAAAAAAAAGAAATGAAGTTCATTAAGAAACGGCAAAGTTTTTCCAAAGTGCCTTCCAGCCAACTGGCGGCAACAGCTGCCGAGCAAAACTTGCAACTAACTAAAGCGAGGCGAATAGCATTTGTATACGTAATGTTTGGCAATTGAGCAAAAATAACCTTAGATTTACTCAGACTATATATACCCTGTAAATCTTTACTTGCCGAATGTCTAACGCTGTATCTGAAGCTGAAGTATCGGTTGAAATGAAGGGATTTTCCTGCCCTACTCATTTTCCTGCAAGAATATTCTTATTTTATTATTATTATTATTTTAACAAAATATTTCCAACAATTTTATAGACGAAAGTTTACACAAATCTTAACGCTCGATCGATTTAAATTGATATAGCAAAATCATTTTCAGCATTTGCCCAAACACTTTCTTGACCAGTTGCAGTTGCTGTCGCTGTTTATGCTGCTTGTGTGTTGCAAGTGTCTCTTATGGATCGTAAAACCTTTCGTAATCGTATCTACTATTTGTAGTTAAGCTTCACTGGGTTACTTATTGTACAGGGTGTTTGCCAGTCGAGCGAGCCTCTTTAATTTAGTTTACACTTAACTGCATTTCTTAGCTTGATTTTTCAACTCAATTCTTAGTTGCATTCTACTTGGCTAAATGAAGCTTTCATGTGATCATTGTCTTAAGATTACAGGGTAAGCAAATCGCTAGAACAAATCAAATGATCACCAACAACAACAACTTGCAACTGCAACGCCAACAACAATAACAATTGTAAAAAACAAAAACATGAAAAGGCAATGGCTTTTTGAAATGCCGCAGAGTCAAGCCAAAATCGGTTTGTCTGAGCTGACATGAATTGACATGAACGAGCCTGTGCCTGCTGCAAAAGAGGCGTCGTGTAGCAGGGGGGTTTGTGGGGAGGGCATCCGCGTGTAGGGTCGGGTCAGATCTGGGGCTTTCTATGCGGCCACAGCTGTGCACAAGCAAAACTATGCAACAAAAACAATAACAACAACAACAACAACAATAGCAGCACAAACGCTTGAGTTGAGCAAGAAAAATCAAGCCGGGTCAAAGGCATATAAGGGGGTGTATAGAGGGGCGTGTAGGGGGCGCTGTGCTCAACGATTATGCGCCGGTTGCTCCACAGCTCTACAGCTCTACAGCTTTTGTGTATACAATAGCGGGTTATCAAGTCCCAAACAGCGAATGCTCGACTGCTCGACTGCTCGACTGCCCGGCCCCCAGTCCAGTCCAGTTCAGTGCGGGTGCATTGTGCCCAGTGCCCAATCAACCCTCCCCCCACACCACCACCTCCCAAACACTCGCACTCTCCTCGGCTCAGCTCACGCTTGGGTGGGGTGGGGTGGGGGGCGGAAAAACGCTTATCACAAGGCCTATTGAGCTGTGCGAATGGAAATGGAACTGAAATTGTAGGCGGTCTGTGTGTGTGTGTGTGTGCGTGTGTGTGTCTGTGTGTGTGTGTGTGTATAGTTGTGGCACATAGGCTACGGGGGTCTTGGGGGCAGCTTACACTTCAGCACACACACACACACACACACGCACACACAGAACTTACACAGATAGCGTAATCAGGGTATTTCCGAGGCTGTGATTTTTATATTTTTCAATTTGTTTGTTTTTTTTGTTGCTTTTTTGTTCTTCGCGCTGGCTTCCAAGTTGGATTTTATTTTTTTCCTCGTCGTTTTCCGTTTTCTTACTACAGCCATGCAGATGGGGATATTATTATTTTGTTGTGATGCCTGTAACGCATAGAAGCAGAGACTCCGATCCCAAGCAGTATATATATATATATATATATATATATATATATATAATATAAATACTGATATATATATATATATTTATTTATCCGAATTTATCGGAATGGATATAGATCCATTTATATATCGCAGACATTCTCTATTCAACAATTCGCAACATTTTTTCATTTACTTTCTAATACAATTCACACAAAATAATCAGTTTTTCTTTTATTTGTTTATTAAAAAGTTCACAAAATATGTTTACTTGTTCTGTGAGGGTATCCAGAATTCGTTTTGATCCAGTTAGCTGCTCTTTCTTGTTATTACTTTCGTTTTGCATTCATTTGCGCTACTTCTTAATTTCTTTTTAGTGCTTAAATGAGTTGCTCGTGGGGGGTGGCTCACCCAACCCGCCCTTGCCTCGCCTTGTCGCACAGCCCAGGCAAGCCAGTACCCTGCCCGCCCCGCCCCGCACCGCCCATCCCTGCCTTCATTACGGAATTTGTAATGGGCAGCAAGCGAGAGGCAGTCAAATTTATTTAAGAAAATCACAAGAAATGTAAAACAACTGGGCAACGTTTTTCTTTTATTTGTTTTTTCGCTTTTTTTCTGTTTTTCTGTTTTTGTTTTTGTATTTTGTATTTTGGATAAGATTTATTCCAACTCCCTGGGCAGAATTTTTTCTTTCTTTTTTTTATTTAAGGGTGGCTTTCTGCTGTAAGTTTTGTGTAAAGGTTTCACTGCGTTCTTGTCCTTTAATCGATCGGCTTCGAGACGTTGGCCGGGGGTATCGGATAAGGTGACTGTGGGAACGGCGACGGGACGGGGGAGGTGTGGTTACGGCGGCCATGCGTCCAACAACATCAATCACAGTTGCCTCAGTCGCAGCAAGGTGGCAGCTTCAAAGGCACACACACACAAGCACATTTCTCAAGTATATATTAGATATACATATTCAGTTGAGCACTTATAAAAATAAAGTTTTCATTCGTTTTTTTCAAGTCTGGCTTGCCCCGAACCATGAATGAAAGCAACATTTGTTTACTCTTGTCGTAGTGGTTCAGATTCTCGGCCATTTCATCAGTAGTGAATAACGTCAAAAATCGAATGAAAATTAAATGCAGCAAACACAGTGTTGTCACCTCATTTTGCGATTTTGGGTGCGGTTTACCTAAATATATGAAAAACACGTATTTAAATCGTCTTGATGAATATTAAGCATAAATGTTAACGAACTTTGGATGGCTTGAAAAATAAAAAATCTATAAATAAAACAACAAATCGAATCGAAATAAATATTATTAACAGCACAGAGTAAAAGCTCGAAGAAATAATAATTAATAAATCTTTTGCTAACTTTAAGGCAACTATTCAGAATATAAGGCAACTATTCTGTATATACGAGGTGTGTTCAAAAAGTATCGCGAATTTGGAATTTTCGCGGGTTACGTATAATCGAATTTTGATTTTTTTGTAGCGTTATGTTGGTACTCATGTCTCTCACTTATGCCGACAAGCTCGGCCATTTTGAATGTTCACTTAATTGTTGACAGCTGCTTTGCTTGCACGTGTTTTGGATCGTCTTCGATTTTTACCTATTCAAAAAAATGGATCAAAGAACCTGTATCAAAAAAAAAAAAAATGATTTTTTGAAGTGCTTCGAAGATTGGAAAAACCGTTGGCACAAGTGTATAATATCTCATGGGGATTACTTTGAAGGGGACAAAATAGATATTCATGAATAAATAAATAATATTTGAAAAAACACAAAATTCGCGATACTTTTTGAACACATATATATATACTCGTATTTGATGAGGTACCTTTCCAACTATTTCACACAAGGCATAAAAACGTTTTAGGAATAGTTGAAGATTTTTTTTCTTTTGATTTGATTTGCACATGCAAAAGTCTCTGAGTCACGCATTTATCATTAGATATTCCCTGAACTGAGTACTGAGTCTGAGTCTGAGTCTGAGTATTGTTGTCGTTTAGCATTTGAAGCTTGTTATAAACAAAGTTCAGCAGAGTGTTGCACGAAAAATAAGAACACACACACACAAATACACATATACAGCTGACGTCGAACTGTTCAACTGTCCATCTCTCTGTCCGTCTGTCTGTCTGTCTGTCTGCCTGTCTGTAGTTCGAAGTGGACAATTGTTAGTTGGTATGTTCTGGCTTGTGTTCGCTGCTCAGTTCAGTTCTCAGTTCTCAGCTCTCTTGTCTCGTTGGCTTGGCTTGATTCGGTTTGGTTGCTGCTTTGACCGCTTGGTCATTGCACAAGACAAGCTGGGTGGACAAGCCAAAGGGTAGTGAGGCGGAGTAGGAGGAGGAGGGGCAGCTCTCTGAGGCAGCTGCGCTAAATGAAGCAAGGCAAAAATGGGGCGCAAGAAAAAAATAAAAATAAAACGCAAACCTTTTTTTCCACACACATTAGTATATACACACACACATATAAATATATATATATATATATATATATATATATAGAATACATATATATATATGTATAACTGTATCTACATTTCGGAGCTGAAAACAACACAAATGTAATCTATATCTTTTTTGCCAGCAACAACAATTTAAACGTAGCAAAAGAACCAACCAGAGAAGAAAAAAAAATGTCGACGTTGGTGCGAGGGGGGAATGGGTGGGTGGGTGGGTGGATTCAATGCGGGCAGCAGGCTGAGTGGGCGGGTCCTCACGAAATCACTGGGTGTGCCCCGAGACGCGACGCTCAGTGGCATGGGATTAGTTGAGAAATAAAAATCCACCCAAGCCCCAAGCAACAACCAACCAACACACAAAATCGACGAAAAAACTGCTGATGAGTTGAAACGTACCAAAAAAAAAACGGTTATTTAGTAGGTGTGTGTGGGTGGCATGGGGCGCATTTTTCTCGCTCTGTTTGTCTGTGCTAGTTGTTTGCTTTCATCTCTCTCTCTCTCTCTCTCTCTCTCGCGGTCTCTCTCTCATTCTCTCAATTTTTTTCTGCACTAAAGAGAAATTAAAACGAGGGATTTTTCCATTTGGCGGCGCTTAGGAGTTTGTTTGATTTTTTTTTCGCTTTTCGGTTTTGGCTTACTCCTTTTGGCCCAAGCTTCTGACTTTTATGTAATTATATAGCATTGTTCAATGAATGCGGCAGTTGTCTGTACAAGTGGGCGGGGCTGGTGGGTGGCATCTATTGTACACAGACATCATCAATATACCAAGACAATGCTTGACAAATGCAATCGGTTGCCCGTAAATCAAATGGGGAATTGAGAAAACTACAAAAATTATACGAGGAGCAGCATGTGAAGAAGGCAGAAAGAGTTCAGCTTCAACTTGTTATAAATATTTAATTTCAAGTTTAAGCTTTAATTGCGAACCATGTTCTGTAAATACCAATTAATATTAAGTGAAAGCTTTTTATTCTATCAAACGATGGAGTTGATTGAGTGTCTGGGATGTAAATAGATAGATAGATAGATAGATAGATATAAATAGATTATAATTGATATGAATATATTTAGCCTTCATATTCATGCACAGGCTATTTATTTATTAACTTGTAATTCTAGCAACGAAAAACTATCTTCAATTTCGCTGCATTATTAAGAAGACTTTGGGATTTCGAGAAAAATCGAAAAAAAATATATTTCAAGTATGAATTTTGAGTTTTGTGCAAATTGAGTTTTGAATTATTTGCTAATTGCGTTTAGTCATTTATTTGCTAGCTGGCTGGCTATGTGAGTACAGCAAAATAATTGCAAAACATTACAGAACATGTATTACAAATCAAGTCAATTTGCTTGCGTGTTCTGCTGTTTTTTATATGCCACAAGTTGCCGTGCAGCATCTCAGTTGCCACGGGGTTTCCCCTTCTGTCTGTGGAGGAGGGATTACGAAAATGAGCCACATCATTTTTGTTCCGAAGGGGCGCCTATAAATAGGCAATGTGATATTATGAAAGCGAAAGCGAATCGTCTCTCGACCTACAGCAACAACAAAAAGCACAAGCGGAAAGAAACCTGTAAAAGTTATTTGGAATCAAAATAAACGAGTCGAAAACGAAAAAACCAACATAACAAAAAGACACACACATACACACATACGAGACGGCGGCAAAGATAGAAAACGTGAACAAGAATCAGCTGCAGCAGCAGCAGAAGCAACAGCAGAAGCAGCAGCAGAAGCAGCTGTAGCTAAAGTAAAGTAACGTAACGTAATGTAAAGCAACTGGCAAAGTGGCAAAATGGCAAAGTGAAAGACGCGAAACTCGCTCATGTGACCGAGCGACCGAGTAATAAAATAGCAAAAACCGACAGAGACGCTAACGTCGACAGCGGCAGCGGCAGCAGCAGCAGCGACAGCGACTGTGGCGTTGCGCAATGTAAATAAAAGTATAAAACGTGTAAAAGCAGAGTTCAAAAAAAGCGAAAGAGCGCAAAGCGAAAATACACATAACATAACATATAATAATAATAATAATAAAAATGCCGGCCGCTTTAGCGGCTGATTTCCAGGCAGCCAACACACACACACACATTGTCGAAAATTTTGCGATTTTTGCTTTGGTTATCCTATCGTCGCGTACTATTTTCGTCAGTCAGCTGCTGTCTGTCTTCGCTCTCTTCGCTCATATGTTTTTTACTCGCCGTCGTTTGCTTTGTGCACGTGTGTGTGTCTGTTGAGTATTTTGATAATTCAAACTTCCTCAATGTGCAGCAGAACAGCGCAGCAGCTGCGACGCGACGCGACGCGTCGCGACGACTTCTTTTATTTGCTATGCTATGCTTCTTCACCTACGCGTCGTCATTTTATGTGCTGCTTACGCTGTTGTTGTTCCTTTTGCTGCTGCCTCTTTGAGTTTTCATTTCATTCATAGCAGCGTTGGTTGTCTTTTATTATTAGTTGAAGTCTTCAAGTTCAAATGTGACGTTTATTGTTCTTGCTGGCTTTGTGTCAGCTGCGAACAACGGGATCGCAAAATTTAAGTTGATGTAAAAATTGGAAATGGATATGTAAGAATGCGTGTATGTTATTGAACAGTTTTGAAGCCACTGGAGACAGATGAAGTCATTATCACTGTTTGAAACAAATTGTTTTTGAGCTTTGAGTTATTTTTTGCAGAACTCTCATTTCTAGCCATACTTCAACTGTTTTTTTAAACATGCGTAAAAATAAAATGCAATTAGTGAAGAGTTTTAACTTGGAGCTGTGTGTTAAATGCTGTTTTTGTTAACCTCAGGAACGTTGAGAGAAAAAAGTGGTCTGTTCTTGGCGCTTAATTCTGTTTTCTGTATTTGTGCAACTCTACTACTGCTTTGTCCTGGTTATCCTGTGGGCAAGTTGGCCACACAATGTTGCAGTTAAATTAAAAATATGTGGTCTACTTTTAGGTGGCCAGCGAGAAGGGATATTATTGGTTGCCAGATGAGCAGAAGCGCACAGACAAAGCAAATTTTTGAAGAATTTTTAATTAAAATGCAAGAAGAAAGCAACAGCAACAGCGCAAGAGCAGCAGAGCGACGTCAACGTCATCGTCGTGTTGTTAGCAGTGCTGTTTTTGTAATTGTGTAATCATGCCGAAAAAAGAAGACGTCGTAAAAGCTACAGCGACAAATGTTGCGGTTTACGGTAAAGTTGAGTGCGAGTGCGCGCAAAAGCAGTTAGTAAATTGCAATCACACATGCACACACACACCGAGCCAGACACCTGCACCATATGCAAAACAAAAAATAAAGATAAACGAAAAACGGAAAGAAAGAAAAAATTAAAAGAGAGATTGGGCAGCCCGATGCTGATGGTTGGTCACGTAGCAGTCAGCTTCAACTCTCAAAAGCTAAAGTCCACACAGTGTGAGCATTTTTTTTTGGCAGAGTGGGAGGGAGATGACATGCTCTCGTAAGCTACAGCTGCGTAACAAACAAGCAAACAAACAAACAATCATGGCGGACGGCCCTGTTGTCCGTTGTCCGTTGTGCTTTGTGCGTTGTCTACGGTCGGCGTTGCCATTTAACCTAAACATCATTCACGTACATGGCACGTCTGCCAAGCCTTGTTCTTCTTCTACTTCTACTTCTGCTACTGCTTCTGTTATTTCTTGCAACTACTGCTAATGCTGCTGCTGCTTCTTTCTTGTCCTCTTTTTATGCTATGTATGCAGGCAGAGCAACGCCCAATTGCTCAAATGGCTGCAACTGGGGCCTTAGCGCCGCTGCTGTTGCTCTTGTTGCTGCTGTTGTTGTTGTGTATAACTGTAACTGTAACTGTAGCCGTAGCTGTGTAGCTGTGTTTCTCTTGGGTCCCCGCATTCAGCTTCCCAGCGCAGGTTGAGCTTGAAGCTGGCCTGACGTTTCATTTCCGTAACTCAAATGTTGCTCAGTTGTTGTGTTGGCTTTTTGCTGCTGTTGTTGTTGTTGTTGTTGCTATTTGTGCAGCTGCTGCCGCCGCTGCTACTGTTTGTTGTTTGTTGCACAGAGGAGACACTTTATAGCCGGTGAATTTTCATTTACTTCCGTGCCCAGGCAATTTTTTTGTCCTTTCCTTTTCTATTCTTATATTTTGTACCCTGTAAACCTTTTTACAAAAACGGTTATTGTTACTGACTGCAACAAACAAAAAAAGGCTTGATTCTATAAAAATATTTATAAGATAATTACTGAAACTAGAGTAAAAGGGATACGTATATTTATATTGGGTTTGATTTGGGTCTATGATTAATCCTAGATAAGAACTTGGGCTACAGTTTAACTTATTCCGTTGATGTAATTTGAATTGATTGAGCATACGCCCCATAGCTCTTATAGCCGTATAGAAATTCATAGAAATTACTCAGAATATTTATTTAGTTTCGTGTTGGAGGAATAATATTATATATTCATTTTGCTTAGTCAGCTTCTTGCTTGCCTTAAAATGGTTTATATTTGATTTCTAGCAAGCTAAAGATCTATGCAGATTTGATTTTTTATACCAAATCTGTAGATGATTGTTTTACTTTTAAATTAGTTGCAAGATCTGCAAGCGCATTGAAACTTTGCCATCTCCCAGCTGGAATATCTGTTGTCGTTTCGTTCAGCTAAACTGCCAACTATTGTGGCACTGAGGCCGGAACACAATCATCATCAACATTGGCATCATGATGATGATGATGATGATGATGATGATTGTGATCATTAGAACAGCAGTTGCTGTCCGTTGTTCCTCTTTTGCTGTTGCTTGCCTGCCTTGCCTTGCCTTGCCTTGCCTCGCCTTGCCACCCAGCTGACAATCAATGTTTGGTTTAGCTGCAAAAAGTATTCCTTTTTGCCAAGCAAAATTCCCAGCAAAACAAAACATCGAGTGGCAATAGAAAAAATAGCACGCAGGAAAAAAATGAAATTAATTTCTTTTGTGTTTTGTGGTGTTTGAGGGAGCTCGAAGAGGGGTTTCGAGAGGGGGTTGACGGCGTCTACGACGTTATTTAGTTGCCGAGAGGTGCTTGCAGCAGCTGGAGGAGCAACAGCAGCAGCAGCAATACCAGCAGCGGCATCGACAGCAACTCCAGTGTTCATTTCCGGCAGTCAAAGCTGCGTCCTGTGTGCGTCCCTCCCTCCTGTGCCCCTCTCCATCCCTCCCCTAGCACTTGTCTCTGTGTACAGCATGGCGGTGCAACACTGCTGGCTCAGGTGCGCATCTCTCTGACTGGCTTGCCTTGGAGTTTGAGTTAGTTGGCATCTTGCGACTACTTCCATCCCCTCCCCCCTCTCCCTGCCCTTGCCATTCCCTTTCCCCTTCCCATTTCTGACAACCCTGCAACGTTCCACTGTTCATTTCGCCAGTCTTTTCGTGTTCCTGCATTTTAGTTTCGTTTTTTTTTATGGCTTTATATACCCTTGCATCGTGGCAAAGGGTATACTAAGTTTGTCACGCAATGTGCCAGTCACAAACCGAGCATTATTTGAATATTACAATTATTATTATTATATATCAATTGTGACACCCTTTTCCATCTTTAGCTCTTCCAGTAAACCAAATTTTTTATTTTTTTCCTATATCTTCCGAGTTTATCACATATTGTTTCGTGTTTATTACAGATTTATGAACACTTCTTTTATCGTTTAAAGATTGAGTTTATGTTATATCTACCTATATATGTATATGTTATAAGAATATTCAGATGTGATCCGATTTTAACAAAATACAAATCTTCTGTTGCCACTTTTGGATGCTCTGAGCAACGTATAAGCTTGTCACCGTTTTCGGAACTTTGTGTTCATAAAGCACAGGAATACTGACCCGTATTCAACCAGACTATATAGTAATACTATATATTATGGTATACAACATGAATCGATTTCGAGTCAGCAGGTTTCTTTGCTTGTTTTTCACGACTTTGCAGCAAAGTAGTATTTCTGAACAAATGAGTTTTATAGCTCACATATAATCGGACAATGTGAATATCTACAAGGGTGTTGGGTGTTCGGGAAACATAATCCTACTTCTATCTAGATTTTTTTTGGCTTTCCTTTTTATTTTGTTGTTGTATTTTTGGTCGCATTCTTCTTGGCGTTTGTTCATTTGCCCGCAACTGTATCCATGGCATGCGGCTGGGCGTGGAGGCATGGCACATGCATATTACCCGCCCGCAACACACACACACACACACACACACACATCGCACACACCACTCTCCTCTCAGATCTGTGGGGGCCCCCTTCGAATAGCTGTGCTATGCTAATGAAGCCCCTTCTTTGGCACTGATGCCTTCAATGGGCAATGGGCAATGGGCCTGGTGTTGGCTCTTGGGTCTGGTCCCGGGCTAAGCCTCCATGCCATTTGGTTCGCAGTGCTAATCCCTGCCACTAAAGACCAAGAACGACAGTGGCCCATCTCTGCAAAAGGGAGTACGCTTCCCGCCACACCCCCTCTCCCTCTGCCGCGCCCCCCTTGTTGAGTTACGCTCCTGCGCAGGCTTCCAGGCTCTCGTCCTGCAATCTGCACGCCTTGTTGCGGTATTAGTTTGCTTTACGTGATTTCGTTGCACATCTTTTTTTTTCTTTCTTCTACGATTTGGTTTTATTTTTTTCGTCCTGTTTTTATTTTTTATTCCGCTTCCTTTGCATTCTCACATTTTCTTTGGCGTGCGCTCAATGTACAAGTGTGTGTGTGTGTATGGAAAACCCCATAGATTTAATTACAGTTTTCCTCTCGCAGATAATCGAATTTTTTCTTGCACCAGGTCCACGTTCTGTGTTGCATACAAGTTCCTTTTAATCTGCATGTCGATTTCCTTTGCACAGATTCTTGTTTTTCACTTCGCTTTTGTCCTTGGTTTTCTGTATTTTTTTCTTTTGGTTTTGTTTTTTTCTTCTGGAATTTCAATAGTTTTTTTTTGTTTTTTGACCAAGTTTGCACATAAATTTCAGTCCAGTTGTAATTAAAAACTGCTTTTGAGTCTGCTTCTGCTGCGTTTCTTACTCAAAATTAGTTTCCATCTTCTGTTGCGTTTTGGCATTGGTTTAATCCGCAATTTCTAATATCGTTCTGTCATCGTTCCGATTACTTTCCTTTGATGTCATTTTGGAGTCGGCAACCATTATTCGACGAAAAAAATTGGATTAGTTAAGGTCATCGATTCAATAAATGAAAAAATGAACCATTTCAATTACAGTTTTAGTGAACTTCTTTGCACAAATTTCAATTTAAAGAGAGAAATACAATTCCAAATGATTTTCAGTAGTAACAAAAAAAATTCAAGATTTGTACAAAGTGAAAACCTTTTTCATAAATCGAACTTGTGGATATTTAAACACAAATTTGTCTTAATGACAAACAGACTTGATCTAAATAAAATACATCTATATCTACGAGGTGTGTTCAAAAAGTATCGCGAATTTTGAATTTTCGCGGGTTACGTATAATCGAATTTCGATTTTTTTGTAGCGTTATGTTGGTACTCTTGTCTCTCACTTATGCCGACAAGCTCGGCCATTTTGAATGTTCACTTAATTGTTGACAGCTGCTTTGCTTGCACGTGTTTTGTTCGGTCGAATGTGAAAGTTTTGCTGACAGTTTTCTTCGATTGCAGGGGCGTGGTGCATCATGAGTTCTTGCCACAGGGTAGAACGGTCAATAAGGAATATAACCTGCAAGTTATGCGCAATTTGCGCGAAGCAATCCGCCAGAAACGCCCGGATTTGTGGAAGAACAAAAATTGGCTTTTGCACAACGATAACGCCCCTGCTCACACATCGTTGCTTGTGCGCGACTTTTTGGCCAAAAACAACACACTAATGATGCCGCAGCCACCGTATTCCCCAGATCTGGCCCCCTGTGACTTTTTCTTGTTCCCTAAACTGAAGAGGCCCATGAAAGGACGACGTTACGCTACGCTTGACGAGATAAAGACGGGATCGAAGGAGGAGCTGAACAAGATAAAAAAAATGATTTTTTGAAGTGCTTCGAAGATTGGAAAAACCGTTGGCACAAGTGTATAATATCTCATGGGGATTACTTTGAAGGGGACAAAATAGATATTCATGAATAAATAAATAATATCTGAAAAAACACAAAATTAGCGATACTTTTTGAACACATGCGTATATGCATCGAATCGATATTATTAGTAGGTGTATTTGTGCAGAATCGGATCTTAAAAATGTCTGGTTCTAGTCTCACTAGAATATGCCTACAGCTGCAGACTATAAAATAGCACCAAATTATAAATCTGACTTTGTTTAAGGTTTTGTTTTCAATAAGCCAAATTCACAAAACTTTTGAGTATGTAAATAGAACAATTGAACCCTGAAATAATCGTATTAGAATGATAAAATGATTAGGAACCGTGTGAATCGCTTCACTTACCGATATATAACAGTTAGCAAAAATAGCACAACGAAATCTATTAGCACATCTGCCTGGATCCACATTTGTATAGAAAATTGTCCAATCAACTGTACAAAAAGGGCCAAAACTTTATAGCCAACAGTCTTATAACCTAACGAACTAGCCCATAATTTTGGGCAAGTTGAAAAGTTAAAGAACGAGTGCAGAAAATTTAGTTTTAATTAAGAGTTCTTTTTGGTTACAGACATGCTGAGCTGTTTACGATATATATATATATATATACATATATATGTATATAGTATTTTAAGTGATTTTCATTGCACATTTGTGGCACCTTTTACTAATGACCTCAATTCGTTTTGCTCTCTTTCTATTTTTCTCTTTGACAGGTAAGCAAAAATCGTGACAATGTAAAACGCCCAAATGAAACCAAAAAAAGCCAACGAAACAAAAAAAAAAAGAAGAAAAAACTGCAGCTATGCAAGAAAGTAAAAACTGTAAGTTTCACTGCGATCTGCACACAGATTGAGTCCATATATAATATGCATATACATATATAGTAGCATATATTTATATCATTTTTGTCTGTGGCGTGTTTGAATTCCGATTTTGAGAAATGCCTACCAAAAATGCAAACTGAATCACAATGCAAAAATGTGGATCGGACTTGAATTTCGTGTCAATAATAAAATATATACAAAATATGAGCTAGGCACATGATGAACGATATTGAAATACCCTGCAAAATTAAGACGATGTCGATGAATGAGTAAATAAAAATCAGTTTCACTGTGGGAAAACTATTAATGTCGTTATTAAAATCATATTTGAAATCGTTGTATTTATATATATTTATTTATTTATAGTATTTGAGAGAATCTCAGCTAATGAGTAGAGTAGAAACAATACTTTAATTCAAGCAGAAACAAGGACAAAATTCCTTCCTTAGTGGAAACAAAAAATATGTACAAATATTATTTAAGTTTTCTGTATTAATACAATTATACAAGCACATATTTCTATGTAGAAGGAGGTGGCATATAACTTGTAGCAAATGTGCATACCCATTGATGTGGAGATCACAGGATACTCGAACGAAAACAGTTGTTGAATGATGCCGCCGACCAGAGTCTTGAGCTCAGAGTTGCCTCCCCCCTTACCCTTAGGCGGCAACAGATCGTGATGCACTCCCCAAAAAGTACGAAATCGTATATAGGTATAGCTATAGGTATAGGTATAGGTATACATATAGGCATATATATGTATGTATATTTGTACGTGCGACTCTGAGGCATTCACTTTATATGATTGTGATGGTATGGGCGTGTCGCTGCCCTGCTTTGCTTACTTGCCCCTTTTGGCCACTTGCCACACAAGCCAGTTGGCCTCTCTCTCTATCTCTCTGTCTTTCTCACTCTCTTTCGCTCTCAACTCTCGAACTGGTATCATTTTTGATTTTGGCTTGCACGATTGTCGAATCGGTCGACGGGAATGGTTCGTCTGTCGTTGTGTCAGTTTCCTGGAATCGCCCGAGCCAATTGACTTTTGTTGTTGTTGTCTTTATGTTCTGGGCTCCTGAACACATGTACTATGCCACTTCATGTATTTGGTATGTTTTTGTTCTTTAATTCTGGTTCTGGCTCTGTGTGTCAGTGTTTGTTTGTCAGCCAAAAACAAAAACTGGGAGAAAAAAAAAACCTTACCAACAACTGTTGTCGACTTGCTAGCGATGGTAGACTGCCGATGTTTTTGTGGTAAAAGCACACAATCATAGCCAGAAACATTTAAATTGATTGCATATCTGTAAGCCAAATATAAAGAATACTAATCGATTTCAAAAGGCAACAGTTTGACTTAATTGAAGTTTGTTGAGTTGTTCATTGCAAACACTGCTGCATCTTGTCAATTCTTGTGTATGCTCATTAAACGATATATTTTAGATAAAGAACATTTAATTACAAATATAAATAGATACAAATACTTTAATTTGACCAAATTTCATAAAGCAGCCGTTCATCTGTTTATATCTTATCTTTGATATTGGAACGATCAGTTTGTCGCTGCTTTTGAGACTGACAACAATTGAAAATGAGTTCGTGTCACGCACGCACGCATCTCTGGCGTATGGCAACATATCGCAGTACACACAAATCCTTTACACGATGTGCTAATTGAGTTAGTACTCTCTGCCAGCTGCACTCAAAGCAAATGAAGTAAAATTTACAAAAAATATGTTTAAAAAACAAAAGAGACTCATGACTCGTGAGTGGCAATCATTTTGAAGTTTCGAAGTAGCCACAGGCAACACTGGGCAACATTTTGTGTTTATTTGGCAAGTTTGTGGTAAATAACACCCTCAATATATATAACCCCCCCCCCCTCGCCCACTGGTAAGGTAACATATTGTTAAATGGGCTTAGGGCTGCTGCACACCAAAACGATAAGCAGTTTGTTAGTTGTTTGCTGTTGTCGCTGTTGCAGTTGCAGTTGCATGCTTTGTGCTCAATTCCGCATATGGCATCGAAAACCGATAATTACCAAAGCCAGTTCAACACACACACACACACACACACACCTCAGCGTAATCTCTCCCCACTGAGTGTGTGTGTGTGTGTGTGTGCATTAGTGAGACCTCTACCTGCAGCGGAAGCCTCACAAGAGACAACCACAACAACAACAACAGCAACATTGAATCGCCTCATTTTTGTTGCTGCTGCTGCTGCTGTTGTTATTCCATTGGCAACAAATTACTCACGCGCAAAAATTGTTGTTGCCATGTTTTTTTCCACACATAATTTCACTATCTGTATGTATGTATATAAACACACACACATATATATATATATATATATATATATATATATATATATATATATATATATATATATATGCAGACACATACATTTGCATGTGCATATGACGTATGCTTTCTTGTTGCCCTGTGCTATATGTCTATATACATATATATTTATATACATATATATATATATATGCATATGTATATTGTTTGAATTGTGTATTTGTGCATTGTCGTCCCCCCAATATGCATAAAACCTTTAATTTACCTGTACGTTTGCATTAGGGTGACACAATTTGATCACAATTATCGAAATGAAATGAATTGTGCGCTGATCTTCACACTTCACATTTATTATTATTAGTATTACAACATTTATATTAACAATTCCTTAATTGTTTTTAAGCAAAATAAAGAAATAATTCAAGTTTCTTATTAAAGATTGGCACATAGTCTGTAAGTTTTCGAAAACAACAAAAAACGAAGAGGATTACAAATTTAAATAGGTTTTTGGTTGCATATACCACGTATGGCAGTGCTGACTTAATCCCATCGTCCTCACCTGAGTGCATTTAAGAACCAAATCCGTTGATCTTCTAGCACCTTTTGCACAACGAAATAATTGTTTTAGCTTACTGAAACACCCTAATGCTGATATTGTGTCTCTTTCGCTCTCCCTCTCTGTGAGTATGAGTATGTGTGTGAGTATGCGTGTGTGTATTTGTAGCTTAAGCCGCAAAAACGAAGTCAGCGACGACTCCGTCGTCGTCGTCTCAGTCGCTGCCACCGGCATCGGGCAACGCGGCGGCGACACCGCACCGGCAATGATGACGCCGTCGTTGTCTGTCGGTCTACCTGTTCGCAAAGTTGGACACATTTTCTTTTCTTCCATATCGTCGTCGCTTACCTAAGGGACTCACACATTTACACCCTACCTGTGCATACACACACACACACAGGCCTTCACTTAGCGAGCGCGAAAGAAACCCATCGACTGGAAGAGACTCTAGCGAGCAAGAGAGTGAGCGAGTGAGCGAGCAGGAGAGAGAGAGAGAGAGGGAGAGGGAGAGAAAGTCAAGCCAAGCTGAACGACGAACGAGCCACGCTAAGCTGCTGTTGCCGCTCCGCCGCCGGCGTTAACCAACGACGTCGCCGTCGTCGTCGACGCCAACGTGAACGTGTCGCCGTTGAAAGTCTTCGTCGTTGCCGCCGTCGTCGCCGTCGTCGTCGTCATCATCATCGTCAGACGCCGCCGAACAGAAACGAAACGAAAAAAGTTGGGTTTTGGAATTTTTTTGCTCTTGCTCTTCTTTGGTTTTCAGTTCAGTTCGATTTTAATGCACAGTCGCAACGTACGTGTGTTGTACCTGTCTTGTGTCTGCTGCCGTTCCGTCTTCTTCTTCCTCCTCTAGCTCTTGCTCTTGCTCTCCTTCGCGTTGCGTTGCGTCTTTTCGAAAACGTCGTCGCGCGAAAAGACCTACCGAAATAAAAAAACAAAAAAAAGATGAAAAGAAATAAAAGTGCAAGCAAAAGCAAAATATGCAACAGCAAAAGAAACAACAACAGCAGCAGCAGCAACAACAACAATAACAACAAGTGTAACTAAAGAAGAAATGGCGCAAGCAATAACAACAAACAAGTGCTAAAGTGCGATCAAAAGAAAGACTCAGAAAGTAAGTTGCTCGTTGCTCTCGTTACCGTTTATTTTGGGCAATTCTATGCTAAATTCTATGCTATGTGCTAGCTTTTGCGGATATTTACAGGCTCTGGCTGCAGGCTGGCATTTGAGTACAAGAGTACAATTAAGAGAGAGAGAGCTCGAGCGAGCGAGAGAGCGAGCTTTTGTGTAAAGTGCAGAGTGCAAGAAGCACTCTCTCTGTTTGTCCACTCTGCACTTGTGTGTGACCCAAACGATCACCGGATGTGTGTCTGTCTGTGCGCTGGCTAATGTGCCGGCCATTTTGTTTCTGGCCTCTCATTAGCTGTGTGACGTTCGCTCTCTTTTCCTCTTTCCCTCTGTCTCTCTCTCTCTCTCCCTCTCTTTGGCGCACACTCTGTGTGCTTGCCTCAATTATTGATTGATTAATTATTGCTGACGCGTATGCGTCGTCCGTTTGAACATTCGACCCTTTGCAAACCGGTTCATTGACGCCTCGCTTTGCCTCGATATCAACGTCGCTGTCGCCGTCGCTGTCTGCCCCTGCGCCGGCTCTTCTTTGTGGCCTGTGCCTGCGTGTGGCGGACTCTCTCTTTTATTTTTGTTGTTTCTTTGATTTTTATGCCACCTAATCGCTCTCGCCCGTTTTGCTTGCTTGCCCAGCGATGTACAACAAACTCCATCCCCATCCAATTGCTGATCATCGATTATGCGGACAGCCTGCCCCCTGCCGGCAGATGGCGCTAATATTCTGCCTTTCAGCGCCTGCGCTGCCAGCCTGCTCTCAAAATCATACACACATTTCAATCAATCAGCCCAGCATAACGGGGTTACTCCACAACCCCCTAGCATCGCTCCGTCCATTGTTGTTCGCATTCTACTCTTCTCTGGTCATTTGCAATTAACACTTTTGCGAACGTGCCTCAGCCGAGCTGCAGCTTAATCAGCCCCAGCTGGCCAAACACAAAGCTCGCTGCTGCTGCTGCTTGCTTTCCAACAGCTTCCAGTGAGCAGGCAATAGTTAAATCTGCAACAGCAGCAGCAGCAGCAGCCACACCACAAAGCTAATCAGCGTGCAACGACTTTCTCGTTAAGTTATGTTTGTTTGTAGTTATTTTATTTTTGCTTTGCTTTTCATTTTTATTTTTTTTTCTTTTTCTGTAATTATTATTTTATAATCAACTTATTAGCTCGCTGTGCACAACTGCCCCTAATGCGTGTTGCTTGCTGCCCCCATTGGTGTTGCTGCTGCCAATGCTGCTAGACCAATTCAATTAAAAATCTGTAGTGTTGCTTGTGGTTGTTTTCTTTTATGTTCACATTCTATTTCTTATTGAGGTCTTCGCCATCTGTCAGTTGCGCATGCAACTGCCCCCAAAAACATACTGTCTCTTCTCTCTCTCTCTGTGTGTGTGTGTGTTTGTGTGTGTGTTGCCAGTATCATATTGTTTTGCCATTAGCCATTATGAGCTGTGCTAATTAGTCTTGATTTTAATCAAAAATTGCACTTGGTGCGTGCAGTTAATAGTCTCCACTGTTGTTAAACTAAAAACGCATCTATCAAAAGTTTCGCTATTTATATTATAAATATCATTCATGGCAACATCATCATTAACATCAAAGTAAATTACGTTAAATGATTTTCTGCCCGCAACACAACACATTAAAACCAAAGGTCAGGCAACTGAAACAGAAATCAGTTTTTAAGCACTGAATTCAAAATTTGTTTTATTTATTTCCGAATGCATTCTTATAAAATCTTGTCTTTCATATGCTCTGCTAGTCCGTCGTAACCGACTGCGGAATGCTCTGGTATCAGCATAGTTACAGCTGATAACAAACTGTGCTTCGACAATTCAAAAATCTTGTCTTTAGCCTTTCAATTTCAATATGCCATTCTTTGAAGAACATCCCCAGATCCCCTAAAGTTGTGGCTTTATCGATATACAACGATCGGTGTTATCGATTTCATACTTCAACAGTGGCCTTGAAGGGCATAAAAGAATATATGTTCCCAGCTTCATCTCTCTTGCACAGCTAAAAAACAATATACTCGTATTCTTCTACTTTCGATGTCAAAGTATAAAAATGCTTATATAATAATCTCCACACATTTTCCAGAAGTCATCATTAGGGAAGCTATTGGCAAACATTCCATAGCTAAATATGAAACTATGCCGAGTAGATTTCTTATCTTTTATATGCAACGCACAATTTGGGTTTCGTTCCAAAACATGAAACATATTTGCTTTTTCTACACATTCCGAAATTCCTTTGCATTGATTATGCAAATGGATAATCTTGAGTTTATCGCCGAGTTCTGCTACTCTCAATTCTTATCAATGTTGCTGCCATAGCCAATCATCAGTTGTGAAGTAAACCAGATACACACATATATATATATATACATATATATATATATATATATATGTATATGATATATGTGTGTATGTGTACGAGTATACCCCTATTATATTTCGATAATCATTTTTGTATATGCCCCGAAACCAAAATGAGCTCATCCAAAAACCCGTCCCCCATCCCCCATACCCCCCACCCCTTTGCCCTGTCCCGTCACGTCCCCGCCGGCATGCGAAATAAATGGCGAGCAGCACAACAAAAGCCAACCAAACGAACCCAGCCAAAATTCATGAGCTTATGTAATCGTTTTACAATTTCTTTTCGTCGTTGAAACAAAAAGATTGTATAATTTTTACGAAATATTTTTGGTTTTAGAGATTGTTGATTGGTTCCAATACATATCGATGGCTTATAATTAACACTAATTAATCACACCACAAAAAGAAAGAAAACAAAAATACATTTGGCGAAATCTTTGCCCACTTTTTTGACACCAGCAACAATCTAAACGGACAACAAACCAATTTGCAACAAAAAACAAAAAAAGATGAAGAAAATGACATACACATGTGTGTTTGTGTGTGTGTTTGAGTGTGTGTAGTGTGTGTGTCTTTTGGCTAGTTAAGGCCTTGAACTTGTCTTTGATCCAGAGTTAAGTTTCTGCAATGATCGTTAACAAATTGAATTCAGTTCTTCATTTAATACAATGATGTTTATTATTTTACTGGGCCCCCACAGTCGGCTCTCATTATATCCAATGGCAACAAACTCATTAGACCTTGAAAATCGTATATTAATATAGAAATATATATATATAATATATAGTACATATTTTTTCTCTTGCTTGCTTGCTTGTTTGGCTCGTTTGGTTTAGGCCGAAAAATTGTAAATTGACATTCTAGTTGTGCAAGTGCGTAGAATTAATTACCAAACAAAAAAAAAACGGAAAAAATTGAAATAAAAATAATAGAAATAAAAATAGAATAAAGTGCGGCTCCCATGACAATTAAAGCCAATGGTTCTAGGTATCACTCTGCCTACATATATATATGTAGATGTGTGTGTGGTTGTGCGTGTGTAGTTTTAGCCAGGCACATTGACTTTACAATCCGCTTAGAGAGGTGCCACGAAAGAAAATCAACCAAAAACACAACAACAACAACAACAAAAAGTGGTAGAAGCATCTGTCTGTCTTTTTGGTAGTTTGGGTCTGCTGCTGATTGCGATCGCTTTAACGAAAAAATGACTTTCAATTTTACTTTTTGTTGTTTTTTTTTTGTTTGTTTTTTTGTTGTGTGTTGGTGCGCTTGTGGTTGCAACAGGTTGCGGCTTACACAGCAGGCAGGCGCAGGTAGGCAAAAGGTAACATTTTGCCTTGTGATATTTACACTGTGCAACAGATTGTGGCAACTCTAACAGATGATTTCCTTCTTATGCCTTTTGTATCGAATTTATTGATGGAAAATGCTCCAAATGTGCTTTGTTTGTCAACTGGAATGCGCTATTTGCTAATGGAGTCATCCAATTCACCATATCAAAGTACAAAATTGCTTTTTTTTATGACAATATGATAATATATATATATATAATATATAACATATATAATGTATAACAAAATTGAAAACGGTCTATTCTACTTTCTGAACGATTTAAATTTAATTCATTTCAAATTTAGCTGCTGTTTTGCATACTATTTTTGTCAGTGTTTGAATTTACGCTACG
Source organism: Drosophila basisetae (assembly GCA_035041595.1). NCBI lineage: Eukaryota > Metazoa > Arthropoda > Insecta > Diptera > Drosophilidae > Drosophila > Drosophila basisetae. The sequence goes on from JAWNLB010000144.1 coordinate 7,310,676, forward strand.
GAGTAGCATAAATATGAATATTGCACTGCTTTTGCAACTGCTACGGACTTTAAGTGAGGCATATGCTGCCATGGCTAAGCTGCCATTTATAGATTTCCTTATGCCATTTTTTATGAGTGACTTCTAGTTTCATTTAAATTTTGGCAGTCAGTTGAGTCAGGTATGCCAGAGTAGTTAATAGTCGGTGTAGCTTTGATATAGCAACTCTTTCTTGTTCTTTGTTGCCTTACTAATTATACTTTAATTATAGCAAACTGCGCTGCTCCATTAACCATTTCAGTTTGTGTCGCATCGCATCGCCTCCTTAACTGTTCTTTTAGGCCAGACTTGCAATTAAGCATGCTCAATTTGTAAACGTGTTGCACAGTGTCGGCTGTGTAGATACACGAGACACATTAGAAACAGCAGGCGGTCGTCGCATCGATGCCACTCGATAGCTAGCTGTATTAGCCAAGGAACCTGTTTCGGACACACGCACATAGCCAAAAAAAAAAACAAAACACGTTTCTGTCTTAGATATGGCCAAGACTACTGAGGCTAAGACTAAGGCCAAGGCTCAGGCTGTGGCTGCTGCTGCTGTTGCAGTTTCAAGGTTACATTACGAGTATATGTTAACAGCAGACGCTCAATTTACGAGCGAGCAGACCTTGACCTTGTTGTCGATAGTTGGCCAACGATCCTATTTCCACCTTTACTACACCACTTTTAATCCTAGTCCTACTTTAGTTGCACAGCTCCTGCAACAACCATTCTGCGCTGCTCAGCTCTGCTCTGGCCTTGTTATTTCTTGCATAATTTATGTCTGGCAAACTAGGTTAACACACACACACACACACATGTGTGCGAGTGTGTCTAGGCCCTGTTATCAAACTGGCTACAAGACACACAGCCACAGCCACAGCCACACACATTATGCTCACGTCTTTTGCTTGAGTCGTCTCCCCCCCTCGTTGCCCCCCTTTTGAGTAGCCCTTAGCAACTTTTACTTCATTTTTCACTGCTTCTTCTATTCGCGTGCTTCTTTCTTATTTGATTTCCTTGTTATTGTTGCTGTTGTTGCTGCTGTTGTTGTTGCTTTTTCGGACTCCTTGGCGTAGTTTGGCGCAATTTCAAATTTATGGGCACACTTACCTACATTTAAGTGGATGAGTGGAGCATGTCGTTTGTCGTTTGTCGAATAGGGGTAGAGTGTGGCAGGTGGGGGCAGGTGGGGCAGGCAGGGTAGGGGGTATGTAGACGTTTATTCCTGTTGCTTGAAACGAGTTTTTCCTACACTTGCTTTCCACATCTCCTTTCTTGTTGCTGTTGTTGTTTTGTGTGTGTTGCACATCATCAAACAGGTCGCGTTTTCTTTACCAACATCGTCATCGCTTGCTGTGTATGCTGTTGTTTTTGTTGTCTTCTGTTACTTTTACTTATTTACTTTGCCTTGTCTCGTTTTCTCCTTTGCTCTCTCATTTCTCTTTTGCTTTTGCTTTGGCTTTGTCTGCTTCTCTCCCGCATATGTTTACCTTGAATACGTCCTTGAAGATTTGTCTTATTTTCGTTTCGTTTCGTTTCGTTTTATATTTTGTTTATAGGTCTCTTTCTTGTTGTTGTTGTTGCCTTTGTTGTTGTCGTCTTGTTTGCCTCCTTTTCTTCATTTTCTTATTTTTCTTCTGCATTGTCGCCCGTTTCGCCCGTTTTCGTGTATTCAGCTGGTTGACTCTGCCTTTAAAGTGGGTCGTCGTCTCGCCGCCTCTGCCACATCTCTGCTCCTCCCACCCGCCACTGCCACCCCCTGCGTCTGTGCTGTATTCATCATATTCATAGTTGAAATTCCTGTTGGCATTTTTGCGCGTGTTGCAAGTAAGTAGCTGTTGCGTCTCCGATGGGAGACTCTTAATGCCATTTTCTGCATATTTCACATTTCTTGTGCCTCAAACTTGTCTAGTCAATGAAGCAGTCGCCAAGCTGAAACTAGCTGCTTTTTGCTCTTGTTAGTCTTCTTCTTCTTCTTCTGTTTACCACCTTAATGAAGATACTTGAATATCTCTTTAGTTCCTTGATTTTATGTGCCACATTGCATCTTAGTTATATTCCTCTAATTTGTTTGCCTTCCAAGTTCATCTTGGCGTATTTTAAGTAGCTGCTCGGAATTGTTCAAAATTTAAAAAGAATTCCATTTTGAATGCTTGTAATACATAATAAAACTAAAAGAAATAAAAAAGAATTCCTGGCAATTACTTCCTTCATAATTATCTAGAATTGTATATGCTGAGCATGATGAATTTACAAATATATATACTCGTACATATATATTATGGAATCGGAAATGATTTTTTTAATGCGTTAAGCACTTCACTTCAAAATTATAATGCTCTCTGCAAGGTTATAAAAAAAATACCTCAATAATATCACAGCTATTACAGATCTGTCCGAAAACATAATAATTATGTTAATTAAAAAAAAATAATGAAGAAAAACTGCTCGAGTTGCGAGAGTTCGACGGGGAGATACCCTAAACAGGTCATTTCATACATCTTAAATGTTCAAACAAAAAAGCCTCTTAAACAGTTAAACAGACAGACAAACGGATAGGCAGACTTGGATATATCGACGCGGCTGCTGATGCTGATCGAGAATATATATAAACTTCAGGGGTTATTAGGTGCTTCCCTTTGCCTGTTTCACGCTTTTTAAACATTCTACAGGGCATCAAAATATATTAAAAAAGAAACCCACAAAATAGTTGAATTTTCAACAAATAATTCTATTCATTTCCATTCATTTGTTGGCAAGAGGCCCCGCCGAGCCACTCATGAGTTCACTCACTTTATGCGCATGATTACTCAATTGTAGCCGAAAAGAATTAACAACAAATGCTAAAAATAACACTTTTGCCGGTAGTTGTTGTTCTTCTTCTTCTCGTTGTTGCTGTTGTTGTTGACCATAATGTGTAAGCCAACACTTGACTGTTTTGTAGACTGTTTTGTAGGGGAGAGGAGAGATTTAAGGTGTAGGGTTAAAAACCAGTAACGTTCGTTTCGTTCTGCTCTTGGTCTTGGCTCTTGGGTCTTGGCTGGCGTTGGAGTTGTTGGGGTCTGTCGTCTGATTGCTGCCTGTATTATTAACTTGGCTACTTGGCTTGGCTTGGCTTGGCTTGGCTTCTCTTTTACGGTCGGCCATAACCATGACTTCTGCTTGCCTGCGAGACTCGAGTTGGCTTGTATCGGCTCGGCTCGGCTCGGCTCGCTTGGCTCCGGCATTGACTTTGGCTAGCTTTGGCTTTGGCTTTGGCTTTGGCGTTGGCTTTGAGGTCAACAAACAGCTGCTGAGCTGGGAAATCGAGTCGAGCCGCCGCCAGCTTTGTGGTTTGCTGAAGTCATGCGTTTTAGCCATAGTCTCTTTACTCTTACACACACACACACACACTCATATATATACACACACACACACCACTGCCAGCCGGCTTCTAAAAACCGGTTCGACGATAAAAGTTTCTCAAGCGGCGGTTTTTTTTCTTTATTTTTCTTCTTCTTGGTTAAGTTTAGTTCGCACGTTTTTTTCCGTATTTTTTATGTGTTTTTTTTCGATTCTGTTCGCTTAATTCTTTTTTTTATTTGTGTATTTTGGTTGTAGTTTGACTGATTTCTGGAGCTGAGATCTACAATCTATCGCTTCACAGTTTCCGCTCAGCTTGTTAGCATCAAATTGTATCACAGAAGTCAATTAAATATTATTTTCAACGGAAGTTGAAGATTTCAAATTACATTTATAATGGTCACTTGTACCAGCTGGGTTCTATATACACACAGAGTATATGACGGGTACATATGCCCATCGAGCACTATCGATAAATGTGAGGTATTCAGTGAACTGGCGATTATTATCGATGGGCATATTTATACTTTAGTTATCGATACAAAAATATAAATCGAAATTCAATGAACAATTAAAGCCAAACATATTCAAATAAACTTTCCTCGATTTCTTGCCGTTCACTACTCATAAGTTATCGATACATTAATCTATCAATGAGGCAAGCTTGTAGGCCAATTAATCGCACTCATCGAGCTCTGTTTTGTGCTCCGAACAACTGCTTTGCCTGGGTGTCAAAGAATACAATTAACATAATTTACCCACCAATACAACAATAACAGCAATACACACACACTACACACACACACACACACACACACTACACACGAGTGGGAAAGAAGAAGCCCATCACGACAGCTTCGTCTTCTCTCCACCCGTCTTCAGTTTGTAAGTTTTAGCAAAATTGGCAAATTTCGTTAGTTTTGTCGTCAATTTTTGGTTGGTCAACAACATAGAGGTGTTGGTAGCTGGTGGAGTGAGTGAGGAGGGCCGAGGGAGGAGGGGTGCTGGGTTGGTTGGGTTGCTTGGCTTTCTGGCAATTTGTGGGTGTTTTTGATTTTATTTTTATTTTTATGTTGAACTCGTTATAGTAAGCTCTGGCTCTGGTTGTGTGCGAGTTGCGAAATCGATTTCGTAACAAGAAAAAAGTTGTTGGTTTGGGTTCTGTGGAAATGAATCGCATAGAATCGCATCAGCTTTGACTGTGCCATCGACTTACAACTCTTTTTGGAATTGTAAGCGCTTTGCATACACGATAAGCGGCTGTTGTTATGTTGCATAGTGTTATCAGCTCTGCCACAGGAAGTTTACATTTGACAATCAGCAAATGTTCAGCTTATATGCGAGTGCTGCAACAAAACAACAAATAATAATGGTAGCTGCAGATAAAATACCCTTGCAGAGAGACCATATGTGAGATGTACGATGTACGACAATATGCTGATCACAGTCCAAGATAAATTCCATAATTATGTATAAAAAAGAAGATAAAATGAAAGAATTTTAGACATGTTTATGGCGATTCTAATCAATTCTGATAATTGATAAAGACAATCCCAATAGTTCAAACATTATTTTCTACTTCTACATTTATTTAAATTTAATGAAGTATTTCAAAAGTTATCGAGACTATACTGTTATCTGCTGTTAACTGCGCTACATCTTAAGTGTATTTCTTATAATACCCGCTTGGCAATGGGTATACAAATTTATTTTTGAAAAGCATTTCATTCCAGCTGCGCGCCGTGGATAGATCTGTGGGAATATATCGCATTTAAAAATCAGTAACAAAAAAAAGTAAAAAAGTTCCAATCACTTTTATTTTTTATATATACAATTTCGACAAACACACATATAGATTTACACATATATATATATATATATATATATGTATATGTGTGTTTTTATATATGTATTTGCTTTGGCGTTGCGTGAGTTTACTTTCAAAAAGAAAGTTTTATGGGTATATATAAAAATATATATATATATATATATATATATATATATGTATATGCATGTGTTTGTCCAAAAATCTTTTTGGCTGTCTGCAAATCTACAATTTGCAATGCTAAAATCCCTAAATCACCCCCCCCCGCGATGGGTACACTGCAAAACGGGACGCGAATTCTTATTTTGGGGTTCAGTTTTCAGTCTGTTGTTTTTACATATGTATGTATGTAAATTTATGCATATCTAAGTTTTGGTTTATATATAAACGATATCTACATCTACATACACATGTCTGTCCGTCGGCACATACAAATTTTATGTGACAGCACACGAGAAACTGTCGTTTCCATATCAGTGCCTCGAAATCTGCATAAATGATGATGATTTTGCTGTTGTTGTTGTTGCTGCTGTTTCTTTCGGCTTTCGTTATTTGAGTTGTTTTGTTTTGTTTTATCCAACTTCTTCTTATAAATGTTAAATATTTTGCATACATATATCTCCTCATGGGCCTCAGAGAGTTTTACTCCTCGAATTCTGTTTGTGAGGTCCTCGACTGTTGTTGTTGGCCCCCAAGGGAGGCTTTTTTGCCTGCTTTGACTTTGAATTGGAATTTAGCGACAAGTTATTTATTTATTTATTCAGCATTCTTTCATTTTAAATTTGAGTAATTTATTTTATCAGCTTCTGTTTGTCATCGGGTATATTTAATTTTAGTGCATGAGAATGGCTTTTAGTATTTTGAGTAAATATTTTATGCACTTACAAATTTTTTAGCCTACTTCTTGGCTCTGCCAAGCATATAGGGTATTTCTGCTGTCGATCATACATAACTTTATTCAGTTTTAATTTGTTGTGCACTTTAATGTGCCTGAAAATGTGTGGTTTTTTTTGTTGTTGGACTTTTGCGCAGTTTTTGCTTTATGGAACTTATTTAATTCGGGAGCTTTGTGAGTTTTGTGAATCGGTGGACGCCATTTAGGCTATGGTGAGCAATCCAAATGCATGAAACCATAAAAATTGCAAATTAACCGAAGGCTTTTCTGTGCGAGTATTTGTGTGTTGTGTGTGTGTGTGTGCAAAACCTTTTTTGCCAGTGAAGCCACAAACAGAACAACTACAACACACACACAGATACAGACACAGACACAGAGACACACACAGATAAGCACAAACACATATGCAAACATCAGGCAGGCAGAGCCAGCTTGAAAATGGCACGTTTCGAGGTTCGTCCAAGTCCAATCAAGCAGCGACGGCAACGACGGCGACGGCATCACTCACTCGACTCGTCGTTGCCGTTGCCGTTGACGTCGCCGTCGCTGCTGTCGTCGCCTCCCCTTTGGCATGTTCAATAACAGCAGTGGCCTCGGCCTGCGACGCTGCTTCAATCAGCGACGTCGCAGGCAGCCTAGCAATTTATCCAGCCATGCATATTAAGCCTCACGATTTGTATTTGCCTCGACGTCCGTTCGTCTGTCCGTGTGTCTCCCTCTCTCCCTCTCCCCCTCCTTCGTCCCCTCTCTTCACTCGCTTAGCCTGTCTGTCTGTGTGAGTCAGACTGCACTAGCGTTCCCTCTCTTCACCTCTTCGTCTCTCTTAATTTGTGTATGCATGATATATGTGTAAGTGTATGTGTGTGAGTTCAATTTCAGTTCAGTTCAGCGCCTCCTCACATATACAGACAGACAGACAGACAACAGTTCACATTGAGCTTAATTCTCTTTTATAAGTTTTCAATTGAAACTCGCGTCGTGGTCTTGTCTCTCCACTGCTCTCCACGGCTCTTCAATAAATATGCCATGTGTCCGTCGTTTGTCCGTTGTCCTGTCTAAATGACAAAATGACTGAATGAGTGCCACTTCCTGTGGGTGTTTGTTTGGCTGGGAAGTGTCGCTGTTGTTGTTGTTGTTGAGCTTTTGCATATTTTAAGCTTTGCATAATTGAAGCAATCATTTGAAATCGCTGAGAGCGTTTATGAGAATGACTGAATGAATGCAGGCAGACAGGCAGGCAGCCAAAACGAATTCTTGTTTTGATTACTCATTTCAATTGTTTTTCCTTTTGAGAAATTGAAATGAAAGTGAGCAGGGACAAATACTGCATTACGTTTGTAGATTTAAATATCAATTATCTAAATGACAAAAAGCGACAATAAAGCTTTTGACATTTCATTGTTTATTTTATCAAAAGTATGCAGCTTAAAAATTGAGCATCGCCATCTGCTTTGATGTTTATTTCCTGTCTTGCCATCATCGCATCAACAAGTGATGTCCCAAGCTCAGTTTTACTTAAATACTCCTACTCGCTCGCTCACGTTGCAGGCTAGCTGAGTACTTGCTCCTACTCCCTTGCACACATTTAAAACAGTAAAATGTTGTAGATTTTTTTTTACCCGTTACCGTTATTCTACGTGAGAGCGGCACAGCAGCAGCTGTTATCCATTTAACAGCTGCTTAACATACATTTTTGCTGCTACGTACATGTGCCTGTGTGTGTGTGCATGTGTATGTGTATGGATGTGAATTAAATCGGCACTTGTGCAACTTCTCAGCTCAGCTGCTGGTGTTTGACTCCCCACATGTTGTCTGTTCTCTTTTGAGCTGGGCAACCACCACTCACCCCTCACTCATGTTGTTCCTTGGCATGTCTTCCTGTTTAAGAAAGCAGCGTCTTACGTATGTCTGTGCTTCTGTGTGTGTTTATGTTGTGTGTGTGCCGTCGTTTTCTATATTTTCTTTTGCTCGTAGACAAGGCTATAAAAATTGCTTAGTTCTTAAAGCTTTTTACGCCTTGCGTACTGCTGTTGCTGCTGCTGCTGCGTCTGCTTGTCTGGCGCGTAGTTGTTATGGCTGCTTGCTGTTGTCGCCTCTCGCCTCTCTCCTACCTTTCCCCATTCCCCCATTCGCCCAGCTCACTTCTTGCGTCTTTATCTCATCTTCTCGCATGCGCTTCCCACACGTTATTTGTTTTGTCGACGTCGACGTCGACGTTGTTGTCGCTTTGCTTGTATTTTATTATTATTATTTTTCGCGTTATTCTGTGTTTTGCTCCGCAGTTTCTTTGGAAAAATTCAACTTTTACTTTTTTGTTTTCTTTTATGTATTTGCCTTCTGCCGCTTGCCTGCGTATGTGTTGTGTGTATGTGTGTGTTTGACGTTGAGCATTTTTTATGATTATACTTTTTTTTGTGTTGCTTTTTATATATTTTTCATAGCCTCGCTTTTTGTTTTGGTCGTCGCGTTTAACGCTCGTTGCGCTTTGTGCCGCATTTTCTGTGCCGGCAAGTGTTCTCCTTTTCGTTTCTTTTTCTTTTTTTTAAATATTTATTTAGCTTACTCTGTCTCTGTAGTATCGCTGCCTATCAATTTTATGCTTTTTTTTTCTCTGTTTGAACATTTCTCTCAATATCAAAAGTCGCGTTTTACGTTTACGTTTTACGTAGCGCTTTTGTTTGCGTTACGCTGTTATACGCATACACACACACACACACACACACACATAAACATACATACATACGACACTGGCACTTGATTCATTCATACATTTTCACTTCTTGCTGCGTGCATGTGTGTGTGTGTGTTGGCCGCTTTCAATCTAAAATTGCGTTTTTTCCTTTTTATATGTGTACGAATATATATATATATATGTGTGTATGTGTGCCAACGTTTATTTCGCCAACATTTTCGTTCGTTTGACTTTCTTTATAACTGCTGCTGCTACTGCTGGTGCTTTTGTGTGGCGATGTTTTTATTGCTTCTCATTTTTTATGATTGAAGGTCGTTTGTTAGCGTTACATTGTTTTTGCTTCTCCTTCACACTCATTTTATTGTTTACATTCCTAGTTACATGCTCTTTCAACAGTTTGATAAGCATTGTAAAACTGTATGTGTGTGTCCGTATGAGTATTATTATTTAATACATTGAGTTTTAAAGCCTTTCAATTTGTTCAGTCGCTTATTTGTCTTTGAATACATTTCTTTTTGCAGCTGCCGCTGCTGTTAATTTATTTCAAACA